>JASWHU010000059.1:0-600000 GCA_030819815.1 Strix occidentalis | reverse complement strand
CCCTGGAGAGCTTGCAGAGCACTGGGGAAAGGCAGGCAGAGAATTCCCTGCTAGCACCTTCTCTGTGCCTGGGAAGCACAAGTGTTCCCATTGCTTCGCAGAATCGCGTTTGTGCAGAAAACACTAACACTTGTTCAGAAGGAAAGAAAGCACAGAGCCCCACATTTTATGTTGCCCTGGAGAGCTTGCAGAGCACTGGGGAAAGGCAGGCAGAGAATTCCCTGCTAGCACCTTCTCTGTGCCTGGGAAGCACAAGTGTTCCCATTGCTTCGCAGAATCGCGTTTGTGCAGAAAACACTAACACTTGTTCAGAAGGAAAGAAAGCACAGAGCCCCAGATTTTATGTTGCCCTGGAGAGCTTGCAGAGCACTGGGGAAAGGCAGGCAGAGAATTCCCTGCTAGCACCTTCTCTGTGCCTGGGAAGCACAAGTGTTCACATTGCTTCGCAGAATCGCGTTTGTGCAGAAAACACTAACACTTGTTCAGAAGGAAAGAAAGCACAGAGCCCCACATTTTATGTTGCCCTGGAGAGCTTGCAGAGCACTGGGGAAAGGCAGGCAGAGAATTCCCTGCTAGCACCTTCTCTGTGCCTGGGAAGCACAAGTGTTCACATTGCTTCGCAGAATCGCGTTTGTGCAGAAAACACTGACACGTGTTCAGAAGGAAAGAAAGCACAGAGCCCCACATTTTATGTTGCCCTGGAGAGCTTGCAGAGCACTGGGGAAAGGCAGGCAGAGAATTCCCTGCTAGCACCTTCTCTGTGCCTGGGAAGCACAAGTGTTCCCATTGCTTCGCAGAATCGCGTTTGTGCAGAAAACACTAACACTTGTTCAGAAGGAAAGAAAGCACAGAGCCCCACATTTTATGTTGCCCTGGAGAGCTTGCAGAGCACTGGGGAAAGGCAGGCAGAGAATTCCCTGCTAGCACCTTCTCTGTGCCTGGGAAGCACAAGTGTTCACATTGCTTCGCAGAATCGCGTTAGTGCAGAAAACACTAACACTTGTTCAGAAGGAAAGAAAGCACAGAGCCCCACATTTTATGTTGCCCTGGAGAGCTTGCAGAGCACTGGGGAAAGGCAGGCAGAGAATTCCCTGCTAGCACCTTCTCTGTGCCTGGGAAGCACAAGTGTTCACATTGCTTCGCAGATTCGCGTTTGTGCAGAAAACACTAACACTTGTTCAGAAGGAAAGAAAGCACAGAGCCCCAGATTTGATGTTGCCCTGGAGAGCTTGCAGAGCACTGGGGAAAGGCAGGCAGAGAATTCCCTGCTAGCACCTTCTCTGTGCCTGGGAAGCACAAGTGTTCCCATTGCTTCGCAGAATCGCGTTAGTGCAGAAAACACTAACACTTGTTCAGAAGGAAAGAAAGCACAGAGCCCCAGATTTTATGTTGCCCTGGAGAGCTTGCAGAGCACTGGGGAAAGGCAGGCAGAGAATTCCCTGCTAGCACCTTCTCTGTGCCTGGGAAGCACAAGTGTTCCCATTGCTTCGCAGAATCGCGTTTGTGCAGAAAACACTAACACTTGTTCAGAAGGAAAGAAAGCACAGAGCCCCACATTTTATGTTGCCCTGGAGAGCTTGCAGAGCACTGGGGAAAGGCAGGCAGAGAATTCCCTGCTAGCACCTTCTCTGTGCCTGGGAAGCACAAGTGTTCACATTGCTTCGCAGAATCGCGTTAGTGCAGAAAACACTAACACTTGTTCAGAAGGAAAGAAAGCACAGAGCCCCACATTTTATGTTGCCCTGGAGAGCTTGCAGAGCACTGGGGAAAGGCAGGCAGAGAATTCCCTGCTAGCACCTTCTCTGTGCCTGGGAAGCACAAGTGTTCACATTGCTTCGCAGATTCGCGTTTGTGCAGAAAACACTAACACTTGTTCAGAAGGAAAGAAAGCACAGAGCCCCAGATTTTATGTTGCCCTGGAGAGCTTGCAGAGCACTGGGGAAAGGCAGGCAGAGAATTCCCTGCTAGCACCTTCTCTGTGCCTGGGAAGCACAAGTGTTCACATTGCTTCGCAGATTCGCGTTTGTGCAGAAAACACTAACACTTGTTCAGAAGGAAAGAAAGCACAGAGCCCCAGATTTTATGTTGCCCTGGAGAGCTTGCAGAGCACTGGGGAAAGGCAGGCAGAGAATTCCCTGCTAGCACCTTCTCTGTGCCTGGGAAGCACAAGTGTTCACATTGCTTCGCAGAATCGCGTTTGTGCAGAAAACACTAACACTTGTTCAGAAGGAAAGAAAGCACAGAGCCCCAGATTTTCTGTTGCCCTGGAGAGCTTGCAGAGCACTGGGGAAAGGCAGGCAGAGAATTCCCTGCTAGCACCTTCTCTGTGCCTGGGAAGCACAAGTGTTCACATTGCTTCGCAGAATCGCGTTTGTGCAGAAAACACTGACACGTGTTCAGAAGGAAAGAAAGCACAGAGCCCCACATTTTATGTTGCCCTGGAGAGCTTGCAGAGCACTGGGGAAAGGCAGGCAGAGAATTCCCTGCTAGCACCTTCTCTGTGCCTGGGAAGCACAAGTGTTCCCATTGCTTCGCAGAATCGCGTTTGTGCAGAAAACACTAACACTTGTTCAGAAGGAAAGAAAGCACAGAGCCCCACATTTTATGTTGCCCTGGAGAGCTTGCAGAGCACTGGGGAAAGGCAGGCAGAGAATTCCCTGCTAGCACCTTCTCTGTGCCTGGGAAGCACAAGTGTTCACATTGCTTCGCAGAATCGCGTTAGTGCAGAAAACACTAACACTTGTTCAGAAGGAAAGAAAGCACAGAGCCCCAGATTTTATGTTGCCCTGGAGAGCTTGCAGAGCACTGGGGAAAGGCAGGCAGAGAATTCCCTGCTAGCACCTTCTCTGTGCCTGGGAAGCACAAGTGTTCACATTGCTTCGCAGATTCGCGTTTGTGCAGAAAACACTAACACTTGTTCAGAAGGAAAGAAAGCACAGAGCCCCAGATTTTATGTTGCCCTGGAGAGCTTGCAGAGCACTGGGGAAAGGCAGGCAGAGAATTCCCTGCTAGCACCTTCTCTGTGCCTGGGAAGGAGAAGTGTTCCCATTGCTTCGCAGAATCGCGTTTGTGCAGAAAACACTAACACTTGTTCAGAAGGAAAGAAAGCACAGAGCCCCAGATTTTATGTTGCCCTGGAGAGCTTGCAGAGCACTGGGGAAAGGCAGGCAGAGAATTCCCTGCTAGCACCTTCTCTGTGCCTGGGAAGCACAAGTGTTCACATTGCTTCGCAGAATCGCGTTTGTGCAGAAAACACTAACACTTGTTCAGAAGGAAAGAAAGCACAGAGCCCCACATTTTATGTTACCCTGGAGAGCTTGCAGAGCACTGGGGAAAGGCAGGCAGAAAATTCCCTGCTAGCACCTTCTCTGTGCCTGGGAAGCACAAGTGTTCACATTGCTTCGCAGATTCGCGTTTGTGCAGAAAACACTAACACTTGTTCAGAAGGAAAGAAAGCACAGAGCCCCAGATTTGATGTTGCCCTGGAGAGCTTGCAGAGCACTGGGGAAAGGCAGGCAGAGAATTCCCTGCTAGCACCTTCTCTGTGCCTGGGAAGCACAAGTGTTCCCATTGCTTCGCAGAATCGCGTTAGTGCAGAAAACACTAACACTTGTTCAGAAGGAAAGAAAGCACAGAGCCCCAGATTTTATGTTGCCCTGGAGAGCTTGCAGAGCACTGGGGAAAGGCAGGCAGAGAATTCCCTGCTAGCACCTTCTCTGTGCCTGGGAAGCACAAGTGTTCCCATTGCTTCGCAGAATCGCGTTTGTGCAGAAAACACTAACACTTGTTCAGAAGGAAAGAAAGCACAGAGCCCCACATTTTATGTTGCCCTGGAGAGCTTGCAGAGCACTGGGGAAAGGCAGGCAGAGAATTCCCTGCTAGCACCTTCTCTGTGCCTGGGAAGCACAAGTGTTCACATTGCTTCGCAGAATCGCGTTAGTGCAGAAAACACTAACACTTGTTCAGAAGGAAAGAAAGCACAGAGCCCCACATTTTATGTTGCCCTGGAGAGCTTGCAGAGCACTGGGGAAAGGCAGGCAGAGAATTCCCTGCTAGCACCTTCTCTGTGCCTGGGAAGCACAAGTGTTCACATTGCTTCGCAGATTCGCGTTTGTGCAGAAAACACTAACACTTGTTCAGAAGGAAAGAAAGCACAGAGCCCCAGATTTTATGTTGCCCTGGAGAGCTTGCAGAGCACTGGGGAAAGGCAGGCAGAGAATTCCCTGCTAGCACCTTCTCTGTGCCTGGGAAGCACAAGTGTTCACATTGCTTCGCAGATTCGCGTTTGTGCAGAAAACACTAACACTTGTTCAGAAGGAAAGAAAGCACAGAGCCCCAGATTTTATGTTGCCCTGGAGAGCTTGCAGAGCACTGGGGAAAGGCAGGCAGAGAATTCCCTGCTAGCACCTTCTCTGTGCCTGGGAAGCACAAGTGTTCCCATTGCTTCGCAGAATCGCGTTTGTGCAGAAAACACTAACACTTGTTCAGAAGGAAAGAAAGCACAGAGCCCCAGATTTTATGTTGCCCTGGAGAGCTTGCAGAGCACTGGGGAAAGGCAGGCAGAGAATTCCCTGCTAGCACCTTCTCTGTGCCTGGGAAGCACAAGTGTTCACATTGCTTCGCAGAATCGCGTTTGTGCAGAAAACACTAACACTTGTTCAGAAGGAAAGAAAGCACAGAGCCCCACATTTTATGTTACCCTGGAGAGCTTGCAGAGCACTGGGGAAAGGCAGGCAGAAAATTCCCTGCTAGCACCTTCTCTGTGCCTGGGAAGCACAAGTGTTCCCATTGCTTCGCAGAATCGCGTTTGTGCAGAAAACACTAACACTTGTTCAGAAGGAAAGAAAGCACAGAGCCCCACATTTTATGTTGCCCTGGAGAGCTTGCAGAGCACTGGGGAAAGGCAGGCAGAGAATTCCCTGCTAGCACCTTCTCTGTGCCTGGGAAGCACAAGTGTTCACATTGCTTCGCAGAATCGCGTTAGTGCAGAAAACACTAACACTTGTTCAGAAGGAAAGAAAGCACAGAGCCCCACATTTTATGTTGCCCTGGAGAGCTTGCAGAGCACTGGGGAAAGGCAGGCAGAGAATTCCCTGCTAGCACCTTCTCTGTGCCTGGGAAGCACAAGTGTTCACATTGCTTCGCAGATTCGCGTTTGTGCAGAAAACACTAACACTTGTTCAGAAGGAAAGAAAGCACAGAGCCCCAGATTTTATGTTGCCCTGGAGAGCTTGCAGAGCACTGGGGAAAGGCAGGCAGAGAATTCCCTGCTAGCACCTTCTCTGTGCCTGGGAAGCACAAGTGTTCACATTGCTTCGCAGATTCGCGTTTGTGCAGAAAACACTAACACTTGTTCAGAAGGAAAGAAAGCACAGAGCCCCAGATTTTATGTTGCCCTGGAGAGCTTGCAGAGCACTGGGGAAAGGCAGGCAGAGAATTCCCTGCTAGCACCTTCTCTGTGCCTGGGAAGGAGAAGTGTTCCCATTGCTTCGCAGAATCGCGTTTGTGCAGAAAACACTAACACTTGTTCAGAAGGAAAGAAAGCACAGAGCCCCAGATTTTATGTTGCCCTGGAGAGCTTGCAGAGCACTGGGGAAAGGCAGGCAGAGAATTCCCTGCTAGCACCTTCTCTGTGCCTGGGAAGCACAAGTGTTCACATTGCTTCGCAGAATCGCGTTTGTGCAGAAAACACTAACACTTGTTCAGAAGGAAAGAAAGCACAGAGCCCCAGATTTTATGTTGCCCTGGAGAGCTTGCAGAGCACTGGGGAAAGGCAGGCAGAGAATTCCCTGCTAGCACCTTCTCTGTGCCTGGGAAGCACAAGTGTTCACATTGCTTCGCAGAATCGCGTTTGTGCAGAAAACACTAACACTTGTTCAGAAGGAAAGAAAGCACAGAGCCCCACATTTTATGTTACCCTGGAGAGCTTGCAGAGCACTGGGGAAAGGCAGGCAGAAAATTCCCTGCTAGCACCTTCTCTGTGCCTGGGAAGCACAAGTGTTCACATTGCTTCGCAGATTCGCGTTTGTGCAGAAAACACTAACACTTGTTCAGAAGGAAAGAAAGCACAGAGCCCCAGATTTGATGTTGCCCTGGAGAGCTTGCAGAGCACTGGGGAAAGGCAGGCAGAGAATTCCCTGCTAGCACCTTCTCTGTGCCTGGGAAGCACAAGTGTTCCCATTGCTTCGCAGAATCGCGTTAGTGCAGAAAACACTAACACTTGTTCAGAAGGAAAGAAAGCACAGAGCCCCAGATTTTATGTTGCCCTGGAGAGCTTGCAGAGCACTGGGGAAAGGCAGGCAGAGAATTCCCTGCTAGCACCTTCTCTGTGCCTGGGAAGCACAAGTGTTCCCATTGCTTCGCAGAATCGCGTTTGTGCAGAAAACACTAACACTTGTTCAGAAGGAAAGAAAGCACAGAGCCCCACATTTTATGTTGCCCTGGAGAGCTTGCAGAGCACTGGGGAAAGGCAGGCAGAGAATTCCCTGCTAGCACCTTCTCTGTGCCTGGGAAGCACAAGTGTTCACATTGCTTCGCAGAATCGCGTTAGTGCAGAAAACACTAACACTTGTTCAGAAGGAAAGAAAGCACAGAGCCCCACATTTTATGTTGCCCTGGAGAGCTTGCAGAGCACTGGGGAAAGGCAGGCAGAGAATTCCCTGCTAGCACCTTCTCTGTGCCTGGGAAGCACAAGTGTTCACATTGCTTCGCAGATTCGCGTTTGTGCAGAAAACACTAACACTTGTTCAGAAGGAAAGAAAGCACAGAGCCCCAGATTTTATGTTGCCCTGGAGAGCTTGCAGAGCACTGGGGAAAGGCAGGCAGAGAATTCCCTGCTAGCACCTTCTCTGTGCCTGGGAAGCACAAGTGTTCACATTGCTTCGCAGATTCGCGTTTGTGCAGAAAACACTAACACTTGTTCAGAAGGAAAGAAAGCACAGAGCCCCAGATTTTATGTTGCCCTGGAGAGCTTGCAGAGCACTGGGGAAAGGCAGGCAGAGAATTCCCTGCTAGCACCTTCTCTGTGCCTGGGAAGCACAAGTGTTCCCATTGCTTCGCAGAATCGCGTTTGTGCAGAAAACACTAACACTTGTTCAGAAGGAAAGAAAGCACAGAGCCCCAGATTTTATGTTGCCCTGGAGAGCTTGCAGAGCACTGGGGAAAGGCAGGCAGAGAATTCCCTGCTAGCACCTTCTCTGTGCCTGGGAAGCACAAGTGTTCACATTGCTTCGCAGAATCGCGTTTGTGCAGAAAACACTAACACTTGTTCAGAAGGAAAGAAAGCACAGAGCCCCACATTTTATGTTACCCTGGAGAGCTTGCAGAGCACTGGGGAAAGGCAGGCAGAAAATTCCCTGCTAGCACCTTCTCTGTGCCTGGGAAGCACAAGTGTTCCCATTGCTTCGCAGAATCGCGTTTGTGCAGAAAACACTAACACTTGTTCAGAAGGAAAGAAAGCACAGAGCCCCACATTTTATGTTGCCCTGGAGAGCTTGCAGAGCACTGGGGAAAGGCAGGCAGAGAATTCCCTGCTAGCACCTTCTCTGTGCCTGGGAAGCACAAGTGTTCACATTGCTTCGCAGAATCGCGTTAGTGCAGAAAACACTAACACTTGTTCAGAAGGAAAGAAAGCACAGAGCCCCACATTTTATGTTGCCCTGGAGAGCTTGCAGAGCACTGGGGAAAGGCAGGCAGAGAATTCCCTGCTAGCACCTTCTCTGTGCCTGGGAAGCACAAGTGTTCACATTGCTTCGCAGATTCGCGTTTGTGCAGAAAACACTAACACTTGTTCAGAAGGAAAGAAAGCACAGAGCCCCAGATTTTATGTTGCCCTGGAGAGCTTGCAGAGCACTGGGGAAAGGCAGGCAGAGAATTCCCTGCTAGCACCTTCTCTGTGCCTGGGAAGCACAAGTGTTCACATTGCTTCGCAGATTCGCGTTTGTGCAGAAAACACTAACACTTGTTCAGAAGGAAAGAAAGCACAGAGCCCCAGATTTTATGTTGCCCTGGAGAGCTTGCAGAGCACTGGGGAAAGGCAGGCAGAGAATTCCCTGCTAGCACCTTCTCTGTGCCTGGGAAGGAGAAGTGTTCCCATTGCTTCGCAGAATCGCGTTTGTGCAGAAAACACTGACACTTGTTCAGAAGGAAAGAAAGCACAGAGCCCCAGATTTTATGTTGCCCTGGAGAGCTTGCAGAGCACTGGGGAAAGGCAGGCAGAGAATTCCCTGCTAGCACCTTCTCTGTGCCTGGGAAGCACAAGTGTTCACATTGCTTCGCAGAATCGCGTTTGTGCAGAAAACACTAACACTTGTTCAGAAGGAAAGAAAGCACAGAGCCCCACATTTTATGTTGCCCTGGAGAGCTTGCAGAGCACTGGGGAAAGGCAGGCAGAGAATTCCCTGCTAGCACCTTCTCTGTGCCTGGGAAGCACAAGTGTTCACATTGCTTCGCAGATTCGCGTTTGTGCAGAAAACACTAACACTTGTTCAGAAGGAAAGAAAGCACAGAGCCCCAGATTTTATGTTGCCCTGGAGAGCTTGCAGAGCACTGGGGAAAGGCAGGCAGAGAATTCCCTGCTAGCACCTTCTCTGTGCCTGGGAAGCACAAGTGTTCACATTGCTTCGCAGATTCGCGTTTGTGCAGAAAACACTAACACTTGTTCAGAAGGAAAGAAAGCACAGAGCCCCAGATTTTATGTTGCCCTGGAGAGCTTGCAGAGCACTGGGGAAAGGCAGGCAGAGAATTCCCTGCTAGCACCTTCTCTGTGCCTGGGAAGGAGAAGTGTTCCCATTGCTTCGCAGAATCGCGTTTGTGCAGAAAACACTAACACTTGTTCAGAAGGAAAGAAAGCACAGAGCCCCAGATTTTATGTTGCCCTGGAGAGCTTGCAGAGCACTGGGGAAAGGCAGGCAGAGAATTCCCTGCTAGCACCTTCTCTGTGCCTGGGAAGGAGAAGTGTTCCCATTGCTTCGCAGAATCGCGTTTGTGCAGAAAACACTAACACTTGTTCAGAAGGAAAGAAAGCACAGAGCCCCAGATTTGATGTTGCCCTGGAGAGCTTGCAGAGCACTGGGGAAAGGCAGGCAGAGAATTCCCTGCTAGCACCTTCTCTGTGCCTGGGAAGCACAAGTGTTCACATTGCTTCGCAGAATCGCGTTTGTGCAGAAAACACTAACACTTGTTCAGAAGGAAAGAAAGCACAGAGCCCCACATTTTATGTTACCCTGGAGAGCTTGCAGAGCACTGGGGAAAGGCAGGCAGAAAATTCCCTGCTAGCACCTTCTCTGTGCCTGGGAAGCACAAGTGTTCACATTGCTTCGCAGATTCGCGTTTGTGCAGAAAACACTAACACTTGTTCAGAAGGAAAGAAAGCACAGAGCCCCAGATTTGATGTTGCCCTGGAGAGCTTGCAGAGCACTGGGGAAAGGCAGGCAGAGAATTCCCTGCTAGCACCTTCTCTGTGCCTGGGAAGCACAAGTGTTCCCATTGCTTCGCAGAATCGCGTTTGTGCAGAAAACACTAACACTTGTTCAGAAGGAAAGAAAGCACAGAGCCCCACATTTTATGTTGCCCTGGAAGCTTGCAGAGCACTGGGGAAAGGCAGGCAGAGAATTCCCTGCTAGCACCTTCTCTGTGCCTGGGAAGCACAAGTGTTCACATTGCTTCGCAGAATCGCGTTTGTGCAGAAAACACTGACACGTGTTCAGAAGGAAAGAAAGCACAGAGCCCCAGATTTTATGTTGCCCTGGAGAGCTTGCAGAGCACTGGGGAAAGGCAGGCAGAGAATTCCCTGCTAGCACCTTCTCTGTGCCTGGGAAGGAGAAGTGTTCACATTGCTTCGCAGAATCGCGTTTGTGCAGAAAACACTAACACTTGTTCAGAAGGAAAGAAAGCACAGAGCCCCAGATTTTATGTTGCCCTGGAGAGCTTGCAGAGCACTGGGGAAAGGCAGGCAGAGAATTCCCTGCTAGCACCTTCTCTGTGCCTGGGAAGCACAAGTGTTCCCATTGCTTCGCAGAATCGCGTTTGTGCAGAAACCACTGACACTTGTTCAGAAGGAAAGAAAGCACAGAGCCCCAGATTTGATGTTGCCCTGGAGAGCTTGCAGAGCACTGGGGAAAGGCAGGCAGAGAATTCCCTGCTAGCACCTTCTCTGTGCCTGGGAAGCACAAGTGTTCACATTGCTTCGCAGAATCGCGTTTGTGCAGAAAACACTAACACTTGTTCAGAAGGAAAGAAAGCACAGAGCCCCAGATTTGATGTTGCCCTGGAGAGCTTGCAGAGCACTGGGGAAAGGCAGGCAGAGAATTCCCTGCTAGCACCTTCTCTGTGCCTGGGAAGCACAAGTGTTCCCATTGCTTCGCAGAATCGCGTTTGTGCAGAAAACACTAACACTTGTTCAGAAGGAAAGAAAGCACAGAGCCCCACATTTTATGTTGCCCTGGAGAGCTTGCAGAGCACTGGGGAAAGGCAGGCAGAGAATTCCCTGCTAGCACCTTCTCTGTGCCTGGGAAGCACAAGTGTTCCCATTGCTTCGCAGAATCGCGTTTGTGCAGAAAACACTAACACTTGTTCAGAAGGAAAGAAAGCACAGAGCCCCACATTTTATGTTGCCCTGGAGAGCTTGCAGAGCACTGGGGAAAAGCAGGCAGAGAATTCCCTGCTAGCACCTTCTCTGTGCCTGGGAAGCACAAGTGTTCCCATTGCTTCGCAGAATCGCGTTTGTGCAGAAAACACTAACACTTGTTCAGAAGGAAAGAAAGCACAGAGCCCCAGATTTTCTGTTGCCCTGGAGAGCTTGCAGAGCACTGGGGAAAGGCAGGCAGAGAATTCCCTGCTAGCACCTTCTCTGTGCCTGGGAAGCACAAGTGTTCCCATTGCTTCGCAGATTCGCGTTTGTGCAGAAAACACTGACACGTGTTCAGAAGGAAAGAAAGCACAGAGCCCCACATTTTATGTTGCCCTGGAGAGCTTGCAGAGCACTGGGGAAAGGCAGGCAGAGAATTCCCTGCTAGCACCTTCTCTGTGCCTGGGAAGCACAAGTGTTCCCATTGCTTCGCAGAATCGCGTTTGTGCAGAAAACACTAACACTTGTTCAGAAGTAAAGAAAGCACAGAGCCCCACATTTTATGTTGCCCTGGAGAGCTTGCAGAGCACTGGGGAAAGGCAGGCAGAGAATTCCCTGCTAGCACCTTCTCTGTGCCTGGGAAGCACAAGTGTTCCCATTGCTTCGCAGAATCGCGTTTGTGCAGAAAACACTAACACTTGTTCAGAAGGAAAGAAAGCACAGAGCCCCAGATTTTATGTTGCCCTGGAGAGCTTGCAGAGCACTGGGGAAAGGCAGGCAGAGAATTCCCTGCTAGCACCTTCTCTGTGCCTGGGAAGCACAAGTGTTCCCATTGCTTCGCAGAATCGCGTTTGTGCAGAAAACACTAACACTTGTTCAGAAGGAAAGAAAGCACAGAGCCCCACATTTTATGTTGCCCTGGAGAGCTTGCAGAGCACTGGGGAAAGGCAGGCAGAGAATTCCCTGCTAGCACCTTCTCTGTGCCTGGGAAGCACAAGTGTTCCCATTGCTTCGCAGAATCGCGTTTGTGCAGAAAACACTAACACTTGTTCAGAAGGAAAGAAAGCACAGAGCCCCAGATTTTATGTTGCCCTGGAGAGCTTGCAGAGCACTGGGGAAAGGCAGGCAGAGAATTCCCTGCTAGCACCTTCTCTGTGCCTGGGAAGCACAAGTGTTCACATTGCTTCGCAGAATTGCGTTTGTGCAGAAAACACTGACACGTGTTCAGAAGGAAAGAAAGCACAGAGCCCCAGATTTTATGTTGCCCTGGAGAGCTTGCAGAGCACTGGGGAAAGGCAGGCAGAGAATTCCCTGCTAGCACCTTCTCTGTGCCTGGGAAGCACAAGTGTTCCCATTGCTTCGCAGAATCGCGTTTGTGCAGAAAACACTAACACTTGTTCAGAAGGAAAGAAAGCACAGAGCCCCAGATTTGATGTTGCCCTGGAGAGCTTGCAGAGCACTGGGGAAAGGCAGGCAGAGAATTCCCTGCTAGCACCTTCTCTGTGCCTGGGAAGGAGAAGTGTTCACATTGCTTCGCAGAATCGCGTTTGTGCAGAAAACACTAACACTTGTTCAGAAGGAAAGAAAGCACAGAGCCCCACATTTTATGTTGCCCTGGAGAGCTTGCAGAGCACTGGGGAAAGGCAGGCAGAGAATTCCCTGCTAGCACCTTCTCTGTGCCTGGGAAGCACAAGTGTTCACATTGCTTCGCAGAATCGCGTTTGTGCAGAAAACACTAACACTTGTTCAGAAGGAAAGAAAGCACAGAGCCCCAGATTTTATGTTGCCCTGGAGAGCTTGCAGAGCACTGGGGAAAGGCAGGCAGAGAATTCCCTGCTAGCACCTTCTCTGTGCCTGGGAAGCACAAGTGTTCCCATTGCTTCGCAGATTCGCGTTTGTGCAGAAAACACTAACACTTGTTCAGAAGGAAAGAAAGCACAGAGCCCCAGATTTTATGTTGCCCTGGAGAGCTTGCAGAGCACTGGGGAAAGGCAGGCAGAGAAGTCCCTGCTAGCACCTTCTCTGTGCCTGGGAAGCACAAGTGTTCACATTGCTTCGCAGAATCGCGTTTGTGCAGAAAACACTGACACGTGTTCAGAAGGAAAGAAAGCACAGAGCCCCAGATTTTATGTTGCCCTGGAGAGCTTGCAGAGCACTGGGGAAAGGCAGGCAGAGAATTCCCTGCTAGCACCTTCTCTGTGCCTGGGAAGCACAAGTGTTCCCATTGCTTCGCAGAATCGCGTTTGTGCAGAAAACACTAACACTTGTTCAGAAGGAAAGAAAGCACAGAGCCCCAGATTTTATGTTGCCCTGGAGAGCTTGCAGAGCACTGGGGAAAGGCAGGCAGAGAATTCCCTGCTAGCACCTTCTCTGTGCCTGGGAAGCACAAGTGTTCCCATTGCTTCGCAGAATCGCGTTTGTGCAGAAAACACTACCACTTGTTCAGAAGGAAAGAAAGCACAGAGCCCCAGATTTTATGTTGCCCTGGAAGCTTGCAGAGCACTGGGGAAAGGCAGGCAGAGAAGTCCCTGCTAGCACCTTCTCTGTGCCTGGGAAGCACAAGTGTTCACATTGCTTCGCAGAATCGCGTTTGTGCAGAAAACACTGACACGTGTTCAGAAGGAAAGAAAGCACAGAGCCCCAGATTTTATGTTGCCCTGGAGAGCTTGCAGAGCACTGGAGAAAGGCAGGCAGAGAATTCCCTGCTAGCACCTTCTCTGTGCCTGGGAAGCACAAGTGTTCACATTGCTTCGCAGATTCGCGTTTGTGCAGAAAACACTGACACGTGTTCAGAAGGAAAGAAAGCACAGAGCCCCACATTTTATGTTGCCCTGGAGAGCTTGCAGAGCACTGGGGAAAGGCAGGCAGAGAATTCCCTGCTAGCACCTTCTCTGTGCCTGGGAAGCACAAGTGTTCACATTGCTTCGCAGAATCGCGTTTGTGCAGAAAACACTAACACTTGTTCAGAAGGAAAGAAAGCACAGAGCCCCAGATTTGATGTTGCCCTGGAGAGCTTGCAGAGCACTGGGGAAAGGCAGGCAGAGAATTCCCTGCTAGCACCTTCTCTGTGCCTGGGAAGCACAAGTGTTCCCATTGCTTCGCAGAATCGCGTTTGTGCAGAAAACACTAACACTTGTTCAGAAGGAAAGAAAGCACAGAGCCCCACATTTTCTGTTGCCCTGGAGAGCTTGCAGAGCACTGGGGAAAGGCAGGCAGAAAATTCCCTGCTAGCACCTTCTCTGTGCCTGGGAAGCACAAGTGTTCCCATTGCTTCGCAGAATCGCGTTTGTGCAGAAAACACTAACACTTGTTCAGAAGGAAAGAAAGCACAGAGCCCCAGATTTTCTGTTGCCCTGGAAGCTTGCAGAGCACTGGGGAAAGGCAGGCAGAGAAGTCCCTGCTAGCACCTTCTCTGTGCCTGGGAAGCACAAGTGTTCACATTGCTTCGCAGAATCGCGTTTGTGCAGAAAACACTAACACTTGTTCAGAAGGAAAGCACAGAGCCCCACATTTTATGTTGCCCTGGAGAGCTTGCAGAGCACTGGGGAAAGGCAGGCAGAGAATTCCCTGCTAGCACCTTCTCTGTGCCTGGGAAGCACAAGTGTTCACATTGCTTCGCAGATTCGCGTTTGTGCAGAAAACACTAACACTTGTTCAGAAGGAAAGAAAGCACAGAGCCCCAGATTTTATGTTGCCCTGGAGAGCTTGCAGAGCACTGGGGAAAGGCAGGCAGAAAATTCCCTGCTAGCACCTTCTCTGTGCCTGGGAAGCACAAGTGTTCACATTGCTTCGCAGATTCGCGTTTGTGCAGAAAACACTAACACTTGTTCAGAAGGAAAGAAAGCACAGAGCCCCACATTTTATGTTGTCCTGGAGAACTTGCAGAGCACTGGGGAAAGGCAGGCAGAAAATTCCCTGCTAGCACCTTCTCTGTGCCTGGGAAGCACAAGTGTTCCCATTGCTTCGCAGAATCGCATTTGTGCAGAAAACACTGACACTTGTTCAGAAGGAAAGAAAGCATAGAGCCCCACATTTTATGTTGCCCTGGAGAGCTTGCAGAGCACTGGGGAAAGGCAGGCAGAGAATTCCCTGCTAGCACCTTCTCTGTGCCTGGGAAGCACAAGTGTTCCCATTGCTTCGCAGAATCGCGTTTGTGCAGAAAACACTAACACTTGTTCAGAAGGAAAGAAAGCACAGAGCCCCACATTTTATGTTGCCCTGGAAGCTTGCAGAGCACTGGGGAAAGGCAGGCAGAGAAGTCCCTGCTAGCACCTTCTCTGTGCCTGGGAAGCACAAGTGTTCACATTGCTTCGCAGAATCGCGTTTGTGCAGAAAACACTGACACGTGTTCAGAAGGAAAGAAAGCACAGAGCCCCAGATTTTCTGTTGCCCTGGAGAGCTTGCAGAGCACTGGGGAAAGGCAGGCAGAGAATTCCCTGCTAGCACCTTCTCTGTGCCTGGGAAGCAGAAGTGTTCCCATTGCTTCGCAGAATCGCGTTTGTGCAGAAAACACTAACACTTGTTGAGAAGGAAAGAAAGCACAGAGCCCCACATTTTCTGTTGCCCTGGAGAGCTTGCAGAGCACTGGGGAAAGGCAGGCAGAGAATTCCCTGCTAGCACCTTCTCTGTGCCTGGGAAGCACAAGTGTTCCCATTGCTTCGCAGAATCGTGTTTGTGCAGAAAACACTAACACTTGTTCAGAAGGAAAGAAAGCACAGAGCCCCAGATTTTATGTTGCCCTGGAGAGCTTGCAGAGCACTGGGGAAAGGCAGGCAGAGAATTCCCTGCTAGCACCTTCTCTGTGCCTGGGAAGCACAAGTGTTCACATTGCTTCGCAGAATCGCGTTTGTGCAGAAAACATTGACACGTGTTCAGAAGGAAAGAAAGCACAGAGCCCCAGATTTTATGTTGCCCTGGAGAGCTTGCAGAGCACTGGGGAAAGGCAGGCAGAGAATTCCCTGCTAGCACCTTCTCTGTGCCTGGGAAGCACAAGTGTTCACATTGCTTCGCAGAATCGCCTTAGTGCAGAAAACACTAACACTTGTTCAAAAGGAAAGAAAGCACAGAGCCCGAGATTTTATGTTGCCCTGGAGAGCTTGCAGAGCACTGGGGAAAGGCAGGCAGAGAATTCCCTGCTAGCACCTTCTCTGTGCCTGGGAAGCACAAGTGTTCCCATTGCTTCGCAGAATCGCGTTTGTGCAGAAAACACTAACACTTGTTCAGAAGGAAAGAAAGCACAGAGCCCCAGATTTGATGTTGCCCTGGAGAGCTTGCAGAGCACTGGGGAAAGGCAGGCAGAGAATTCCCTGCTAGCACCTTCTCTGTGCCTGGGAAGCACAAGTGTTCCCATTGCTTCGCAGAATCGCGTTTGTGCAGAAAACACTAACACTTGTTCAGAAGGAAAGAAAGCACAGAGCCCCAGATTTTATGTTGCCCTGGAGAGCTTGCAGAGCACTGGGGAAAGGCAGGCAGAGAATTCCCTGCTAGCACCTTCTCTGTGCCTGGGAAGGAGAAGTGTTCCCATTGCTTCGCAGAATCGCGTTTGTGCAGAAAACACTAACACTTGTTCAGAAGGAAAGAAAGCACAGAGCCCCAGATTTTATGCTGCTCTGGAGAGCTTGCAGAGCACTGGGGAAAGGCAGGCAGAGAATTCCCTGCTAGCACCTTCTCTGTGCCTGGGAAGCACAAGTGTTCACATTGCTTCGCAGATTCGCGTTTGTGCAGAAAACACTAACACTTGTTCAGAAGGAAAGAAAGCACAGAGCCCCAGATTTGATGTTGCCCTGGAGAGCTTGCAGAGCACTGGGGAAAGGCAGGCAGAGAATTCCCTGCTAGCACCTTCTCTGTGCCTGGGAAGCACAAGTGTTCACATTGCTTCGCAGAATCGCGTTTGTGCAGAAAACACTGACACGTGTTCAGAAGGAAAGAAAGCACAGAGCCCCACATTTTATGTTGCCCTGGAGAGCTTGCAGAGCACTGGGGAAAGGCAGGCAGAGAATTCCCTGCTAGCACCTTCTCTGTGCCTGGGAAGCACAAGTGTTCACATTGCTTCGCAGAATCGCGTTTGTGCAGAAAACACTGACACGTGTTCAGAAGGAAAGAAAGCACAGAGCCCCACATTTTATGTTGCTCTGGAGAGCTTGCAGAGCACTGGGGAAAGGCAGGCAGAGAATTCCCTGCTAGCACCTTCTCTGTGCCTGGGAAGCACAAGTGTTCCCATTGCTTCGCAGAATCGCGTTTGTGCAGAAAACACTAACACTTGTTCAGAAGGAAAGAAAGCACAGAGCCCCAGATTTTCTGTTGCCCTGGAGAGCTTGCAGAGCACTGGGGAAAGGCAGGCAGAGAATTCCCTGCTAGCACCTTCTCTGTGCCTGGGAAGCACAAGTGTTCGCATTGCTTCGCAGAATCGCGTTTGTGCAGAAAACACTAACACTTGTTCAGAAGGAAAGAAAGCACAGAGCCCCAGATTTTCTGTTGCCCTGGAGAGCTTGCAGAGCACTGGGGAAAGGCAGGCAGAGAATTCCCTGCTAGCACCTTCTCTGTGCCTGGGAAGCACAAGTGTTCACATTGCTTCGCAGAATCGCGTTTGTGCAGAAAACACTAACACTTGTTCAGAAGGAAAGAAAGCACAGAGCCCCAGATTTTATGTTGCCCTGGAGAGCTTGCAGAGCACTGGGGAAAGGCAGGCAGAGAATTCCCTGCTAGCACCTTCTCTGTGCCTGGGAAGCACAAGTGTTCACATTGCTTCGCAGAATCGCGTTTGTGCAGAAAACACTAACACTTGTTCAGAAGGAAAGAAAGCACAGAGCCCCACATTTTATGTTGCCCTGGAGAGCTTGCAGAGCACTGGGGAAAGGCAGGCAGAGAATTCCCTGCTAGCACCTTCTCTGTGCCTGGGAAGCACAAGTGTTCACATTGCTTCGCAGAATCGCGTTTGTGCAGAAAACACTAACACTTGTTCAGAAGGAAAGAAAGCACAGAGCCCCACATTTTATGTTGCCCTGGAGAGCTTGCAGAGCACTGGGGAAAGGCAGGCAGAGAATTCCCTGCTAGCACCTTCTCTGTGCCTGGGAAGCACAAGTGTTCCCATTGCTTCGCAGAATCGCGTTTGTGCAGAAAACACTAACACTTGTTCAGAAGGAAAGAAAGCACAGAGCCCCACATTTTATGTTGCCCTGGAGAGCTTGCAGAGCACTGGGGAAAGGCAGGCAGAGAATTCCCTGCTAGCACCTTCTCTGTGCCTGGGAAGCACAAGTGTTCCCATTGCTTCGCAGAATCGCGTTTGTGCAGAAAACACTAACACTTGTTCAGAAGGAAAGAAAGCACAGAGCCCCAGATTTGATGTTGCCCTGGAGAGCTTGCAGAGCACTGGGGAAAGGCAGGCAGAGAATTCCCTGCTAGCACCTTCTCTGTGCCTGGGAAGCACAAGTGTTCCCATTGCTTCGCAGAATCGCGTTTGTGCAGAAAACACTAACACTTGTTCAGAAGGAAAGAAAGCACAGAGCCCCACATTTTATGTTGCCCTGGAGAGCTTGCAGAGCACTGGGGAAAGGCAGGCAGAGAATTCCCTGCTAGCACCTTCTCTGTGCCTGGGAAGCACAAGTGTTCACATTGCTTCGCAGAATCGCGTTTGTGCAGAAAACACTGACACGTGTTCAGAAGGAAAGAAAGCACAGAGCCCCACATTTTATGTTGCCCTGGAGCTTGCAGAGCACTGGGGAAAGGCAGGCAGAGAATTCCCTGCTAGCACCTTCTCTGTGCCTGGGAAGCACAAGTGTTCACATTGCTTCGCAGAATCGCGTTTGTGCAGAAAACACTAACACTTGTTCAGAAGGAAAGAAAGCACAGAGCCCCAGATTTTATGTTGCCCTGGAGAGCTTGCAGAGCACTGGGGAAAGGCAGGCAGAGAATTCCCTGCTAGCACCTTCTCTGTGCCTGGGAAGCACAAGTGTTCACATTGCTTCGCAGAATCGCCTTAGTGCAGAAAACACTAACACTTGTTCAGAAGGAAAGAAAGCACAGAGCCCCAG
The DNA here is from genome assembly GCA_030819815.1 of Strix occidentalis. Classification (NCBI taxonomy): domain Eukaryota; kingdom Metazoa; phylum Chordata; class Aves; order Strigiformes; family Strigidae; genus Strix; species Strix occidentalis. The sequence goes on along the minus strand of JASWHU010000059.1, from coordinate 581,403 downwards.
ATTTTCTGTTGCCCTGGAGAGCTTGCAGAGCACTGGGGAAAGGCAGGCAGAGAATTCCCTGCTAGCACCTTCTCTGTGCCTGGGAAGCACAAGTGTTCACATTGCTTCGCAGAATCGCGTTTGTGCAGAAAACACTGACACGTGTTCAGAAGGAAAGAAAGCACAGAGCCCCAGATTTTATGTTGCCCTGGAGAGCTTGCAGAGCACTGGGGAAAGGCAGGCAGAGAATTCCCTGCTAGCACCTTCTCTGTGCCTGGGAAGCACAAGTGTTCCCATTGCTTCGCAGAATCGCGTTTGTGCAGAAAACACTGACACGTGTTCAGAAGGAAAGAAAGCACAGAGCCCCACATTTTATGTTGCTCTGGAGAGCTTGCAGAGCACTGGGGAAAGGCAGGCAGAGAATTCCCTGCTAGCACCTTCTCTGTGCCTGGGAAGGAGAAGTGTTCACATTGCTTCGCAGAATCGCCTTAGTGCAGAAAACACTAACACTTGTTCAGAAGGAAAGAAAGCACAGAGCCCCACATTTTCTGTTGCCCTGGAGAGCTTGCAGAGCACTGGGGAAAGGCAGGCAGAGAATTCCCTGCTAGCACCTTCTCTGTGCCTGGGAAGCACAAGTGTTCCCATTGCTTCGCAGAATCGCGTTTGTGCAGAAAACACTAACACTTGTTCAGAAGGAAAGAAAGCACAGAGCCCCAGATTTTATGTTGCCCTGGAGAGCTTGCAGAGCACTGGGGAAAGGCAGGCAGAAAATTCCCTGCTAGCACCTTCTCTGTGCCTGGGAAGCACAAGTGTTCACATTGCTTCGCAGATTCGCGTTTGTGCAGAAAACACTAACACTTGTTCAGAAGGAAAGAAAGCACAGAGCCCCAGATTTTCTGTTGCCCTGGAGAGCTTGCAGAGCACTGGGGAAAGGCAGGCAGAGAATTCCCTGCTAGCACCTTCTCTGTGCCTGGGAAGCACAAGTGTTCCCATTGCTTCGCAGAATCGCGTTTGTGCAGAAAACACTAACACTTGTTCAGAAGGAAAGAAAGCACAGAGCCCCACATTTTATGTTGCCCTGGAAGCTTGCAGAGCACTGGGGAAAGGCAGGCAGAGAAGTCCCTGCTAGCACCTTCTCTGTGCCTGGGAAGCACAAGTGTTCACATTGCTTCGCAGAATCGCGTTTGTGCAGAAAACACTAACACTTGTTCAGAAGGAAAGAAAGCACAGAGCCCCAGATTTTCTGTTGCCCTGGAGAGCTTGCAGAGCCCTGGGGAAAGGCAGGCAGAGAATTCCCTGCTAGCACCTTCTCTGTGCCTGGGAAGCACAAGTGTTCACATTGCTTCGCAGAATCGCGTTTGTGCAGAAAACACTAACACTTGTTGAGAAGGAAAGAAAGCACAGAGCCCCACATTTTATGTTGCCCTGGAGAGCTTGCAGAGCACTGGGGAAAGGCAGGCAGAGAATTCCCTGCTAGCACCTTCTCTGTGCCTGGGAAGCACAAGTGTTCCCATTGCTTCGCAGAATCGCGTTTGTGCAGAAAACACTAACACTTGTTCAGAAGGAAAGAAAGCACAGAGCCCCAGATTTTATGTTGCCCTGGAGAGCTTGCAGAGCACTGGGGAAAGGCAGGCAGAGAATTCCCTGCTAGCACCTTCTCTGTGCCTGGGAAGCACAAGTGTTCACATTGCTTCGCAGAATCGCGTTTGTGCAGAAAACATTGACACGTGTTCAGAAGGAAAGAAAGCACAGAGCCCCAGATTTGATGTTGCCCTGGAGAGCTTGCAGAGCACTGGGGAAAGGCAGGCAGAGAATTCCCTGCTAGCACCTTCTCTGTGCCTGGGAAGCACAAGTGTTCCCATTGCTTCGCAGAATCGCGTTTGTGCAGAAAACACTAACACTTGTTCAGAAGGAAAGAAAGCACAGAGCCCCAGATTTTATGTTGCCCTGGAGAGCTTGCAGAGCACTGGGGAAAGGCAGGCAGAGAATTCCCTGCTAGCACCTTCTCTGTGCCTGGGAAGCACAAGTGTTCACATTGCTTCGCAGAATCGCGTTTGTGCAGAAAACACTAACACTTGTTCAGAAGGAAAGAAAGCACAGAGCCCCACATTTTATGTTGCCCTGGAGCTTGCAGAGCACTGGGGAAAGGCAGGCAGAGAATTCCCTGCTAGCACCTTCTCTGTGCCTGGGAAGCACAAGTGTTCACATTGCTTCGCAGAATCGCGTTTGTGCAGAAAACACTAACACTTGTTCAGAAGGAAAGAAAGCACAGAGCCCCAGATTTTATGTTGCCCTGGAGAGCTTGCAGAGCACTGGGGAAAGGCAGGCAGAGAATTCCCTGCTAGCACCTTCTCTGTGCCTGGGAAGGAGAAGTGTTCACATTGCTTCGCAGAATCGCCTTAGTGCAGAAAACACTAACACTTGTTCAGAAGGAAAGAAAGCACAGAGCCCCAGATTTTATGTTGCCCTGGAGAGCTTGCAGAGCACTGGGGAAAGGCAGGCAGAGAATTCCCTGCTAGCACCTTCTCTGTGCCTGGGAAGCACAAGTGTTCACATTGCTTCGCAGAATCGCGTTTGTGCAGAAAACACTGACACGTGTTCAGAAGGAAAGAAAGCACAGAGCCCCAGATTTTATGTTGCCCTGGAGAGCTTGCAGAGCACTGGGGAAAGGCAGGCAGAGAATTCCCTGCTAGCACCTTCTCTGTGCCTGGGAAGCACAAGTGTTCACATTGCTTCGCAGAATCGCGTTTGTGCAGAAAACACTGACACGTGTTCAGAAGGAAAGAAAGCACAGAGCCCCACATTTTATGTTGCTCTGGAGAGCTTGCAGAGCACTGGGGAAAGGCAGGCAGAGAATTCCCTGCTAGCACCTTCTCTGTGCCTGGGAAGCACAAGTGTTCACATTGCTTCGCAGAATCGCGTTTGTGCAGAAAACACTAACACTTGTTCAGAAGGAAAGAAAGCACAGAGCCCCACATTTTATGTTGCCCTGGAAGCTTGCAGAGCACTGGGGAAAGGCAGGCAGAGAAGTCCCTGCTAGCACCTTCTCTGTGCCTGGGAAGCACAAGTGTTCACATTGCTTCGCAGAATCGCGTTTGTGCAGAAAACACTGACACGTGTTCAGAAGGAAAGAAAGCACAGAGCCCCAGATTTTCTGTTGCCCTGGAGAGCTTGCAGAGCACTGGGGAAAGGCAGGCAGAGAATTCCCTGCTAGCACCTTCTCTGTGCCTGGGAAGCACAAGTGTTCCCATTGCTTCGCAGAATCGCGTTTGTGCAGAAAACACTAACACTTGTTGAGAAGGAAAGAAAGCACAGAGCCCCACATTTTATGTTGCCCTGGAGAGCTTGCAGAGCACTGGGGAAAGGCAGGCAGAGAATTCCCTGCTAGCACCTTCTCTGTGCCTGGGAAGCACAAGTGTTCCCATTGCTTCGCAGAATCGCGTTTGTGCAGAAAACACTAACACTTGTTCAGAAGGAAAGAAAGCACAGAGCCCCAGATTTGATGTTGCCCTGGAGAGATTGCAGAGCACTGGGGAAAGGCAGGCAGAGAATTCCCTGCTAGCACCTTCTCTGTGCCTGGGAAGCACAAGTGTTCACATTGCTTCGCAGAATCGCGTTTGTGCAGAAAACATTGACACGTGTTCAGAAGGAAAGAAAGCACAGAGCCCCAGATTTTATGTTGCCCTGGAGAGCTTGCAGAGCACTGGGGAAAGGCAGGCAGAGAATTCCCTGCTAGCACCTTCTCTGTGCCTGGGAAGCACAAGTGTTCACATTGCTTCGCAGAATCGCCTTAGTGCAGAAAACACTAACACGTGTTCAGAAGGAAAGAAAGCACAGAGCCCCAGATTTTATGTTGCCCTGGAGAGCTTGCAGAGCACTGGGGAAAGGCAGGCAGAGAATTCCCTGCTAGCACCTTCTCTGTGCCTGGGAAGCACAAGTGTTCACATTGCTTCGCAGAATCGCGTTTGTGCAGAAAACACTAACACTTGTTCAGAAGGAAAGAAAGCACAGAGCCCCAGATTTTCTGTTGCCCTGGAGAGCTTGCAGAGCACTGGGGAAAGGCAGGCAGAGAATTCCCTGCTAGCACCTTCTCTGTGCCTGGGAAGCACAAGTGTTCCCATTGCTTCGCAGAATCGCGTTTGTGCAGAAAACACTAACACTTGTTCAGAAGGAAAGAAAGCACAGAGCCCCAGATTTTATGTTGCCCTGGAGAGCTTGCAGAGCACTGGGGAAAGGCAGGCAGAGAATTCCCTGCTAGCACCTTCTCTGTGCCTGGGAAGGAGAAGTGTTCACATTGCTTCGCAGAATCGCCTTAGTGCAGAAAACACTAACACTTGTTCAGAAGGAAAGAAAGCACAGAGCCCCAGATTTTATGTTGCTCTGGAGAGCTTGCAGAGCACTGGGGAAAGGCAGGCAGAGAATTCCCTGCTAGCACCTTCTCTGTGCCTGGGAAGCACAAGTGTTCCCATTGCTTCGCAGATTCGCGTTTGTGCAGAAAACACTAACACTTGTTCAGAAGGAAAGAAAGCACAGAGCCCCAGATTTTCTGTTGCCCTGGAGAGCTTGCAGAGCACTGGGGAAAGGCAGGCAGAGAATTCCCTGCTAGCACCTTCTCTGTGCCTGGGAAGCACAAGTGTTCACATTGCTTCGCAGAATCGCGTTTGTGCAGAAAACACTGACACGTGTTCAGAAGGAAAGAAAGCACAGAGCCCCAGATTTTATGTTGCCCTGGAGAGCTTGCAGAGCACTGGGGAAAGGCAGGCAGAGAATTCCCTGCTAGCACCTTCTCTGTGCCTGGGAAGCACAAGTGTTCACATTGCTTCGCAGAATCGCGTTTGTGCAGAAAACACTGACACGTGTTCAGAAGGAAAGAAAGCACAGAGCCCCACATTTTATGTTGCCCTGGAGAGCTTGCAGAGCACTGGGGAAAGGCAGGCAGAGAATTCCCTGCTAGCACCTTCTCTGTGCCTGGGAAGCACAAGTGTTCACATTGCTTCGCAGAATCGCGTTTGTGCAGAAAACACTAACACTTGTTCAGAAGGAAAGAAAGCACAGAGCCCCACATTTTCTGTTGCCCTGGAGAGCTTGCAGAGCACTGGGGAAAGGCAGGCAGAGAATTCCCTGCTAGCACCTTCTCTGTGCCTGGGAAGCACAAGTGTTCACATTGCTTCGCAGAATCGCGTTTGTGCAGAAAACACTAACACTTGTTCAGAAGGAAAGAAAGCACAGAGCCCCACATTTTCTGTTGCCCTGGAGAGCTTGCAGAGCACTGGGGAAAGGCAGGCAGAGAATTCCCTGCTAGCACCTTCTCTGTGCCTGGGAAGCACAAGTGTTCACATTGCTTCGCAGAATCGCGTTTGTGCAGAAAACACTAACACTTGTTCAGAAGGAAAGAAAGCACAGAGCCCCAGATTTTCTGTTGCCCTGGAGAGCTTGCAGAGCACTGGGGAAAGGCAGGCAGAGAATTCCCTGCTAGCACCTTCTCTGTGCCTGGGAAGCACAAGTGTTCCCATTGCTTCGCAGATTCGCGTTTGTGCAGAAAACACTAACACTTGTTCAGAAGGAAAGAAAGCACAGAGCCCCAGATTTTCTGTTGCCCTGGAGAGCTTGCAGAGCACTGGGGAAAGGCAGGCAGAGAATTCCCTGCTAGCACATTCTCTGTGCCTGGGAAGCACAAGTGTTCCCATTGCTTCGCAGAATCGCGTTTGTGCAGAAAACACTAACACTTGTTCAGAAGGAAAGAAAGCACAGAGCCCCAGATTTTATGTTGCCCTGGAGAGCTTGCAGAGCACTGGGGAAAGGCAGGCAGAGAATTCCCTGCTAGCACCTTCTCTGTGCCTGGGAAGCACAAGTGTTCGCATTGCTTCGCAGAATCGCGTTTGTGCAGAAAACACTAACACTTGTTCAGAAGGAAAGAAAGCACAGAGCCCCACATTTTATGTTGCCCTGGAGAGCTTGCAGAGCACTGGGGAAAGGCAGGCAGAGAATTCCCTGCTAGCACCTTCTCTGTGCCTGGGAAGGAGAAGTGTTCCCATTGCTTCGCAGAATCGCGTTTGTGCAGAAAACACTAACACTTGTTCAGAAGGAAAGAAAGCACAGAGCCCCACATTTTATGTTGCCCTGGAGAGCTTGCAGAGCACTGGGGAAAGGCAGGCAGAGAATTCCCTGCTAGCACCTTCTCTGTGCCTGGGAAGGAGAAGTGTTCACATTGCTTCGCAGAATCGCCTTAGTGCAGAAAACACTAACACTTGTTCAGAAGGAAAGAAAGCACAGAGCCCCAGATTTTATGTTGCCCTGGAGAGCTTGCAGAGCACTGGGGAAAGGCAGGCAGAGAATTCCCTGCTAGCACCTTCTCTGTGCCTGGGAAGCACAAGTGTTCACATTGCTTCGCAGAATCGCGTTTGTGCAGAAAACACTAACACTTGTTCAGAAGGAAAGAAAGCACAGAGCCCCACATTTTATGTTGCCCTGGAGAGCTTGCAGAGCACTGGGGAAAGGCAGGCAGAGAATTCCCTGCTAGCACCTTCTCTGTGCCTGGGAAGCACAAGTGTTCACATTGCTTCGCAGAATCGCGTTTGTGCAGAAAACACTGACACGTGTTCAGAAGGAAAGAAAGCACAGAGCCCCACATTTTATGTTGCCCTGGAGAGCTTGCAGAGCACTGGGGAAAGGCAGGCAGAGAATTCCCTGCTAGCACCTTCTCTGTGCCTGGGAAGCACAAGTGTTCACATTGCTTCGCAGAATCGCGTTTGTGCAGAAAACACTGACACGTGTTCAGAAGGAAAGAAAGCACAGAGCCCCACATTTTATGTTGCTCTGGAGAGCTTGCAGAGCACTGGGGAAAGGCAGGCAGAGAATTCCCTGCTAGCACCTTCTCTGTGCCTGGGAAGCACAAGTGTTCACATTGCTTCGCAGAATCGCGTTTGTGCAGAAAACACTAACACTTGTTCAGAAGGAAAGAAAGCACAGAGCCCCACATTTTCTGTTGCCCTGGAGAGCTTGCAGAGCACTGGGGAAAGGCAGGCAGAGAATTCCCTGCTAGCACCTTCTCTGTGCCTGGGAAGCACAAGTGTTCACATTGCTTCGCAGAATCGCGTTTGTGCAGAAAACACTAACACTTGTTCAGAAGGAAAGAAAGCACAGAGCCCCACATTTTCTGTTGCCCTGGAGAGCTTGCAGAGCACTGGGGAAAGGCAGGCAGAGAATTCCCTGCTAGCACCTTCTCTGTGCCTGGGAAGCACAAGTGTTCACATTGCTTCGCAGAATCGCCTTAGTGCAGAAAACACTAACACTTGTTCAGAAGGAAAGAAAGCACAGAGCCCCAGATTTTATGTTGCCCTGGAGAGCTTGCAGAGCACTGGGGAAAGGCAGGCAGAGAATTCCCTGCTAGCACCTTCTCTGTGCCTGGGAAGCACAAGTGTTCACATTGCTTCGCAGAATCGCGTTTGTGCAGAAAACACTAACACTTGTTCAGAAGGAAAGAAAGCACAGAGCCCCACATTTTATGTTGCCCTGGAGAGCTTGCAGAGCACTGGGGAAAGGCAGGCAGAGAATTCCCTGCTAGCACCTTCTCTGTGCCTGGGAAGCACAAGTGTTCACATTGCTTCGCAGAATCGCGTTTGTGCAGAAAACACTGACACGTGTTCAGAAGGAAAGAAAGCACAGAGCCCCAGATTTTATGTTGCCCTGGAGAGCTTGCAGAGCACTGGGGAAAGGCAGGCAGAGAATTCCCTGCTAGCACCTTCTCTGTGCCTGGGAAGCACAAGTGTTCACATTGCTTCGCAGAATCGCGTTTGTGCAGAAAACACTAACACTTGTTCAGAAGGAAAGAAAGCACAGAGCCCCAGATTTTCTGTTGCCCTGGAGAGCTTGCAGAGCACTGGGGAAAGGCAGGCAGAGAATTCCCTGCTAGCACCTTCTCTGTGCCTGGGAAGCACAAGTGTTCCCATTGCTTCGCAGAATCGCGTTTGTGCAGAAAACACTAACACTTGTTCAGAAGGAAAGAAAGCACAGAGCCCCAGATTTTATGTTGCCCTGGAGAGCTTGCAGAGCACTGGGGAAAGGCAGGCAGAGAATTCCCTGCTAGCACCTTCTCTGTGCCTGGGAAGGAGAAGTGTTCCCATTGCTTCGCAGAATCGCCTTAGTGCAGAAAACACTAACACTTGTTCAGAAGGAAAGAAAGCACAGAGCCCCAGATTTTATGTTGCTCTGGAGAGCTTGCAGAGCACTGGGGAAAGGCAGGCAGAGAATTCCCTGCTAGCACCTTCTCTGTGCCTGGGAAGCACAAGTGTTCACATTGCTTCGCAGAATCGCGTTTGTGCAGAAAACACTAACACTTGTTCAGAAGGAAAGAAAGCACAGAGCCCCACATTTTATGTTGCCCTGGAGCTTGCAGAGCACTGGGGAAAGGCAGGCAGAGAATTCCCTGCTAGCACCTTCTCTGTGCCTGGGAAGCACAAGTGTTCACATTGCTTCGCAGAATCGCGTTTGTGCAGAAAACACTAACACTTGTTCAGAAGGAAAGAAAGCACAGAGCCCCAGATTTTATGTTGCCCTGGAGAGCTTGCAGAGCACTGGGGAAAGGCAGGCAGAGAATTCCCTGCTAGCACCTTCTCTGTGCCTGGGAAGGAGAAGTGTTCACATTGCTTCGCAGAATCGCCTTAGTGCAGAAAACACTAACACTTGTTCAGAAGGAAAGAAAGCACAGAGCCCCAGATTTTATGTTGCCCTGGAGAGCTTGCAGAGCACTGGGGAAAGGCAGGCAGAGAATTCCCTGCTAGCACCTTCTCTGTGCCTGGGAAGCACAAGTGTTCACATTGCTTCGCAGAATCGCGTTTGTGCAGAAAACACTGACACGTGTTCAGAAGGAAAGAAAGCACAGAGCCCCAGATTTTATGTTGCCCTGGAGAGCTTGCAGAGCACTGGGGAAAGGCAGGCAGAGAATTCCCTGCTAGCACCTTCTCTGTGCCTGGGAAGCACAAGTGTTCACATTGCTTCGCAGAATCGCGTTTGTGCAGAAAACACTGACACGTGTTCAGAAGGAAAGAAAGCACAGAGCCCCACATTTTATGTTGCTCTGGAGAGCTTGCAGAGCACTGGGGAAAGGCAGGCAGAGAATTCCCTGCTAGCACCTTCTCTGTGCCTGGGAAGCACAAGTGTTCACATTGCTTCGCAGAATCGCGTTTGTGCAGAAAACACTAACACTTGTTCAGAAGGAAAGAAAGCACAGAGCCCCACATTTTATGTTGCCCTGGAAGCTTGCAGAGCACTGGGGAAAGGCAGGCAGAGAAGTCCCTGCTAGCACCTTCTCTGTGCCTGGGAAGCACAAGTGTTCACATTGCTTCGCAGAATCGCGTTTGTGCAGAAAACACTGACACGTGTTCAGAAGGAAAGAAAGCACAGAGCCCCAGATTTTCTGTTGCCCTGGAGAGCTTGCAGAGCACTGGGGAAAGGCAGGCAGAGAATTCCCTGCTAGCACCTTCTCTGTGCCTGGGAAGCACAAGTGTTCCCATTGCTTCGCAGAATCGCGTTTGTGCAGAAAACACTAACACTTGTTGAGAAGGAAAGAAAGCACAGAGCCCCACATTTTATGTTGCCCTGGAGAGCTTGCAGAGCACTGGGGAAAGGCAGGCAGAGAATTCCCTGCTAGCACCTTCTCTGTGCCTGGGAAGCACAAGTGTTCCCATTGCTTCGCAGAATCGCGTTTGTGCAGAAAACACTAACACTTGTTCAGAAGGAAAGAAAGCACAGAGCCCCAGATTTTATGTTGCCCTGGAGAGCTTGCAGAGCACTGGGGAAAGGCAGGCAGAGAATTCCCTGCTAGCACCTTCTCTGTGCCTGGGAAGCACAAGTGTTCACATTGCTTCGCAGAATCGCCTTAGTGCAGAAAACACTAACACGTGTTCAGAAGGAAAGAAAGCACAGAGCCCCAGATTTTATGTTGCCCTGGAGAGCTTGCAGAGCACTGGGGAAAGGCAGGCAGAGAATTCCCTGCTAGCACCTTCTCTGTGCCTGGGAAGCACAAGTGTTCACATTGCTTCGCAGAATCGCGTTTGTGCAGAAAACACTAACACTTGTTCAGAAGGAAAGAAAGCACAGAGCCCCAGATTTTCTGTTGCCCTGGAGAGCTTGCAGAGCACTGGGGAAAGGCAGGCAGAGAATTCCCTGCTAGCACCTTCTCTGTGCCTGGGAAGCACAAGTGTTCCCATTGCTTCGCAGAATCGCGTTTGTGCAGAAAACACTAACACTTGTTCAGAAGGAAAGAAAGCACAGAGCCCCAGATTTTATGTTGCCCTGGAGAGCTTGCAGAGCACTGGGGAAAGGCAGGCAGAGAATTCCCTGCTAGCACCTTCTCTGTGCCTGGGAAGGAGAAGTGTTCACATTGCTTCGCAGAATCGCCTTAGTGCAGAAAACACTAACACTTGTTCAGAAGGAAAGAAAGCACAGAGCCCCAGATTTTATGTTGCTCTGGAGAGCTTGCAGAGCACTGGGGAAAGGCAGGCAGAGAATTCCCTGCTAGCACCTTCTCTGTGCCTGGGAAGCACAAGTGTTCCCATTGCTTCGCAGATTCGCGTTTGTGCAGAAAACACTAACACTTGTTCAGAAGGAAAGAAAGCACAGAGCCCCAGATTTTCTGTTGCCCTGGAGAGCTTGCAGAGCACTGGGGAAAGGCAGGCAGAGAATTCCCTGCTAGCACCTTCTCTGTGCCTGGGAAGCACAAGTGTTCACATTGCTTCGCAGAATCGCGTTTGTGCAGAAAACACTGACACGTGTTCAGAAGGAAAGAAAGCACAGAGCCCCAGATTTTATGTTGCCCTGGAGAGCTTGCAGAGCACTGGGGAAAGGCAGGCAGAGAATTCCCTGCTAGCACCTTCTCTGTGCCTGGGAAGCACAAGTGTTCACATTGCTTCGCAGAATCGCGTTTGTGCAGAAAACACTGACACGTGTTCAGAAGGAAAGAAAGCACAGAGCCCCACATTTTATGTTGCCCTGGAGAGCTTGCAGAGCACTGGGGAAAGGCAGGCAGAGAATTCCCTGCTAGCACCTTCTCTGTGCCTGGGAAGCACAAGTGTTCACATTGCTTCGCAGAATCGCGTTTGTGCAGAAAACACTAACACTTGTTCAGAAGGAAAGAAAGCACAGAGCCCCACATTTTCTGTTGCCCTGGAGAGCTTGCAGAGCACTGGGGAAAGGCAGGCAGAGAATTCCCTGCTAGCACCTTCTCTGTGCCTGGGAAGCACAAGTGTTCACATTGCTTCGCAGAATCGCGTTTGTGCAGAAAACACTAACACTTGTTCAGAAGGAAAGAAAGCACAGAGCCCCACATTTTCTGTTGCCCTGGAGAGCTTGCAGAGCACTGGGGAAAGGCAGGCAGAGAATTCCCTGCTAGCACCTTCTCTGTGCCTGGGAAGCACAAGTGTTCACATTGCTTCGCAGAATCGCGTTTGTGCAGAAAACACTAACACTTGTTCAGAAGGAAAGAAAGCACAGAGCCCCAGATTTTCTGTTGCCCTGGAGAGCTTGCAGAGCACTGGGGAAAGGCAGGCAGAGAATTCCCTGCTAGCACCTTCTCTGTGCCTGGGAAGCACAAGTGTTCCCATTGCTTCGCAGATTCGCGTTTGTGCAGAAAACACTAACACTTGTTCAGAAGGAAAGAAAGCACAGAGCCCCAGATTTTCTGTTGCCCTGGAGAGCTTGCAGAGCACTGGGGAAAGGCAGGCAGAGAATTCCCTGCTAGCACATTCTCTGTGCCTGGGAAGCACAAGTGTTCCCATTGCTTCGCAGAATCGCGTTTGTGCAGAAAACACTAACACTTGTTCAGAAGGAAAGAAAGCACAGAGCCCCACATTTTATGTTGCCCTGGAGAGCTTGCAGAGCACTGGGGAAAGGCAGGCAGAGAATTCCCTGCTAGCACCTTCTCTGTGCCTGGGAAGCACAAGTGTTCGCATTGCTTCGCAGAATCGCGTTTGTGCAGAAAACACTAACACTTGTTCAGAAGGAAAGAAAGCACAGAGCCCCACATTTTATGTTGCCCTGGAGAGCTTGCAGAGCACTGGGGAAAGGCAGGCAGAGAATTCCCTGCTAGCACCTTCTCTGTGCCTGGGAAGGAGAAGTGTTCCCATTGCTTCGCAGAATCGCGTTTGTGCAGAAAACACTAACACTTGTTCAGAAGGAAAGAAAGCACAGAGCCCCACATTTTATGTTGCCCTGGAGAGCTTGCAGAGCACTGGGGAAAGGCAGGCAGAGAATTCCCTGCTAGCACCTTCTCTGTGCCTGGGAAGGAGAAGTGTTCACATTGCTTCGCAGAATCGCCTTAGTGCAGAAAACACTAACACTTGTTCAGAAGGAAAGAAAGCACAGAGCCCCAGATTTTATGTTGCCCTGGAGAGCTTGCAGAGCACTGGGGAAAGGCAGGCAGAGAATTCCCTGCTAGCACCTTCTCTGTGCCTGGGAAGCACAAGTGTTCACATTGCTTCGCAGAATCGCGTTTGTGCAGAAAACACTAACACTTGTTCAGAAGGAAAGAAAGCACAGAGCCCCACATTTTATGTTGCCCTGGAGAGCTTGCAGAGCACTGGGGAAAGGCAGGCAGAGAATTCCCTGCTAGCACCTTCTCTGTGCCTGGGAAGCACAAGTGTTCACATTGCTTCGCAGAATCGCGTTTGTGCAGAAAACACTGACACGTGTTCAGAAGGAAAGAAAGCACAGAGCCCCACATTTTATGTTGCCCTGGAGAGCTTGCAGAGCACTGGGGAAAGGCAGGCAGAGAATTCCCTGCTAGCACCTTCTCTGTGCCTGGGAAGCACAAGTGTTCACATTGCTTCGCAGAATCGCGTTTGTGCAGAAAACACTGACACGTGTTCAGAAGGAAAGAAAGCACAGAGCCCCACATTTTATGTTGCTCTGGAGAGCTTGCAGAGCACTGGGGAAAGGCAGGCAGAGAATTCCCTGCTAGCACCTTCTCTGTGCCTGGGAAGGAGAAGTGTTCCCATTGCTTCGCAGAATCGCGTTTGTGCAGAAAACACTAACACTTGTTCAGAAGGAAAGAAAGCACAGAGCCCCACATTTTCTGTTGCCCTGGAGAGCTTGCAGAGCACTGGGGAAAGGCAGGCAGAGAATTCCCTGCTAGCACCTTCTCTGTGCCTGGGAAGCACAAGTGTTCACATTGCTTCGCAGAATCGCGTTTGTGCAGAAAACACTAACACTTGTTCAGAAGGAAAGAAAGCACAGAGCCCCACATTTTCTGTTGCCCTGGAGAGCTTGCAGAGCACTGGGGAAAGGCAGGCAGAGAATTCCCTGCTAGCACCTTCTCTGTGCCTGGGAAGCACAAGTGTTCACATTGCTTCGCAGAATCGCCTTAGTGCAGAAAACACTAACACTTGTTCAGAAGGAAAGAAAGCACAGAGCCCCAGATTTTATGTTGCCCTGGAGAGCTTGCAGAGCACTGGGGAAAGGCAGGCAGAGAATTCCCTGCTAGCACCTTCTCTGTGCCTGGGAAGCACAAGTGTTCACATTGCTTCGCAGAATCGCGTTTGTGCAGAAAACACTAACACTTGTTCAGAAGGAAAGAAAGCACAGAGCCCCACATTTTATGTTGCCCTGGAGAGCTTGCAGAGCACTGGGGAAAGGCAGGCAGAGAATTCCCTGCTAGCACCTTCTCTGTGCCTGGGAAGCACAAGTGTTCACATTGCTTCGCAGAATCGCGTTTGTGCAGAAAACACTGACACGTGTTCAGAAGGAAAGAAAGCACAGAGCCCCAGATTTTATGTTGCCCTGGAGAGCTTGCAGAGCACTGGGGAAAGGCAGGCAGAGAATTCCCTGCTAGCACCTTCTCTGTGCCTGGGAAGCACAAGTGTTCACATTGCTTCGCAGAATCGCGTTTGTGCAGAAAACACTAACACTTGTTCAGAAGGAAAGAAAGCACAGAGCCCCAGATTTTCTGTTGCCCTGGAGAGCTTGCAGAGCACTGGGGAAAGGCAGGCAGAGAATTCCCTGCTAGCACCTTCTCTGTGCCTGGGAAGCACAAGTGTTCCCATTGCTTCGCAGAATCGCGTTTGTGCAGAAAACACTAACACTTGTTCAGAAGGAAAGAAAGCACAGAGCCCCAGATTTTATGTTGCCCTGGAGAGCTTGCAGAGCACTGGGGAAAGGCAGGCAGAGAATTCCCTGCTAGCACCTTCTCTGTGCCTGGGAAGGAGAAGTGTTCCCATTGCTTCGCAGAATCGCCTTAGTGCAGAAAACACTAACACTTGTTCAGAAGGAAAGAAAGCACAGAGCCCCAGATTTTATGTTGCTCTGGAGAGCTTGCAGAGCACTGGGGAAAGGCAGGCAGAGAATTCCCTGCTAGCACCTTCTCTGTGCCTGGGAAGCACAAGTGTTCACATTGCTTCGCAGATTCGCGTTTGTGCAGAAAACACTAACACTTGTTCAGAAGGAAAGAAAGCACAGAGCCCCACATTTTATGTTGCCCTGGAGAGCTTGCAGAGCACTGGGGAAAGGCAGGCAGAGAATTCCCTGCTAGCACCTTCTCTGTGCCTGGGAAGCACAAGTGTTCACATTGCTTCGCAGAATCGCGTTTGTGCAGAAAACACTAACACTTGTTCAGAAGGAAAGAAAGCACAGAGCCCCACATTTTCTGTTGCCCTGGAGAGCTTGCAGAGCACTGGGGAAAGGCAGGCAGAGAATTCCCTGCTAGCACCTTCTCTGTGCCTGGGAAGCACAAGTGTTCACATTGCTTCGCAGAATCGCGTTTGTGCAGAAAACACTAACACTTGTTCAGAAGGAAAGAAAGCACAGAGCCCCAGATTTTCTGTTGCCCTGGAGAGCTTGCAGAGCACTGGGGAAAGGCAGGCAGAGAATTCCCTGCTAGCACCTTCTCTGTGCCTGGGAAGCACAAGTGTTCCCATTGCTTCGCAGATTCGCGTTTGTGCAGAAAACACTAACACTTGTTCAGAAGGAAAGAAAGCACAGAGCCCCAGATTTGATGTTGCCCTGGAGAGCTTGCAGAGCACTGGGGAAAGGCAGGCAGAGAATTCCCTGCTAGCACATTCTCTGTGCCTGGGAAGCACAAGTGTTCCCATTGCTTCGCAGAATCGCGTTTGTGCAGAAAACACTAACACTTGTTCAGAAGGAAAGAAAGCACAGAGCCCCAGATTTTATGTTGCCCTGGAGAGCTTGCAGAGCACTGGGGAAAGGCAGGCAGAGAATTCCCTGCTAGCACCTTCTCTGTGCCTGGGAAGCACAAGTGTTCGCATTGCTTCGCAGAATCGCGTTTGTGCAGAAAACACTAACACTTGTTCAGAAGGAAAGAAAGCACAGAGCCCCAGATTTTCTGTTGCCCTGGAGAGCTTGCAGAGCACTGGGGAAAGGCAGGCAGAGAATTCCCTGCTAGCACCTTCTCTGTGCCTGGGAAGGAGAAGTGTTCCCATTGCTTCGCAGAATCGCGTTTGTGCAGAAAACACTAACACTTGTTCAGAAGGAAAGAAAGCACAGAGCCCCACATTTTATGTTGCCCTGGAGAGCTTGCAGAGCACTGGGGAAAGGCAGGCAGAGAATTCCCTGCTAGCACCTTCTCTGTGCCTGGGAAGCACAAGTGTTCCCATTGCTTCGCAGAATCGCGTTTGTGCAGAAAACACTAACACTTGTTCAGAAGGAAAGTAAGCACAGAACCCCAGATTTTATGTTGCCCTGGAGAGCTTGCAGAGCACTGGGGAAAGGCAGGCAGAGAATTCCCTGCTAGCACCTTCTCTGTGCCTGGGAAGGAGAAGTGTTCCCATTGCTTCGCAGAATCGCGTTTGTGCAGAAAACACTAACACTTGTTCAGAAGGAAAGAAAGCACAGAGCCCCACATTTTATGTTGCCCTGGAGAGCTTGCAGAGCACTGGGGAAAGGCAGGCAGAGAATTCCCTGCTAGCACCTTCTCTGTGCCTGGGAAGCACAAGTGTTCACATTGCTTCGCAGATTCGCGTTTGTGCAGAAAACACTAACACTTGTTCAGAAGGAAAGAAAGCACAGAGCCCCAGATTTTATGTTGCCCTGGAGAGCTTGCAGAGCACTGGGGAAAGGCAGGCAGAGAATTCCCTGCTAGCACCTTCTCTGTGCCTGGGAAGGAGAAGTGTTCCCATTGCTTCGCAGAATCGCGTTTGTGCAGAAAACACTAACACTTGTTCAGAAGGAAAGAAAGCACAGAGCCCCAGATTTTATGTTGCCCTGGAGAGCTTGCAGAGCACTGGGGAAAGGCAGGCAGAGAATTCCCTGCTAGCACCTTCTCTGTGCCTGGGAAGCACAAGTGTTCGCATTGCTTCGCAGAATCGCGTTTGTGCAGAAAACACTAACACTTGTTCAGAAGGAAAGAAAGCACAGAGCCCCACATTTTATGTTGCCCTGGAGAGCTTGCAGAGCACTGGGGAAAGGCAGGCAGAGAATTCCCTGCTAGCACCTTCTCTGTGCCTGGGAAGCACAAGTGTTCACATTGCTTCGCAGAATCGCGTTTGTGCAGAAAACACTAACACTTGTTCAGAAGGAAAGAAAGCACAGAGCCCCAGATTTTATGTTGCCCTGGAGAGCTTGCAGAGCACTGGGGAAAGGCAGGCAGAGAATTCCCTGCTAGCACCTTCTCTGTGCCTGGGAAGCACAAGTGTTCACATTGCTTCGCAGAATCGCGTTTGTGCAGAAAACACTAACACTTGTTCAGAAGGAAAGAAAGCACAGAGCCCCACATTTTATGTTGCCCTGGAGAGCTTGCAGAGCACTGGGGAAAGGCAGGCAGAGAATTCCCTGCTAGCACCTTCTCTGTGCCTGGGAAGCACAAGTGTTCCCATTGCTTCGCAGAATCGCGTTTGTGCAGAAAACACTAACACTTGTTCAGAAGGAAAGAAAGCACAGAGCCCCAGATTTTCTGTTGCCCTGGAGAGCTTGCAGAGCACTGGGGAAAGGCAGGCAGAGAATTCCCTGCTAGCACCTTCTCTGTGCCTGGGAAGCACAAGTGTTCCCATTGCTTCGCAGAATCGCGTTTGTGCAGAAAACACTAACACTTGTTCAGAAGGAAAGAAAGCACAGAGCCCCAGATTTTATGTTGCCCTGGAGAGCTTGCAGAGCACTGGGGAAAGGCAGGCAGAGAATTCCCTGCTAGCACCTTCTCTGTGCCTGGGAAGCACAAGTGTTCCCATTGCTTCGCAGAATCGCGTTTGTGCAGAAAACACTAACACTTGTTCAGAAGGAAAGAAAGCACAGAGCCCCAGATTTGATGTTGCCCTGGAGAGCTTGCAGAGCACTGGGGAAAGGCAGGCAGAGAATTCCCTGCTAGCACCTTCTCTGTGCCTGGGAAGCACAAGTGTTCCCATTGCTTCGCAGAATCGCGTTTGTGCAGAAAACACTAACACTTGTTCAGAAGGAAAGAAAGCACAGAGCCCCACATTTTATGTTGCCCTGGAGAGCTTGCAGAGCACTGGGGAAAGGCAGGCAGAGAATTCCCTGCTAGCACCTTCTCTGTGCCTGGGAAGCACAAGTGTTCACATTGCTTCGCAGAATCGCGTTAGTGCAGAAAACACTAACACTTGTTCAGAAGGAAAGAAAGCACAGAGCCCCACATTTTATGTTGCCCTGGAGAGCTTGCAGAGCACTGGGGAAAGGCAGGCAGAGAATTCCCTGCTAGCACCTTCTCTGTGCCTGGGAAGCACAAGTGTTCACATTGCTTCGCAGAATCGCGTTTGTGCAGAAAACACTAACACTTGTTCAGAAGGAAAGAAAGCACAGAGCCCCAGATTTTATGTTGCCCTGGAGAGCTTGCAGAGCACTGGGGAAAGGCAGGCAGAGAATTCCCTGCTAGCACCTTCTCTGTGCCTGGGAAGCACAAGTGTTCGCATTGCTTCGCAGAATCGCGTTTGTGCAGAAAACACTGACACGTGTTCAGAAGGAAAGAAAGCACAGAGCCCCACATTTTATGTTGCCCTGGAGAGCTTGCAGAGCACTGGGGAAAGGCAGGCAGAAAATTCCCTGCTAGCACCTTCTCTGTGCCTGGGAAGCACAAGTGTTCACATTGCTTCGCAGATTCGCGTTTGTGCAGAAAACACTAACACTTGTTCAGAAGGAAAGAAAGCACAGAGCCCCAGATTTTATGTTGCCCTGGAGAGCTTGCAGAGCACTGGGGAAAGGCAGGCAGAGAATTCCCTGCTAGCACCTTCTCTGTGCCTGGGAAGCACAAGTGTTCCCATTGCTTCGCAGAATCGCGTTTGTGCAGAAAACACTAACACTTGTTCAGAAGGAAAGAAAGCACAGAGCCCCACATTTTATGTTGCCCTGGAAGCTTGCAGAGCACTGGGGAAAGGCAGGCAGAGAAGTCCCTGCTAGCACCTTCTCTGTGCCTGGGAAGCACAAGTGTTCACATTGCTTCGCAGAATCGCGTTTGTGCAGAAAACACTGACACGTGTTCAGAAGGAAAGAAAGCACAGAGCCCCAGATTTTCTGTTGCCCTGGAGAGCTTGCAGAGCCCTGGGGAAAGGCAGGCAGAGAATTCCCTGCTAGCACCTTCTCTGTGCCTGGGAAGCAGAAGTGTTCCCATTGCTTCGCAGAATCGCGTTTGTGCAGAAAACACTAACACTTGTTGAGAAGGAAAGAAAGCACAGAGCCCCACATTTGATGTTGCCCTGGAGAGCTTGCAGAGCACTGGGGAAAGGCAGGCAGAGAATTCCCTGCTAGCACCTTCTCTGTGCCTGGGAAGCACAAGTGTTCCCATTGCTTCGCAGATTCGCGTTTGTGCAGAAAACACTAACACTTGTTCAGAAGGAAAGAAAGCACAGAGCCCCACATTTTCTGTTGCCCTGGAGAGCTTGCAGAGCACTGGGGAAAGGCAGGCAGAGAATTCCCTGCTAGCACCTTCTCTGTGCCTGGGAAGCACAAGTGTTCACATTGCTTCGCAGAATCGCGTTTGTGCAGAAAACATTGACACGTGTTCAGAAGGAAAGAAAGCACAGAGCCCCAGATTTTATGTTGCCCTGGAGAGCTTGCAGAGCACTGGGGAAAGGCAGGCAGAGAATTCCCTGCTAGCACCTTCTCTGTGCCTGGGAAGCACAAGTGTTCACATTGCTTCGCAGAATCGCCTTAGTGCAGAAAACACTAACACTTGTTCAGAAGGAAAGAAAGCACAGAGCCCCAGATTTTATGTTGCTCTGGAGAGCTTGCAGAGCACTGGGGAAAGGCAGGCAGAGAATTCCCTGCTAGCACCTTCTCTGTGCCTGGGAAGCACAAGTGTTCACATTGCTTCGCAGATTCGCGTTTGTGCAGAAAACACTAACACTTGTTCAGAAGGAAAGAAAGCACAGAGCCCCAGATTTTATGTTGCCCTGGAGAGCTTGCAGAGCACTGGGGAAAGGCAGGCAGAGAATTCCCTGCTAGCACCTTCTCTGTGCCTGGGAAGCACAAGTGTTCACATTGCTTCGCAGAATCGCGTTTGTGCAGAAAACACTGACACGTGTTCAGAAGGAAAGAAAGCACAGAGCCCCAGATTTTATGTTGCCCTGGAGAGCTTGCAGAGCACTGGGGAAAGGCAGGCAGAGAATTCCCTGCTAGCACCTTCTCTGTGCCTGGGAAGCACAAGTGTTCACATTGCTTCGCAGAATCGCGTTTGTGCAGAAAACACTGACACGTGTTCAGAAGGAAAGAAAGCACAGAGCCCCACATTTTATGTTGCTCTGGAGAGCTTGCAGAGCACTGGGGAAAGGCAGGCAGAGAATTCCCTGCTAGCACCTTCTCTGTGCCTGGGAAGCACAAGTGTTCACATTGCTTCGCAGAATCGCGTTTGTGCAGAAAACACTAACACTTGTTCAGAAGGAAAGAAAGCACAGAGCCCCACATTTTCTGTTGCCCTGGAGAGCTTGCAGAGCACTGGGGAAAGGCAGGCAGAGAATTCCCTGCTAGCACCTTCTCTGTGCCTGGGAAGCACAAGTGTTCCCATTGCTTCGCAGAATCGCGTTTGTGCAGAAAACACTAACACTTGTTCAGAAGGAAAGAAAGCACAGAGCCCCAGATTTTCTGTTGCCCTGGAGAGCTTGCAGAGCACTGGGGAAAGGCAGGCAGAGAATTCCCTGCTAGCACCTTCTCTGTGCCTGGGAAGCACAAGTGTTCCCATTGCTTCGCAGATTCGCGTTTGTGCAGAAAACACTAACACTTGTTCAGAAGGAAAGAAAGCACAGAGCCCCAGATTTTCTGTTGCCCTGGAGAGCTTGCAGAGCACTGGGGAAAGGCAGGCAGAGAATTCCCTGCTAGCACCTTCTCTGTGCCTGGGAAGCACAAGTGTTCACATTGCTTCGCAGAATCGCGTTTGTGCAGAAAACACTAACACTTGTTCAGAAGGAAAGAAAGCACAGAGCCCCAGATTTTATGTTGCCCTGGAGAGCTTGCAGAGCACTGGGGAAAGGCAGGCAGAGAATTCCCTGCTAGCACCTTCTCTGTGCCTGGGAAGCACAAGTGTTCGCATTGCTTCGCAGAATCGCGTTTGTGCAGAAAACACTAACACTTGTTCAGAAGGAAAGAAAGCACAGAGCCCCACATTTTATGTTGCCCTGGAGAGCTTGCAGAGCACTGGGGAAAGGCAGGCAGAGAATTCCCTGCTAGCACCTTCTCTGTGCCTGGGAAGGAGAAGTGTTCCCATTGCTTCGCAGAATCGCGTTTGTGCAGAAAACACTAACACTTGTTCAGAAGGAAAGAAAGCACAGAGCCCCAGATTTTATGTTGCCCTGGAGAGCTTGCAGAGCACTGGGGAAAGGCAGGCAGAGAATTCCCTGCTAGCACCTTCTCTGTGCCTGGGAAGCACAAGTGTTCACATTGCTTCGCAGAATCGCGTTTGTGCAGAAAACACTAACACTTGTTCAGAAGGAAAGAAAGCACAGAGCCCCACATTTTATGTTGCCCTGGAGAGCTTGCAGAGCACTGGGGAAAGGCAGGCAGAGAATTCCCTGCTAGCACCTTCTCTGTGCCTGGGAAGGAGAAGTGTTCCCATTGCTTCGCAGAATCGCGTTTGTGCAGAAAACACTAACACTTGTTCAGAAGGAAAGAAAGCACAGAGCCCCACATTTTATGTTGCCCTGGAGAGCTTGCAGAGCACTGGGGAAAGGCAGGCAGAGAATTCCCTGCTAGCACCTTCTCTGTGCCTGGGAAGTACAAGTGTTCACATTGCTTCGCAGAATCGCGTTTGTGCAGAAAACACTGACACGTGTTCAAAAGGAAAGAAAGCACAGAGCCCGAGATTTTATGTTGCCCTGGAGAGCTTGCAGAGCACTGGGGAAAGGCAGGCAGAGAATTCCCTGCTAGCACCTTCTCTGTGCCTGGGAAGCACAAGTGTTCCCATTGCTTCGCAGATTCGCGTTTGTGCAGAAAACACTAACACTTGTTCAGAAGGAAAGAAAGCACAGAGCCCCAGATTTGATGTTGCCCTGGAGAGCTTGCAGAGCACTGGGGAAAGGCAGGCAGAGAATTCCCTGCTAGCACCTTCTCTGTGCCTGGGAAGCACAAGTGTTCCCATTGCTTCGCAGAATCGCGTTTGTGCAGAAAACACTAACACTTGTTCAGAAGGAAAGAAAGCACAGAGCCCCAGATTTTATGTTGCCCTGGAGAGCTTGCAGAGCACTGGGGAAAGGCAGGCAGAGAATTCCCTGCTAGCACCTTCTCTGTGCCTGGGAAGCACAAGTGTTCACATTGCTTCGCAGAATCGCGTTTGTGCAGAAAACACTAACACTTGTTCAGAAGGAAAGAAAGCACAGAGCCCCAGATTTTATGTTGCCCTGGAGAGCTTGCAGAGCACTGGGGAAAGGCAGGCAGAGAATTCCCTGCTAGCACCTTCTCTGTGCCTGGGAAGCACAAGTGTTCCCATTGCTTCGCAGAATCGCGTTTGTGCAGAAAACACTAACACTTGTTCAGAAGGAAAGAAAGCACAGAGCCCCACATTTTATGTTGCCCTGGAGAGCTTGCAGAGCACTGGGGAAAGGCAGGCAGAGAATTGCCTGCTAGCACCTTCTCTGTGCCTGGGAAGCACAAGTGTTCACATTGCTTCGCAGAATCGCGTTAGTGCAGAAAACACTAACACTTGTTCAGAAGGAAAGAAAGCACAGAGCCCCACATTTTATGTTGCCCTGGAGCTTG
Organism: Strix occidentalis; assembly: GCA_030819815.1. Classification (NCBI taxonomy): domain Eukaryota; kingdom Metazoa; phylum Chordata; class Aves; order Strigiformes; family Strigidae; genus Strix; species Strix occidentalis. The sequence continues at coordinate 559,290 of JASWHU010000059.1, read as the reverse complement.
CAGAGCACTGGGGAAAGGCAGGCAGAGAATTCCCTGCTAGCACCTTCTCTGTGCCTGGGAAGCACAAGTGTTCACATTGCTTCGCAGAATCGCGTTTGTGCAGAAAACACTAACACTTGTTCAGAAGGAAAGAAAGCACAGAGCCCCAGATTTTCTGTTGCCCTGGAGAGCTTGCAGAGCACTGGGGAAAGGCAGGCAGAGAATTCCCTGCTAGCACCTTCTCTGTGCCTGGGAAGGAGAAGTGTTCACATTGCTTCGCAGAATCGCGTTTGTGCAGAAAACACTAACACTTGTTCAGAAGGAAAGAAAGCACAGAGCCCCACATTTTATGTTGCTCTGGAGAGCTTGCAGAGCACTGGGGAAAGGCAGGCAGAGAATTCCCTGCTAGCACCTTCTCTGTGCCTGGGAAGCACAAGTGTTCACATTGCTTCGCAGATTCGCGTTTGTGCAGAAAACACTAACACTTGTTCAGAAGGAAAGAAAGCACAGAGCCCCACATTTTATGTTGCCCTGGAGAGCTTGCAGAGCACTGGGGAAAGGCAGGCAGAGAATTCCCTGCTAGCACCTTCTCTGTGCCTGGGAAGCACAAGTGTTCACATTGCTTCGCAGAATCGCGTTTGTGCAGAAAACACTGACACGTGTTCAGAAGGAAAGAAAGCACAGAGCCCCAGATTTTATGTTGCCCTGGAGAGCTTGCAGAGCACTGGGGAAAGGCAGGCAGAGAATTCCCTGCTAGCACCTTCTCTGTGCCTGGGAAGCACAAGTGTTCACATTGCTTCGCAGAATCGCGTTTGTGCAGAAAACACTGACACGTGTTCAGAAGGAAAGAAAGCACAGAGCCCCACATTTTATGTTGCTCTGGAGAGCTTGCAGAGCACTGGGGAAAGGCAGGCAGAGAATTCCCTGCTAGCACCTTCTCTGTGCCTGGGAAGCACAAGTGTTCACATTGCTTCGCAGAATCGCGTTTGTGCAGAAAACACTACCACTTGTTCAGAAGGAAAGAAAGCACAGAGCCCCACATTTTCTGTTGCCCTGGAGAGCTTGCAGAGCACTGGGGAAAGGCAGGCAGAGAATTCCCTGCTAGCACCTTCTCTGTGCCTGGGAAGCACAAGTGTTCACATTGCTTCGCAGAATCGCGTTTGTGCAGAAAACACTAACACTTGTTCAGAAGGAAAGAAAGCACAGAGCCCCAGATTTTCTGTTGCCCTGGAGAGCTTGCAGAGCACTGGGGAAAGGCAGGCAGAGAATTCCCTGCTAGCACCTTCTCTGTGCCTGGGAAGCACAAGTGTTCCCATTGCTTCGCAGAATCGCGTTTGTGCAGAAAACACTAACACTTGTTCAGAAGGAAAGAAAGCACAGAGCCCCAGATTTTCTGTTGCCCTGGAGAGCTTGCAGAGCACTGGGGAAAGGCAGGCAGAGAATTCCCTGCTAGCACCTTCTCTGTGCCTGGGAAGGAGAAGTGTTCCCATTGCTTCGCAGAATCGCGTTTGTGCAGAAAACACTAACACTTGTTCAGAAGGAAAGAAAGCACAGAGCCCCACATTTTATGTTGCCCTGGAGAGCTTGCAGAGCACTGGGGAAAGGCAGGCAGAGAATTCCCTGCTAGCACCTTCTCTGTGCCTGGGAAGCACAAGTGTTCCCATTGCTTCGCAGAATCGCGTTTGTGCAGAAAACACTAACACTTGTTCAGAAGGAAAGAAAGCACAGAGCCCCAGATTTTATGTTGCCCTGGAGAGCTTGCAGAGCACTGGGGAAAGGCAGGCAGAGAATTCCCTGCTAGCACCTTCTCTGTGCCTGGGAAGGAGAAGTGTTCCCATTGCTTCGCAGAATCGTGTTTGTGCAGAAAACAGTAACACTTGTTCAGAAGGAAAGAAAGCACAGAGCCCCACATTTTCTGTTGCCCTGGAGAGCTTGCAGAGCACTGGGGAAAGGCAGGCAGAGAATTCCCTGCTAGCACCTTCTCTGTGCCTGGGAAGCACAAGTGTTCACATTGCTTCGCAGAATCGCGTTTGTGCAGAAAACACTGACACGTGTTCACAAGGAAAGAAAGCACAGAGCCCCACATTTTCTGTTGCCCTGGAGAGCTTGCAGAGCACTGGGGAAAGGCAGGCAGAGAATTCCCTGCTAGCACCTTCTCTGTGCCTGGGAAGCACAAGTGTTCCCATTGCTTCGCAGAATCGCGTTTGTGCAGAAAACACTAACACTTGTTCAGAAGGAAAGAAAGCACAGAGCCCCAGATTTGATGTTGCCCTGGAGAGCTTGCAGAGCACTGGGGAAAGGCAGGCAGAGAATTCCCTGCTAGCACCTTCTCTGTGCCTGGGAAGCACAAGTGTTCCCATTGCTTCGCAGAATCGCGTTTGTGCAGAAAACACTAACACTTGTTCAGAAGGAAAGAAAGCACAGAGCCCCAGATTTTATGTTGCCCTGGAGAGCTTGCAGAGCACTGGGGAAAGGCAGGCAGAGAATTCCCTGCTAGCACCTTCTCTGTGCCTGGGAAGGAGAAGTGTTCCCATTGCTTCGCAGAATCGCGTTTGTGCAGAAAACACTAACACTTGTTCAGAAGGAAAGAAAGCACAGAGCCCCAGATTTTATGTTGCCCTGGAGAGCTTGCAGAGCACTGGGGAAAGGCAGGCAGAGAATTCCCTGCTAGCACCTTCTCTGTGCCTGGGAAGCACAAGTGTTCGCATTGCTTCGCAGAATCGCGTTTGTGCAGAAAACACTAACACTTGTTCAGAAGGAAAGAAAGCACAGAGCCCCAGATTTTATGTTGCCCTGGAGAGCTTGCAGAGCACTGGGGAAAGGCAGGCAGAGAATTCCCTGCTAGCACCTTCTCTGTGCCTGGGAAGCACAAGTGTTCACATTGCTTCGCAGAATCGCGTTTGTGCAGAAAACACTAACACTTGTTCAGAAGGAAAGAAAGCACAGAGCCCCAGATTTTATGTTGCCCTGGAGAGCTTGCAGAGCACTGGGGAAAGGCAGGCAGAGAATTCCCTGCTAGCACCTTCTCTGTGCCTGGGAAGCACAAGTGTTCCCATTGCTTCGCAGAATCGCGTTTGTGCAGAAAACACTAACACTTGTTCAGAAGGAAAGAAAGCACAGAGCCCCACATTTTCTGTTGCCCTGGAGAGCTTGCAGAGCACTGGGGAAAGGCAGGCAGAGAATTCCCTGCTAGCACCTTCTCTGTGCCTGGGAAGCACAAGTGTTCACATTGCTTCGCAGAATCGCGTTTGTGCAGAAAACACTAACACTTGTTCAGAAGGAAAGAAAGCACAGAGCCCCAGATTTTATGTTGCCCTGGAGAGCTTGCAGAGCACTGGGGAAAGGCAGGCAGAGAATTCCCTGCTAGCACCTTCTCTGTGCCTGGGAAGCACAAGTGTTCCCATTGCTTCGCAGAATCGCGTTTGTGCAGAAAACACTAACACTTGTTCAGAAGGAAAGAAAGCACAGAGCCCCAGATTTTATGTTGCCCTGGAGAGCTTGCAGAGCACTGGGGAAAGGCAGGCAGAGAATTCCCTGCTAGCACCTTCTCTGTGCCTGGGAAGCACAAGTGTTCGCATTGCTTCGCAGAATCGCGTTTGTGCAGAAAACACTAACACTTGTTCAGAAGGAAAGAAAGCACAGAGCCCCACATTTTATGTTGCCCTGGAGAGCTTGCAGAGCACTGGGGAAAGGCAGGCAGAGAATTCCCTGCTAGCACCTTCTCTGTGCCTGGGAAGCACAAGTGTTCCCATTGCTTCGCAGAATCGCGTTTGTGCAGAAAACACTAACACTTGTTCAGAAGGAAAGAAAGCACAGAGCCCCAGATTTTATGTTGCCCTGGAGAGCTTGCAGAGCACTGGGGAAAGGCAGGCAGAGAATTCCCTGCTAGCACCTTCTCTGTGCCTGGGAAGCACAAGTGTTCCCATTGCTTCGCAGAATCGCGTTTGTGCAGAAAACACTAACACTTGTTGAGAAGGAAAGAAAGCACAGAGCCCCACATTTTATGTTGCCCTGGAGAGCTTGCAGAGCACTGGGGAAAGGCAGGCAGAGAATTCCCTGCTAGCACCTTCTCTGTGCCTGGGAAGCACAAGTGTTCCCATTGCTTCGCAGAATCGCGTTTGTGCAGAAAACACTAACACTTGTTCAGAAGGAAAGAAAGCACAGAGCCCCAGATTTTCTGTTGCCCTGGAGAGCTTGCAGAGCACTGGGGAAAGGCAGGCAGAGAATTCCCTGCTAGCACCTTCTCTGTGCCTGGGAAGCACAAGTGTTCACATTGCTTCGCAGAATCGCGTTTGTGCAGAAAACACTAACACTTGTTCAGAAGGAAAGAAAGCACAGAGCCCCACATTTTATGTTGCCCTGGAGCTTGCAGAGCACTGGGGAAAGGCAGGCAGAGAATTCCCTGCTAGCACCTTCTCTGTGCCTGGGAAGCACAAGTGTTCACATTGCTTCGCAGAATCGCGTTTGTGCAGAAAACACTAACACTTGTTCAGAAGGAAAGAAAGCACAGAGCCCCAGATTTTCTGTTGCCCTGGAGAGCTTGCAGAGCACTGGGGAAAGGCAGGCAGAGAATTCCCTGCTAGCACCTTCTCTGTGCCTGGGAAGGAGAAGTGTTCACATTGCTTCGCAGAATCGCGTTTGTGCAGAAAACACTAACACTTGTTCAGAAGGAAAGAAAGCACAGAGCCCCAGATTTTATGTTGCTCTGGAGAGCTTGCAGAGCACTGGGGAAAGGCAGGCAGAGAATTCCCTGCTAGCACCTTCTCTGTGCCTGGGAAGCACAAGTGTTCACATTGCTTCGCAGATTCGCGTTTGTGCAGAAAACACTAACACTTGTTCAGAAGGAAAGAAAGCACAGAGCCCCACATTTTATGTTGCCCTGGAGAGCTTGCAGAGCACTGGGGAAAGGCAGGCAGAGAATTCCCTGCTAGCACCTTCTCTGTGCCTGGGAAGCACAAGTGTTCACATTGCTTCGCAGAATCGCGTTTGTGCAGAAAACACTGACACGTGTTCAGAAGGAAAGAAAGCACAGAGCCCCAGATTTTATGTTGCCCTGGAGAGCTTGCAGAGCACTGGGGAAAGGCAGGCAGAGAATTCCCTGCTAGCACCTTCTCTGTGCCTGGGAAGCACAAGTGTTCACATTGCTTCGCAGAATCGCGTTTGTGCAGAAAACACTGACACGTGTTCAGAAGGAAAGAAAGCACAGAGCCCCACATTTTATGTTGCTCTGGAGAGCTTGCAGAGCACTGGGGAAAGGCAGGCAGAGAATTCCCTGCTAGCACCTTCTCTGTGCCTGGGAAGCACAAGTGTTCACATTGCTTCGCAGAATCGCGTTTGTGCAGAAAACACTACCACTTGTTCAGAAGGAAAGAAAGCACAGAGCCCCACATTTTCTGTTGCCCTGGAGAGCTTGCAGAGCACTGGGGAAAGGCAGGCAGAGAATTCCCTGCTAGCACCTTCTCTGTGCCTGGGAAGCACAAGTGTTCACATTGCTTCGCAGAATCGCGTTTGTGCAGAAAACACTAACACTTGTTCAGAAGGAAAGAAAGCACAGAGCCCCAGATTTTCTGTTGCCCTGGAGAGCTTGCAGAGCACTGGGGAAAGGCAGGCAGAGAATTCCCTGCTAGCACCTTCTCTGTGCCTGGGAAGCACAAGTGTTCCCATTGCTTCGCAGATTCGCGTTTGTGCAGAAAACACTAACACTTGTTCAGAAGGAAAGAAAGCACAGAGCCCCAGATTTTCTGTTGCCCTGGAGAGCTTGCAGAGCACTGGGGAAAGGCAGGCAGAGAATTCCCTGCTAGCACCTTCTCTGTGCCTGGGAAGGAGAAGTGTTCCCATTGCTTCGCAGAATCGCGTTTGTGCAGAAAACACTAACACTTGTTCAGAAGGAAAGAAAGCACAGAGCCCCAGATTTTCTGTTGCCCTGGAGAGCTTGCAGAGCACTGGGGAAAGGCAGGCAGAGAATTCCCTGCTAGCACCTTCTCTGTGCCTGGGAAGCACAAGTGTTCCCATTGCTTCGCAGAATCGCGTTTGTGCAGAAAACACTAACACTTGTTCAGAAGGAAAGAAAGCACAGAGCCCCAGATTTTATGTTGCCCTGGAGAGCTTGCAGAGCACTGGGGAAAGGCAGGCAGAGAATTCCCTGCTAGCACCTTCTCTGTGCCTGGGAAGGAGAAGTGTTCCCATTGCTTCGCAGAATCGTGTTTGTGCAGAAAACAGTAACACTTGTTCAGAAGGAAAGAAAGCACAGAGCCCCACATTTTCTGTTGCCCTGGAGAGCTTGCAGAGCACTGGGGAAAGGCAGGCAGAGAATTCCCTGCTAGCACCTTCTCTGTGCCTGGGAAGCACAAGTGTTCACATTGCTTCGCAGAATCGCGTTTGTGCAGAAAACACTGACACGTGTTCACAAGGAAAGAAAGCACAGAGCCCCACATTTTCTGTTGCCCTGGAGAGCTTGCAGAGCACTGGGGAAAGGCAGGCAGAGAATTCCCTGCTAGCACCTTCTCTGTGCCTGGGAAGCACAAGTGTTCCCATTGCTTCGCAGAATCGCGTTTGTGCAGAAAACACTAACACTTGTTCAGAAGGAAAGAAAGCACAGAGCCCCAGATTTGATGTTGCCCTGGAGAGCTTGCAGAGCACTGGGGAAAGGCAGGCAGAGAATTCCCTGCTAGCACCTTCTCTGTGCCTGGGAAGCACAAGTGTTCCCATTGCTTCGCAGAATCGCGTTTGTGCAGAAAACACTAACACTTGTTCAGAAGGAAAGAAAGCACAGAGCCCCAGATTTTATGTTGCCCTGGAGAGCTTGCAGAGCACTGGGGAAAGGCAGGCAGAGAATTCCCTGCTAGCACCTTCTCTGTGCCTGGGAAGGAGAAGTGTTCCCATTGCTTCGCAGAATCGCGTTTGTGCAGAAAACACTAACACTTGTTCAGAAGGAAAGAAAGCACAGAGCCCCAGATTTTATGTTGCCCTGGAGAGCTTGCAGAGCACTGGGGAAAGGCAGGCAGAGAATTCCCTGCTAGCACCTTCTCTGTGCCTGGGAAGCACAAGTGTTCGCATTGCTTCGCAGAATCGCGTTTGTGCAGAAAACACTAACACTTGTTCAGAAGGAAAGAAAGCACAGAGCCCCAGATTTTATGTTGCCCTGGAGAGCTTGCAGAGCACTGGGGAAAGGCAGGCAGAGAATTCCCTGCTAGCACCTTCTCTGTGCCTGGGAAGCACAAGTGTTCACATTGCTTCGCAGAATCGCGTTTGTGCAGAAAACACTAACACTTGTTCAGAAGGAAAGAAAGCACAGAGCCCCAGATTTTATGTTGCCCTGGAGAGCTTGCAGAGCACTGGGGAAAGGCAGGCAGAGAATTCCCTGCTAGCACCTTCTCTGTGCCTGGGAAGCACAAGTGTTCACATTGCTTCGCAGAATCGCGTTTGTGCAGAAAACACTAACACTTGTTCAGAAGGAAAGAAAGCACAGAGCCCCACATTTTATGTTGCCCTGGAGAGCTTGCAGAGCACTGGGGAAAGGCAGGCAGAGAATTCCCTGCTAGCACCTTCTCTGTGCCTGGGAAGCACAAGTGTTCGCATTGCTTCGCAGAATCGCGTTTGTGCAGAAAACACTAACACTTGTTCAGAAGGAAAGAAAGCACAGAGCCCCAGATTTTCTGTTGCCCTGGAGAGCTTGCAGAGCACTGGGGAAAGGCAGGCAGAGAATTCCCTGCTAGCACCTTCTCTGTGCCTGGGAAGCACAAGTGTTCACATTGCTTCGCAGAATCGCGTTTGTGCAGAAAACACTAACACTTGTTCAGAAGGAAAGAAAGCACAGAGCCCCAGATTTTATGTTGCCCTGGAGAGCTTGCAGAGCACTGGGGAAAGGCAGGCAGAGAATTCCCTGCTAGCACCTTCTCTGTGCCTGGGAAGCACAAGTGTTCCCATTGCTTCGCAGAATCGCGTTTGTGCAGAAAACACTAACACTTGTTCAGAAGGAAAGAAAGCACAGAGCCCCAGATTTTATGTTGCCCTGGAGAGCTTGCAGAGCACTGGGGAAAGGCAGGCAGAGAATTCCCTGCTAGCACCTTCTCTGTGCCTGGGAAGCACAAGTGTTCGCATTGCTTCGCAGAATCGCGTTTGTGCAGAAAACACTAACACTTGTTCAGAAGGAAAGAAAGCACAGAGCCCCACATTTTATGTTGCCCTGGAGAGCTTGCAGAGCACTGGGGAAAGGCAGGCAGAGAATTCCCTGCTAGCACCTTCTCTGTGCCTGGGAAGCACAAGTGTTCCCATTGCTTCGCAGAATCGCGTTTGTGCAGAAAACACTAACACTTGTTCAGAAGGAAAGAAAGCACAGAGCCCCAGATTTTATGTTGCCCTGGAGAGCTTGCAGAGCACTGGGGAAAGGCAGGCAGAGAATTCCCTGCTAGCACCTTCTCTGTGCCTGGGAAGCACAAGTGTTCACATTGCTTCGCAGAATCGCGTTTGTGCAGAAAACACTAACACTTGTTCAGAAGGAAAGAAAGCACAGAGCCCCACATTTTATGTTGCCCTGGAGAGCTTGCAGAGCACTGGGGAAAGGCAGGCAGAGAATTCCCTGCTAGCACCTTCTCTGTGCCTGGGAAGCACAAGTGTTCCCATTGCTTCGCAGAATCGCGTTTGTGCAGAAAACACTAACACTTGTTCAGAAGGAAAGAAAGCACAGAGCCCCAGATTTTCTGTTGCCCTGGAGAGCTTGCAGAGCACTGGGGAAAGGCAGGCAGAGAATTCCCTGCTAGCACCTTCTCTGTGCCTGGGAAGCACAAGTGTTCCCATTGCTTCGCAGAATCGCGTTTGTGCAGAAAACACTAACACTTGTTCAGAAGGAAAGAAAGCACAGAGCCCCAGATTTTATGTTGCCCTGGAGAGCTTGCAGAGCACTGGGGAAAGGCAGGCAGAGAATTCCCTGCTAGCACCTTCTCTGTGCCTGGGAAGCACAAGTGTTCCCATTGCTTCGCAGAATCGCGTTTGTGCAGAAAACACTAACACTTGTTCAGAAGGAAAGAAAGCACAGAGCCCCAGATTTGATGTTGCCCTGGAGAGCTTGCAGAGCACTGGGGAAAGGCAGGCAGAGAATTCCCTGCTAGCACCTTCTCTGTGCCTGGGAAGCACAAGTGTTCCCATTGCTTCGCAGAATCGCGTTTGTGCAGAAAACACTAACACTTGTTCAGAAGGAAAGAAAGCACAGAGCCCCACATTTTATGTTGCCCTGGAGAGCTTGCAGAGCACTGGGGAAAGGCAGGCAGAGAATTCCCTGCTAGCACCTTCTCTGTGCCTGGGAAGCACAAGTGTTCACATTGCTTCGCAGAATCGCGTTAGTGCAGAAAACACTAACACTTGTTCAGAAGGAAAGAAAGCACAGAGCCCCACATTTTATGTTGCCCTGGAGAGCTTGCAGAGCACTGGGGAAAGGCAGGCAGAGAATTCCCTGCTAGCACCTTCTCTGTGCCTGGGAAGCACAAGTGTTCCCATTGCTTCGCAGATTCGCGTTTGTGCAGAAAACACTGACACGTGTTCAGAAGGAAAGAAAGCACAGAGCCCCAGATTTTATGTTGCCCTGGAGAGCTTGCAGAGCACTGGGGAAAGGCAGGCAGAGAATTCCCTGCTAGCACCTTCTCTGTGCCTGGGAAGCACAAGTGTTCACATTGCTTCGCAGAATCGCGTTTGTGCAGAAAACACTAACACTTGTTCAGAAGGAAAGAAAGCACAGAGCCCCACATTTTCTGTTGCCCTGGAGAGCTTGCAGAGCACTGGGGAAAGGCAGGCAGAGAATTCCCTGCTAGCACCTTCTCTGTGCCTGGGAAGCACAAGTGTTCCCATTGCTTCGCAGAATCGCGTTTGTGCAGAAAACACTAACACTTGTTCAGAAGGAAAGAAAGCACAGAGCCCCACATTTTATGTTGCCCTGGAGAGCTTGCAGAGCACTGGGGAAAGGCAGGCAGAGAATTCCCTGCTAGCACCTTCTCTGTGCCTGGGAAGCACAAGTGTTCACATTGCTTCGCAGAATCGCGTTTGTGCAGAAAACACTGACACGTGTTCCCAAGGAAAGAAAGCACAGAGCCCCAGATTTGATGTTGCCCTGGAGAGCTTGCAGAGCACTGGGGAAAGGCAGGCAGAGAATTCCCTGCTAGCACCTTCTCTGTGCCTGGGAAGCACAAGTGTTCACATTGCTTCGCAGAATCGCGTTTGTGCAGAAAACACTAACACTTGTTCAGAAGGAAAGAAAGCACAGAGCCCCACATTTTATGTTGCCCTGGAGAGCTTGCAGAGCACTGGGGAAAGGCAGGCAGAGAATTCCCTGCTAGCACCTTCTCTGTGCCTGGGAAGCACAATTGTTCACATTGCTTCGCAGAATCGCGTTTGTGCAGAAAACACTAACACTTGTTCAGAAGGAAAGAAAGCACAGAGCCCCACATTTTATGTTGCCCTGGAGAGCTTGCAGAGCACTGGGGAAAGGCAGGCAGAGAATTCCCTGCTAGTACCTTCTCTGTGCCTGGGAAGCACAAGTGTTCACATTGCTTCGCAGAATCGCGTTTGTGCAGAAAACACTGACACGTGTTCAGAAGGAAAGAAAGCACAGAGCCCCAGATTTTATGTTGCCCTGGAGAGCTTGCAGAGCACTGGGGAAAGGCAGGCAGAGAATTCCCTGCTAGCACCTTCTCTGTGCCTGGGAAGCACAAGTGTTCACATTGCTTCGCAGAATCGCGTTTGTGCAGAAAACACTGACACGTGTTCAGAAGGAAAGAAAGCACAGAGCCCCACATTTTATGTTGCCCTGGAGAGCTTGCAGAGCACTGGGGAAAGGCAGGCAGAGAATTCCCTGCTAGCACCTTCTCTGTGCCTGGGAAGCACAAGTGTTCGCATTGCTTCGCAGAATCGCGTTTGTGCAGAAAACACTGACACTTGTTCAGAAGGAAAGAAAGCACAGAGCCCCAGATTTTATGTTGCCCTGGAGAGCTTGCAGAGCACTGGGGAAAGGCAGGCAGAGAATTCCCTGCTAGCACCTTCTCTGTGCCTGGGAAGGAGAAGTGTTCCCATTGCTTCGCAGAATCGCGTTTGTGCAGAAAACACTAACACTTGTTCAGAAGGAAAGAAAGCACAGAGCCCCAGATTTTATGTTGCCCTGGAGAGCTTGCAGAGCACTGGGGAAAGGCAGGCAGAGAATTCCCTGCTAGCACCTTCTCTGTGCCTGGGAAGCACAAGTGTTCCCATTGCTTCGCAGAATCGCGTTTGTGCAGAAAACACTAACACTTGTTCAGAAGGAAAGAAAGCACAGAGCCCCAGATTTTATGTTGCCCTGGAGAGCTTGCAGAGCACTGGGGAAAGGCAGGCAGAGAATTCCCTGCTAGCACCTTCTCTGTGCCTGGGAAGCACAAGTGTTCCCATTGCTTCGCAGAATCGCGTTTGTGCAGAAAACACTAACACTTGTTCAGAAGGAAAGAAAGCACAGAGCCCCACATTTTATGTTGCCCTGGAGAGCTTGCAGAGCACTGGGGAAAGGCAGGCAGAGAATTCCCTGCTAGCACCTTCTCTGTGCCTGGGAAGCACAAGTGTTCACATTGCTTCGCAGAATCGCGTTAGTGCAGAAAACACTAACACTTGTTCAGAAGGAAAGAAAGCACAGAGCCCCACATTTTATGTTGCCCTGGAGAGCTTGCAGAGCACTGGGGAAAGGCAGGCAGAGAATTCCCTGCTAGCACCTTCTCTGTGCCTGGGAAGCACAAGTGTTCCCATTGCTTCGCAGATTCGCGTTTGTGCAGAAAACACTAACACTTGTTCAGAAGGAAAGAAAGCACAGAGCCCCAGATTTGATGTTGCCCTGGAGAGCTTGCAGAGCACTGGGGAAAGGCAGGCAGAGAATTCCCTGCTAGCACCTTCTCTGTGCCTGGGAAGCACAAGTGTTCCCATTGCTTCGCAGAATCGCGTTTGTGCAGAAAACACTAACACTTGTTCAGAAGGAAAGAAAGCACAGAGCCCCACATTTTATGTTGCCCTGGAGAGCTTGCAGAGCACTGGGGAAAGGCAGGCAGAGAATTCCCTGCTAGCACCTTCTCTGTGCCTGGGAAGCACAAGTGTTCCCATTGCTTCGCAGAATCGCGTTTGTGCAGAAAACACTAACACTTGTTCAGAAGGAAAGAAAGCACAGAGCCCCAGATTTTATGTTGCCCTGGAGAGCTTGCAGAGCACTGGGGAAAGGCAGGCAGAGAATTCCCTGCTAGCACCTTCTCTGTGCCTGGGAAGCACAAGTGTTCACATTGCTTCGCAGAATCGCGTTTGTGCAGAAAACACTAACACTTGTTCAGAAGGAAAGAAAGCACAGAGCCCCACATTTTATGTTGCCCTGGAGAGCTTGCAGAGCACTGGGGAAAGGCAGGCAGAGAATTCCCTGCTAGCACCTTCTCTGTGCCTGGGAAGCACAAGTGTTCCCATTGCTTCGCAGAATCGCGTTTGTGCAGAAAACACTAACACTTGTTCAGAAGGAAAGAAAGCACAGAGCCCCAGATTTTCTGTTGCCCTGGAGAGCTTGCAGAGCACTGGGGAAAGGCAGGCAGAGAATTCCCTGCTAGCACCTTCTCTGTGCCTGGGAAGCACAAGTGTTCACATTGCTTCGCAGAATCGCGTTTGTGCAGAAAACACTAACACTTGTTCAGAAGGAAAGAAAGCACAGAGCCCCAGATTTGATGTTGCCCTGGAGAGCTTGCAGAGCACTGGGGAAAGGCAGGCAGAGAATTCCCTGCTAGCACCTTCTCTGTGCCTGGGAAGCACAAGTGTTCCCATTGCTTCGCAGAATCGCGTTTGTGCAGAAAACACTAACACTTGTTCAGAAGGAAAGAAAGCACAGAGCCCCAGATTTGATGTTGCCCTGGAGAGCTTGCAGAGCACTGGGGAAAGGCAGGCAGAGAATTCCCTGCTAGCACCTTCTCTGTGCCTGGGAAGCACAAGTGTTCCCATTGCTTCGCAGAATCGCGTTTGTGCAGAAAACACTAACACTTGTTCAGAAGGAAAGAAAGCACAGAGCCCCACATTTTATGTTGCCCTGGAGAGCTTGCAGAGCACTGGGGAAAGGCAGGCAGAGAATTCCCTGCTAGCACCTTCTCTGTGCCTGGGAAGCACAAGTGTTCACATTGCTTCGCAGATTCGCGTTTGTGCAGAAAACACTAACACTTGTTCAGAAGGAAAGAAAGCACAGAGCCCCAGATTTGATGTTGCCCTGGAGAGCTTGCAGAGCACTGGGGAAAGGCAGGCAGAGAATTCCCTGCTAGCACCTTCTCTGTGCCTGGGAAGCACAAGTGTTCCCATTGCTTCGCAGAATCGCGTTTGTGCAGAAAACACTAACACTTGTTCAGAAGGAAAGAAAGCACAGAGCCCCACATTTTATGTTGCCCTGGAGAGCTTGCAGAGCACTGGGGAAAGGCAGGCAGAGAATTCCCTGCTAGCACCTTCTCTGTGCCTGGGAAGCACAAGTGTTCCCATTGCTTCGCAGAATCGCGTTTGTGCAGAAAACACTAACACTTGTTCAGAAGGAAAGAAAGCACAGAGCCCCAGATTTTATGTTGCCCTGGAGAGCTTGCAGAGCACTGGGGAAAGGCAGGCAGAGAATTCCCTGCTAGCACCTTCTCTGTGCCTGGGAAGCACAAGTGTTCACATTGCTTCGCAGAATCGCGTTTGTGCAGAAAACACTAACACTTGTTCAGAAGGAAAGAAAGCACAGAGCCCCACATTTTATGTTGCCCTGGAGAGCTTGCAGAGCACTGGGGAAAGGCAGGCAGAGAATTCCCTGCTAGCACCTTCTCTGTGCCTGGGAAGCACAAGTGTTCCCATTGCTTCGCAGAATCGCGTTTGTGCAGAAAACACTAACACTTGTTCAGAAGGAAAGAAAGCACAGAGCCCCAGATTTTCTGTTGCCCTGGAGAGCTTGCAGAGCACTGGGGAAAGGCAGGCAGAGAATTCCCTGCTAGCACCTTCTCTGTGCCTGGGAAGCACAAGTGTTCACATTGCTTCGCAGAATCGCGTTTGTGCAGAAAACACTAACACTTGTTCAGAAGGAAAGAAAGCACAGAGCCCCAGATTTGATGTTGCCCTGGAGAGCTTGCAGAGCACTGGGGAAAGGCAGGCAGAGAATTCCCTGCTAGCACCTTCTCTGTGCCTGGGAAGCACAAGTGTTCCCATTGCTTCGCAGAATCGCGTTTGTGCAGAAAACACTAACACTTGTTCAGAAGGAAAGAAAGCACAGAGCCCCAGATTTGATGTTGCCCTGGAGAGCTTGCAGAGCACTGGGGAAAGGCAGGCAGAGAATTCCCTGCTAGCACCTTCTCTGTGCCTGGGAAGCACAAGTGTTCCCATTGCTTCGCAGAATCGCGTTTGTGCAGAAAACACTAACACTTGTTCAGAAGGAAAGAAAGCACAGAGCCCCACATTTTATGTTGCCCTGGAGAGCTTGCAGAGCACTGGGGAAAGGCAGGCAGAGAATTCCCTGCTAGCACCTTCTCTGTGCCTGGGAAGCACAAGTGTTCACATTGCTTCGCAGAATCGCGTTAGTGCAGAAAACACTAACACTTGTTCAGAAGGAAAGAAAGCACAGAGCCCCACATTTTATGTTGCCCTGGAGAGCTTGCAGAGCACTGGGGAAAGGCAGGCAGAGAATTCCCTGCTAGCACCTTCTCTGTGCCTGGGAAGCACAAGTGTTCCCATTGCTTCGCAGATTCGCGTTTGTGCAGAAAACACTGACACGTGTTCAGAAGGAAAGAAAGCACAGAGCCCCAGATTTTATGTTGCCCTGGAGAGCTTGCAGAGCACTGGGGAAAGGCAGGCAGAGAATTCCCTGCTAGCACCTTCTCTGTGCCTGGGAAGCACAAGTGTTCACATTGCTTCGCAGAATCGCGTTTGTGCAGAAAACACTAACACTTGTTCAGAAGGAAAGAAAGCACAGAGCCCCAGATTTTCTGTTGCCCTGGAGAGCTTGCAGAGCACTGGGGAAAGGCAGGCAGAGAATTCCCTGCTAGCACCTTCTCTGTGCCTGGGAAGCACAAGTGTTCCCATTGCTTCGCAGAATCGCGTTTGTGCAGAAAACACTAACACTTGTTCAGAAGGAAAGAAAGCACAGAGCCCCACATTTTATGTTGCCCTGGAGAGCTTGCAGAGCACTGGGGAAAGGCAGGCAGAGAATTCCCTGCTAGCACCTTCTCTGTGCCTGGGAAGCACAAGTGTTCACATTGCTTCGCAGAATCGCGTTTGTGCAGAAAACACTGACACGTGTTCCCAAGGAAAGAAAGCACAGAGCCCCAGATTTGATGTTGCCCTGGAGAGCTTGCAGAGCACTGGGGAAAGGCAGGCAGAGAATTCCCTGCTAGCACCTTCTCTGTGCCTGGGAAGCACAAGTGTTCACATTGCTTCGCAGAATCGCGTTTGTGCAGAAAACACTAACACTTGTTCAGAAGGAAAGAAAGCACAGAGCCCCACATTTTATGTTGCCCTGGAGAGCTTGCAGAGCACTGGGGAAAGGCAGGCAGAGAATTCCCTGCTAGCACCTTCTCTGTGCCTGGGAAGCACAATTGTTCACATTGCTTCGCAGAATCGCGTTTGTGCAGAAAACACTAACACTTGTTCAGAAGGAAAGAAAGCACAGAGCCCCACATTTTATGTTGCCCTGGAGAGCTTGCAGAGCACTGGGGAAAGGCAGGCAGAGAATTCCCTGCTAGTACCTTCTCTGTGCCTGGGAAGCACAAGTGTTCACATTGCTTCGCAGAATCGCGTTTGTGCAGAAAACACTGACACGTGTTCAGAAGGAAAGAAAGCACAGAGCCCCAGATTTTATGTTGCCCTGGAGAGCTTGCAGAGCACTGGGGAAAGGCAGGCAGAGAATTCCCTGCTAGCACCTTCTCTGTGCCTGGGAAGCACAAGTGTTCACATTGCTTCGCAGAATCGCGTTTGTGCAGAAAACACTGACACGTGTTCAGAAGGAAAGAAAGCACAGAGCCCCACATTTTATGTTGCCCTGGAGAGCTTGCAGAGCACTGGGGAAAGGCAGGCAGAGAATTCCCTGCTAGCACCTTCTCTGTGCCTGGGAAGCACAAGTGTTCGCATTGCTTCGCAGAATCGCGTTTGTGCAGAAAACACTGACACTTGTTCAGAAGGAAAGAAAGCACAGAGCCCCAGATTTTATGTTGCCCTGGAGAGCTTGCAGAGCACTGGGGAAAGGCAGGCAGAGAATTCCCTGCTAGCACCTTCTCTGTGCCTGGGAAGGAGAAGTGTTCCCATTGCTTCGCAGAATCGCGTTTGTGCAGAAAACACTAACACTTGTTCAGAAGGAAAGAAAGCACAGAGCCCCAGATTTTATGTTGCCCTGGAGAGCTTGCAGAGCACTGGGGAAAGGCAGGCAGAGAATTCCCTGCTAGCACCTTCTCTGTGCCTGGGAAGCACAAGTGTTCCCATTGCTTCGCAGAATCGCGTTTGTGCAGAAAACACTAACACTTGTTCAGAAGGAAAGAAAGCACAGAGCCCCAGATTTTATGTTGCCCTGGAGAGCTTGCAGAGCACTGGGGAAAGGCAGGCAGAGAATTCCCTGCTAGCACCTTCTCTGTGCCTGGGAAGCACAAGTGTTCCCATTGCTTCGCAGAATCGCGTTTGTGCAGAAAACACTAACACTTGTTCAGAAGGAAAGAAAGCACAGAGCCCCACATTTTATGTTGCCCTGGAGAGCTTGCAGAGCACTGGGGAAAGGCAGGCAGAGAATTCCCTGCTAGCACCTTCTCTGTGCCTGGGAAGCACAAGTGTTCACATTGCTTCGCAGAATCGCGTTAGTGCAGAAAACACTAACACTTGTTCAGAAGGAAAGAAAGCACAGAGCCCCACATTTTATGTTGCCCTGGAGAGCTTGCAGAGCACTGGGGAAAGGCAGGCAGAGAATTCCCTGCTAGCACCTTCTCTGTGCCTGGGAAGCACAAGTGTTCACATTGCTTCGCAGATTCGCGTTTGTGCAGAAAACACTAACACTTGTTCAGAAGGAAAGAAAGCACAGAGCCCCAGATTTGATGTTGCCCTGGAGAGCTTGCAGAGCACTGGGGAAAGGCAGGCAGAGAATTCCCTGCTAGCACCTTCTCTGTGCCTGGGAAGCACAAGTGTTCCCATTGCTTCGCAGAATCGCGTTTGTGCAGAAAACACTAACACTTGTTCAGAAGGAAAGAAAGCACAGAGCCCCACATTTTATGTTGCCCTGG
The DNA here is from genome assembly GCA_030819815.1 of Strix occidentalis. Classification (NCBI taxonomy): domain Eukaryota; kingdom Metazoa; phylum Chordata; class Aves; order Strigiformes; family Strigidae; genus Strix; species Strix occidentalis. The sequence goes on along the minus strand of JASWHU010000059.1, from coordinate 542,074 downwards.
AGAGCTTGCAGAGCACTGGGGAAAGGCAGGCAGAGAATTCCCTGCTAGCACCTTCTCTGTGCCTGGGAAGCACAAGTGTTCACATTGCTTCGCAGAATCGCGTTTGTGCAGAAAACACTGACACGTGTTCCCAAGGAAAGAAAGCACAGAGCCCCAGATTTGATGTTGCCCTGGAGAGCTTGCAGAGCACTGGGGAAAGGCAGGCAGAGAATTCCCTGCTAGCACCTTCTCTGTGCCTGGGAAGCACAAGTGTTCACATTGCTTCGCAGAATCGCGTTTGTGCAGAAAACACTAACACTTGTTCAGAAGGAAAGAAAGCACAGAGCCCCACATTTTATGTTGCCCTGGAGAGCTTGCAGAGCACTGGGGAAAGGCAGGCAGAGAATTCCCTGCTAGCACCTTCTCTGTGCCTGGGAAGCACAAGTGTTCACATTGCTTCGCAGAATCGCGTTTGTGCAGAAAACACTAACACTTGTTCAGAAGGAAAGAAAGCACAGAGCCCCACATTTTATGTTGCCCTGGAGAGCTTGCAGAGCACTGGGGAAAGGCAGGCAGAGAATTCCCTGCTAGCACCTTCTCTGTGCCTGGGAAGCACAAGTGTTCACATTGCTTCGCAGAATCGCGTTTGTGCAGAAAACACTGACACGTGTTCAGAAGGAAAGAAAGCACAGAGCCCCAGATTTTATGTTGCCCTGGAGAGCTTGCAGAGCACTGGGGAAAGGCAGGCAGAGAATTCCCTGCTAGCACCTTCTCTGTGCCTGGGAAGCACAAGTGTTCACATTGCTTCGCAGAATCGCGTTTGTGCAGAAAACACTGACACGTGTTCAGAAGGAAAGAAAGCACAGAGCCCCACATTTTATGTTGCCCTGGAGAGCTTGCAGAGCACTGGGGAAAGGCAGGCAGAGAATTCCCTGCTAGCACCTTCTCTGTGCCTGGGAAGCACAAGTGTTCGCATTGCTTCGCAGAATCGCGTTTGTGCAGAAAACACTGACACTTGTTCAGAAGGAAAGAAAGCACAGAGCCCCAGATTTTATGTTGCCCTGGAGAGCTTGCAGAGCACTGGGGAAAGGCAGGCAGAGAATTCCCTGCTAGCACCTTCTCTGTGCCTGGGAAGCACAAGTGTTCCCATTGCTTCGCAGAATCGCGTTTGTGCAGAAAACACTAACACTTGTTCAGAAGGAAAGAAAGCACAGAGCCCCAGATTTTATGTTGCCCTGGAGAGCTTGCAGAGCACTGGGGAAAGGCAGGCAGAGAATTCCCTGCTAGCACCTTCTCTGTGCCTGGGAAGCACAAGTGTTCACATTGCTTCGCAGAATCGCGTTTGTGCAGAAAACACTAACACTTGTTCAGAAGGAAAGAAAGCACAGAGCCCCACATTTTATGTTGCCCTGGAGAGCTTGCAGAGCACTGGGGAAAGGCAGGCAGAGAATTCCCTGCTAGCACCTTCTCTGTGCCTGGGAAGCACAAGTGTTCACATTGCTTCGCAGATTCGCGTTTGTGCAGAAAACACTAACACTTGTTCAGAAGGAAAGAAAGCACAGAGCCCCACATTTTATGTTGCCCTGGAGAGCTTGCAGAGCACTGGGGAAAGGCAGGCAGAGAATTCCCTGCTAGCACCTTCTCTGTGCCTGGGAAGCACAAGTGTTCCCATTGCTTCGCAGAATCGCGTTTGTGCAGAAAACACTAACACTTGTTCAGAAGGAAAGAAAGCACAGAGCCCCAGATTTTATGTTGCCCTGGAGAGCTTGCAGAGCACTGGGGAAAGGCAGGCAGAGAATTCCCTGCTAGCACCTTCTCTGTGCCTGGGAAGCACAAGTGTTCCCATTGCTTCGCAGAATCGCGTTTGTGCAGAAAACACTAACACTTGTTCAGAAGGAAAGAAAGCACAGAGCCCCAGATTTTATGTTGCCCTGGAGAGCTTGCAGAGCACTGGGGAAAGGCAGGCAGAGAATTCCCTGCTAGCACCTTCTCTGTGCCTGGGAAGCACAAGTGTTCCCATTGCTTCGCAGAATCGCGTTTGTGCAGAAAACACTAACACTTGTTCAGAAGGAAAGAAAGCACAGAGCCCCAGATTTGATGTTGCCCTGGAGAGCTTGCAGAGCACTGGGGAAAGGCAGGCAGAGAATTCCCTGCTAGCACCTTCTCTGTGCCTGGGAAGCACAAGTGTTCCCATTGCTTCGCAGAATCGCGTTTGTGCAGAAAACACTAACACTTGTTCAGAAGGAAAGAAAGCACAGAGCCCCACATTTTATGTTGCCCTGGAGAGCTTGCAGAGCACTGGGGAAAGGCAGGCAGAGAATTCCCTGCTAGCACCTTCTCTGTGCCTGGGAAGCACAAGTGTTCCCATTGCTTCGCAGAATCGCGTTTGTGCAGAAAACACTAACACTTGTTCAGAAGGAAAGAAAGCACAGAGCCCCACATTTTATGTTGCCCTGGAGAGCTTGCAGAGCACTGGGGAAAGGCAGGCAGAGAATTCCCTGCTAGCACCTTCTCTGTGCCTGGGAAGCACAAGTGTTCCCATTGCTTCGCAGAATCGCGTTTGTGCAGAAAACACTAACACTTGTTCAGAAGGAAAGAAAGCACAGAGCCCCAGATTTTATGTTGCCCTGGAGAGCTTGCAGAGCACTGGGGAAAGGCAGGCAGAGAATTCCCTGCTAGCACCTTCTCTGTGCCTGGGAAGCACAAGTGTTCACATTGCTTCGCAGATTCGCGTTTGTGCAGAAAACACTAACACTTGTTCAGAAGGAAAGAAAGCACAGAGCCCCACATTTTATGTTGCCCTGGAGAGCTTGCAGAGCACTGGGGAAAGGCAGGCAGAGAATTCCCTGCTAGCACCTTCTCTGTGCCTGGGAAGCACAAGTGTTCCCATTGCTTCGCAGAATCGCGTTTGTGCAGAAAACATTAACACTTGTTCAGAAGGAAAGAAAGCACAGAGCCCCACATTTTATGTTGCCCTGGAGAGCTTGTAGAGCACTGGGGAAAGGCAGGCAGAGAATTCCCTGCTAGCACCTTCTCTGTGCCTGGGAAGCACAAGTGTTCCCATTGCTTCGCAGAATCGCGTTTGTGCAGAAAACACTAACACTTGTTCAGAAGGAAAGAAAGCACAGAGCCCCAGATTTTATGTTGCCCTGGAGAGCTTGCAGAGCACTGGGGAAAGGCAGGCAGAGAATTCCCTGCTAGCACCTTCTCTGTGCCTGGGAAGCACAAGTGTTCACATTGCTTCGCAGATTCGCGTTTGTGCAGAAAACACTAACACTTGTTCAGAAGGAAAGAAAGCACAGAGCCCCACATTTTATGTTGCCCTGGAGAGCTTGCAGAGCACTGGGGAAAGGCAGGCAGAGAATTCCCTGCTAGCACCTTCTCTGTGCCTGGGAAGCACAAGTGTTCACATTGCTTCGCAGAATCGCGTTTGTGCAGAAAACACTAACACTTGTTCAGAAGGAAAGAAAGCACAGAGCCCCACATTTTATGTTGCCCTGGAGAGCTTGCAGAGCACTGGGGAAAGGCAGGCAGAGAATTCCCTGCTAGCACCTTCTCTGTGCCTGGGAAGCACAAGTGTTCACATTGCTTCGCAGATTCGCGTTTGTGCAGAAAACACTAACACTTGTTCAGAAGGAAAGAAAGCACAGAGCCCCAGATTTTATGTTGCCCTGGAGAGCTTGCAGAGCACTGGGGAAAGGCAGGCAGAGAATTCCCTGCTAGCACCTTCTCTGTGCCTGGGAAGCACAAGTGTTCGCATTGCTTCGCAGAATCGCGTTAGTGCAGAAAACACTAACACTTGTTCAGAAGGAAAGAAAGCACAGAGCCCCAGATTTTATGTTGCCCTGGAGAGCTTGCAGAGCACTGGGGAAAGGCAGGCAGAGAATTCCCTGCTAGCACCTTCTCTGTGCCTGGGAAGCACAAGTGTTCCCATTGCTTCGCAGATTCGCGTTTGTGCAGAAAACACTAACACTTGTTCAGAAGGAAAGAAAGCACAGAGCCCCAGATTTTCTGTTGCCCTGGAGAGCTTGCAGAGCACTGGGGAAAGGCAGGCAGAGAATTCCCTGCTAGCACCTTCTCTGTGCCTGGGAAGCACAAGTGTTCACATTGCTTCGCAGAATCGCGTTTGTGCAGAAAACACTAACACTTGTTCAGAAGGAAAGAAAGCACAGAGCCCCAGATTTTATGTTGCCCTGGAGAGCTTGCAGAGCACTGGGGAAAGGCAGGCAGAGAATTCCCTGCTAGCACCTTCTCTGTGCCTGGGAAGCACAAGTGTTCGCATTGCTTCGCAGAATCGCGTTTGTGCAGAAAACACTAACACTTGTTCAGAAGGAAAGAAAGCACAGAGCCCCACATTTTATGTTGCCCTGGAGAGCTTGCAGAGCACTGGGGAAAGGCAGGCAGAGAATTCCCTGCTAGCACCTTCTCTGTGCCTGGGAAGGAGAAGTGTTCCCATTGCTTCGCAGAATCGCGTTTGTGCAGAAAACACTAACACTTGTTCAGAAGGAAAGAAAGCACAGAGCCCCACATTTTATGTTGCCCTGGAGAGCTTGCAGAGCACTGGGGAAAGGCAGGCAGAGAATTCCCTGCTAGCACCTTCTCTGTGCCTGGGAAGCACAAGTGTTCCCATTGCTTCGCAGAATCGCGTTTGTGCAGAAAACACTAACACTTGTTCAGAAGGAAAGAAAGCACAGAGCCCCAGATTTTATGTTGCCCTGGAGAGCTTGCAGAGCACTGGGGAAAGGCAGGCAGAGAATTCCCTGCTAGCACCTTCTCTGTGCCTGGGAAGGAGAAGTGTTCCCATTGCTTCGCAGAATCGTGTTTGTGCAGAAAACACTAACACTTGTTCAGAAGGAAAGAAAGCACAGAGCCCCACATTTTATGTTGCCCTGGAGAGCTTGCAGAGCACTGGGGAAAGGCAGGCAGAGAATTCCCTGCTAGTACCTTCTCTGTGCCTGGGAAGCACAAGTGTTCACATTGCTTCGCAGAATCGCGTTTGTGCAGAAAACACTGACACGTGTTCAGAAGGAAAGAAAGCACAGAGCCCCAGATTTTATGTTGCCCTGGAGAGCTTGCAGAGCACTGGGGAAAGGCAGGCAGAGAATTCCCTGCTAGCACCTTCTCTGTGCCTGGGAAGCACAAGTGTTCACATTGCTTCGCAGAATCGCGTTTGTGCAGAAAACACTGACACGTGTTCAGAAGGAAAGAAAGCACAGAGCCCCACATTTTATGTTGCCCTGGAGAGCTTGCAGAGCACTGGGGAAAGGCAGGCAGAGAATTCCCTGCTAGCACCTTCTCTGTGCCTGGGAAGCACAAGTGTTCGCATTGCTTCGCAGAATCGCGTTTGTGCAGAAAACACTGACACTTGTTCAGAAGGAAAGAAAGCACAGAGCCCCAGATTTTATGTTGCCCTGGAGAGCTTGCAGAGCACTGGGGAAAGGCAGGCAGAGAATTCCCTGCTAGCACCTTCTCTGTGCCTGGGAAGGAGAAGTGTTCCCATTGCTTCGCAGAATCGCGTTTGTGCAGAAAACACTAACACTTGTTCAGAAGGAAAGAAAGCACAGAGCCCCAGATTTTATGTTGCCCTGGAGAGCTTGCAGAGCACTGGGGAAAGGCAGGCAGAGAATTCCCTGCTAGCACCTTCTCTGTGCCTGGGAAGCACAAGTGTTCCCATTGCTTCGCAGAATCGCGTTTGTGCAGAAAACACTAACACTTGTTCAGAAGGAAAGAAAGCACAGAGCCCCAGATTTTATGTTGCCCTGGAGAGCTTGCAGAGCACTGGGGAAAGGCAGGCAGAGAATTCCCTGCTAGCACCTTCTCTGTGCCTGGGAAGCACAAGTGTTCCCATTGCTTCGCAGAATCGCGTTTGTGCAGAAAACACTAACACTTGTTCAGAAGGAAAGAAAGCACAGAGCCCCACATTTTATGTTGCCCTGGAGAGCTTGCAGAGCACTGGGGAAAGGCAGGCAGAGAATTCCCTGCTAGCACCTTCTCTGTGCCTGGGAAGCACAAGTGTTCACATTGCTTCGCAGAATCGCGTTAGTGCAGAAAACACTAACACTTGTTCAGAAGGAAAGAAAGCACAGAGCCCCACATTTTATGTTGCCCTGGAGAGCTTGCAGAGCACTGGGGAAAGGCAGGCAGAGAATTCCCTGCTAGCACCTTCTCTGTGCCTGGGAAGCACAAGTGTTCACATTGCTTCGCAGATTCGCGTTTGTGCAGAAAACACTAACACTTGTTCAGAAGGAAAGAAAGCACAGAGCCCCAGATTTGATGTTGCCCTGGAGAGCTTGCAGAGCACTGGGGAAAGGCAGGCAGAGAATTCCCTGCTAGCACCTTCTCTGTGCCTGGGAAGCACAAGTGTTCCCATTGCTTCGCAGAATCGCGTTTGTGCAGAAAACACTAACACTTGTTCAGAAGGAAAGAAAGCACAGAGCCCCACATTTTATGTTGCCCTGGAGAGCTTGCAGAGCACTGGGGAAAGGCAGGCAGAGAATTCCCTGCTAGCACCTTCTCTGTGCCTGGGAAGCACAAGTGTTCACATTGCTTCGCAGAATCGCGTTTGTGCAGAAAACACTGACACGTGTTCCCAAGGAAAGAAAGCACAGAGCCCCAGATTTGATGTTGCCCTGGAGAGCTTGCAGAGCACTGGGGAAAGGCAGGCAGAGAATTCCCTGCTAGCACCTTCTCTGTGCCTGGGAAGCACAAGTGTTCACATTGCTTCGCAGAATCGCGTTTGTGCAGAAAACACTAACACTTGTTCAGAAGGAAAGAAAGCACAGAGCCCCACATTTTATGTTGCCCTGGAGAGCTTGCAGAGCACTGGGGAAAGGCAGGCAGAGAATTCCCTGCTAGCACCTTCTCTGTGCCTGGGAAGCACAAGTGTTCACATTGCTTCGCAGAATCGCGTTTGTGCAGAAAACACTAACACTTGTTCAGAAGGAAAGAAAGCACAGAGCCCCACATTTTATGTTGCCCTGGAGAGCTTGCAGAGCACTGGGGAAAGGCAGGCAGAGAATTCCCTGCTAGCACCTTCTCTGTGCCTGGGAAGGAGAAGTGTTCCCATTGCTTCGCAGAATCGCGTTTGTGCAGAAAACACTAACACTTGTTCAGAAGGAAAGAAAGCACAGAGCCCCACATTTTATGTTGCCCTGGAGAGCTTGCAGAGCACTGGGGAAAGGCAGGCAGAGAATTCCCTGCTAGCACCTTCTCTGTGCCTGGGAAGCACAAGTGTTCCCATTGCTTCGCAGAATCGCGTTTGTGCAGAAAACACTAACACTTGTTCAGAAGGAAAGAAAGCACAGAGCCCCAGATTTTATGTTGCCCTGGAGAGCTTGCAGAGCACTGGGGAAAGGCAGGCAGAGAATTCCCTGCTAGCACCTTCTCTGTGCCTGGGAAGGAGAAGTGTTCCCATTGCTTCGCAGAATCGTGTTTGTGCAGAAAACACTAACACTTGTTCAGAAGGAAAGAAAGCACAGAGCCCCACATTTTATGTTGCCCTGGAGAGCTTGCAGAGCACTGGGGAAAGGCAGGCAGAGAATTCCCTGCTAGTACCTTCTCTGTGCCTGGGAAGCACAAGTGTTCACATTGCTTCGCAGAATCGCGTTTGTGCAGAAAACACTGACACGTGTTCAGAAGGAAAGAAAGCACAGAGCCCCAGATTTTATGTTGCCCTGGAGAGCTTGCAGAGCACTGGGGAAAGGCAGGCAGAGAATTCCCTGCTAGCACCTTCTCTGTGCCTGGGAAGCACAAGTGTTCACATTGCTTCGCAGAATCGCGTTTGTGCAGAAAACACTGACACGTGTTCAGAAGGAAAGAAAGCACAGAGCCCCACATTTTATGTTGCCCTGGAGAGCTTGCAGAGCACTGGGGAAAGGCAGGCAGAGAATTCCCTGCTAGCACCTTCTCTGTGCCTGGGAAGCACAAGTGTTCGCATTGCTTCGCAGAATCGCGTTTGTGCAGAAAACACTGACACTTGTTCAGAAGGAAAGAAAGCACAGAGCCCCAGATTTTATGTTGCCCTGGAGAGCTTGCAGAGCACTGGGGAAAGGCAGGCAGAGAATTCCCTGCTAGCACCTTCTCTGTGCCTGGGAAGGAGAAGTGTTCCCATTGCTTCGCAGAATCGCGTTTGTGCAGAAAACACTAACACTTGTTCAGAAGGAAAGAAAGCACAGAGCCCCAGATTTTATGTTGCCCTGGAGAGCTTGCAGAGCACTGGGGAAAGGCAGGCAGAGAATTCCCTGCTAGCACCTTCTCTGTGCCTGGGAAGCACAAGTGTTCCCATTGCTTCGCAGAATCGCGTTTGTGCAGAAAACACTAACACTTGTTCAGAAGGAAAGAAAGCACAGAGCCCCAGATTTTATGTTGCCCTGGAGAGCTTGCAGAGCACTGGGGAAAGGCAGGCAGAGAATTCCCTGCTAGCACCTTCTCTGTGCCTGGGAAGCACAAGTGTTCCCATTGCTTCGCAGAATCGCGTTTGTGCAGAAAACACTAACACTTGTTCAGAAGGAAAGAAAGCACAGAGCCCCACATTTTATGTTGCCCTGGAGAGCTTGCAGAGCACTGGGGAAAGGCAGGCAGAGAATTCCCTGCTAGCACCTTCTCTGTGCCTGGGAAGCACAAGTGTTCACATTGCTTCGCAGAATCGCGTTAGTGCAGAAAACACTAACACTTGTTCAGAAGGAAAGAAAGCACAGAGCCCCACATTTTATGTTGCCCTGGAGAGCTTGCAGAGCACTGGGGAAAGGCAGGCAGAGAATTCCCTGCTAGCACCTTCTCTGTGCCTGGGAAGCACAAGTGTTCACATTGCTTCGCAGATTCGCGTTTGTGCAGAAAACACTAACACTTGTTCAGAAGGAAAGAAAGCACAGAGCCCCAGATTTGATGTTGCCCTGGAGAGCTTGCAGAGCACTGGGGAAAGGCAGGCAGAGAATTCCCTGCTAGCACCTTCTCTGTGCCTGGGAAGCACAAGTGTTCCCATTGCTTCGCAGAATCGCGTTTGTGCAGAAAACACTAACACTTGTTCAGAAGGAAAGAAAGCACAGAGCCCCACATTTTATGTTGCCCTGGAGAGCTTGCAGAGCACTGGGGAAAGGCAGGCAGAGAATTCCCTGCTAGCACCTTCTCTGTGCCTGGGAAGCACAAGTGTTCACATTGCTTCGCAGAATCGCGTTTGTGCAGAAAACACTGACACGTGTTCCCAAGGAAAGAAAGCACAGAGCCCCAGATTTGATGTTGCCCTGGAGAGCTTGCAGAGCACTGGGGAAAGGCAGGCAGAGAATTCCCTGCTAGCACCTTCTCTGTGCCTGGGAAGCACAAGTGTTCACATTGCTTCGCAGAATCGCGTTTGTGCAGAAAACACTAACACTTGTTCAGAAGGAAAGAAAGCACAGAGCCCCACATTTTATGTTGCCCTGGAGAGCTTGCAGAGCACTGGGGAAAGGCAGGCAGAGAATTCCCTGCTAGCACCTTCTCTGTGCCTGGGAAGCACAAGTGTTCACATTGCTTCGCAGAATCGCGTTTGTGCAGAAAACACTAACACTTGTTCAGAAGGAAAGAAAGCACAGAGCCCCACATTTTATGTTGCCCTGGAGAGCTTGCAGAGCACTGGGGAAAGGCAGGCAGAGAATTCCCTGCTAGCACCTTCTCTGTGCCTGGGAAGCACAAGTGTTCACATTGCTTCGCAGAATCGCGTTTGTGCAGAAAACACTGACACGTGTTCAGAAGGAAAGAAAGCACAGAGCCCCAGATTTTATGTTGCCCTGGAGAGCTTGCAGAGCACTGGGGAAAGGCAGGCAGAGAATTCCCTGCTAGCACCTTCTCTGTGCCTGGGAAGCACAAGTGTTCACATTGCTTCGCAGAATCGCGTTTGTGCAGAAAACACTGACACGTGTTCAGAAGGAAAGAAAGCACAGAGCCCCACATTTTATGTTGCCCTGGAGAGCTTGCAGAGCACTGGGGAAAGGCAGGCAGAGAATTCCCTGCTAGCACCTTCTCTGTGCCTGGGAAGCACAAGTGTTCGCATTGCTTCGCAGAATCGCGTTTGTGCAGAAAACACTGACACTTGTTCAGAAGGAAAGAAAGCACAGAGCCCCAGATTTTATGTTGCCCTGGAGAGCTTGCAGAGCACTGGGGAAAGGCAGGCAGAGAATTCCCTGCTAGCACCTTCTCTGTGCCTGGGAAGCACAAGTGTTCCCATTGCTTCGCAGAATCGCGTTTGTGCAGAAAACACTAACACTTGTTCAGAAGGAAAGAAAGCACAGAGCCCCAGATTTTATGTTGCCCTGGAGAGCTTGCAGAGCACTGGGGAAAGGCAGGCAGAGAATTCCCTGCTAGCACCTTCTCTGTGCCTGGGAAGCACAAGTGTTCACATTGCTTCGCAGAATCGCGTTTGTGCAGAAAACACTAACACTTGTTCAGAAGGAAAGAAAGCACAGAGCCCCAGATTTTATGTTGCCCTGGAGAGCTTGCAGAGCACTGGGGAAAGGCAGGCAGAGAATTCCCTGCTAGCACCTTCTCTGTGCCTGGGAAGCACAAGTGTTCACATTGCTTCGCAGATTCGCGTTTGTGCAGAAAACACTAACACTTGTTCAGAAGGAAAGAAAGCACAGAGCCCCAGATTTTATGTTGCCCTGGAGAGCTTGCAGAGCACTGGGGAAAGGCAGGCAGAGAATTCCCTGCTAGCACCTTCTCTGTGCCTGGGAAGCACAAGTGTTCCCATTGCTTCGCAGAATCGCGTTTGTGCAGAAAACACTAACACTTGTTCAGAAGGAAAGAAAGCACAGAGCCCCAGATTTTATGTTGCCCTGGAGAGCTTGCAGAGCACTGGGGAAAGGCAGGCAGAGAATTCCCTGCTAGCACCTTCTCTGTGCCTGGGAAGGAGAAGTGTTCCCATTGCTTCGCAGAATCGCGTTTGTGCAGAAAACACTAACACTTGTTCAGAAGGAAAGAAAGCACAGAGCCCCACATTTTATGTTGCCCTGGAGAGCTTGCAGAGCACTGGGGAAAGGCAGGCAGAGAATTCCCTGCTAGCACCTTCTCTGTGCCTGGGAAGCACAAGTGTTCACATTGCTTCGCAGATTCGCGTTTGTGCAGAAAACACTAACACTTGTTCAGAAGGAAAGAAAGCACAGAGCCCCACATTTTATGTTGCCCTGGAGAGCTTGCAGAGCACTGGGGAAAGGCAGGCAGAGAATTCCCTGCTAGCACCTTCTCTGTGCCTGGGAAGCACAAGTGTTCCCATTGCTTCGCAGAATCGCGTTTGTGCAGAAAACACTAACACTTGTTCAGAAGGAAAGAAAGCACAGAGCCCCAGATTTTATGTTGCCCTGGAGAGCTTGCAGAGCACTGGGGAAAGGCAGGCAGAGAATTCCCTGCTAGCACCTTCTCTGTGCCTGGGAAGCACAAGTGTTCCCATTGCTTCGCAGAATCGCGTTTGTGCAGAAAACACTAACACTTGTTCAGAAGGAAAGAAAGCACAGAGCCCCAGATTTTATGTTGCCCTGGAGAGCTTGCAGAGCACTGGGGAAAGGCAGGCAGAGAATTCCCTGCTAGCACCTTCTCTGTGCCTGGGAAGCACAAGTGTTCCCATTGCTTCGCAGAATCGCGTTTGTGCAGAAAACACTAACACTTGTTCAGAAGGAAAGAAAGCACAGAGCCCCAGATTTGATGTTGCCCTGGAGAGCTTGCAGAGCACTGGGGAAAGGCAGGCAGAGAATTCCCTGCTAGCACCTTCTCTGTGCCTGGGAAGCACAAGTGTTCCCATTGCTTCGCAGAATCGCGTTTGTGCAGAAAACACTAACACTTGTTCAGAAGGAAAGAAAGCACAGAGCCCCACATTTTATGTTGCCCTGGAGAGCTTGCAGAGCACTGGGGAAAGGCAGGCAGAGAATTCCCTGCTAGCACCTTCTCTGTGCCTGGGAAGCACAAGTGTTCCCATTGCTTCGCAGAATCGCGTTTGTGCAGAAAACACTAACACTTGTTCAGAAGGAAAGAAAGCACAGAGCCCCACATTTTATGTTGCCCTGGAGAGCTTGCAGAGCACTGGGGAAAGGCAGGCAGAGAATTCCCTGCTAGCACCTTCTCTGTGCCTGGGAAGCACAAGTGTTCCCATTGCTTCGCAGAATCGCGTTTGTGCAGAAAACACTAACACTTGTTCAGAAGGAAAGAAAGCACAGAGCCCCAGATTTTATGTTGCCCTGGAGAGCTTGCAGAGCACTGGGGAAAGGCAGGCAGAGAATTCCCTGCTAGCACCTTCTCTGTGCCTGGGAAGCACAAGTGTTCACATTGCTTCGCAGATTCGCGTTTGTGCAGAAAACACTAACACTTGTTCAGAAGGAAAGAAAGCACAGAGCCCCACATTTTATGTTGCCCTGGAGAGCTTGCAGAGCACTGGGGAAAGGCAGGCAGAGAATTCCCTGCTAGCACCTTCTCTGTGCCTGGGAAGCACAAGTGTTCCCATTGCTTCGCAGAATCGCGTTTGTGCAGAAAACATTAACACTTGTTCAGAAGGAAAGAAAGCACAGAGCCCCACATTTTATGTTGCCCTGGAGAGCTTGTAGAGCACTGGGGAAAGGCAGGCAGAGAATTCCCTGCTAGCACCTTCTCTGTGCCTGGGAAGCACAAGTGTTCCCATTGCTTCGCAGAATCGCGTTTGTGCAGAAAACACTAACACTTGTTCAGAAGGAAAGAAAGCACAGAGCCCCAGATTTTATGTTGCCCTGGAGAGCTTGCAGAGCACTGGGGAAAGGCAGGCAGAGAATTCCCTGCTAGCACCTTCTCTGTGCCTGGGAAGCACAAGTGTTCACATTGCTTCGCAGATTCGCGTTTGTGCAGAAAACACTAACACTTGTTCAGAAGGAAAGAAAGCACAGAGCCCCACATTTTATGTTGCCCTGGAGAGCTTGCAGAGCACTGGGGAAAGGCAGGCAGAGAATTCCCTGCTAGCACCTTCTCTGTGCCTGGGAAGCACAAGTGTTCACATTGCTTCGCAGAATCGCGTTTGTGCAGAAAACACTAACACTTGTTCAGAAGGAAAGAAAGCACAGAGCCCCACATTTTATGTTGCCCTGGAGAGCTTGCAGAGCACTGGGGAAAGGCAGGCAGAGAATTCCCTGCTAGCACCTTCTCTGTGCCTGGGAAGCACAAGTGTTCACATTGCTTCGCAGATTCGCGTTTGTGCAGAAAACACTAACACTTGTTCAGAAGGAAAGAAAGCACAGAGCCCCAGATTTTATGTTGCCCTGGAGAGCTTGCAGAGCACTGGGGAAAGGCAGGCAGAGAATTCCCTGCTAGCACCTTCTCTGTGCCTGGGAAGCACAAGTGTTCGCATTGCTTCGCAGAATCGCGTTAGTGCAGAAAACACTAACACTTGTTCAGAAGGAAAGAAAGCACAGAGCCCCAGATTTTATGTTGCCCTGGAGAGCTTGCAGAGCACTGGGGAAAGGCAGGCAGAGAATTCCCTGCTAGCACCTTCTCTGTGCCTGGGAAGCACAAGTGTTCCCATTGCTTCGCAGATTCGCGTTTGTGCAGAAAACACTAACACTTGTTCAGAAGGAAAGAAAGCACAGAGCCCCAGATTTTCTGTTGCCCTGGAGAGCTTGCAGAGCACTGGGGAAAGGCAGGCAGAGAATTCCCTGCTAGCACCTTCTCTGTGCCTGGGAAGCACAAGTGTTCACATTGCTTCGCAGAATCGCGTTTGTGCAGAAAACACTAACACTTGTTCAGAAGGAAAGAAAGCACAGAGCCCCAGATTTTATGTTGCCCTGGAGAGCTTGCAGAGCACTGGGGAAAGGCAGGCAGAGAATTCCCTGCTAGCACCTTCTCTGTGCCTGGGAAGCACAAGTGTTCGCATTGCTTCGCAGAATCGCGTTTGTGCAGAAAACACTAACACTTGTTCAGAAGGAAAGAAAGCACAGAGCCCCACATTTTATGTTGCCCTGGAGAGCTTGCAGAGCACTGGGGAAAGGCAGGCAGAGAATTCCCTGCTAGCACCTTCTCTGTGCCTGGGAAGGAGAAGTGTTCCCATTGCTTCGCAGAATCGCGTTTGTGCAGAAAACACTAACACTTGTTCAGAAGGAAAGAAAGCACAGAGCCCCACATTTTATGTTGCCCTGGAGAGCTTGCAGAGCACTGGGGAAAGGCAGGCAGAGAATTCCCTGCTAGCACCTTCTCTGTGCCTGGGAAGCACAAGTGTTCCCATTGCTTCGCAGAATCGCGTTTGTGCAGAAAACACTAACACTTGTTCAGAAGGAAAGAAAGCACAGAGCCCCAGATTTTATGTTGCCCTGGAGAGCTTGCAGAGCACTGGGGAAAGGCAGGCAGAGAATTCCCTGCTAGCACCTTCTCTGTGCCTGGGAAGGAGAAGTGTTCCCATTGCTTCGCAGAATCGTGTTTGTGCAGAAAACACTAACACTTGTTCAGAAGGAAAGAAAGCACAGAGCCCCACATTTTATGTTGCCCTGGAGAGCTTGCAGAGCACTGGGGAAAGGCAGGCAGAGAATTCCCTGCTAGCACCTTCTCTGTGCCTGGGAAGCACAAGTGTTCCCATTGCTTCGCAGAATCGCGTTTGTGCAGAAAACACTAACACTTGTTCAGAAGGAAAGAAAGCACAGAGCCCCAGATTTGATGTTGCCCTGGAGAGCTTGCAGAGCACTGGGGAAAGGCAGGCAGAGAATTCCCTGCTAGCACCTTCTCTGTGCCTGGGAAGCACAAGTGTTCCCATTGCTTCGCAGAATCGCGTTTGTGCAGAAAACACTAACACTTGTTCAGAAGGAAAGAAAGCACAGAGCCCCAGATTTGATGTTGCCCTGGAGAGCTTGCAGAGCACTGGGGAAAGGCAGGCAGAGAATTCCCTGCTAGCACCTTCTCTGTGCCTGGGAAGCACAAGTGTTCCCATTGCTTCGCAGAATCGCGTTTGTGCAGAAAACACTAACACTTGTTCAGAAGGAAAGAAAGCACAGAGCCCCAGATTTTATGTTGCCCTGGAGAGCTTGCAGAGCACTGGGGAAAGGCAGGCAGAGAATTCCCTGCTAGCACCTTCTCTGTGCCTGGGAAGCACAAGTGTTCACATTGCTTCGCAGATTCGCGTTTGTGCAGAAAACACTAACACTTGTTCAGAAGGAAAGAAAGCACAGAGCCCCAGATTTTATGTTGCCCTGGAGAGCTTGCAGAGCACTGGGGAACGGCAGGCAGAGAATTCCCTGCTAGCACCTTCTCTGTGCCTGGGAAGCACAAGTGTTCACATTGCTTCGCAGAATCGCGTTTGTGCAGAAAACACTAACACTTGTTCAGAAGGAAAGAAAGCACAGAGCCCCACATTTTATGTTGCCCTGGAGAGCTTGCAGAGCACTGGGGAAAGGCAGGCAGAGAATTCCCTGCTAGCACCTTCTCTGTGCCTGGGAAGCACAAGTGTTCACATTGCTTCGCAGATTCGCGTTTGTGCAGAAAACACTAACACTTGTTCAGAAGGAAAGAAAGCACAGAGCCCCAGATTTTATGTTGCCCTGGAGAGCTTGCAGAGCACTGGGGAAAGGCAGGCAGAGAATTCCCTGCTAGCACCTTCTCTGTGCCTGGGAAGCACAAGTGTTCCCATTGCTTCGCAGAATCGCGTTAGTGCAGAAAACACTAACACTTGTTCAGAAGGAAAGAAAGCACAGAGCCCCAGATTTTATGTTGCCCTGGAGAGCTTGCAGAGCACTGGGGAAAGGCAGGCAGAGAATTCCCTGCTAGCACCTTCTCTGTGCCTGGGAAGCACAAGTGTTCCCATTGCTTCGCAGATTCGCGTTTGTGCAGAAAACACTAACACTTGTTCAGAAGGAAAGAAAGCACAGAGCCCCACATTTTCTGTTGCCCTGGAGAGCTTGCAGAGCACTGGGGAAAGGCAGGCAGAGAATTCCCTGCTAGCACCTTCTCTGTGCCTGGGAAGCACAAGTGTTCACATTGCTTCGCAGAATCGCGTTTGTGCAGAAAACACTAACACTTGTTCAGAAGGAAAGAAAGCACAGAGCCCCAGATTTTATGTTGCCCTGGAGAGCTTGCAGAGCACTGGGGAAAGGCAGGCAGAGAATTCCCTGCTAGCACCTTCTCTGTGCCTGGGAAGCACAAGTGTTCGCATTGCTTCGCAGAATCGCGTTTGTGCAGAAAACACTAACACTTGTTCAGAAGGAAAGAAAGCACAGAGCCCCACATTTTCTGTTGCCCTGGAGAGCTTGCAGAGCACTGGGGAAAGGCAGGCAGAGAATTCCCTGCTAGCACCTTCTCTGTGCCTGGGAAGGAGAAGTGTTCCCATTGCTTCGCAGAATCGCGTTTGTGCAGAAAACACTAACACTTGTTCAGAAGGAAAGAAAGCACAGAGCCCCACATTTTATGTTGCCCTGGAGAGCTTGCAGAGCACTGGGGAAAGGCAGGCAGAGAATTCCCTGCTAGCACCTTCTCTGTGCCTGGGAAGCACAAGTGTTCCCATTGCTTCGCAGAATCGCGTTTGTGCAGAAAACACTAACACTTGTTCAGAAGGAAAGAAAGCACAGAGCCCCAGATTTTATGTTGCCCTGGAGAGCTTGCAGAGCACTGGGGAAAGGCAGGCAGAGAATTCCCTGCTAGCACCTTCTCTGTGCCTGGGAAGGAGAAGTGTTCCCATTGCTTCGCAGAATCGTGTTTGTGCAGAAAACACTAACACTTGTTCAGAAGGAAAGAAAGCACAGAGCCCCACATTTTATGTTGCCCTGGAGAGCTTGCAGAGCACTGGGAAAGGCAGGCAGAGAATTCCCTGCTAGCACCTTCTCTGTGCCTGGGAAGCACAAGTGTTCCATTGCTTCGCAGAATCGCGTTTGTGCAGAAAACACTAACACTTGTTCAGAAGGAAAGAAAGCACAGAGCCCCAGATTTGATGTTGCCCTGGAGAGCTTGCAGAGCACTGGGGAAAGGCAGGCAGAGAATTCCCTGCTAGCACCTTCTCTGTGCCTGGGAAGCACAAGTGTTCCCATTGCTTCGCAGAATCGCGTTTGTGCAGAAAACACTAACACTTGTTCAGAAGGAAAGAAAGCACAGAGCCCCAGATTTTATGTTGCCCTGGAGAGCTTGCAGAGCACTGGGGAAAGGGCAGGCAGAGAATTCCCTGCTAGCACCTTCTCTGTGCCTGGGAAGGAGAAGTGTTCCCATTGCTTCGCAGAATCGCGTTTGTGCAGAAAACACTAACACTTGTTCAGAAGGAAAGAAAGCACAGAGCCCCAGATTTTATGTTGCCCTGGAGAGCTTGCAGAGCACTGGGGAAAGGCAGGCAGAGAATTCCTGCTAGCACCTTCTCTGTGCCTGGGAAGCACAAGTGTTCCCATTGCTTCGCAGAATCGCGTTTGTGCAGAAAACACTAACACTTGTTCAGAAGGAAAGAAAGCACAGAGCCCCACATTTTATGTTGCCCTGGAGAGCTTGCAGAGCACTGGGGAAAGGCAGGCAGAGAATTCCCTGCTAGCACCTTCTCTGTGCCTGGGAAGCACAAGTGTTCACATTGCTTCGCAGAATCGCGTTTGTGCAGAAAACACTAACACTTGTTCAGAAGGAAAGAAAGCACAGAGCCCCACATTTTATGTTGCCCTGGAGAGCTTGCAGAGCACTGGGGAAAGGCAGGCAGAGAATTCCCTGCTAGCACCTTCTCTGTGCCTGGGAAGCACAAGTGTTCCCATTGCTTCGCAGAATCGCGTTTGTGCAGAAAACACTAACACTTGTTCAGAAGGAAAGAAAGCACAGAGCCCCAGATTTTATGTTGCCCTGCAGAGCTTGCAGAGCACTGGGGAAAGGCAGGCAGAGAATTCCCTGCTAGCACCTTCTCTGTGCCTGGGAAGCACAAGTGTTCCCATTGCTTCGCAGAATCGCGTTTGTGCAGAAAACACTAACACTTGTTCAGAAGGAAAGAAAGCACAGAGCCCCACATTTTATGTTGCCCTGGAGAGCTTGCAGAGCACTGGGGAAAGGCAGGCAGAGAATTCCCTGCTAGCACCTTCTCTGTGCCTGGGAAGCACAAGTGTTCACATTGCTTCGCAGATTCGCGTTTGTGCAGAAAACACTAACACTTGTTCAGAAGGAAAGAAAGCACAGAGCCCCAGATTTTATGTTGCCCTGGAGAGCTTGTAGAGCACTGGGGAAAGGCAGGCAGAGAATTCCCTGCTAGCACCTTCTCTGTGCCTGGGAAGCACAAGTGTTCCCATTGCTTCGCAGAATCGCGTTTGTGCAGAAAACACTAACACTTGTTCAGAAGGAAAGAAAGCACAGAGCCCCACATTTTATGTTGCCCTGGAGAGCTTGCAGAGCACTGGGGAAAGGCAGGCAGAGAATTCCCTGCTAGCACCTTCTCTGTGCCTGGGAAGCACAAGTGTTCCCATTGCTTCGCAGAATCGCGTTTGTGCAGAAAACACTAACACTTGTTCAGAAGGAAAGAAAGCACAGAGCCCCAGATTTTATGTTGCCCTGGAGAGCTTGCAGAGCACTGGGGAAAGGCAGGCAGAGAATTCCCTGCTAGCACCTTCTCTGTGCCTGGGAAGCACAAGTGTTCGCATTGCTTCGCAGAATCGCGTTTGTGCAGAAAACACTAACACTTGTTCAGAAGGAAAGAAAGCACAGAGCCCCAGATTTTATGTTGCCCTGGAGAGCTTGCAGAGCACTGGGGAAAGGCAGGCAGAGAATTCCCTGCTAGCACCTTCTCTGTGCCTGGGAAGCACAAGTGTTCCCATTGCTTCGCAGAATCGCGTTTGTGCAGAAAACACTAACACTTGTTCAGAAGGAAAGAAAGCACAGAGCCCCAGATTTTATGTTGCCCTGGAGAGCTTGCAGAGCACTGGGGAAAGGCAGGCAGAGAATTCCCTGCTAGCACCTTCTCTGTGCCTGGGAAGCACAAGTGTTCACATTGCTTCGCAGAATCGCGTTTGTGCAGAAAACACTAACACTTGTTCAGAAGGAAAGAAAGCACAGAGCCCCACATTTTATGTTGCCCTGGAGAGCTTGCAGAGCACTGGGGAAAGGCAGGCAGAGAATTCCCTGCTAGCACCTTCTCTGTGCCTGGGAAGCACAAGTGTTCCCATTGCTTCGCAGAATCGCGTTTGTGCAGAAAACACTAACACTTGTTCAGAAGGAAAGAAAGCACAGAGCCCCAGATTTTATGTTGCCCTGGAGAGCTTGCAGAGCACTGGGGAAAGGCAGGCAGAGAATTCCCTGCTAGCACCTTCTCTGTGCCTGGGAAGCACAAGTGTTCCCATTGCTTCGCAGAATCGCGTTTGTGCAGAAAACACTAACACTTGTTCAGAAGGAAAGAAAGCACAGAGCCCCAGATTTGATGTTGCCCTGGAGAGCTTGCAGAGCACTGGGGAAAGGCAGGCAGAGAATTCCCTGCTAGCACCTTCTCTGTGCCTGGGAAGCACAAGTGTTCCCATTGCTTCGCAGAATCGCGTTTGTGCAGAAAACACTAACACTTGTTCAGAAGGAAAGAAAGCACAGAGCCCCACATTTTATGTTGCCCTGGAGAGCTTGCAGAGCACTGGGGAAAGGCAGGCAGAGAATTCCCTGCTAGCACCTTCTCTGTGCCTGGGAAGCACAAGTGTTCCCATTGCTTCGCAGAATCGCGTTTGTGCAGAAAACACTAACACTTGTTCAGAAGGAAAGAAAGCACAGAGCCCCACATTTTATGTTGCCCTGGAGAGCTTGCAGAGCACTGGGGAAAGGCAGGCAGAGAATTCCTGCTAGCACCTTCTCTGTGCCTGGGAAGCACAAGTGTTCCCATTGCTTCGCAGAATCGCGTTTGTGCAGAAAACATTAACACTTGTTCAGAAGGAAAGAAAGCACAGAGCCCCAGATTTGATGTTGCCCTGGAGAGCTTGTAGAGCACTGGGGAAAGGCAGGCAGAGAATTCCCTGCTAGCACCTTCTTTGTGCCTGGGAAGCACAAGTGTTCCCATTGCTTCGCAGAATCGCGTTTGTGCAGAAAACACTAACACTTGTTCAGAAGGAAAGAAAGCACAGAGCCCCACATTTTATGTTGCCCTGGAGAGCTTGCAGAGCACTGGGGAAAGGCAGGCAGAGAATTCCCTGCTAGCACCTTCTCTGTGCCTGGAAGCACAAGTGTTCACATTGCTTCGCAGATTCGCGTTTGTGCAGAAAACACTAACACTTGTTCAGAAGGAAAGAAAGCACAGAGCCCCAGATTTTATGTTGCCCTGGAGAGCTTGCAGAGCACTGGGGAAAGGCAGGCAGAGAATTCCCTGCTAGCACCTTCTCTGTGCCTGGGAAGCACAAGTGTTCCCATTGCTTCGCAGAATCGCGTTTGTGCAGAAAACACTAACACTTGTTCAGAAGGAAAGAAAGCACAGAGCCCCACATTTTATGTTGCCCTGGAGAGCTTGCAGAGCACTGGGGAAAGGCAGGCAGAGAATTCCCTGCTAGCACCTTCTCTGTGCCTGGGAAGCACAAGTGTTCACATTGCTTCGCAGATTCGCGTTTGTGCAGAAAACACTAACACTTGTTCAGAAGGAAAGAAAGCACAGAGCCCCAGATTTTATGTTGCCCTGGAGAGCTTGCAGAGCACTGGGGAAAGGCAGGCAGAGAATTCCCTGCTAGCACCTTCTCTGTGCCTGGGAAGCACAAGTGTTCGCATTGCTTCGCAGAATCGCGTTTGTGCAGAAAACACTAACACTTGTTCAGAAGGAAAGAAAGCACAGAGCCCCAGATTTTATGTTGCCCTGGAGAGCTTGCAGAGCACTGGGGAAAGGCAGGCAGAGAATTCCCTGCTAGCACCTTCTCTGTGCCTGGGAAGCACAAGTGTTCGCATTGCTTCGCAGAATCGCGTTTGTGCAGAAAACACTGACACGTGTTCCCAAGGAAAGAAAGCACAGAGCCCCAGATTTGATGTTGCCCTGGAGAGCTTGCAGAGCACTGGGGAAAGGCAGGCAGAGAATTCCCTGCTAGCACCTTCTCTGTGCCTGGGAAGCACAAGTGTTCCCATTGCTTCGCAGAATCGCGTTTGTGCAGAAAACACTAACACTTGTTCAGAAGGAAAGAAAGCACAGAGCCCCAGATTTTATGTTGCCCTGGAGAGCTTGCAGAGCACTGGGGAAAGGCAGGCAGAGAATTCCCTGCTAGCACCTTCTCTGTGCCTGGGAAGCACAAGTGTTCACATTGCTTCGCAGAATCGCGTTTGTGCAGAAAACATTAACACTTGTTCAGAAGGAAAGAAAGCACAGAGCCCCAGATTTGATGTTGCCCTGGAGAGCTTGTAGAGCACTGGGGAAAGGCAGGCAGAGAATTCCCTGCTAGCACCTTCTCTGTGCCTGGGAAGCACAAGTGTTCCCATTGCTTCGCAGAATCGCGTTTGTGCAGAAAACACTAACACTTGTTCAGAAGGAAAGAAAGCACAGAGCCCCACATTTTATGTTGCCCTGGAGAGCTTGCAGAGCACTGGGGAAAGGCAGGCAGAGAATTCCCTGCTAGCACCTTCTCTGTGCCTGGGAAGCACAAGTGTTCCCATTGCTTCGCAGATTCGCGTTTGTGCAGAAAACACTAACACTTGTTCAGAAGGAAAGAAAGCACAGAGCCCCACATTTTATGTTGCCCTGGAGAGCTTGCAGAGCACTGGGGAAAGGCAGGCAGAGAATTCCCTGCTAGCACCTTCTCTGTGCCTGGGAAGCACAAGTGTTCCCATTGCTTCGCAGAATCGCGTTTGTGCAGAAAACACTAACACTTGTTCAGAAGGAAAGAAAGCACAGAGCCCCACATTTTATGTTGCCCTGGAGAGCTTGCAGAGCACTGGGGAAAGGCAGGCAGAGAATTCCCTGCTAGCACCTTCTCTGTGCCTGGGAAGCACAAGTGTTCCCATTGCTTCGCAGAATCGCGTTTGTGCAGAAAACACTAACACTTGTTCAGAAGGAAAGAAAGCACAGAGCCCCAGATTTGATGTTGCCCTGGAGAGCTTGCAGAGCACTGGGGAAAGGCAGGCAGAGAATTCCCTGCTAGCACCTTCTCTGTGCCTGGGAAGCACAAGTGTTCCCATTGCTTCGCAGAATCGCGTTTGTGCAGAAAACACTAACACTTGTTCAGAAGGAAAGAAAGCACAGAGCCCCACATTTTATGTTGCCCTGGAGAGCTTGCAGAGCACTGGGGAAAGGCAGGCAGAGAATTCCCTGCTAGCACCTTCTCTGTGCCTGGGAAGCACAAGTGTTCACATTGCTTCGCAGATTCGCGTTTGTGCAGAAAACACTAACACTTGTTCAGAAGGAAAGAAAGCACAGAGACCCAGATTTTATGTTGCCCTGGAGAGCTTGCAGAGCACTGGGGAAAGGCAGGCAGAGAATTCCCTGCTAGCACCTTCTCTGTGCCTGGGAAGCACAAGTGTTCCCATTGCTTCGCAGAATCGCGTTTGTGCAGAAAACACTAACACTTGTTCAGAAGGAAAGAAAGCACAGAGCCCCACATTTTATGTTGCCCTGGAGAGCTTGCAGAGCACTGGGGAAAGGCAGGCAGAGAATTCCCTGCTAGCACCTTCTCTGTGCCTGGGAAGCACAAGTGTTCCCATTGCTTCGCAGAATCACGTTTGTGCAGAAAACATTAACACTTGTTCAGAAGGAAAGAAAGCACAGAGCCCCAGATTTGATGTTGCCCTGGAGAGCTTGCAGAGCACTGGGGAAAGGCAGGCAGAGAATTCCCTGCTAGCACCTTCTCTGTGCCTGGGAAGCACAAGTGTTCCCATTGCTTCGCAGAATCGCGTTTGTGCAGAAAACACTAACACTTGTTCAGAAGGAAAGAAAGCACAGAGCCCCACATTTTATGTTGCCCTGGAGAGCTTGCAGAGCACTGGGGAAAGGCAGGCAGAGAATTCCCTGCTAGCACCTTCTCTGTGCCTGGGAAGCACAAGTGTTCACATTGCTTCGCAGAATCGCGTTTGTGCAGAAAACACTAACACTTGTTCAGAAGGAAAGAAAGCACAGAGCCCCAGATTTTATGTTGCCCTGGAGAGCTTGCAGAGCACTGGGGAAAGGCAGGCAGAGAATTCCCTGCTAGCACCTTCTCTGTGCCTGGGAAGCACAAGTGTTCACATTGCTTCGCAGAATCGCGTTTGTGCAGAAAACATTAACACTTGTTCAGAAGGAAAGAAAGCACAGAGCCCCAGATTTGATGTTGCCCTGGAGAGCTTGTAGAGCACTGGGGAAAGGCAGGCAGAGAATTCCCTGCTAGCACCTTCTCTGTGCCTGGGAAGCACAAGTGTTCCCATTGCTTCGCAGAATCGCGTTTGTGCAGAAAACACTAACACTTGTTCAGAAGGAAAGAAAGCACAGAGCCCCAGATTTGATGTTGCCCTGGAGAGCTTGCAGAGCACTGGGGAAAGGCAGGCAGAGAATTCCCTGCTAGCACCTTCTCTGTGCCTGGTAAGCACAAGTGTTCACATTGCTTCGCAGATTCGCGTTTGTGCAGAAAACACTAACACTTGTTCAGAAGGAAAGAAAGCACAGAGCCCCACATTTTATGTTGCCCTGGAGAGCTTGCAGAGCACTGGGGAAAGGCAGGCAGAGAATTCCCTGCTAGCACCTTCTCTGTGCCTGGGAAGCACAAGTGTTCCCATTGCTTCGCAGAATCGCGTTTGTGCAGAAAACATTAACACTTGTTCAGAAGGAAAGAAAGCACAGAGCCCCAGATTTGATGTTGCCCTGGAGAGCTTGTAGAGCACTGGGGAAAGGCAGGCAGAGAATTCCCTGCTAGCACCTTCTCTGTGCCTGGGAAGCACAAGTGTTCGCATTGCTTCGCAGAATCGCGTTTGTGCAGAAAACACTAACACTTGTTCAGAAGGAAAGAAAGCACAGAGCCCCACATTTTATGTTGCCCTGGAGAGCTTGCAGAGCACTGGGGAAAGGCAGGCAGAGAATTCCCTGCTAGCACCTTCTCTGTGCCTGGGAAGCACAAGTGTTCACATTGCTTCGCAGATTCGCGTTTGTGCAGAAAACACTAACACTTGTTCAGAAGGAAAGAAAGCACAGAGCCCCAGATTTTATGTTGCCCTGGAGAGCTTGCAGAGCACTGGGGAAAGGCAGGCAGAGAATTCCCTGCTAGCACCTTCTCTGTGCCTGGGAAGCACAAGTGTTCCCATTGCTTCGCAGAATCGCGTTTGTGCAGAAAACACTAACACTTGTTCAGAAGGAAAGAAAGCACAGAGCCCCACATTTTATGTTGCCCTGGAGAGCTTGCAGAGCACTGGGGAAAGGCAGGCAGAGAATTCCCTGCTAGCACCTTCTCTGTGCCTGGGAAGCACAAGTGTTCACATTGCTTCGCAGATTCGCGTTTGTGCAGAAAACACTAACACTTGTTCAGAAGGAAAGAAAGCACAGAGCCCCAGATTTTATGTTGCCCTGGAGAGCTTGCAGAGCACTGGGGAAAGGCAGGCAGAGAATTCCCTGCTAGCACCTTCTCTGTGCCTGGGAAGCACAAGTGTTCGCATTGCTTCGCAGAATCGCGTTTGTGCAGAAAACACTAACACTTGTTCAGAAGGAAAGAAAGCACAGAGCCCCAGATTTTATGTTGCCCTGGAGAGCTTGCAGAGCACTGGGGAAAGGCAGGCAGAGAATTCCCTGCTAGCACCTTCTCTGTGCCTGGGAAGCACAAGTGTTCCCATTGCTTCGCAGAATCGCGTTTGTGCAGAAAACACTAACACTTGTTCAGAAGGAAAGAAAGCACAGAGCCCCACATTTTATGTTGCCCTGGAGAGCTTGCAGAGCACTGGGGAAAGGCAGGCAGAGAATTCCCTGCTAGCACCTTCTCTGTGCCTGGGAAGCACAAGTGTTCACATTGCTTCGCAGAATCGCGTTTGTGCAGAAAACACTAACACTTGTTCAGAAGGAAAGAAAGCACAGAGCCCCACATTTTATGTTGCCCTGGAGAGCTTGCAGAGCACTGGGGAAAGGCAGGCAGAGAATTCCCTGCTAGCACCTTCTCTGTGCCTGGGAAGCACAAGTGTTCACATTGCTTCGCAGAATCGCGTTTGTGCAGAAAACATTAACACTTGTTCAGAAGGAAAGAAAGCACAGAGCCCCAGATTTGATGTTGCCCTGGAGAGCTTGTAGAGCACTGGGGAAAGGCAGGCAGAGAATTCCCTGCTAGCACCTTCTCTGTGCCTGGGAAGCACAAGTGTTCCCATTGCTTCGCAGAATCGCGTTTGTGCAGAAAACACTAACACTTGTTCAGAAGGAAAGAAAGCACAGAGCCCCACATTTTATGTTGCCCTGGAGAGCTTGCAGAGCACTGGGGAAAGGCAGGCAGAGAATTCCCTGCTAGCACCTTCTCTGTGCCTGGGAAGCACAAGTGTTCCCATTGCTTCGCAGATTCGCGTTTGTGCAGAAAACACTAACACTTGTTCAGAAGGAAAGAAAGCACAGAGCCCCACATTTTATGTTGCCCTGGAGAGCTTGCAGAGCACTGGGGAAAGGCAGGCAGAGAAGTCCCTGCTAGCACCTTCTCTGTGCCTGGGAAGCACAAGTGTTCCCATTGCTTCGCAGAATCGCGTTTGTGCAGAAAACACTAACACTTGTTCAGAAGGAAAGAAAGCACAGAGCCCCACATTTTATGTTGCCCTGGAGAGCTTGCAGAGCACTGGGGAAAGGCAGGCAGAGAATTCCCTGCTAGCACCTTCTCTGTGCCTGGGAAGCACAAGTGTTCCCATTGCTTCGCAGAATCGCGTTTGTGCAGAAAACACTAACACTTGTTCAGAAGGAAAGAAAGCACAGAGCCCCAGATTTGATGTTGCCCTGGAGAGCTTGCAGAGCACTGGGGAAAGGCAGGCAGAGAATTCCCTGCTAGCACCTTCTCTGTGCCTGGGAAGCACAAGTGTTCCCATTGCTTCGCAGAATCGCGTTTGTGCAGAAAACACTAACACTTGTTCAGAAGGAAAGAAAGCACAGAGCCCCACATTTTATGTTGCCCTGGAGAGCTTGCAGAGCACTGGGGAAAGGCAGGCAGAGAATTCCCTGCTAGCACCTTCTCTGTGCCTGGGAAGCACAAGTGTTCACATTGCTTCGCAGATTCGCGTTTGTGCAGAAAACACTAACACTTGTTCAGAAGGAAAGAAAGCACAGAGCCCCAGATTTTATGTTGCCCTGGAGAGCTTGCAGAGCACTGGGGAAAGGCAGGCAGAGAATTCCCTGCTAGCACCTTCTCTGTGCCTGGGAAGCACAAGTGTTCCCATTGCTTCGCAGAATCGCGTTTGTGCAGAAAACACTAACACTTGTTCAGAAGGAAAGAAAGCACAGAGCCCCAGATTTTATGTTGCCCTGGAGAGCTTGCAGAGCACTGGGGAAAGGCAGGCAGAGAATTCCCTGCTAGCACCTTCTCTGTGCCTGGGAAGCACAAGTGTTCCCATTGCTTCGCAGAATCACGTTTGTGCAGAAAACATTAACACTTGTTCAGAAGGAAAGAAAGCACAGAGCCCCAGATTTGATGTTGCCCTGGAGAGCTTGCAGAGCACTGGGGAAAGGCAGGCAGAGAATTCCCTGCTAGCACCTTCTCTGTGCCTGGGAAGCACAAGTGTTCCCATTGCTTCGCAGAATCGCGTTTGTGCAGAAAACACTAACACTTGTTCAGAAGGAAAGAAAGCACAGAGCCCCACATTTTATGTTGCCCTGGAGAGCTTGCAGAGCACTGGGGAAAGGCAGGCAGAGAATTCCCTGCTAGCACCTTCTCTGTGCCTGGGAAGCACAAGTGTTCACATTGCTTCGCAGAATCGCGTTTGTGCAGAAAACACTAACACTTGTTCAGAAGGAAAGAAAGCACAGAGCCCCAGATTTTATGTTGCCCTGGAGAGCTTGCAGAGCACTGGGGAAAGGCAGGCAGAGAATTCCCTGCTAGCACCTTCTCTGTGCCTGGGAAGCACAAGTGTTCACATTGCTTCGCAGAATCGCGTTTGTGCAGAAAACATTAACACTTGTTCAGAAGGAAAGAAAGCACAGAGCCCCAGATTTGATGTTGCCCTGGAGAGCTTGTAGAGCACTGGGGAAAGGCAGGCAGAGAATTCCCTGCTAGCACCTTCTCTGTGCCTGGGAAGCACAAGTGTTCCCATTGCTTCGCAGAATCGCGTTTGTGCAGAAAACACTAACACTTGTTCAGAAGGAAAGAAAGCACAGAGCCCCAGATTTGATGTTGCCCTGGAGAGCTTGCAGAGCACTGGGGAAAGGCAGGCAGAGAATTCCCTGCTAGCACCTTCTCTGTGCCTGGTAAGCACAAGTGTTCACATTGCTTCGCAGATTCGCGTTTGTGCAGAAAACACTAACACTTGTTCAGAAGGAAAGAAAGCACAGAGCCCCACATTTTATGTTGCCCTGGAGAGCTTGCAGAGCACTGGGGAAAGGCAGGCAGAGAATTCCCTGCTAGCACCTTCTCTGTGCCTGGGAAGCACAAGTGTTCCCATTGCTTCGCAGATTCGCGTTTGTGCAGAAAACACTAACACTTGTTCAGAAGGAAAGAAAGCACAGAGCCCCAGATTTTATGTTGCCCTGGAGAGCTTGCAGAGCACTGGGGAAAGGCAGGCAGAGAATTCCCTGCTAGCACCTTCTCTGTGCCTGGGAAGCACAAGTGTTCGCATTGCTTCGCAGAATCGCGTTTGTGCAGAAAACACTAACACTTGTTCAGAAGGAAAGAAAGCACAGAGCCCCAGATTTGATGTTGCCCTGGAGAGCTTGCAGAGCACTGGGGAAAGGCAGGCAGAGAATTCCCTGCTAGCACCTTCTCTGTGCCTGGGAAGCACAAGTGTTCCCATTGCTTCGCAGAATCGCGTTTGTGCAGAAAACACTAACACTTGTTCAGAAGGAAAGAAAGCACAGAGCCCCAGATTTTATGTTGCCCTGGAGAGCTTGCAGAGCACTGGGGAAAGGCAGGCAGAGAATTCCCTGCTAGCACCTTCTCTGTGCCTGGGAAGCACAAGTGTTCCCATTGCTTCGCAGAATCGCGTTTGTGCAGAAAACACTAACACTTGTTCAGAAGGAAAGAAAGCACAGAGCCCCAGATTTTATGTTGCCCTGGAGAGCTTGCAGAGCACTGGGGAAAGGCAGGCAGAGAATTCCCTGCTAGCACCTTCTCTGTGCCTGGGAAGCACAAGTGTTCCCATTGCTTCGCAGAATCGCGTTTGTGCAGAAAACACTAACACTTGTTCAGAAGGAAAGAAAGCACAGAGCCCCAGATTTGATGTTGCCCTGGAGAGCTTGCAGAGCACTGGGGAAAGGCAGGCAGAGAATTCCCTGCTAGCACCTTCTCTGTGCCTGGGAAGCACAAGTGTTCCCATTGCTTCGCAGAATCGCGTTTGTGCAGAAAACACTAACACTTGTTCAGAAGGAAAGAAAGCACAGAGCCCCACATTTCATGTTGCCCTGGAGAGCTTGCAGAGCACTGGGGAAAGGCAGGCAGAGAATTCCCTGCTAGCACATTCTCTGTGCCTGGGAAGCACAAGTGTTCCCATTGCTTCGCAGAATCGCGTTTGTGCAGAAAACACTAACACTTGTTCAGAAGGAAAGAAAGCACAGAGCCCCACATTTTATGTTGCCCTGGAGAGCTTGCAGAGCACTGGGGAAAGGCAGGCAGAGAATTCCCTGCTAGCACCTTCTCTGTGCCTGGGAAGGAGAAGTGTTCACATTGCTTCGCAGATTCGCGTTTGTGCAGAAAACACTAACACTTGTTCAGAAGGAAAGAAAGCACAGAGCCCCACATTTTCTGTTGCCCTGGAGAGCTTGCAGAGCACTGGGGAAAGGCAGGCAGAGAATTCCCTGCTAGCACCTTCTCTGTGCCTGGGAAGCACAAGTGTTCCCATTGCTTCGCAGAATCGCGTTTGTGCAGAAAACACTAACACTTGTTCAGAAGGAAAGAAAGCACAGAGCCCCAGATTTTCTGTTGCCCTGGAAGCTTGCAGAGCACTGGGGAAAGGCAGGCAGAGAAGTCCCTGCTAGCACCTTCTCTGTGCCTGGGAAGCACAAGTGTTCCCATTGCTTCGCAGAATCGCGTTTGTGCAGAAAACACTAACACTTGTTCAGAAGGAAAGAAAGCACAGAGCCCCAGATTTTCTGTTGCCCTGGAAGCTTGCAGAGCACTGGGGAAAGGCAGGCAGAGAAGTCCCTGCTAGCACCTTCTCTGTGCCTGGGAAGCACAAGTGTTCACATTGCTTCGCAGAATCGCGTTTGTGCAGAAAACACTGACACGTGTTCAGAAGGAAAGAAAGCACAGAGCCCCAGATTTTATGTTGCCCTGGAGAGCTTGCAGAGCACTGGGGAAAGGCAGGCAGAGAATTCCCTGCTAGCACCTTCTCTGTGCCTGGGAAGCACAAGTGTTCCCATTGCTTCGCAGAATCGCGTTTGTGCAGAAAACACTAACACTTGTTCAGAAGGAAAGAAAGCACAGAGCCCCAGATTTGATGTTGCCCTGGAGAGCTTGCAGAGCACTGGGGAAAGGCAGGCAGAGAATTCCCTGCTAGCACCTTCTCTGTGCCTGGGAAGCACAAGTGTTCACATTGCTTCGCAGAATCGCGTTTGTGCAGAAAACACTAACACTTGTTCAGAAGGAAAGAAAGCACAGAGCCCCACATTTTATGTTGCCCTGGAGAGCTTGCAGAGCACTGGGGAAAGGCAGGCAGAGAATTCCCTGCTAGCACCTTCTCTGTGCCTGGGAAGCACAAGTGTTCACATTGCTTCGCAGAATCGCGTTTGTGCAGAAAACACTAACACTTGTTCAGAAGGAAAGAAAGCACAGAGCCCCAGATTTTATGTTGCCCTGGAGAGCTTGCAGAGCACTGGGGAAAGGCAGGCAGAGAATTCCCTGCTAGCACCTTCTCTGTGCCTGGGAAGCACAAGTGTTCACATTGCTTCGCAGAATCGCGTTTGTGCAGAAAACATTAACACTTGTTCAGAAGGAAAGAAAGCACAGAGCCCCAGATTTGATGTTG
Organism: Strix occidentalis; assembly: GCA_030819815.1. Classification (NCBI taxonomy): domain Eukaryota; kingdom Metazoa; phylum Chordata; class Aves; order Strigiformes; family Strigidae; genus Strix; species Strix occidentalis. The sequence goes on along the minus strand of JASWHU010000059.1, from coordinate 512,158 downwards.
CCCTGGAGAGCTTGTAGAGCACTGGGGAAAGGCAGGCAGAGAATTCCCTGCTAGCACCTTCTCTGTGCCTGGGAAGCACAAGTGTTCCCATTGCTTCGCAGAATCGCGTTTGTGCAGAAAACACTAACACTTGTTCAGAAGGAAAGAAAGCACAGAGCCCCACATTTTATGTTGCCCTGGAGAGCTTGCAGAGCACTGGGGAAAGGCAGGCAGAGAATTCCCTGCTAGCACCTTCTCTGTGCCTGGTAAGCACAAGTGTTCACATTGCTTCGCAGATTCGCGTTTGTGCAGAAAACACTAACACTTGTTCAGAAGGAAAGAAAGCACAGAGCCCCAGATTTTATGTTGCCCTGGAGAGCTTGCAGAGCACTGGGGAAAGGCAGGCAGAGAATTCCCTGCTAGCACCTTCTCTGTGCCTGGGAAGCACAAGTGTTCCCATTGCTTCGCAGAATCGCGTTTGTGCAGAAAACACTAACACTTGTTCAGAAGGAAAGAAAGCACAGAGCCCCACATTTTATGTTGCCCTGGAGAGCTTGCAGAGCACTGGGGAAAGGCAGGCAGAGAATTCCCTGCTAGCACCTTCTCTGTGCCTGGGAAGCACAAGTGTTCACATTGCTTCGCAGAATCGCGTTTGTGCAGAAAACATTAACACTTGTTCAGAAGGAAAGAAAGCACAGAGCCCCAGATTTGATGTTGCCCTGGAGAGCTTGTAGAGCACTGGGGAAAGGCAGGCAGAGAATTCCCTGCTAGCACCTTCTCTGTGCCTGGGAAGCACAAGTGTTCCCATTGCTTCGCAGAATCGCGTTTGTGCAGAAAACACTAACACTTGTTCAGAAGGAAAGAAAGCACAGAGCCCCAGATTTGATGTTGCCCTGGAGAGCTTGCAGAGCACTGGGGAAAGGCAGGCAGAGAATTCCCTGCTAGCACCTTCTCTGTGCCTGGGAAGCACAAGTGTTCCCATTGCTTCGCAGATTCGCGTTTGTGCAGAAAACACTAACACTTGTTCAGAAGGAAAGAAAGCACAGAGCCCCAGATTTTATGTTGCCCTGGAGAGCTTGCAGAGCACTGGGGAAAGGCAGGCAGAGAATTCCCTGCTAGCACCTTCTCTGTGCCTGGGAAGCACAAGTGTTCGCATTGCTTCGCAGAATCGCGTTTGTGCAGAAAACACTAACACTTGTTCAGAAGGAAAGAAAGCACAGAGCCCCAGATTTGATGTTGCCCTGGAGAGCTTGCAGAGCACTGGGGAAAGGCAGGCAGAGAATTCCCTGCTAGCACCTTCTCTGTGCCTGGGAAGCACAAGTGTTCCCATTGCTTCGCAGAATCGCGTTTGTGCAGAAAACACTAACACTTGTTCAGAAGGAAAGAAAGCACAGAGCCCCACATTTTAGGTTGCCCTGGAGAGCTTGCAGAGCACTGGGGAAAGGCAGGCAGAGAATTCCCTGCTAGCACCTTCTCTGTGCCTGGGAAGCACAAGTGTTCCCATTGCTTCGCAGAATCGCGTTTGTGCAGAAAACACTAACACTTGTTCAGAAGGAAAGAAAGCACAGAGCCCCAGATTTGATGTTGCCCTGGAGAGCTTGCAGAGCACTGGGGAAAGGCAGGCAGAGAATTCCCTGCTAGCACCTTCTCTGTGCCTGGGAAGCACAAGTGTTCCCATTGCTTCGCAGAATCGCGTTTGTGCAGAAAACACTAACACTTGTTCAGAAGGAAAGAAAGCACAGAGCCCCACATTTCATGTTGCCCTGGAGAGCTTGCAGAGCACTGGGGAAAGGCAGGCAGAGAATTCCCTGCTAGCACATTCTCTGTGCCTGGGAAGCACAAGTGTTCCCATTGCTTCGCAGAATCGCGTTTGTGCAGAAAACACTAACACTTGTTCAGAAGGAAAGAAAGCACAGAGCCCCAGATTTTCTGTTGCCCTGGAGAGCTTGCAGAGCACTGGGGAAAGGCAGGCAGAGAATTCCCTGCTAGCACCTTCTCTGTGCCTGGGAAGCACAAGTGTTCACATTGCTTCGCAGAATCGCGTTTGTGCAGAAAACACTAACACTTGTTCAGAAGGAAAGAAAGCACAGAGCCCCAGATTTTCTGTTGCCCTGGAGAGCTTGCAGAGCACTGGGGAAAGGCAGGCAGAGAATTCCCTGCTAGCACCTTCTCTGTGCCTGGGAAGCACAAGTGTTCCCATTGCTTCGCAGAATCGCGTTTGTGCAGAAAACACTAACACTTGTTCAGAAGGAAAGCACAGAGCCCCACATTTTATGTTGCCCTGGAGAGCTTGCAGAGCACTGGGGAAAGGCAGGCAGAGAATTCCCTGCTAGCACCTTCTCTGTGCCTGGGAAGCACAAGTGTTCCCATTGCTTCGCAGAATCGCGTTTGTGCAGAAAACACTAACACTTGTTCAGAAGGAAAGAAAGCACAGAGCCCCACATTTTCTGTTGCCCTGGAGAGCTTGCAGAGCACTGGGGAAAGGCAGGCAGAGAATTCCCTGCTAGCACCTTCTCTGTGCCTGGGAAGCACAAGTGTTCACATTACTTCGCAGAATCGCGTTTGTGCAGAAAACACTGACACGTGTTCAGAAGGAAAGAAAGCACAGAGCCCCAGATTTTATGTTGCCCTGGAGAGCTTGCAGAGCACTGGGGAAAGGCAGGCAGAGAATTCCCTGCTAGCACCTTCTCTGTGCCTGGGAAGGAGAAGTGTTCACATTACTTCGCAGAATCGCGTTTGTGCAGAAAACACTAACACTTGTTCAGAAGGAAAGAAAGCACAGAGCCCCAGATTTGATGTTGCCCTCGAGAGCTTGCAGAGCACTGGGGAAAGGCAGGCAGAGAATTCCCTGCTAGCACCTTCTCTGTGCCTGGGAAGCACAAGTGTTCCCATTGCTTCGCAGAATCGCGTTTGTGCAGAAAACACTAACACTTGTTCAGAAGGAAAGAAAGCACAGAGCCCGAGATTTTATGTTGCCCTGGAGAGCTTGCAGAGCACTGGGGAAAGGCAGGCAGAGAATTCCCTGCTAGCACCTTCTCTGTGCCTGGGAAGGAGAAGTGTTCCCATTGCTTCGCAGAATCGCGTTTGTGCAGAAAACACTAACACTTGTTCAGAAGGAAAGCACAGAGCCCCAGATTTGATGTTGCCCTGGAGAGCTTGCAGAGCACTGGGGAAAGGCAGGCAGAGAATTCCCTGCTAGCACCTTCTCTGTGCCTGGGAAGCACAAGTGTTCCCATTGCTTCGCAGAATCGCGTTTGTGCAGAAAACACTGACACGTGTTCAGAAGGAAAGAAAGCACAGAGCCCCACATTTTATGTTGCCCTGGAGAGCTTGCAGAGCACTGGGGAAAGGCAGGCAGAGAATTCCCTGCTAGCACCTTCTCTGTGCCTGGGAAGCACAAGTGTTCACATTGCTTCGCAGAATCGCGTTTGTGCAGAAAACACTAACACTTGTTCAGAAGGAAAGAAAGCACAGAGCCCCAGATTTTATGTTGCCCTGGAGAGCTTGCAGAGCACTGGGGAAAGGCAGGCAGAGAATTCCCTGCTAGCACCTTCTCTGTGCCTGGGAAGCGCAAGTGTTCACATTGCTTCGCAGAATCGCGTTTGTGCAGAAAACACTAACACTTGTTCAGAAGGAAAGAAAGCACAGAGCCCCACATTTTATGTTGCCCTGGAGAGCTTGCAGAGCACTGGGGAAAGGCAGGCAGAGAATTCCCTGCTAGCACCTTCTCTGTGCCTGGGAAGCACAAGTGTTCCCATTGCTTCGCAGAATCGCGTTTGTGCAGAAAACACTGACACGTGTTCATAAGGAAAGAAAGCACAGAGCCCCAGATTTTATGTTGCCCTGGAGAGCTTGCAGAGCACTGGGGAAAGGCAGGCAGAGAATTCCCTGCTAGCACCTTCTCTGTGCCTGGGAAGCACAAGTGTTCACATTGCTTCGCAGAATCGCGTTTGTGCAGAAAACACTGACACGTGTTCAGAAGGAAAGAAAGCACAGAGCCCCAGATTTTATGTTGCCCTGGAGAGCTTGCAGAGCACTGGGGAAAGGCAGGCAGAGAATTCCCTGCTAGCACCTTCTCTGTGCCTGGGAAGCACAAGTGTTCCCATTGCTTCGCAGAATCGCGTTTGTGCAGAAAACACTAACACTTGTTCAGAAGGAAAGAAAGCACAGAGCCCCACATTTTATGTTGCCCTGGAGAGCTTGCAGAGCACTGGGGAAAGGCAGGCAGAGAATTCCCTGCTAGCACCTTCTCTGTGCCTGGGAAGCACAAGTGTTCCCATTGCTTCGCAGAATCGCGTTTGTGCAGAAAACACTAACACTTGTTCAGAAGGAAAGAAAGCACAGAGCCCCAGATTTTATGTTGCCCTGGAGAGCTTGCAGAGCACTGGGGAAAGGCAGGCAGAGAATTCCCTGCTAGCACCTTCTCTGTGCCTGGGAAGCACAAGTGTTCACATTGCTTCGCAGATTCGCGTTTGTGCAGAAAACACTAACACCTGTTCAGAAGGAAAGAAAACACAGAGCCCCAGATTTTATGTTGCCCTGGAGAGCTTGCAGAGCACTGGGGAAAGGCAGGCAGAGAATTCCCTGCTAGCACCTTCTCTGTGCCTGGGAAGCACAAGTGTTCGCATTGCTTCGCAGAATCGCGTTTGTGCAGAAAACACTAACACTTGTTCAGAAGGAAAGAAAGCACAGAGCCCCACATTTTATGTTGCCCTGGAGAGCTTGCAGAGCACTGGGGAAAGGCAGGCAGAGAATTCCCTGCTAGCACCTTCTCTGTGCCTGGGAAGCACAAGTGTTCCCATTGCTTCGCAGAATCGCGTTTGTGCAGAAAACACTAACACTTGTTCAGAAGGAAAGAAAGCACAGAGCCCCAGATTTTATGTTGCCCTGGAGAGCTTGCAGAGCACTGGGGAAAGGCAGGCAGAGAATTCCCTGCTAGCACCTTCTCTGTGCCTGGGAAGCACAAGTGTTCACATTGCTTCGCAGAATCGCGTTTGTGCAGAAAACACTGACACGTGTTCATAAGGAAAGAAAGCACAGAGCCCCAGATTTTATGTTGCCCTGGAGAGCTTGCAGAGCACTGGGGAAAGGCAGGCAGAGAATTCCCTGCTAGCACCTTCTCTGTGCCTGGGAAGCACAAGTGTTCACATTGCTTCGCAGAATCGCGTTTGTGCAGAAAACACTAACACTTGTTCAGAAGGAAAGAAAGCACAGAGCCCCACATTTTCTGTTGCCCTGGAGAGCTTGCAGAGCACTGGGGAAAGGCAGGCAGAGAATTCCCTGCTAGCACCTTCTCTGTGCCTGGGAAGCACAAGTGTTCACATTGCTTCGCAGAATCGCGTTTGTGCAGAAAACACTAACACTTGTTCAGAAGGAAAGAAAGCACAGAGCCCCAGATTTGATGTTGCCCTGGAGAGCTTGCAGAGCACTGGGGAAAGGCAGGCAGAGAAGTCCCTGCTAGCACCTTCTCTGTGCCTGGGAAGCACAAGTGTTCACATTGCTTCGCAGATTCGCGTTTGTGCAGAAAACACTAACACTTGTTCAGAAGGAAAGAAAGCACAGAGCCCCAGATTTGATGTTGCCCTGGAGAGCTTGCAGAGCACTGGGGAAAGGCAGGCAGAGAATTCCCTGCTAGCACCTTCTCTGTGCCTGGGAAGCACAAGTGTTCCCATTGCTTCGCAGAATCGCGTTTGTGCAGAAAACACTAACACTTGTTCAGAAGGAAAGAAAGCACAGAGCCCCACATTTTCTGTTGCCCTGGAGAGCTTGCAGAGCACTGGGGAAAGGCAGGCAGAAAATTCCCTGCTAGCACCTTCTCTGTGCCTGGGAAGCACAAGTGTTCCCATTGCTTCGCAGAATCGCGTTTGTGCAGAAAACACTAACACTTGTTCAGAAGGAAAGAAAGCACAGAGCCCCACATTTTATGTTGCCCTGGAAGCTTGCAGAGCACTGGGGAAAGGCAGGCAGAGAAGTCCCTGCTAGCACCTTCTCTGTGCCTGGGAAGCACAAGTGTTCACATTGCTTCGCAGAATCGCGTTTGTGCAGAAAACACTGACACGTGTTCAGAAGGAAAGAAAGCACAGAGCCCCAGATTTTATGTTGCCCTGGAGAGCTTGCAGAGCACTGGGGAAAGGCAGGCAGAGAATTCCCTGCTAGCACCTTCTCTGTGCCTGGGAAGCACAAGTGTTCCCATTGCTTCGCAGAATCGCGTTTGTGCAGAAAACACTAACACTTGTTCAGAAGGAAAGAAAGCACAGAGCCCCAGATTTTATGTTGCCCTGGAGAGCTTGCAGAGCACTGGGGAAAGGCAGGCAGAGAATTCCCTGCTAGCACCTTCTCTGTGCCTGGGAAGCACAAGTGTTCACATTGCTTCGCAGATTCGCGTTAGTGCAGAAAACACTAACACTTGTTCAGAAGGAAAGAAAGCACAGAGCCCCACATTTTATGTTGCCCTGGAGAGCTTGCAGAGCACTGGGGAAAGGCAGGCAGAGAATTCCCTGCTAGCACCTTCTCTGTGCCTGGGAAGCACAAGTGTTCCCATTGCTTCGCAGAATCGCGTTTGTGCAGAAAACACTAACACTTGTTCAGAAGGAAAGAAAGCACAGAGCCCCACATTTTATGTTGCCCTGGAGAGCTTGCAGAGCACTGGGGAAAGGCAGGCAGAGAATTCCCTGCTAGCACCTTCTCTGTGCCTGGGAAGGAGAAGTGTTCCCATTGCTTCGCAGAATCACGTTTGTGCAGAAAACACTGACACGTGTTCAGAAGGAAAGAAAGCACAGAGCCCCAGATTTTATGTTGCCCTGGAGAGCTTGCAGAGCACTGGGGAAAGGCAGGCAGAGAATTCCCTGCTAGCACCTTCTCTGTGCCTGGTAAGCACAAGTGTTCACATTGCTTCGCAGAATCACGTTTGTGCAGAAAACACTAACACTTGTTCAGAAGGAAAGAAAGCACAGAGCCCCACATTTTCTGTTGCCCTGGAGAGCTTGCAGAGCACTGGGGAAAGGCAGGCAGAGAATTCCCTGCTAGCACCTTCTCTGTGCCTGGGAAGCACAAGTGTTCACATTGCTTCGCAGAATCGCGTTTGTGCAGAAAACACTAACACTTGTTCAGAAGGAAAGAAAGCACAGAGCCCCAGATTTTATGTTGCCCTGGAGAGCTTGCAGAGCACTGGGGAAAGGCAGGCAGAGAATTCCCTGCTAGCACCTTCTCTGTGCCTGGGAAGCACAAGTGTTCACATTGCTTCGCAGAATCGCGTTTGTGCAGAAAACACTGACACGTGTTCAGAAGGAAAGAAAGCACAGAGCCCCAGATTTTATGTTGCCCTGGAGAGCTTGCAGAGCACTGGGGAAAGGCAGGCAGAGAATTCCCTGCTAGCACCTTCTCTGTGCCTGGGAAGGAGAAGTGTTCACATTGCTTCGCAGAATCGCGTTTGTGCAGAAAACACTAACACTTGTTCAGAAGGAAAGAAAGCACAGAGCCCCAGATTTTCTGTTGCCCTGGAGAGCTTGCAGAGCACTGGGGAAAGGCAGGCAGAGAATTCCCTGCTAGCACCTTCTCTGTGCCTGGGAAGCACAAGTGTTCACATTGCTTCGCAGAATCGCGTTTGTGCAGAAAACACTGACACGTGTTCATAAGGAAAGAAAGCACAGAGCCCCAGATTTTATGTTGCCCTGGAGAGCTTGCAGAGCACTGGGGAAAGGCAGGCAGAGAATTCCCTGCTAGCACCTTCTCTGTGCCTGGGAAGCACAAGTGTTCACATTGCTTCGCAGAATCGCGTTTGTGCAGAAAACACTGACACGTGTTCAGAAGGAAAGAAAGCACAGAGCCCCAGATTTTATGTTGCCCTGGAGAGCTTGCAGAGCACTGGGGAAAGGCAGGCAGAGAATTCCCTGCTAGCACCTTCTCTGTGCCTGGGAAGCACAAGTGTTCCCATTGCTTCGCAGAATCGCGTTTGTGCAGAAAACACTAACACTTGTTCAGAAGGAAAGAAAGCACAGAGCCCCACATTTTATGTTGCCCTGGAGAGCTTGCAGAGCACTGGGGAAAGGCAGGCAGAGAATTCCCTGCTAGCACCTTCTCTGTGCCTGGGAAGCACAAGTGTTCACATTGCTTCGCAGAATCGCGTTTGTGCAGAAAACACTAACACTTGTTCAGAAGGAAAGAAAGCACAGAGCCCCAGATTTTATGTTGCCCTGGAGAGCTTGCAGAGCACTGGGGAAAGGCAGGCAGAGAATTCCCTGCTAGCACCTTCTCTGTGCCTGGGAAGCACAAGTGTTCACATTGCTTCGCAGAATCGCGTTTGTGCAGAAAACACTAACACTTGTTCAGAAGGAAAGAAAGCACAGAGCCCCAGATTTTATGTTGCCCTGGAGAGCTTGCAGAGCACTGGGGAAAGGCAGGCAGAGAATTCCCTGCTAGCACCTTCTCTGTGCCTGGGAAGCACAAGTGTTCGCATTGCTTCGCAGAATCGCGTTTGTGCAGAAAACACTAACACTTGTTCAGAAGGAAAGAAAGCACAGAGCCCCACATTTTATGTTGCCCTGGAGAGCTTGCAGAGCACTGGGGAAAGGCAGGCAGAGAATTCCCTGCTAGCACCTTCTCTGTGCCTGGGAAGCACAAGTGTTCACATTGCTTCGCAGAATCGCGTTTGTGCAGAAAACACTGACACGTGTTCATAAGGAAAGAAAGCACAGAGCCCCAGATTTTATGTTGCCCTGGAGAGCTTGCAGAGCACTGGGGAAAGGCAGGCAGAGAATTCCCTGCTAGCACCTTCTCTGTGCCTGGGAAGCACAAGTGTTCCCATTGCTTCGCAGAATCGCGTTTGTGCAGAAAACACTGACACTTGTTCAGAAGGAAAGAAAGCACAGAGCCCCAGATTTTATGTTGCCCTGGAGAGCTTGCAGAGCACTGGGGAAAGGCAGGCAGAGAATTCCCTGCTAGCACCTTCTCTGTGCCTGGTAAGCACAAGTGTTCACATTGCTTCGCAGATTCGCGTTTGTGCAGAAAACACTAACACTTGTTCAGAAGGAAAGAAAGCACAGAGCCCCAGATTTGATGTTGCCCTGGAGAGCTTGCAGAGCACTGGGGAAAGGCAGGCAGAGAATTCCCTGCTAGCACCTTCTCTGTGCCTGGGAAGCACAAGTGTTCACATTGCTTCGCAGAATCGCGTTTGTGCAGAAAACACTAACACTTGTTCAGAAGGAAAGAAAGCACAGAGCCCCACATTTTATGTTGCCCTGGAGAGCTTGCAGAGCACTGGGGAAAGGCAGGCAGAGAATTCCCTGCTAGCACCTTCTCTGTGCCTGGGAAGCACAAGTGTTCCCATTGCTTCGCAGAATCGCGTTTGTGCAGAAAACACTAACACTTGTTCAGAAGGAAAGCACAGAGCCCCAGATTTTATGTTGCCCTGGAGAGCTTGCAGAGCACTGGGGAAAGGCAGGCAGAGAATTCCCTGCTAGCACCTTCTCTGTGCCTGGGAAGCACAAGTGTTCGCATTGCTTCGCAGAATCGCGTTTGTGCAGAAAACACTGACACGTGTTCAGAAGGAAAGAAAGCACAGAGCCCCAGATTTTATGTTGCCCTGGAGAGCTTGCAGAGCACTGGGGAAAGGCAGGCAGAGAATTCCCTGCTAGCACCTTCTCTGTGCCTGGGAAGCACAAGTGTTCACATTGCTTCGCAGAATCGCGTTTGTGCAGAAAACACTAACACTTGTTCAGAAGGAAAGAAAGCACAGAGCCCCACATTTTCTGTTGCCCTGGAGAGCTTGCAGAGCACTGGGGAAAGGCAGGCAGAGAATTCCCTGCTAGCACCTTCTCTGTGCCTGGGAAGCACAAGTGTTCACATTGCTTCGCAGAATCGCGTTTGTGCAGAAAACACTAACACTTGTTCAGAAGGAAAGAAAGCCCAGAGCCCCAGATTTGATGTTGCCCTGGAGAGCTTGCAGAGCACTGGGGAAAGGCAGGCAGAGAATTCCCTGCTAGCACCTTCTCTGTGCCTGGGAAGCACAAGTGTTCACATTGCTTCGCAGAATCGCGTTTGTGCAGAAAACACTGACACGTGTTCAGAAGGAAAGAAAGCACAGAGCCCCACATTTTCTGTTGCCCTGGAGAGCTTGCAGAGCACTGGGGAAAGGCAGGCAGAGAATTCCCTGCTAGCACCTTCTCTGTGCCTGGGAAGCACAAGTGTTCCCATTGCTTCGCAGATTCGCGTTTGTGCAGAAAACACTAACACTTGTTCAGAAGGAAAGAAAGCACAGAGCCCCAGATTTGATGTTGCCCTGGAGAGCTTGCAGAGCACTGGGGAAAGGCAGGCAGAAAATTCCCTGCTAGCACCTTCTCTGTGCCTGGGAAGCACAAGTGTTCCCATTGCTTCGCAGAATCGCGTTTGTGCAGAAAACACTAACACTTGTTCAGAAGGAAAGAAAGCACAGAGCCCCAGATTTTCTGTTGCCCTGGAAGCTTGCAGAGCACTGGGGAAAGGCAGGCAGAGAAGTCCCTGCTAGCACCTTCTCTGTGCCTGGGAAGCACAAGTGTTCACATTGCTTCGCAGAATCGCGTTTGTGCAGAAAACACTGACACGTGTTCAGAAGGAAAGAAAGCACAGAGCCCCAGATTTTATGTTGCCCTGGAGAGCTTGCAGAGCACTGGGGAAAGGCAGGCAGAGAATTCCCTGCTAGCACCTTCTCTGTGCCTGGGAAGCACAAGTGTTCACATTGCTTCGCAGAATCGCGTTTGTGCAGAAAACACTGACACGTGTTCAGAAGGAAAGAAAGCACAGAGCCCCAGATTTTATGTTGCCCTGGAGAGCTTGCAGAGCACTGGGGAAAGGCAGGCAGAGAATTCCCTGCTAGCACCTTCTCTGTGCCTGGGAAGCACAAGTGTTCCCATTGCTTCGCAGAATCGCGTTTGTGCAGAAAACACTAACACTTGTTCAGAAGGAAAGAAAGCACAGAGCCCCAGATTTTCTGTTGCCCTGGAAGCTTGCAGAGCACTGGGGAAAGGCAGGCAGAGAAGTCCCTGCTAGCACCTTCTCTGTGCCTGGGAAGCACAAGTGTTCACATTGCTTCGCAGAATCGCGTTTGTGCAGAAAACACTGACACGTGTTCAGAAGGAAAGAAAGCACAGAGCCCCAGATTTTATGTTGCCCTGGAGAGCTTGCAGAGCACTGGGGAAAGGCAGGCAGAGAATTCCCTGCTAGCACCTTCTCTGTGCCTGGGAAGCACAAGTGTTCCCATTGCTTCGCAGAATCGCGTTTGTGCAGAAAACACTGACACGTGTTCAGAAGGAAAGAAAGCACAGAGCCCCACATTTTATGTTGCCCTGGAGAGCTTGCAGAGCACTGGGGAAAGGCAGGCAGAGAATTCCCTGCTAGCACCTTCTCTGTGCCTGGGAAGCACAAGTGTTCACATTGCTTCGCAGATTCGCGTTAGTGCAGAAAACACTGACACGTGTTCAGAAGGAAAGAAAGCACAGAGCCCCAGATTTTATGTTGCCCTGGAGAGCTTGCAGAGCACTGGGGAAAGGCAGGCAGAGAATTCCCTGCTAGCACCTTCTCTGTGCCTGGGAAGCACAAGTGTTCGCATTGCTTCGCAGAATCGCGTTTGTGCAGAAAACACTAACACTTGTTCAGAAGGAAAGAAAGCACAGAGCCCCACATTTTATGTTGCCCTGGAGAGCTTGCAGAGCACTGGGGAAAGGCAGGCAGAGAATTCCCTGCTAGCACCTTCTCTGTGCCTGGGAAGCACAAGTGTTCCCATTGCTTCGCAGAATCGCGTTTGTGCAGAAAACACTAACACTTGTTCAGAAGGAAAGAAAGCACAGAGCCCCAGATTTTATGTTGCCCTGGAGAGCTTGCAGAGCACTGGGGAAAGGCAGGCAGAGAATTCCCTGCTAGCACCTTCTCTGTGCCTGGTAAGCACAAGTGTTCACATTGCTTCGCAGATTCGCGTTTGTGCAGAAAACACTAACACTTGTTCAGAAGGAAAGAAAGCACAGAGCCCCAGATTTGATGTTGCCCTGGAGAGCTTGCAGAGCACTGGGGAAAGGCAGGCAGAGAATTCCCTGCTAGCACCTTCTCTGTGCCTGGGAAGCACAAGTGTTCACATTGCTTCGCAGAATCGCGTTTGTGCAGAAAACACTAACACTTGTTCAGAAGGAAAGAAAGCACAGAGCCCCAGATTTTCTGTTGCCCTGGAGAGCTTGCAGAGCACTGGGGAAAGGCAGGCAGAGAATTCCCTGCTAGCACCTTCTCTGTGCCTGGGAAGCACAAGTGTTCCCATTGCTTCGCAGAATCGCGTTTGTGCAGAAAACACTAACACTTGTTCAGAAGGAAAGCACAGAGCCCCAGATTTTATGTTGCCCTGGAGAGCTTGCAGAGCACTGGGGAAAGGCAGGCAGAGAATTCCCTGCTAGCACCTTCTCTGTGCCTGGGAAGCACAAGTGTTCACATTGCTTCGCAGAATCGCGTTTGTGCAGAAAACACTAACACTTGTTCAGAAGGAAAGAAAGCACAGAGCCCCACATTTTCTGTTGCCCTGGAGAGCTTGCAGAGCACTGGGGAAAGGCAGGCAGAGAATTCCCTGCTAGCACCTTCTCTGTGCCTGGGAAGCACAAGTGTTCCCATTGCTTCGCAGAATCGCGTTTGTGCAGAAAACACTAACACTTGTTCAGAAGGAAAGAAAGCACAGAGCCCCAGATTTTATGTTGCCCTGGAGAGCTTGCAGAGCACTGGGGAAAGGCAGGCAGAGAATTCCCTGCTAGCACCTTCTCTGTGCCTGGGAAGCACAAGTGTTCCCATTGCTTCGCAGAATCGCGTTTGTGCAGAAAACACTGACACGTGTTCAGAAGGAAAGAAAGCACAGAGCCCCACATTTTCTGTTGCCCTGGAGAGCTTGCAGAGCACTGGGGAAAGGCAGGCAGAGAATTCCCTGCTAGCACCTTCTCTGTGCCTGGGAAGCACAAGTGTTCACATTGCTTCGCAGATTCGCGTTTGTGCAGAAAACACTAACACTTGTTCAGAAGGAAAGAAAGCACAGAGCCCCACATTTTATGTTGCCCTGGAGAGCTTGCAGAGCACTGGGGAAAGGCAGGCAGAGAATTCCCTGCTAGCACCTTCTCTGTGCCTGGGAAGCACAAGTGTTCCCATTGCTTCGCAGAATCGCGTTTGTGCAGAAAACACTAACACTTGTTCAGAAGGAAAGAAAGCACAGAGCCCCACATTTTCTGTTGCCCTGGAGAGCTTGCAGAGCACTGGGGAAAGGCAGGCAGAAAATTCCCTGCTAGCACCTTCTCTGTGCCTGGGAAGCACAAGTGTTCCCATTGCTTCGCAGAATCGCGTTTGTGCAGAAAACACTAACACTTGTTCAGAAGGAAAGAAAGCACAGAGCCCCAGATTTTCTGTTGCCCTGGAAGCTTGCAGAGCACTGGGGAAAGGCAGGCAGAGAAGTCCCTGCTAGCACCTTCTCTGTGCCTGGGAAGCACAAGTGTTCACATTGCTTCGCAGAATCGCGTTTGTGCAGAAAACACTGACACGTGTTCAGAAGGAAAGAAAGCACAGAGCCCCAGATTTTATGTTGCCCTGGAGAGCTTGCAGAGCACTGGGGAAAGGCAGGCAGAGAATTCCCTGCTAGCACCTTCTCTGTGCCTGGGAAGCACAAGTGTTCACATTGCTTCGCAGAATCGCGTTTGTGCAGAAAACACTGACACGTGTTCAGAAGGAAAGAAAGCACAGAGCCCCAGATTTGATGTTGCCCTGGAGAGCTTGCAGAGCACTGGGGAAAGGCAGGCAGAGAATTCCCTGCTAGCACCTTCTCTGTGCCTGGGAAGCACAAGTGTTCGCATTGCTTCGCAGAATCGCGTTTGTGCAGAAAACACTAACACTTGTTCAGAAGGAAAGAAAGCACAGAGCCCCACATTTTATGTTGCCCTGGAGAGCTTGCAGAGCACTGGGGAAAGGCAGGCAGAGAATTCCCTGCTAGCACCTTCTCTGTGCCTGGGAAGCACAAGTGTTCCCATTGCTTCGCAGAATCGCGTTTGTGCAGAAAACACTAACACTTGTTCAGAAGGAAAGAAAGCACAGAGCCCCAGATTTTATGTTGCCCTGGAGAGCTTGCAGAGCACTGGGGAAAGGCAGGCAGAGAATTCCCTGCTAGCACCTTCTCTGTGCCTGGGAAGCACAAGTGTTCACATTGCTTCGCAGATTCGCGTTTGTGCAGAAAACACTAACACTTGTTCAGAAGGAAAGAAAGCACAGAGCCCCAGATTTTATGTTGCCCTGGAGAGCTTGCAGAGCACTGGGGAAAGGCAGGCAGAGAATTCCCTGCTAGCACCTTCTCTGTGCCTGGGAAGCACAAGTGTTCACATTGCTTCGCAGAATCGCGTTTGTGCAGAAAACACTAACACTTGTTCAGAAGGAAAGAAAGCACAGAGCCCCAGATTTTATGTTGCCCTGGAGAGCTTGCAGAGCACTGGGGAAAGGCAGGCAGAGAATTCCCTGCTAGCACCTTCTCTGTGCCTGGGAAGCACAAGTGTTCACATTGCTTCGCAGAATCGCGTTTGTGCAGAAAACACTAACACTTGTTCAGAAGGAAAGAAAGCACAGAGCCCCAGATTTTCTGTTGCCCTGGAAGCTTGCAGAGCACTGGGGAAAGGCAGGCAGAGAAGTCCCTGCTAGCACCTTCTCTGTGCCTGGGAAGCACAAGTGTTCACATTGCTTCGCAGAATCGCGTTTGTGCAGAAAACACTGACACGTGTTCAGAAGGAAAGAAAGCACAGAGCCCCAGATTTTATGTTGCCCTGGAGAGCTTGCAGAGCACTGGGGAAAGGCAGGCAGAGAATTCCCTGCTAGCACCTTCTCTGTGCCTGGGAAGCACAAGTGTTCACATTGCTTCGCAGAATCGCGTTTGTGCAGAAAACACTGACACGTGTTCAGAAGGAAAGAAAGCACAGAGCCCCAGATTTTATGTTGCCCTGGAGAGCTTGCAGAGCACTGGGGAAAGGCAGGCAGAGAATTCCCTGCTAGCACCTTCTCTGTGCCTGGGAAGCACAAGTGTTCCCATTGCTTCGCAGAATCGCGTTTGTGCAGAAAACACTAACACTTGTTCAGAAGGAAAGAAAGCACAGAGCCCCAGATTTTCTGTTGCCCTGGAAGCTTGCAGAGCACTGGGGAAAGGCAGGCAGAGAAGTCCCTGCTAGCACCTTCTCTGTGCCTGGGAAGCACAAGTGTTCACATTGCTTCGCAGAATCGCGTTTGTGCAGAAAACACTGACACGTGTTCAGAAGGAAAGAAAGCACAGAGCCCCAGATTTTATGTTGCCCTGGAGAGCTTGCAGAGCACTGGGGAAAGGCAGGCAGAGAATTCCCTGCTAGCACCTTCTCTGTGCCTGGGAAGCACAAGTGTTCACATTGCTTCGCAGAATCGCGTTTGTGCAGAAAACACTAACACTTGTTCAGAAGGAAAGAAAGCACAGAGCCCCAGATTTTATGTTGCCCTGGAGAGCTTGCAGAGCACTGGGGAAAGGCAGGCAGAGAATTCCCTGCTAGCACCTTCTCTGTGCCTGGGAAGCACAAGTGTTCACATTGCTTCGCAGAATCGCGTTTGTGCAGAAAACACTAACACTTGTTCAGAAGGAAAGAAAGCACAGAGCCCCAGATTTTCTGTTGCCCTGGAGAGCTTGCAGAGCACTGGGGAAAGGCAGGCAGAGAATTCCCTGCTAGCACCTTCTCTGTGCCTGGGAAGCACAAGTGTTCACATTGCTTCGCAGAATCGCGTTTGTGCAGAAAACACTAACACTTGTTCAGAAGGAAAGCACAGAGCCCCAGATTTTCTGTTGCCCTGGAAGCTTGCAGAGCACTGGGGAAAGGCAGGCAGAGAAGTCCCTGCTAGCACCTTCTCTGTGCCTGGGAAGCACAAGTGTTCACATTGCTTCGCAGAATCGCGTTTGTGCAGAAAACACTGACACGTGTTCAGAAGGAAAGAAAGCACAGAGCCCCAGATTTTATGTTGCCCTGGAGAGCTTGCAGAGCACTGGGGAAAGGCAGGCAGAGAATTCCCTGCTAGCACCTTCTCTGTGCCTGGGAAGCACAAGTGTTCACATTGCTTCGCAGAATCGCGTTTGTGCAGAAAACACTGACACGTGTTCAGAAGGAAAGAAAGCACAGAGCCCCAGATTTTATGTTGCCCTGGAGAGCTTGCAGAGCACTGGGGAAAGGCAGGCAGAGAATTCCCTGCTAGCACCTTCTCTGTGCCTGGGAAGCACAAGTGTTCCCATTGCTTCGCAGAATCGCGTTTGTGCAGAAAACACTAACACTTGTTCAGAAGGAAAGAAAGCACAGAGCCCCAGATTTTCTGTTGCCCTGGAAGCTTGCAGAGCACTGGGGAAAGGCAGGCAGAGAAGTCCCTGCTAGCACCTTCTCTGTGCCTGGGAAGCACAAGTGTTCACATTGCTTCGCAGAATCGCGTTTGTGCAGAAAACACTGACACGTGTTCAGAAGGAAAGAAAGCACAGAGCCCCAGATTTTATGTTGCCCTGGAGAGCTTGCAGAGCACTGGGGAAAGGCAGGCAGAGAATTCCCTGCTAGCACCTTCTCTGTGCCTGGGAAGCACAAGTGTTCCCATTGCTTCGCAGAATCGCGTTTGTGCAGAAAACACTGACACGTGTTCAGAAGGAAAGAAAGCACAGAGCCCCAGATTTTATGTTGCCCTGGAGAGCTTGCAGAGCACTGGGGAAAGGCAGGCAGAGAATTCCCTGCTAGCACCTTCTCTGTGCCTGGGAAGCACAAGTGTTCCCATTGCTTCGCAGAATCGCGTTTGTGCAGAAAACACTAACACTTGTTCAGAAGGAAAGAAAGCACAGAGCCCCAGATTTTCTGTTGCCCTGGAAGCTTGCAGAGCACTGGGGAAAGGCAGGCAGAGAATTCCCTGCTAGCACCTTCTCTGTGCCTGGGAAGCACAAGTGTTCACATTGCTTCGCAGAATCGCGTTTGTGCAGAAAACACTAACACGTGTTCAGAAGGAAAGAAAGCACAGAGCCCCAGATTTTATGTTGCCCTGGAGAGCTTGCAGAGCACTGGGGAAAGGCAGGCAGAGAATTCCCTGCTAGCACCTTCTCTGTGCCTGGGAAGCACAAGTGTTCCCATTGCTTCGCAGAATCGCGTTTGTGCAGAAAACACTAACACTTGTTCAGAAGGAAAGAAAGCACAGAGCCCCACATTTTATGTTGCCCTGGAGAGCTTGCAGAGCACTGGGGAAAGGCAGGCAGAGAATTCCCTGCTAGCACCTTCTCTGTGCCTGGGAAGCACAAGTGTTCACATTGCTTCGCAGATTCGCGTTAGTGCAGAAAACACTGACACGTGTTCAGAAGGAAAGAAAGCACAGAGCCCCAGATTTTATGTTGCCCTGGAGAGCTTGCAGAGCACTGGGGAAAGGCAGGCAGAGAATTCCCTGCTAGCACCTTCTCTGTGCCTGGGAAGCACAAGTGTTCGCATTGCTTCGCAGAATCGCGTTTGTGCAGAAAACACTAACACTTGTTCAGAAGGAAAGAAAGCACAGAGCCCCAGATTTTATGTTGCCCTGGAGAGCTTGCAGAGCACTGGGGAAAGGCAGGCAGAGAATTCCCTGCTAGCACCTTCTCTGTGCCTGGGAAGCACAAGTGTTCCCATTGCTTCGCAGAATCGCGTTTGTGCAGAAAACACTAACACTTGTTCAGAAGGAAAGAAAGCACAGAGCCCCACATTTTATGTTGCCCTGGAGAGCTTGCAGAGCACTGGGGAAAGGCAGGCAGAGAATTCCCTGCTAGCACCTTCTCTGTGCCTGGTAAGCACAAGTGTTCACATTGCTTCGCAGATTCGCGTTTGTGCAGAAAACACTAACACTTGTTCAGAAGGAAAGAAAGCACAGAGCCCCAGATTTTCTGTTGCCCTGGAGAGCTTGCAGAGCACTGGGGAAAGACAGGCAGAGAATTCCCTGCTAGCACCTTCTCTGTGCCTGGGAAGCACAAGTGTTCCCATTGCTTCGCAGAATCGCGTTTGTGCAGAAAACACTGACACGTGTTCAGAAGGAAAGAAAGCACAGAGCCCCACATTTTATGTTGCCCTGGAGAGCTTGCAGAGCACTGGGGAAAGGCAGGCAGAGAATTCCCTGCTAGCACCTTCTCTGTGCCTGGTAAGCACAAGTGTTCACATTGCTTCGCAGATTCGCGTTTGTGCAGAAAACACTAACACTTGTTCAGAAGGAAAGAAAGCACAGAGCCCCAGATTTGATGTTGCCCTGGAGAGCTTGCAGAGCACTGGGGAAAGGCAGGCAGAGAATTCCCTGCTAGCACCTTCTCTGTGCCTGGGAAGCACAAGTGTTCCCATTGCTTCGCAGAATCGCGTTTGTGCAGAAAACACTAACACTTGTTCAGAAGGAAAGAAAGCACAGAGCCCCACATTTTATGTTGCCCTGGAGAGCTTGCAGAGCACTGGGGAAAGGCAGGCAGAGAATTCCCTGCTAGCACCTTCTCTGTGCCTGGGAAGCACAAGTGTTCACATTGCTTCGCAGAATCGCGTTTGTGCAGAAAACACTAACACTTGTTCAGAAGGAAAGAAAGCACAGAGCCCCAGATTTTATGTTGCCCTGGAGAGCTTGCAGAGCACTGGGGAAAGGCAGGCAGAGAATTCCCTGCTAGCACCTTCTCTGTGCCTGGGAAGCACAAGTGTTCACATTGCTTCGCAGATTCGCGTTTGTGCAGAAAACACTAACACTTGTTCAGAAGGAAAGAAAGCACAGAGCCCCAGATTTTATGTTGCCCTGGAGAGCTTGCAGAGCACTGGGGAAAGGCAGGCAGAGAATTCCCTGCTAGCACCTTCTCTGTGCCTGGGAAGCACAAGTGTTCACATTGCTTCGCAGAATCGCGTTTGTGCAGAAAACACTAACACTTGTTCAGAAGGAAAGAAAGCACAGAGCCCCAGATTTTCTGTTGCCCTGGAGAGCTTGCAGAGCACTGGGGAAAGGCAGGCAGAGAATTCCCTGCTAGCACCTTCTCTGTGCCTGGGAAGCACAAGTGTTCACATTGCTTCGCAGAATCGCGTTTGTGCAGAAAACACTAACACTTGTTCAGAAGGAAAGCACAGAGCCCCAGATTTTCTGTTGCCCTGGAAGCTTGCAGAGCACTGGGGAAAGGCAGGCAGAGAAGTCCCTGCTAGCACCTTCTCTGTGCCTGGGAAGCACAAGTGTTCACATTGCTTCGCAGAATCGCGTTTGTGCAGAAAACACTGACACGTGTTCAGAAGGAAAGAAAGCACAGAGCCCCAGATTTTATGTTGCCCTGGAGAGCTTGCAGAGCACTGGGGAAAGGCAGGCAGAGAATTCCCTGCTAGCACCTTCTCTGTGCCTGGGAAGCACAAGTGTTCACATTGCTTCGCAGAATCGCGTTTGTGCAGAAAACACTGACACGTGTTCAGAAGGAAAGAAAGCACAGAGCCCCAGATTTTATGTTGCCCTGGAGAGCTTGCAGAGCACTGGGGAAAGGCAGGCAGAGAATTCCCTGCTAGCACCTTCTCTGTGCCTGGGAAGCACAAGTGTTCCCATTGCTTCGCAGAATCGCGTTTGTGCAGAAAACACTAACACTTGTTCAGAAGGAAAGAAAGCACAGAGCCCCAGATTTTCTGTTGCCCTGGAAGCTTGCAGAGCACTGGGGAAAGGCAGGCAGAGAATTCCCTGCTAGCACCTTCTCTGTGCCTGGGAAGCACAAGTGTTCACATTGCTTCGCAGAATCGCGTTTGTGCAGAAAACACTGACACGTGTTCAGAAGGAAAGAAAGCACAGAGCCCCAGATTTTATGTTGCCCTGGAGAGCTTGCAGAGCACTGGGGAAAGGCAGGCAGAGAATTCCCTGCTAGCACCTTCTCTGTGCCTGGGAAGCACAAGTGTTCACATTGCTTCGCAGAATCGCGTTTGTGCAGAAAACACTGACACGTGTTCAGAAGGAAAGAAAGCACAGAGCCCCAGATTTTCTGTTGCCCTGGAGAGCTTGCAGAGCACTGGGGAAAGGCAGGCAGAGAATTCCCTGCTAGCACCTTCTCTGTGCCTGGGAAGCACAAGTGTTCCCATTGCTTCGCAGAATCGCGTTTGTGCAGAAAACACTAACACTTGTTCAGAAGGAAAGAAAGCACAGAGCCCCAGATTTTCTGTTGCCCTGGAAGCTTGCAGAGCACTGGGGAAAGGCAGGCAGAGAAGTCCCTGCTAGCACCTTCTCTGTGCCTGGGAAGCACAAGTGTTCACATTGCTTCGCAGAATCGCGTTTGTGCAGAAAACACTGACACGTGTTCAGAAGGAAAGAAAGCACAGAGCCCCAGATTTTATGTTGCCCTGGAGAGCTTGCAGAGCACTGGGGAAAGGCAGGCAGAGAATTCCCTGCTAGCACCTTCTCTGTGCCTGGGAAGCACAAGTGTTCACATTGCTTCGCAGAATCGCGTTTGTGCAGAAAACACTGACACGTGTTCAGAAGGAAAGAAAGCACAGAGCCCCAGATTTTATGTTGCCCTGGAGAGCTTGCAGAGCACTGGGGAAAGGCAGGCAGAGAATTCCCTGCTAGCACCTTCTCTGTGCCTGGGAAGCACAAGTGTTCCCATTGCTTCGCAGAATCGCGTTTGTGCAGAAAACACTAACACTTGTTCAGAAGGAAAGAAAGCACAGAGCCCCAGATTTTCTGTTGCCCTGGAAGCTTGCAGAGCACTGGGGAAAGGCAGGCAGAGAAGTCCCTGCTAGCACCTTCTCTGTGCCTGGGAAGCACAAGTGTTCACATTGCTTCGCAGAATCGCGTTTGTGCAGAAAACACTGACACGTGTTCAGAAGGAAAGAAAGCACAGAGCCCCAGATTTTATGTTGCCCTGGAGAGCTTGCAGAGCACTGGGGAAAGGCAGGCAGAGAATTCCCTGCTAGCACCTTCTCTGTGCCTGGGAAGCACAAGTGTTCCCATTGCTTCGCAGAATCGCGTTTGTGCAGAAAACACTGACACGTGTTCAGAAGGAAAGAAAGCACAGAGCCCCAGATTTTATGTTGCCCTGGAGAGCTTGCAGAGCACTGGGGAAAGGCAGGCAGAGAATTCCCTGCTAGCACCTTCTCTGTGCCTGGGAAGCACAAGTGTTCACATTGCTTCGCAGATTCGCGTTAGTGCAGAAAACACTGACACGTGTTCAGAAGGAAAGAAAGCACAGAGCCCCAGATTTTATGTTGCCCTGGAGAGCTTGCAGAGCACTGGGGAAAGGCAGGCAGAGAATTCCCTGCTAGCACCTTCTCTGTGCCTGGGAAGCACAAGTGTTCCCATTGCTTCGCAGAATCGCGTTTGTGCAGAAAACACTAACACTTGTTCAGAAGGAAAGAAAGCACAGAGCCCCACATTTTATGTTGCCCTGGAGAGCTTGCAGAGCACTGGGGAAAGGCAGGCAGAGAATTCCCTGCTAGCACCTTCTCTGTGCCTGGTAAGCACAAGTGTTCACATTGCTTCGCAGATTCGCGTTTGTGCAGAAAACACTAACACTTGTTCAGAAGGAAAGAAAGCACAGAGCCCCAGATTTTATGTTGCCCTGGAGAGCTTGCAGAGCACTGGGGAAAGGCAGGCAGAGAATTCCCTGCTAGCACCTTCTCTGTGCCTGGGAAGCACAAGTGTTCCCATTGCTTCGCAGAATCGCGTTTGTGCAGAAAACACTGACACGTGTTCAGAAGGAAAGAAAGCACAGAGCCCCAGATTTTATGTTGCCCTGGAGAGCTTGCAGAGCACTGGGGAAAGGCAGGCAGAGAATTCCCTGCTAGCACCTTCTCTGTGCCTGGGAAGGAGAAGTGTTCCCATTGCTTCGCAGAATCGCGTTTGTGCAGAAAACACTAACACTTGTTCAGAAGGAAAGAAAGCACAGAGCCCCAGATTTTATGTTGCCCTGGAGAGCTTGCAGAGCACTGGGGAAAGGCAGGCAGAGAATTCCCTGCTAGCACCTTCTCTGTGCCTGGGAAGCACAAGTGTTCCCATTGCTTCGCAGAATCGCGTTTGTGCAGAAAACACTAACACTTGTTCAGAAGGAAAGAAAGCACAGAGCCCCACATTTTCTGTTGCCCTGGAGAGCTTGCAGAGCACTGGGGAAAGGCAGGCAGAGAAGTCCCTGCTAGCACCTTCTCTGTGCCTGGGAAGCACAAGTGTTCCCATTGCTTCGCAGAATCGCGTTTGTGCAGAAAACACTGACACGTGTTCAGAAGGAAAGAAAGCACAGAGCCCCAGATTTTATGTTGCCCTGGAGAGCTTGCAGAGCACTGGGGAAAGGCAGGCAGAGAATTCCCTGCTAGCACCTTCTCTGTGCCTGGGAAGCACAAGTGTTCACATTGCTTCGCAGAATCGCGTTTGTGCAGAAAACACTGACACGTGTTCAGAAGGAAAGAAAGCACAGAGCCCCAGATTTGATGTTGCCCTGGAGAGCTTGCAGAGCACTGGGGAAAGGCAGGCAGAGAATTCCCTGCTAGCACCTTCTCTGTGCCTGGGAAGCACAAGTGTTCCCATTGCTTCGCAGAATCGCGTTTGTGCAGAAAACACTGACACGTGTTCAGAAGGAAAGAAAGCACAGAGCCCCACATTTTATGTTGCCCTGGAGAGCTTGCAGAGCACTGGGGAAAGGCAGGCAGAGAATTCCCTGCTAGCACCTTCTCTGTGCCTGGTAAGCACAAGTGTTCACATTGCTTCGCAGATTCGCGTTTGTGCAGAAAACACTAACACTTGTTCAGAAGGAAAGAAAGCACAGAGCCCCAGATTTGATGTTGCCCTGGAGAGCTTGCAGAGCACTGGGGAAAGGCAGGCAGAGAATTCCCTGCTAGCACCTTCTCTGTGCCTGGGAAGCACAAGTGTTCGCATTGCTTCGCAGAATCGCGTTTGTGCAGAAAACACTAACACTTGTTCAGAAGGAAAGAAAGCACAGAGCCCCACATTTTATGTTGCCCTGGAGAGCTTGCAGAGCACTGGGGAAAGGCAGGCAGAGAATTCCCTGCTAGCACCTTCTCTGTGCCTGGGAAGCACAAGTGTTCCCATTGCTTCGCAGAATCGCGTTTGTGCAGAAAACACTAACACTTGTTCAGAAGGAAAGAAAGCACAGAGCCCCAGATTTTATGTTGCCCTGGAGAGCTTGCAGAGCACTGGGGAAAGGCAGGCAGAGAATTCCCTGCTAGCACCTTCTCTGTGCCTGGTAAGCACAAGTGTTCACATTGCTTCGCAGATTCGCGTTTGTGCAGAAAACACTAACACTTGTTCAGAAGGAAAGAAAGCACAGAGCCCCAGATTTTATGTTGCCCTGGAGAGCTTGCAGAGCACTGGGGAAAGGCAGGCAGAGAATTCCCTGCTAGCACCTTCTCTGTGCCTGGGAAGCACAAGTGTTCACATTGCTTCGCAGAATCGCGTTTGTGCAGAAAACACTAACACTTGTTCAGAAGGAAAGAAAGCACAGAGCCCCAGATTTTCTGTTGCCCTGGAGAGCTTGCAGAGCACTGGGGAAAGGCAGGCAGAGAATTCCCTGCTAGCACCTTCTCTGTGCCTGGGAAGCACAAGTGTTCACATTGCTTCGCAGAATCGCGTTTGTGCAGAAAACACTGACACGTGTTCAGAAGGAAAGAAAGCACAGAGCCCCAGATTTTATGTTGCCCTGGAGAGCTTGCAGAGCACTGGGGAAAGGCAGGCAGAGAATTCCCTGCTAGCACCTTCTCTGTGCCTGGGAAGCACAAGTGTTCACATTGCTTCGCAGAATCGCGTTTGTGCAGAAAACACTGACACGTGTTCAGAAGGAAAGAAAGCACAGAGCCCCAGATTTTCTGTTGCCCTGGAGAGCTTGCAGAGCACTGGGGAAAGGCAGGCAGAGAATTCCCTGCTAGCACCTTCTCTGTGCCTGGGAAGCACAAGTGTTCCCATTGCTTCGCAGAATCGCGTTTGTGCAGAAAACACTAACACTTGTTCAGAAGGAAAGAAAGCACAGAGCCCCAGATTTTCTGTTGCCCTGGAAGCTTGCAGAGCACTGGGGAAAGGCAGGCAGAGAAGTCCCTGCTAGCACCTTCTCTGTGCCTGGGAAGCACAAGTGTTCACATTGCTTCGCAGATTCGCGTTTGTGCAGAAAACACTAACACTTGTTCAGAAGGAAAGAAAGCACAGAGCCCCAGATTTTATGTTGCCCTGGAGAGCTTGCAGAGCACTGGGGAAAGGCAGGCAGAGAATTCCCTGCTAGCACCTTCTCTGTGCCTGGGAAGCACAAGTGTTCACATTGCTTCGCAGAATCGCGTTTGTGCAGAAAACACTAACACTTGTTCAGAAGGAAAGAAAGCACAGAGCCCCAGATTTTCTGTTGCCCTGGAGAGCTTGCAGAGCACTGGGGAAAGGCAGGCAGAGAATTCCCTGCTAGCACCTTCTCTGTGCCTGGGAAGCACAAGTGTTCACATTGCTTCGCAGAATCGCGTTTGTGCAGAAAACACTAACACTTGTTCAGAAGGAAAGCACAGAGCCCCAGATTTTCTGTTGCCCTGGAAGCTTGCAGAGCACTGGGGAAAGGCAGGCAGAGAAGTCCCTGCTAGCACCTTCTCTGTGCCTGGGAAGCACAAGTGTTCACATTGCTTCGCAGAATCGCGTTTGTGCAGAAAACACTGACACGTGTTCAGAAGGAAAGAAAGCACAGAGCCCCAGATTTTATGTTGCCCTGGAGAGCTTGCAGAGCACTGGGGAAAGGCAGGCAGAGAATTCCCTGCTAGCACCTTCTCTGTGCCTGGGAAGCACAAGTGTTCACATTGCTTCGCAGAATCGCGTTTGTGCAGAAAACACTGACACGTGTTCAGAAGGAAAGAAAGCACAGAGCCCCAGATTTTATGTTGCCCTGGAGAGCTTGCAGAGCACTGGGGAAAGGCAGGCAGAGAATTCCCTGCTAGCACCTTCTCTGTGCCTGGGAAGCACAAGTGTTCGCATTGCTTCGCAGAATCGCGTTTGTGCAGAAAACACTAACACTTGTTCAGAAGGAAAGAAAGCACAGAGCCCCACATTTTATGTTGCCCTGGAGAGCTTGCAGAGCACTGGGGAAAGGCAGGCAGAGAATTCCCTGCTAGCACCTTCTCTGTGCCTGGGAAGCACAAGTGTTCCCATTGCTTCGCAGAATCGCGTTTGTGCAGAAAACACTAACACTTGTTCAGAAGGAAAGAAAGCACAGAGCCCCAGATTTTCTGTTGCCCTGGAAGCTTGCAGAGCACTGGGGAAAGGCAGGCAGAGAAGTCCCTGCTAGCACCTTCTCTGTGCCTGGGAAGCACAAGTGTTCACATTGCTTCGCAGAATCGCGTTTGTGCAGAAAACACTGACACGTGTTCAGAAGGAAAGAAAGCACAGAGCCCCAGATTTTATGTTGCCCTGGAGAGCTTGCAGAGCACTGGGGAAAGGCAGGCAGAGAATTCCCTGCTAGCACCTTCTCTGTGCCTGGGAAGCACAAGTGTTCACATTGCTTCGCAGAATCGCGTTTGTGCAGAAAACACTGACACGTGTTCAGAAGGAAAGAAAGCACAGAGCCCCAGATTTTATGTTGCCCTGGAGAGCTTGCAGAGCACTGGGGAAAGGCAGGCAGAGAATTCCCTGCTAGCACCTTCTCTGTGCCTGGGAAGCACAAGTGTTCGCATTGCTTCGCAGAATCGCGTTTGTGCAGAAAACACTAACACTTGTTCAGAAGGAAAGAAAGCACAGAGCCCCAGATTTTATGTTGCCCTGGAGAGCTTGCAGAGCACTGGGGAAAGGCAGGCAGAGAATTCCCTGCTAGCACCTTCTCTGTGCCTGGGAAGCACAAGTGTTCCCATTGCTTCGCAGAATCGCGTTTGTGCAGAAAACACTAACACTTGTTCAGAAGGAAAGAAAGCACAGAGCCCCAGATTTTATGTTGCCCTGGAGAGCTTGCAGAGCACTGGGGAAAGGCAGGCAGAGAATTCCCTGCTAGCACCTTCTCTGTGCCTGGGAAGCACAAGTGTTCACATTGCTTCGCAGATTCGCGTTTGTGCAGAAAACACTAACACTTGTTCAGAAGGAAAGAAAGCACAGAGCCCCAGATTTGATGTTGCCCTGGAGAGCTTGCAGAGCACTGGGGAAAGGCAGGCAGAGAATTCCCTGCTAGCACCTTCTCTGTGCCTGGGAAGCACAAGTGTTCACATTGCTTCGCAGAATCGCGTTTGTGCAGAAAACACTAACACTTGTTCAGAAGGAAAGAAAGCACAGAGCCCCAGATTTTCTGTTGCCCTGGAGAGCTTGCAGAGCACTGGGGAAAGGCAGGCAGAGAATTCCCTGCTAGCACCTTCTCTGTGCCTGGGAAGCACAAGTGTTCCCATTGCTTCGCAGAATCGCGTTTGTGCAGAAAACACTAACACTTGTTCAGAAGGAAAGCACAGAGCCCCAGATTTTATGTTGCCCTGGAGAGCTTGCAGAGCACTGGGGAAAGGCAGGCAGAGAATTCCCTGCTAGCACCTTCTCTGTGCCTGGGAAGCACAAGTGTTCCCATTGCTTCGCAGAATCGCGTTTGTGCAGAAAACACTAACACTTGTTCAGAAGGAAAGAAAGCACAGAGCCCCACATTTTCTGTTGCCCTGGAGAGCTTGCAGAGCACTGGGGAAAGGCAGGCAGAGAATTCCCTGCTAGCACCTTCTCTGTGCCTGGGAAGCACAAGTGTTCCCATTGCTTCGCAGAATCGCGTTTGTGCAGAAAACACTAACACTTGTTCAGAAGGAAAGAAAGCACAGAGCCCCAGATTTTATGTTGCCCTGGAGAGCTTGCAGAGCACTGGGGAAAGGCAGGCAGAGAATTCCCTGCTAGCACCTTCTCTGTGCCTGGGAAGCACAAGTGTTCACATTGCTTCGCAGAATCGCGTTTGTGCAGAAAACACTGACACGTGTTCATAAGGAAAGAAAGCACAGAGCCCCAGATTTTATGTTGCCCTGGAGAGCTTGCAGAGCACTGGGGAAAGGCAGGCAGAGAATTCCCTGCTAGCACCTTCTCTGTGCCTGGGAAGCACAAGTGTTCACATTGCTTCGCAGAATCGCGTTTGTGCAGAAAACACTAACACTTGTTCAGAAGGAAAGAAAGCACAGAGCCCCACATTTTCTGTTGCCCTGGAGAGCTTGCAGAGCACTGGGGAAAGGCAGGCAGAGAATTCCCTGCTAGCACCTTCTCTGTGCCTGGGAAGCACAAGTGTTCCCATTGCTTCGCAGAATCGCGTTTGTGCAGAAAACACTAACACTTGTTCAGAAGGAAAGAAAGCACAGAGCCCCAGATTTTATGTTGCCCTGGAGAGCTTGCAGAGCACTGGGGAAAGGCAGGCAGAGAATTCCCTGCTAGCACCTTCTCTGTGCCTGGGAAGCACAAGTGTTCCCATTGCTTCGCAGAATCGCGTTTGTGCAGAAAACACTGACACGTGTTCAGAAGGAAAGAAAGCACAGAGCCCCACATTTTCTGTTGCCCTGGAGAGCTTGCAGAGCACTGGGGAAAGGCAGGCAGAGAATTCCCTGCTAGCACCTTCTCTGTGCCTGGGAAGCACAAGTGTTCACATTGCTTCGCAGATTCGCGTTTGTGCAGAAAACACTAACACTTGTTCAGAAGGAAAGAAAGCACAGAGCCCCAGATTTGATGTTGCCCTGGAGAGCTTGCAGAGCACTGGGGAAAGGCAGGCAGAGAATTCCCTGCTAGCACCTTCTCTGTGCCTGGGAAGCACAAGTGTTCCCATTGCTTCGCAGAATCGCGTTTGTGCAGAAAACACTAACACTTGTTCAGAAGGAAAGAAAGCACAGAGCCCCACATTTTCTGTTGCCCTGGAGAGCTTGCAGAGCACTGGGGAAAGGCAGGCAGAAAATTCCCTGCTAGCACCTTCTCTGTGCCTGGGAAGCACAAGTGTTCCCATTGCTTCGCAGAATCGCGTTTGTGCAGAAAACACTAACACTTGTTCAGAAGGAAAGAAAGCACAGAGCCCCAGATTTTCTGTTGCCCTGGAAGCTTGCAGAGCACTGGGGAAAGGCAGGCAGAGAAGTCCCTGCTAGCACCTTCTCTGTGCCTGGGAAGCACAAGTGTTCACATTGCTTCGCAGAATCGCGTTTGTGCAGAAAACACTGACACGTGTTCAGAAGGAAAGAAAGCACAGAGCCCCAGATTTTATGTTGCCCTGGAGAGCTTGCAGAGCACTGGGGAAAGGCAGGCAGAGAATTCCCTGCTAGCACCTTCTCTGTGCCTGGGAAGCACAAGTGTTCACATTGCTTCGCAGAATCGCGTTTGTGCAGAAAACACTGACACGTGTTCAGAAGGAAAGAAAGCACAGAGCCCCAGATTTGATGTTGCCCTGGAGAGCTTGCAGAGCACTGGGGAAAGGCAGGCAGAGAATTCCCTGCTAGCACCTTCTCTGTGCCTGGGAAGGAGAAGTGTTCCCATTGCTTCGCAGAATCGCGTTTGTGCAGAAAACACTAACACTTGTTCAGAAGGAAAGAAAGCACAGAGCCCCAGATTTGATGTTGCCCTGGAGAGCTTGCAGAGCACTGGGGAAAGGCAGGCAGAGAATTCCCTGCTAGCACCTTCTCTGTGCCTGGGAAGCACAAGTGTTCCCATTGCTTCGCAGAATCGCGTTTGTGCAGAAAACACTAACACTTGTTCAGAAGGAAAGAAAGCACAGAGCCCCAGATTTTATGTTGCCCTGGAGAGCTTGCAGAGCACTGGGGAAAGGCAGGCAGAGAATTCCCTGCTAGCACCTTCTCTGTGCCTGGTAAGCACAAGTGTTCACATTGCTTCGCAGATTCGCGTTTGTGCAGAAAACACTAACACTTGTTCAGAAGGAAAGAAAGCACAGAGCCCCAGATTTTATGTTGCCCTGGAGAGCTTGCAGAGCACTGGGGAAAGGCAGGCAGAGAATTCCCTGCTAGCACCTTCTCTGTGCCTGGGAAGCACAAGTGTTCACATTGCTTCGCAGAATCGCGTTTGTGCAGAAAACACTAACACTTGTTCAGAAGGAAAGCACAGAGCCCCAGATTTTCTGTTGCCCTGGAAGCTTGCAGAGCACTGGGGAAAGGCAGGCAGAGAAGTCCCTGCTAGCACCTTCTCTGTGCCTGGGAAGCACAAGTGTTCACATTGCTTCGCAGAATCGCGTTTGTGCAGAAAACACTGACACGTGTTCAGAAGGAAAGAAAGCACAGAGCCCCAGATTTTATGTTGCCCTGGAGAGCTTGCAGAGCACTGGGGAAAGGCAGGCAGAGAATTCCCTGCTAGCACCTTCTCTGTGCCTGGGAAGCACAAGTGTTCACATTGCTTCGCAGAATCGCGTTTGTGCAGAAAACACTAACACTTGTTCAGAAGGAAAGAAAGCACAGAGCCCCAGATTTTATGTTGCCCTGGAGAGCTTGCAGAGCACTGGGGAAAGGCAGGCAGAGAATTCCCTGCTAGCACCTTCTCTGTGCCTGGGAAGCACAAGTGTTCCCATTGCTTCGCAGAATCGCGTTTGTGCAGAAAACACTAACACTTGTTCAGAAGGAAAGAAAGCACAGAGCCCCAGATTTTATGTTGCCCTGGAGAGCTTGCAGAGCACTGGGGAAAGGCAGGCAGAGAATTCCCTGCTAGCACCTTCTCTGTGCCTGGGAAGCACAAGTGTTCCCATTGCTTCGCAGAATCGCGTTTGTGCAGAAAACACTGACACGTGTTCAGAAGGAAAGAAAGCACAGAGCCCCACATTTTCTGTTGCCCTGGAGAGCTTGCAGAGCACTGGGGAAAGGCAGGCAGAGAATTCCCTGCTAGCACCTTCTCTGTGCCTGGGAAGCACAAGTGTTCACATTGCTTCGCAGATTCGCGTTTGTGCAGAAAACACTAACACTTGTTCAGAAGGAAAGAAAGCACAGAGCCCCAGATTTGATGTTGCCCTGGAGAGCTTGCAGAGCACTGGGGAAAGGCAGGCAGAGAATTCCCTGCTAGCACCTTCTCTGTGCCTGGGAAGCACAAGTGTTCCCATTGCTTCGCAGAATCGCGTTTGTGCAGAAAACACTAACACTTGTTCAGAAGGAAAGAAAGCACAGAGCCCCACATTTTCTGTTGCCCTGGAGAGCTTGCAGAGCACTGGGGAAAGGCAGGCAGAAAATTCCCTGCTAGCACCTTCTCTGTGCCTGGGAAGCACAAGTGTTCCCATTGCTTCGCAGAATCGCGTTTGTGCAGAAAACACTAACACTTGTTCAGAAGGAAAGAAAGCACAGAGCCCCAGATTTTCTGTTGCCCTGGAAGCTTGCAGAGCACTGGGGAAAGGCAGGCAGAGAAGTCCCTGCTAGCACCTTCTCTGTGCCTGGGAAGCACAAGTGTTCACATTGCTTCGCAGAATCGCGTTTGTGCAGAAAACACTGACACGTGTTCAGAAGGAAAGAAAGCACAGAGCCCCAGATTTTATGTTGCCCTGGAGAGCTTGCAGAGCACTGGGGAAAGGCAGGCAGAGAATTCCCTGCTAGCACCTTCTCTGTGCCTGGGAAGCACAAGTGTTCACATTGCTTCGCAGAATCGCGTTTGTGCAGAAAACACTGACACGTGTTCAGAAGGAAAGAAAGCACAGAGCCCCAGATTTGATGTTGCCCTGGAGAGCTTGCAGAGCACTGGGGAAAGGCAGGCAGAGAATTCCCTGCTAGCACCTTCTCTGTGCCTGGGAAGCACAAGTGTTCCCATTGCTTCGCAGAATCGCGTTTGTGCAGAAAACACTAACACTTGTTCAGAAGGAAAGAAAGCACAGAGCCCCACATTTTATGTTGCCCTGGAGAGCTTGCAGAGCACTGGGGAAAGGCAGGCAGAGAATTCCCTGCTAGCACCTTCTCTGTGCCTGGGAAGCACAAGTGTTCCCATTGCTTCGCAGAATCGCGTTTGTGCAGAAAACACTAACACTTGTTCAGAAGGAAAGAAAGCACAGAGCCCCAGATTTTATGTTGCCCTGGAGAGCTTGCAGAGCACTGGGGAAAGGCAGGCAGAGAATTCCCTGCTAGCACCTTCTCTGTGCCTGGTAAGCACAAGTGTTCACATTGCTTCGCAGATTCGCGTTTGTGCAGAAAACACTAACACTTGTTCAGAAGGAAAGAAAGCACAGAGCCCCAGATTTTATGTTGCCCTGGAGAGCTTGCAGAGCACTGGGGAAAGGCAGGCAGAGAATTCCCTGCTAGCACCTTCTCTGTGCCTGGGAAGCACAAGTGTTCACATTGCTTCGCAGAATCGCGTTTGTGCAGAAAACACTAACACTTGTTCAGAAGGAAAGCACAGAGCCCCAGATTTTCTGTTGCCCTGGAAGCTTGCAGAGCACTGGGGAAAGGCAGGCAGAGAAGTCCCTGCTAGCACCTTCTCTGTGCCTGGGAAGCACAAGTGTTCACATTGCTTCGCAGAATCGCGTTTGTGCAGAAAACACTGACACGTGTTCAGAAGGAAAGAAAGCACAGAGCCCCAGATTTTATGTTGCCCTGGAGAGCTTGCAGAGCACTGGGGAAAGGCAGGCAGAGAATTCCCTGCTAGCACCTTCTCTGTGCCTGGGAAGCACAAGTGTTCACATTGCTTCGCAGAATCGCGTTTGTGCAGAAAACACTGACACGTGTTCAGAAGGAAAGAAAGCACAGAGCCCCAGATTTTATGTTGCCCTGGAGAGCTTGCAGAGCACTGGGGAAAGGCAGGCAGAGAATTCCCTGCTAGCACCTTCTCTGTGCCTGGGAAGCACAAGTGTTCCCATTGCTTCGCAGAATCGCGTTTGTGCAGAAAACACTAACACTTGTTCAGAAGGAAAGAAAGCACAGAGCCCCAGATTTTCTGTTGCCCTGGAAGCTTGCAGAGCACTGGGGAAAGGCAGGCAGAGAAGTCCCTGCTAGCACCTTCTCTGTGCCTGGGAAGCACAAGTGTTCACATTGCTTCGCAGAATCGCGTTTGTGCAGAAAACACTGACACGTGTTCAGAAGGAAAGAAAGCACAGAGCCCCAGATTTTATGTTGCCCTGGAGAGCTTGCAGAGCACTGGGGAAAGGCAGGCAGAGAATTCCCTGCTAGCACCTTCTCTGTGCCTGGGAAGCACAAGTGTTCCCATTGCTTCGCAGAATCGCGTTTGTGCAGAAAACACTGACACGTGTTCAGAAGGAAAGAAAGCACAGAGCCCCACATTTTATGTTGCCCTGGAGAGCTTGCAGAGCACTGGGGAAAGGCAGGCAGAGAATTCCCTGCTAGCACCTTCTCTGTGCCTGGGAAGCACAAGTGTTCACATTGCTTCGCAGATTCGCGTTTGTGCAGAAAACACTAACACTTGTTCAGAAGGAAAGAAAGCACAGAGCCCCACATTTTATGTTGCCCTGGAGAGCTTGCAGAGCACTGGGGAAAGGCAGGCAGAGAAGTCCCTGCTAGCACCTTCTCTGTGCCTGGGAAGCACAAGTGTTCCCATTGCTTCGCAGAATCGCGTTTGTGCAGAAAACACTAACACTTGTTCAGAAGGAAAGAAAGCACAGAGCCCCAGATTTTATGTTGCCCTGGAGAGCTTGCAGAGCACTGGGGAAAGGCAGGCAGAGAATTCCCTGCTAGCACCTTCTCTGTGCCTGGTAAGCACAAGTGTTCACATTGCTTCGCAGATTCGCGTTTGTGCAGAAAACACTAACACTTGTTCAGAAGGAAAGAAAGCACAGAGCCCCAGATTTGATGTTGCCCTGGAGAGCTTGCAGAGCACTGGGGAAAGGCAGGCAGAGAATTCCCTGCTAGCACCTTCTCTGTGCCTGGGAAGCACAAGTGTTCCCATTGCTTCGCAGAATCGCGTTTGTGCAGAAAACACTAACACTTGTTCAGAAGGAAAGAAAGCACAGAGCCCCAGATTTTCTGTTGCCCTGGAGAGCTTGCAGAGCACTGGGGAAAGGCAGGCAGAGAATTCCCTGCTAGCACCTTCTCTGTGCCTGGGAAGCACAAGTGTTCCCATTGCTTCGCAGAATCGCGTTTGTGCAGAAAACACTGACACGTGTTCAGAAGGAAAGAAAGCACAGAGCCCCACATTTTATGTTGCCCTGGAGAGCTTGCAGAGCACTGGGGAAAGGCAGGCAGAGAATTCCCTGCTAGCACCTTCTCTGTGCCTGGGAAGCACAAGTGTTCCCATTGCTTCGCAGAATCGCGTTTGTGCAGAAAACACTAACACTTGTTCAGAAGGAAAGAAAGCACAGAGCCCCAGATTTTATGTTGCCCTGGAGAGCTTGCAGAGCACTGGGGAAAGGCAGGCAGAGAATTCCCTGCTAGCACCTTCTCTGTGCCTGGGAAGCACAAGTGTTCACATTGCTTCGCAGAATCGCGTTTGTGCAGAAAACACTGACACGTGTTCATAAGGAAAGAAAGCACAGAGCCCCAGATTTTATGTTGCCCTGGAGAGCTTGCAGAGCACTGGGGAAAGGCAGGCAGAGAATTCCCTGCTAGCACCTTCTCTGTGCCTGGGAAGCACAAGTGTTCACATTGCTTCGCAGAATCGCGTTTGTGCAGAAAACACTAACACTTGTTCAGAAGGAAAGAAAGCACAGAGCCCCACATTTTCTGTTGCCCTGGAGAGCTTGCAGAGCACTGGGGAAAGGCAGGCAGAGAATTCCCTGCTAGCACCTTCTCTGTGCCTGGGAAGCACAAGTGTTCACATTGCTTCGCAGAATCGCGTTTGTGCAGAAAACACTAACACTTGTTCAGAAGGAAAGAAAGCACAGAGCCCCACATTTTCTGTTGCCCTGGAGAGCTTGCAGAGCACTGGGGAAAGGCAGGCAGAGAATTCCCTGCTAGCACCTTCTCTGTGCCTGGGAAGCACAAGTGTTCCCATTGCTTCGCAGAATCGCGTTTGTGCAGAAAACACTAACACTTGTTCAGAAGGAAAGAAAGCACAGAGCCCCAGATTTTCTGTTGCCCTGGAAGCTTGCAGAGCACTGGGGAAAGGCAGGCAGAGAATTCCCTGCTAGCACCTTCTCTGTGCCTGGGAAGCACAAGTGTTCACATTGCTTCGCAGAATCGCGTTTGTGCAGAAAACACTAACACTTGTTCAGAAGGAAAGAAAGCACAGAGCCCCAGATTTTCTGTTGCCCTGGAGAGCTTGCAGAGCACTGGGGAAAGGCAGGCAGAGAATTCCCTGCTAGCACCTTCTCTGTGCCTGGGAAGCACAAGTGTTCACATTGCTTCGCAGAATCGCGTTTGTGCAGAAAACACTGACACGTGTTCAGAAGGAAAGAAAGCACAGAGCCCCAGATTTGATGTTGCCCTGGAGAGCTTGCAGAGCACTGGGGAAAGGCAGGCAGAGAATTCCCTGCTAGCACCTTCTCTGTGCCTGGGAAGCACAAGTGTTCCCATTGCTTCGCAGAATCGCGTTTGTGCAGAAAACACTGACACGTGTTCAGAAGGAAAGAAAGCACAGAGCCCCACATTTTATGTTGCCCTGGAGAGCTTGCAGAGCACTGGGGAAAGGCAGGCAGAGAATTCCCTGCTAGCACCTTCTCTGTGCCTGGGAAGCACAAGTGTTCCCATTGCTTCGCAGAATCGCGTTTGTGCAGAAAACACTAACACTTGTTCAGAAGGAAAGAAAGCACAGAGCCCCAGATTTTATGTTGCCCTGGAGAGCTTGCAGAGCACTGGGGAAAGGCAGGCAGAGAATTCCCTGCTAGCACCTTCTCTGTGCCTGGTAAGCACAAGTGTTCACATTGCTTCGCAGATTCGCGTTTGTGCAGAAAACACTAACACTTGTTCAGAAGGAAAGAAAGCACAGAGCCCCAGATTTGATGTTGCCCTGGAGAGCTTGCAGAGCACTGGGGAAAGGCAGGCAGAGAATTCCCTGCTAGCACCTTCTCTGTGCCTGGGAAGCACAAGTGTTCACATTGCTTCGCAGAATCGCGTTTGTGCAGAAAACACTAACACTTGTTCAGAAGGAAAGAAAGCACAGAGCCCCAGATTTGATGTTGCCCTGGAGAGCTTGCAGAGCACTGGGGAAAGGCAGGCAGAGAATTCCCTGCTAGCACCTTCTCTGTGCCTGGGAAGCACAAGTGTTCACATTGCTTCGCAGAATCGCGTTTGTGCAGAAAACACTAACACTTGTTCAGAAGGAAAGAAAGCACAGAGCCCCACATTTTCTGTTGCCCTGGAGAGCTTGCAGAGCACTGGGGAAAGGCAGGCAGAGAATTCCCTGCTAGCACCTTCTCTGTGCCTGGGAAGCACAAGTGTTCCCATTGCTTCGCAGAATCGCGTTTGTGCAGAAAACACTAACACTTGTTCAGAAGGAAAGAAAGCACAGAGCCCCAGATTTTCTGTTGCCCTGGAAGCTTGCAGAGCACTGGGGAAAGGCAGGCAGAGAATTCCCTGCTAGCACCTTCTCTGTGCCTGGGAAGCACAAGTGTTCACATTGCTTCGCAGAATCGCGTTTGTGCAGAAAACACTAACACTTGTTCAGAAGGAAAGAAAGCACAGAGCCCCAGATTTTCTGTTGCCCTGGAGAGCTTGCAGAGCACTGGGGAAAGGCAGGCAGAGAATTCCCTGCTAGCACCTTCTCTGTGCCTGGGAAGCACAAGTGTTCACATTGCTTCGCAGAATCGCGTTTGTGCAGAAAACACTGACACGTGTTCAGAAGGAAAGAAAGCACAGAGCCCCAGATTTGATGTTGCCCTGGAGAGCTTGCAGAGCACTGGGGAAAGGCAGGCAGAGAATTCCCTGCTAGCACCTTCTCTGTGCCTGGGAAGCACAAGTGTTCCCATTGCTTCGCAGAATCGCGTTTGTGCAGAAAACACTGACACGTGTTCAGAAGGAAAGAAAGCACAGAGCCCCACATTTTATGTTGCCCTGGAGAGCTTGCAGAGCACTGGGGAAAGGCAGGCAGAGAATTCCCTGCTAGCACCTTCTCTGTGCCTGGGAAGCACAAGTGTTCCCATTGCTTCGCAGAATCGCGTTTGTGCAGAAAACACTAACACTTGTTCAGAAGGAAAGAAAGCACAGAGCCCCACATTTTCTGTTGCCCTGGAGAGCTTGCAGAGCACTGGGGAAAGGCAGGCAGAGAATTCCCTGCTAGCACCTTCTCTGTGCCTGGTAAGCACAAGTGTTCACATTGCTTCGCAGATTCGCGTTTGTGCAGAAAACACTAACACTTGTTCAGAAGGAAAGAAAGCACAGAGCCCCAGATTTGATGTTGCCCTGGAGAGCTTGCAGAGCACTGGGGAAAGGCAGGCAGAGAATTCCCTGCTAGCACCTTCTCTGTGCCTGGGAAGCACAAGTGTTCACATTGCTTCGCAGAATCGCGTTTGTGCAGAAAACACTAACACTTGTTCAGAAGGAAAGAAAGCACAGAGCCCCAGATTTTCTGTTGCCCTGGAGAGCTTGCAGAGCACTGGGGAAAGGCAGGCAGAGAATTCCCTGCTAGCACCTTCTCTGTGCCTGGGAAGCACAAGTGTTCCCATTGCTTCGCAGAATCGCGTTTGTGCAGAAAACACTAACACTTGTTCAGAAGGAAAGCACAGAGCCCCAGATTTTATGTTGCCCTGGAGAGCTTGCAGAGCACTGGGGAAAGGCAGGCAGAGAATTCCCTGCTAGCACCTTCTCTGTGCC
The DNA here is from genome assembly GCA_030819815.1 of Strix occidentalis. Classification (NCBI taxonomy): domain Eukaryota; kingdom Metazoa; phylum Chordata; class Aves; order Strigiformes; family Strigidae; genus Strix; species Strix occidentalis. The sequence continues at coordinate 475,616 of JASWHU010000059.1, read as the reverse complement.
TGGGAAGCACAAGTGTTCACATTGCTTCGCAGAATCGCGTTTGTGCAGAAAACACTAACACTTGTTCAGAAGGAAAGAAAGCACAGAGCCCCACATTTTATGTTGCCCTGGAGAGCTTGCAGAGCACTGGGGAAAGGCAGGCAGAGAATTCCCTGCTAGCACCTTCTCTGTGCCTGGGAAGCACAAGTGTTCACATTGCTTCGCAGAATCGCGTTTGTGCAGAAAACACTAACACTTGTTCAGAAGGAAAGAAAGCACAGAGCCCCAGATTTTATGTTGCCCTGGTGAGCTTGCAGAGCACTGGGGAAAGGCAGGCAGAGAATTCCCTGCTAGCACCTTCTCTGTGCCTGGGAAGCACAAGTGTTCACATTGCTTCGCAGAATCGCGTTTGTGCAGAAAACACTAACACTTGTTCAGAAGGAAAGAAAGCACAGAGCCCCAGATTTTCTGTTGCCCTGGAGAGCTTGCAGAGCACTGGGGAAAGGCAGGCAGAGAATTCCCTGCTAGCACCTTCTCTGTGCCTGGGAAGCACAAGTGTTCCCATTGCTTCGCAGAATCGCGTTTGTGCAGAAAACACTAACACTTGTTCAGAAGGAAAGAAAGCACAGAGCCCCAGATTTGATGTTGCCCTGGAGAGCTTGCAGAGCACTGGGGAAAGGCAGGCAGAGAATTCCCTGCTAGCACCTTCTCTGTGCCTGGGAAGCACAAGTGTTCCCATTGCTTCGCAGAATCGCGTTTGTGCAGAAAACACTAACACTTGTACAGAAGGAAAGAAAGCACAGAGCCCCAGATTTTATGTTGCCCTGGAGAGCTTGCAGAGCACTGGGGAAAGGCAGGCAGAGAATTCCCTGCTAGCACCTTCTCTGTGCCTGGGAAGGAGAAGTGTTCCCATTGCTTCGCAGAATCGCGTTTGTGCAGAAAACACTAACACTTGTTCAGAAGGAAAGCACAGAGCCCCAGATTTTATGTTGCCCTGGAGAGCTTGCAGAGCACTGGGGAAAGGCAGGCAGAGAATTCCCTGCTAGCACCTTCTCTGTGCCTGGGAAGCACAAGTGTTCACATTGCTTCGCAGAATCGCGTTTGTGCAGAAAACACTGACACGTGTTCAGAAGGAAAGAAAGCACAGAGCCCCAGATTTTATGTTGCCCTGGAGAGCTTGCAGAGCACTGGGGAAAGGCAGGCAGAGAATTCCCTGCTAGCACCTTCTCTGTGCCTGGGAAGCACAAGTGTTCACATTGCTTCGCAGAATCGCGTTTGTGCAGAAAACACTAACACTTGTTCAGAAGGAAAGAAAGCACAGAGCCCCAGATTTTCTGTTGCCCTGGAGAGCTTGCAGAGCACTGGGGAAAGGCAGGCAGAGAATTCCCTGCTAGCACCTTCTCTGTGCCTGGGAAGCACAAGTGTTCCCATTGCTTCGCAGAATCGCGTTTGTGCAGAAAACACTAACACTTGTTCAGAAGGAAAGCACAGAGCCCCAGATTTTATGTTGCCCTGGAGAGCTTGCAGAGCACTGGGGAAAGGCAGGCAGAGAATTCCCTGCTAGCACCTTCTCTGTGCCTGGGAAGCACAAGTGTTCCCATTGCTTCGCAGAATCGCGTTTGTGCAGAAAACACTAACACTTGTTCAGAAGGAAAGAAAGCACAGAGCCCCACATTTTATGTTGCCCTGGAGAGCTTGCAGAGCACTGGGGAAAGGCAGGCAGAGAATTCCCTGCTAGCACCTTCTCTGTGCCTGGGAAGCACAAGTGTTCCCATTGCTTCGCAGAATCGCGTTTGTGCAGAAAACACTAACACTTGTTCAGAAGGAAAGAAAGCACAGAGCCCCAGATTTTATGTTGCCCTGGAGAGCTTGCAGAGCACTGGGGAAAGGCAGGCAGAGAATTCCCTGCTAGCACCTTCTCTGTGCCTGGGAAGCACAAGTGTTCACATTGCTTCGCAGAATCGCGTTTGTGCAGAAAACACTAACACTTGTTCAGAAGGAAAGAAAGCACAGAGCCCCACATTTTCTGTTGCCCTGGAGAGCTTGCAGAGCACTGGGGAAAGGCAGGCAGAGAATTCCCTGCTAGCACCTTCTCTGTGCCTGGGAAGCACAAGTGTTCCCATTGCTTCGCAGAATCGCGTTTGTGCAGAAAACACTAACACTTGTTCAGAAGGAAAGAAAGCACAGAGCCCCAGATTTGATGTTGCCCTGGAGAGCTTGCAGAGCACTGGGGAAAGGCAGGCAGAGAATTCCCTGCTAGCACCTTCTCTGTGCCTGGGAAGCACAAGTGTTCCCATTGCTTCGCAGATGCGCGTTTGTGCAGAAAACACTAACACTTGTTCAGAAGGAAAGAAAGCACAGAGCCCCACATTTTATGTTGCCCTGGAGAGCTTGCAGAGCACTGGGGAAAGGCAGGCAGAGAATTCCCTGCTAGCACATTCTCTGTGCCTGGGAAGCACAAGTGTTCCCATTGCTTCGCAGAATCGCGTTTGTGCAGAAAACACTAACACTTGTTCAGAAGGAAAGCACAGAGCCCCAGATTTTATGTTGCCCTGGAGAGCTTGCAGAGCACTGGGGAAAGGCAGGCAGAGAATTCCCTGCTAGCACCTTCTCTGTGCCTGGGAAGCACAAGTGTTCACATTGCTTCGCAGAATCGCGTTTGTGCAGAAAACACTGACACGTGTTCAGAAGGAAAGAAAGCACAGAGCCCCAGATTTTATGTTGCCCTGGAGAGCTTGCAGAGCACTGGGGAAAGGCAGGCAGAGAATTCCCTGCTAGCACCTTCTCTGTGCCTGGGAAGCACAAGTGTTCCCATTGCTTCGCAGAATCGCGTTTGTGCAGAAAACACTAACACTTGTTCAGAAGGAAAGAAAGCACAGAGCCCCAGATTTTATGTTGCCCTGGAAGCTTGCAGAGCACTGGGGAAAGGCAGGCAGAGAAGTCCCTGCTAGCACCTTCTCTGTGCCTGGGAAGCACAAGTGTTCCCATTGCTTCGCAGAATCGCGTTTGTGCAGAAAACACTGACACGTGTTCATAAGGAAAGAAAGCACAGAGCCCCACATTTTATGTTGCCCTGGAGAGCTTGCAGAGCACTGGGGAAAGGCAGGCAGAGAATTCCCTGCTAGCACCTTCTCTGTGCCTGGGAAGCACAAGTGTTCCCATTGCTTCGCAGAATCGCGTTTGTGCAGAAAACACTGACACGTGTTCAGAAGGAAAGAAAGCACAGAGCCCCACATTTTATGTTGCCCTGGAGAGCTTGCAGAGCACTGGGGAAAGGCAGGCAGAGAATTCCCTGCTAGCACCTTCTCTGTGCCTGGGAAGCACAAGTGTTCCCATTGCTTCGCAGAATCGCGTTTGTGCAGAAAACACTAACACTTGTTCAGAAGGAAAGAAAGCACAGAGCCCCAGATTTTCTGTTGCCCTGGAAGCTTGCAGAGCACTGGGGAAAGGCAGGCAGAGAAGTCCCTGCTAGCACCTTCTCTGTGCCTGGGAAGCACAAGTGTTCCCATTGCTTCGCAGAATCGCGTTTGTGCAGAAAACACTAACACTTGTTCAGAAGGAAAGAAAGCACAGAGCCCCACATTTTATGTTGCCCTGGAGAGCTTGCAGAGCACTGGGGAAAGGCAGGCAGAGAATTCCCTGCTAGCACCTTCTCTGTGCCTGGGAAGCACAAGTGTTCCCATTGCTTCGCAGAATCGCGTTTGTGCAGAAAACACTAACACTTGTTCAGAAGGAAAGCACAGAGCCCCAGATTTTATGTTGCCCTGGAGAGCTTGCAGAGCACTGGGGAAAGGCAGGCAGAGAATTCCCTGCTAGCACCTTCTCTGTGCCTGGGAAGCACAAGTGTTCCCATTGCTTCGCAGATTCGCGTTTGTGCAGAAAACACTAACACTTGTTCAGAAGGAAAGAAAGCACAGAGCCCCACATTTTCTGTTGCCCTGGAGAGCTTGCAGAGCACTGGGGAAAGGCAGGCAGAGAATTCCCTGCTAGCACCTTCTCTGTGCCTGGGAAGCACAAGTGTTCCCATTGCTTCGCAGAATCGCGTTTGTGCAGAAAACACTAACACTTGTTCAGAAGGAAAGAAAGCACAGAGCCCCACATTTTCTGTTGCCCTGGAAGCTTGCAGAGCACTGGGGAAAGGCAGGCAGAGAATTCCCTGCTAGCACCTTCTCTGTGCCTGGGAAGCACAAGTGTTCCCATTGCTTCGCAGAATCGCGTTTGTGCAGAAAACACTAACACTTGTTCAGAAGGAAAGAAAGCACAGAGCCCCAGATTTTCTGTTGCCCTGGAAGCTTGCAGAGCACTGGGGAAAGGCAGGCAGAGAAGTCCCTGCTAGCACCTTCTCTGTGCCTGGGAAGCACAAGTGTTCACATTGCTTCGCAGAATCGCGTTTGTGCAGAAAACACTGACACGTGTTCAGAAGGAAAGAAAGCACAGAGCCCCAGATTTTATGTTGCCCTGGAGAGCTTGCAGAGCACTGGGGAAAGGCAGGCAGAGAATTCCCTGCTAGCACCTTCTCTGTGCCTGGGAAGCACAAGTGTTCACATTGCTTCGCAGAATCGCGTTTGTGCAGAAAACACTAACACTTGTTCAGAAGGAAAGAAAGCACAGAGCCCCAGATTTTATGTTGCCCGGGAGAGCTTGCAGAGCACTGGGGAAAGGCAGGCAGAGAATTCCCTGCTAGCACCTTCTCTGTGCCTGGGAAGCACAAGTGTTCGCATTGCTTCGCAGAATCGCGTTTGTGCAGAAAACACTAACACTTGTTCAGAAGGAAAGAAAGCACAGAGCCCCACATTTTCTGTTGCCCTGGAGAGCTTGCAGAGCACTGGGGAAAGGCAGGCAGAGAATTCCCTGCTAGCACCTTCTCTGTGCCTGGGAAGCACAAGTGTTCCCATTGCTTCGCAGAATCGCGTTTGTGCAGAAAACACTAACACTTGTTCAGAAGGAAAGAAAGCACAGAGCCCCAGATTTTATGTTGCCCTGGAGAGCTTGCAGAGCACTGGGGAAAGGCAGGCAGAGAATTCCCTGCTAGCACCTTCTCTGTGCCTGGTAAGCACAAGTGTTCACATTGCTTCGCAGATTCGCGTTTGTGCAGAAAACACTAACACTTGTTCAGAAGGAAAGAAAGCACAGAGCCCCAGATTTGATGTTGCCCTGGAGAGCTTGCAGAGCACTGGGGAAAGGCAGGCAGAGAATTCCCTGCTAGCACCTTCTCTGTGCCTGGGAAGCACAAGTGTTCACATTGCTTCGCAGAATCGCGTTTGTGCAGAAAACACTAACACTTGTTCAGAAGGAAAGAAAGCACAGAGCCCCAGATTTTATGTTGCCCTGGAGAGCTTGCAGAGCACTGGGGAAAGGCAGGCAGAGAATTCCCTGCTAGCACCTTCTCTGTGCCTGGGAAGCACAAGTGTTCCCATTGCTTCGCAGAATCGCGTTTGTGCAGAAAACACTAACACTTGTTCAGAAGGAAAGCACAGAGCCCCAGATTTTATGTTGCCCTGGAGAGCTTGCAGAGCACTGGGGAAAGGCAGGCAGAGAATTCCCTGCTAGCACCTTCTCTGTGCCTGGGAAGCACAAGTGTTCACATTGCTTCGCAGAATCGCGTTTGTGCAGAAAACACTGACACGTGTTCAGAAGGAAAGAAAGCACAGAGCCCCAGATTTTATGTTGCCCTGGAGAGCTTGCAGAGCACTGGGGAAAGGCAGGCAGAGAATTCCCTGCTAGCACCTTCTCTGTGCCTGGGAAGGAGAAGTGTTCCCATTGCTTCGCAGAATCGCGTTTGTGCAGAAAACACTAACACTTGTTCAGAAGGAAAGAAAGCACAGAGCCCCACATTTTATGTTGCCCTGGAGAGCTTGCAGAGCACTGGGGAAAGGCAGGCAGAGAATTCCCTGCTAGCACCTTCTCTGTGCCTGGGAAGCACAAGTGTTCACATTGCTTCGCAGAATCGCGTTTGTGCAGAAAACACTGACACGTGTTCAGAAGGAAAGAAAGCACAGAGCCCCAGATTTGATGTTGCCCTGGAGAGCTTGCAGAGCACTGGGGAAAGGCAGGCAGAGAATTCCCTGCTAGCACCTTCTCTGTGCCTGGGAAGCACAAGTGTTCACATTGCTTCGCAGAATCGCCTTAGTGCAGAAAACACTAACACTTGTTCAAAAGGAAAGAAAGCACAGAGCCCCAGATTTTATGTTGCCCTGGAGAGCTTGCAGAGCACTGGGGAAAGGCAGGCAGAGAATTCCCTGCTAGCACCTTCTCTGTGCCTGGGAAGGAGAAGTGTTCCCATTGCTTCGCAGAATCGCGTTTGTGCAGAAAACACTAACACTTGTTCAGAAGGAAAGAAAGCACAGAGCCCCAGATTTTATGTTGCCCTGGAGAGCTTGCAGAGCACTGGGGAAAGGCAGGCAGAGAATTCCCTGCTAGCACCTTCTCTGTGCCTGGGAAGCACAAGTGTTCCCATTGCTTCGCAGATTCGCGTTTGTGCAGAAAACACTGACACGTGTTCAGAAGGAAAGAAAGCACAGAGCCCCAGATTTTATGTTGCCCTGGAGAGCTTGCAGAGCACTGGGGAAAGGCAGGCAGAGAATTCCCTGCTAGCACCTTCTCTGTGCCTGGGAAGCACAAGTGTTCACATTGCTTCGCAGAATCGCGTTTGTGCAGAAAACACTAACACTTGTTCAGAAGGAAAGAAAGCACAGAGCCCCAGATTTTCTGTTGCCCTGGAGAGCTTGCAGAGCACTGGGGAAAGGCAGGCAGAGAATTCCCTGCTAGCACCTTCTCTGTGCCTGGTAAGCACAAGTGTTCACATTGCTTCGCAGATTCGCGTTTGTGCAGAAAACACTAACACTTGTTCAGAAGGAAAGAAAGCACAGAGCCCCAGATTTTATGTTGCCCTGGAGAGCTTGCAGAGCACTGGGGAAAGGCAGGCAGAGAATTCCCTGCTAGCACCTTCTCTGTGCCTGGGAAGCACAAGTGTTCCCATTGCTTCGCAGATTCGCGTTTGTGCAGAAAACACTGACACGTGTTCAGAAGGAAAGAAAGCACAGAGCCCCAGATTTTATGTTGCCCTGGAGAGCTTGCAGAGCACTGGGGAAAGGCAGGCAGAGAATTCCCTGCTAGCACCTTCTCTGTGCCTGGGAAGCACAAGTGTTCACATTGCTTCGCAGAATCGCGTTTGTGCAGAAAACACTAACACTTGTTCAGAAGGAAAGAAAGCACAGAGCCCCAGATTTTCTGTTGCCCTGGAGAGCTTGCAGAGCACTGGGGAAAGGCAGGCAGAGAATTCCCTGCTAGCACCTTCTCTGTGCCTGGGAAGCACAAGTGTTCACATTGCTTCGCAGATTCGCGTTTGTGCAGAAAACACTAACACTTGTTCAGAAGGAAAGAAAGCACAGAGCCCCAGATTTTATGTTGCCCTGGAGAGCTTGCAGAGCACTGGGGAAAGGCAGGCAGAGAATTCCCTGCTAGCACCTTCTCTGTGCCTGGGAAGCACAAGTGTTCGCATTGCTTCGCAGAATCGCGTTTGTGCAGAAAACACTAACACTTGTTCAGAAGGAAAGAAAGCACAGAGCCCCAGATTTTATGTTGCCCTGGAGAGCTTGCAGAGCACTGGGGAAAGGCAGGCAGAGAATTCCCTGCTAGCACCTTCTCTGTGCCTGGGAAGCACAAGTGTTCCCATTGCTTCGCAGAATCGCGTTTGTGCAGAAAACACTGACACTTGTTCAGAAGGAAAGAAAGCACAGAGCCCCACATTTTATGTTGCCCTGGAGAGCTTGCAGAGCACTGGGGAAAGGCAGGCAGAGAATTCCCTGCTAGCACCTTCTCTGTGCCTGGGAAGCACAAGTGTTCCCATTGCTTCGCAGAATCGCGTTTGTGCAGAAAACACTAACACTTGTTCAGAAGGAAAGAAAGCACAGAGCCCCACATTTTATGTTGCCCTGGAGAGCTTGCAGAGCACTGGGGAAAGGCAGGCAGAGAAGTCCCTGCTAGCACCTTCTCTGTGCCTGGGAAGGAGAAGTGTTCCCATTGCTTCGCAGAATCGCGTTTGTGCAGAAAACACTAACACTTGTTCAGAAGGAAAGAAAGCACAGAGCCCCACATTTTCTGTTGCCCTGGAAGCTTGCAGAGCACTGGGGAAAGGCAGGCAGAGAATTCCCTGCTAGCATCTTCTCTGTGCCTGGGAAGGAGAAGTGTTCCCATTGCTTCGCAGATTCGCGTTTGTGCAGAAAACACTAACACTTGTTCAGAAGGAAAGAAAGCACAGAGCCCCAGATTTTATGTTGCCCTGGAGAGCTTGCAGAGCACTGGGGAAAGGCAGGCAGAGAATTCCCTGCTAGCACCTTCTCTGTGCCTGGGAAGCACAAGTGTTCACATTGCTTCGCAGAATCGCGTTTGTGCAGAAAACACTGACACGTGTTCAGAAGGAAAGAAAGCACAGAGCCCCAGATTTTATGTTGCCCTGGAGAGCTTGCAGAGCACTGGGGAAAGGCAGGCAGAGAATTCCCTGCTAGCACCTTCTCTGTGCCTGGGAAGCACAAGTGTTCCCATTGCTTCGCAGAATCGCGTTTGTGCAGAAAACACTGACACGTGTTCAGAAGGAAAGAAAGCACAGAGCCCCAGATTTTATGTTGCCCTGGAGAGCTTGCAGAGCACTGGGGAAAGGCAGGCAGAGAATTCCCTGCTAGCACCTTCTCTGTGCCTGGGAAGCACAAGTGTTCCCATTGCTTCGCAGAATCACGTTTGTGCAGAAAACACTAACACTTGTTCAGAAGGAAAGAAAGCACAGAGCCCCAGATTTTATGTTGCCCTGGAGAGCTTGCAGAGCACTGGGGAAAGGCAGGCAGAGAATTCCCTGCTAGCACCTTCTCTGTGCCTGGGAAGCACAAGTGTTCACATTGCTTCGCAGATTCGCGTTTGTGCAGAAAACACTAACACTTGTTCAGAAGGAAAGAAAGCACAGAGCCCCAGATTTGATGTTGCCCTGCAGAGCTTGCAGAGCACTGGGGAAAGGCAGGCAGAGAATTCCCTGCTAGCACCTTCTCTGTGCCTGGGAAGCACAAGTGTTCACATTGCTTCGCAGAATCGCGTTTGTGCAGAAAACACTAACACTTGTTCAGAAGGAAAGAAAGCACAGAGCCCCAGATTTGATGTTGCCCTGGAGAGCTTGCAGAGCACTGGGGAAAGGCAGGCAGAGAATTCCCTGCTAGCACCTTCTCTGTGCCTGGGAAGCACAAGTGTTCCCATTGCTTCGCAGAATCGCGTTTGTGCAGAAAACACTAACACTTGTTCAGAAGGAAAGAAAGCACAGAGCCCCACATTTTCTGTTGCCCTGGAGAGCTTGCAGAGCACTGGGGAAAGGCAGGCAGAAAATTCCCTGCTAGCACCTTCTCTGTGCCTGGGAAGCACAAGTGTTCACATTGCTTCGCAGATTCGCGTTTGTGCAGAAAACACTAACACTTGTTTAGAAGGAAAGAAAGCACAGAGCCCCAGATTTTATGTTGCCCTGGAGAGCTTGCAGAGCACTGGGGAAAGGCAGGCAGAGAATTCCCTGCTAGCACCTTCTCTGTGCCTGGGAAGCACAAGTGTTCACATTGCTTCGCAGATTCGCGTTTGTGCAGAAAACACTAACACTTGTTCAGAAGGAAAGAAAGCACAGAGCCCCAGATTTTATGTTGCCCTGGAGAGCTTGCAGAGCACTGGGGAAAGGCAGGCAGAGAATTCCCTGCTAGCACCTTCTCTGTGCCTGGGAAGCACAAGTGTTCCCATTGCTTCGCAGATTCGCGTTTGTGCAGAAAACACTAACACTTGTTCAGAAGGAAAGAAAGCACAGAGCCCCACATTTTCTGTTGCCCTGGAGAGCTTGCAGAGCACTGGGGAAAGGCAGGCAGAGAATTCCCTGCTAGCACCTTCTCTGTGCCTGGGAAGCACAAGTGTTCACATTGCTTCGCAGATTCGCGTTTGTGCAGAAAACACTAACACTTGTTCAGAAGGAAAGAAAGCACAGAGCCCCAGATTTGATGTTGCCCTGCAGAGCTTGCAGAGCACTGGGGAAAGGCAGGCAGAGAATTCCCTGCTAGCACCTTCTCTGTGCCTGGGAAGCACAAGTGTTCACATTGCTTCGCAGAATCGCGTTTGTGCAGAAAACACTGACACTTGTTCAGAAGGAAAGAAAGCACAGAGCCCCAGATTTTCTGTTGCCCTGGAGAGCTTGCAGAGCACTGGGGAAAGGCAGGCAGAGAATTCCCTGCTAGCACCTTCTCTGTGCCTGGGAAGCACAAGTGTTCACATTGCTTCGCAGAATCGCGTTTGTGCAGAAAACACTGACACTTGTTCAGAAGGAAAGAAAGCACAGAGCCCCACATTTTCTGTTGCCCTGGAGAGCTTGCAGAGCACCGGGGAAAGGCAGGCAGAAAATTCCCTGCTAGCACCTTCTCTGTGCCTGGGAAGCACAAGTGTTCACATTGCTTCGCAGATTCGCGTTTGTGCAGAAAACACTAACACTTGTTCAGAAGGAAAGAAAGCACAGAGCCCCAGATTTTATGTTGCCCTGGAGAGCTTGCAGAGCACTGGGGAAAGGCAGGCAGAGAATTCCCTGCTAGCACCTTCTCTGTGCCTGGGAAGCACAAGTGTTCACATTGCTTCGCAGATTCGCGTTTGTGCAGAAAACACTAACACTTGTTCAGAAGGAAAGAAAGCACAGAGCCCCACATTTTAGGTTGCCCTGGAGAGCTTGCAGAGCACTGGGGAAAGGCAGGCAGAGAAGTCCCTGCTAGCACCTTCTCTGTGCCTGGGAAGCACAAGTGTTCACATTGCTTCGCAGATTCGCGTTTGTGCAGAAAACACTAACACTTGTTCAGAAGGAAAGAAAGCACAGAGCCCCACATTTTCTGTTGCCCTGGAGAGCTTGCAGAGCACTGGGGAAAGGCAGGCAGAGAATTCCCTGCTAGCACCTTCTCTGTGCCTGGGAAGCACAAGTGTTCCCATTGCTTCGCAGAATCGCGTTTGTGCAGAAAACACTAACACTTGTTCAGAAGGAAAGAAAGCACAGAGCCCCAGATTTTCTGTTGCCCTGGAAGCTTGCAGAGCACTGGGGAAAGGCAGGCAGAGAAGTCCCTGCTAGCACCTTCTCTGTGCCTGGGAAGTACAAGTGTTCACATTGCTTCGCAGAATCGCGTTTGTGCAGAAAACACTGACACGTGTTCATAAGGAAAGAAAGCACAGAGCCCCAGATTTTATGTTGCCCTGGAGAGCTTGCAGAGCACTGGGGAAAGGCAGGCAGAGAATTCCCTGCTAGCACCTTCTCTGTGCCTGGGAAGCACAAGTGTTCACATTGCTTCGCAGAATCGCGTTTGTGCAGAAAACACTGACACGTGTTCAGAAGGAAAGAAAGCACAGAGCCCCAGATTTTATGTTGCCCTGGAGAGCTTGCAGAGCACTGGGGAAAGGCAGGCAGAGAATTCCCTGCTAGCACCTTCTCTGTGCCTGGGAAGCACAAGTGTTCCCATTGCTTCGCAGAATCGCGTTTGTGCAGAAAACACTAACACTTGTTCAGAAGGAAAGAAAGCACAGAGCCCCAGATTTTCTGTTGCCCTGGAAGCTTGCAGAGCACTGGGGAAAGGCAGGCAGAGAAGTCCCTGCTAGCACCTTCTCTGTGCCTGGGAAGCACAAGTGTTCACATTGCTTCGCAGAATCGCGTTTGTGCAGAAAACACTGACACGTGTTCAGAAGGAAAGAAAGCACAGAGCCCCAGATTTTATGTTGCCCTGGAGAGCTTGCAGAGCACTGGGGAAAGGCAGGCAGAGAATTCCCTGCTAGCACCTTCTCTGTGCCTGGGAAGCACAAGTGTTCACATTGCTTCGCAGAATCGCGTTTGTGCAGAAAACACTGACACGTGTTCAGAAGGAAAGAAAGCACAGAGCCCCACATTTTATGTTGCCCTGGAGAGCTTGCAGAGCACTGGGGAAAGGCAGGCAGAGAATTCCCTGCTAGCACCTTCTCTGTGCCTGGGAAGCACAAGTGTTCACATTGCTTCGCAGAATCGCGTTTGTGCAGAAAACACTAACACTTGTTCAGAAGGAAAGAAAGCACAGAGCCCCACATTTTCTGTTGCCCTGGAGAGCTTGCAGAGCACTGGGGAAAGGCAGGCAGAGAATTCCCTGCTAGCACCTTCTCTGTGCCTGGGAAGCACAAGTGTTCACATTGCTTCGCAGATTCGCGTTTGTGCAGAAAACACTAACACTTGTTCAGAAGGAAAGAAAGCACAGAGCCCCACATTTTATGTTGCCCTGGAGAGCTTGCAGAGCACTGGGGAAAGGCAGGCAGAGAAGTCCCTGCTAGCACCTTCTCTGTGCCTGGGAAGCACAAGTGTTCACATTGCTTCGCAGAATCGCGTTTGTGCAGAAAACACTGACACGTGTTCATAAGGAAAGAAAGCACAGAGCCCCAGATTTTATGTTGCCCTGGAGAGCTTGCAGAGCACTGGGGAAAGGCAGGCAGAGAATTCCCTGCTAGCACCTTCTCTGTGCCTGGTAAGCACAAGTGTTCACATTGCTTCGCAGAATCGCGTTTGTGCAGAAAACACTGACACGTGTTCAGAAGGAAAGAAAGCACAGAGCCCCAGATTTTATGTTGCCCTGGAGAGCTTGCAGAGCACTGGGGAAAGGCAGGCAGAGAATTCCCTGCTAGCACCTTCTCTGTGCCTGGGAAGGAGAAGTGTTCCCATTGCTTCGCAGAATCACGTTTGTGCAGAAAACACTAACACTTGTTCAGAAGGAAAGAAAGCACAGAGCCCCAGATTTTATGTTGCCCTGGAGAGCTTGCAGAGCACTGGGGAAAGGCAGGCAGAGAATTCCCTGCTAGCACCTTCTCTGTGCCTGGGAAGCACAAGTGTTCCCATTGCTTCGCAGATTCGCGTTTGTGCAGAAAACACTGACACGTGTTCAGAAGGAAAGAAAGCACAGAGCCCCACATTTTATGTTGCCCTGGAGAGCTTGCAGAGCACTGGGGAAAGGCAGGCAGAGAATTCCCTGCTAGCACCTTCTCTGTGCCTGGGAAGCACAAGTGTTCACATTGCTTCGCAGATTCGCGTTTGTGCAGAAAACACTAACACTTGTTCAGAAGGAAAGAAAGCACAGAGCCCCAGATTTGATGTTGCCCTGCAGAGCTTGCAGAGCACTGGGGAAAGGCAGGCAGAGAATTCCCTGCTAGCACCTTCTCTGTGCCTGGGAAGCACAAGTGTTCACATTGCTTCGCAGAATCGCGTTTGTGCAGAAAACACTAACACTTGTTCAGAAGGAAAGAAAGCACAGAGCCCCAGATTTTCTGTTGCCCTGGAGAGCTTGCAGAGCACTGGGGAAAGGCAGGCAGAGAATTCCCTGCTAGCACCTTCTCTGTGCCTGGGAAGCACAAGTGTTCACATTGCTTCGCAGAATCGCGTTTGTGCAGAAAACACTAACACTTGTTCAGAAGGAAAGAAAGCACAGAGCCCCACATTTTCTGTTGCCCTGGAGAGCTTGCAGAGCACTGGGGAAAGGCAGGCAGAAAATTCCCTGCTAGCACCTTCTCTGTGCCTGGGAAGCACAAGTGTTCACATTGCTTCGCAGATTCGCGTTTGTGCAGAAAACACTAACACTTGTTCAGAAGGAAAGAAAGCACAGAGCCCCAGATTTTATGTTGCCCTGGAGAGCTTGCAGAGCACTGGGGAAAGGCAGGCAGAGAATTCCCTGCTAGCACCTTCTCTGTGCCTGGGAAGCACAAGTGTTCACATTGCTTCGCAGATTCGCGTTTGTGCAGAAAACACTAACACTTGTTCAGAAGGAAAGAAAGCACAGAGCCCCAGATTTTATGTTGCCCTGGAGAGCTTGCAGAGCACTGGGGAAAGGCAGGCAGAGAATTCCCTGCTAGCACCTTCTCTGTGCCTGGGAAGCACAAGTGTTCACATTGCTTCGCAGATTCGCGTTTGTGCAGAAAACACTAACACTTGTTCAGAAGGAAAGAAAGCACAGAGCCCCACATTTTCTGTTGCCCTGGAGAGCTTGCAGAGCACTGGGGAAAGGCAGGCAGAGAATTCCCTGCTAGCACCTTCTCTGTGCCTGGGAAGCACAAGTGTTCCCATTGCTTCGCAGAATCGCGTTTGTGCAGAAAACACTAACACTTGTTCAGAAGGAAAGAAAGCACAGAGCCCCAGATTTTCTGTTGCCCTGGAGAGCTTGCAGAGCACTGGGGAAAGGCAGGCAGAGAAGTCCCTGCTAGCACCTTCTCTGTGCCTGGGAAGCACAAGTGTTCCCATTGCTTCGCAGAATCGCGTTTGTGCAGAAAACACTGACACGTGTTCAGAAGGAAAGAAAGCACAGAGCCCCAGATTTTATGTTGCCCTGGAGAGCTTGCAGAGCACTGGGGAAAGGCAGGCAGAGAATTCCCTGCTAGCACCTTCTCTGTGCCTGGGAAGCACAAGTGTTCCCATTGCTTCGCAGAATCGCGTTTGTGCAGAAAACACTGACACGTGTTCAGAAGGAAAGAAAGCACAGAGCCCCAGATTTTATGTTGCCCTGGAGAGCTTGCAGAGCACTGGGGAAAGGCAGGCAGAGAATTCCCTGCTAGCACCTTCTCTGTGCCTGGGAAGCACAAGTGTTCCCATTGCTTCGCAGAATCGCGTTTGTGCAGAAAACACTAACACTTGTTCAGAAGGAAAGAAAGCACAGAGCCCCAGATTTTCTGTTGCCCTGGAAGCTTGCAGAGCACTGGGGAAAGGCAGGCAGAGAAGTCCCTGCTAGCACCTTCTCTGTGCCTGGGAAGCACAAGTGTTCACATTGCTTCGCAGAATCGCGTTTGTGCAGAAAACACTGACACGTGTTCAGAAGGAAAGAAAGCACAGAGCCCCAGATTTTATGTTGCCCTGGAGAGCTTGCAGAGCACTGGGGAAAGGCAGGCAGAGAATTCCCTGCTAGCACCTTCTCTGTGCCTGGGAAGCACAAGTGTTCCCATTGCTTCGCAGAATCGCGTTTGTGCAGAAAACACTGACACGTGTTCAGAAGGAAAGAAAGCACAGAGCCCCACATTTTATGTTGCCCTGGAGAGCTTGCAGAGCACTGGGGAAAGGCAGGCAGAGAATTCCCTGCTAGCACCTTCTCTGTGCCTGGGAAGCACAAGTGTTCCCATTGCTTCGCAGAATCGCGTTTGTGCAGAAAACACTAACACTTGTTCAGAAGGAAAGAAAGCACAGAGCCCCAGATTTTATGTTGCCCTGGAGAGCTTGCAGAGCACTGGGGAAAGGCAGGCAGAGAATTCCCTGCTAGCACCTTCTCTGTGCCTGGGAAGCACAAGTGTTCACATTGCTTCGCAGATTCGCGTTTGTGCAGAAAACACTAACACTTGTTCAGAAGGAAAGAAAGCACAGAGCCCCACATTTTATGTTGCCCTGGAGAGCTTGCAGAGCACTGGGGAAAGGCAGGCAGAGAAGTCCCTGCTAGCACCTTCTCTGTGCCTGGGAAGCACAAGTGTTCACATTGCTTCGCAGAATCGCGTTTGTGCAGAAAACACTGACACGTGTTCATAAGGAAAGAAAGCACAGAGCCCCACATTTTATGTTGCCCTGGAGAGCTTGCAGAGCACTGGGGAAAGGCAGGCAGAGAATTCCCTGCTAGCACCTTCTCTGTGCCTGGGAAGCACAAGTGTTCACATTGCTTCGCAGAATCGCGTTTGTGCAGAAAACACTGACACGTGTTCAGAAGGAAAGAAAGCACAGAGCCCCAGATTTTATGTTGCCCTGGAGAGCTTGCAGAGCACTGGGGAAAGGCAGGCAGAGAATTCCCTGCTAGCACCTTCTCTGTGCCTGGGAAGCACAAGTGTTCCCATTGCTTCGCAGAATCACGTTTGTGCAGAAAACACTAACACTTGTTCAGAAGGAAAGAAAGCACAGAGCCCCAGATTTTATGTTGCCCTGGAGAGCTTGCAGAGCACTGGGGAAAGGCAGGCAGAGAATTCCCTGCTAGCACCTTCTCTGTGCCTGGGAAGCACAAGTGTTCCCATTGCTTCGCAGATTCGCGTTTGTGCAGAAAACACTGACACGTGTTCAGAAGGAAAGAAAGCACAGAGCCCCACATTTTATGTTGCCCTGGAGAGCTTGCAGAGCACTGGGGAAAGGCAGGCAGAGAATTCCCTGCTAGCACCTTCTCTGTGCCTGGGAAGCACAAGTGTTCACATTGCTTCGCAGATTCGCGTTTGTGCAGAAAACACTAACACTTGTTCAGAAGGAAAGAAAGCACAGAGCCCCACATTTTCTGTTGCCCTGGAGAGCTTGCAGAGCACTGGGGAAAGGCAGGCAGAGAATTCCCTGCTAGCACCTTCTCTGTGCCTGGGAAGCACAAGTGTTCACATTGCTTCGCAGAATCGCGTTTGTGCAGAAAACACTAACACTTGTTCAGAAGGAAAGAAAGCACAGAGCC
Source organism: Strix occidentalis (assembly GCA_030819815.1). Lineage (NCBI taxonomy): Eukaryota > Metazoa > Chordata > Aves > Strigiformes > Strigidae > Strix > Strix occidentalis. The sequence continues at coordinate 459,198 of JASWHU010000059.1, read as the reverse complement.
CCAGATTTTCTGTTGCCCTGGAGAGCTTGCAGAGCACTGGGGAAAGGCAGGCAGAGAATTCCCTGCTAGCACCTTCTCTGTGCCTGGGAAGCACAAGTGTTCCCATTGCTTCGCAGAATCGCGTTTGTGCAGAAAACACTAACACTTGTTCAGAAGGAAAGAAAGCACAGAGCCCCACATTTTCTGTTGCCCTGGAGAGCTTGCAGAGCACTGGGGAAAGGCAGGCAGAAAATTCCCTGCTAGCACCTTCTCTGTGCCTGGGAAGCACAAGTGTTCACATTGCTTCGCAGATTCGCGTTTGTGCAGAAAACACTAACACTTGTTCAGAAGGAAAGAAAGCACAGAGCCCCAGATTTTATGTTGCCCTGGAGAGCTTGCAGAGCACTGGGGAAAGGCAGGCAGAGAATTCCCTGCTAGCACCTTCTCTGTGCCTGGGAAGCACGAGTGTTCACATTGCTTCGCAGATTCGCGTTTGTGCAGAAAACACTAACACTTGTTCAGAAGGAAAGAAAGCACAGAGCCCCACATTTTCTGTTGCCCTGGAGAGCTTGCAGAGCACTGGGGAAAGGCAGGCAGAGAATTCCCTGCTAGCACCTTCTCTGTGCCTGGGAAGCACAAGTGTTCCCATTGCTTCGCAGAATCGCGTTTGTGCAGAAAACACTAACACTTGTTCAGAAGGAAAGAAAGCACAGAGCCCCAGATTTTATGTTGCCCTGGAGAGCTTGCAGAGCACTGGGGAAAGGCAGGCAGAGAAGTCCCTGCTAGCACCTTCTCTGTGCCTGGGAAGCACAAGTGTTCACATTGCTTCGCAGAATCGCGTTTGTGCAGAAAACACTGACACGTGTTCAGAAGGAAAGAAAGCACAGAGCCCCAGATTTTATGTTGCCCTGGAGAGCTTGCAGAGCACTGGGGAAAGGCAGGCAGAGAATTCCCTGCTAGCACCTTCTCTGTGCCTGGGAAGCACAAGTGTTCACATTGCTTCGCAGAATCGCGTTTGTGCAGAAAACACTGACACGTGTTCAGAAGGAAAGAAAGCACAGAGCCCCAGATTTTATGTTGCCCTGGAGAGCTTGCAGAGCACTGGGGAAAGGCAGGCAGAGAATTCCCTGCTAGCACCTTCTCTGTGCCTGGGAAGCACAAGTGTTCCCATTGCTTCGCAGAATCGCGTTTGTGCAGAAAACACTAACACTTGTTCAGAAGGAAAGAAAGCACAGAGCCCCACATTTTATGTTGCCCTGGAAGCTTGCAGAGCACTGGGGAAAGGCAGGCAGAGAATTCCCTGCTAGCACCTTCTCTGTGCCTGGGAAGCACAAGTGTTCACATTGCTTCGCAGAATCGCGTTTGTGCAGAAAACACTGACACGTGTTCAGAAGGAAAGAAAGCACAGAGCCCCACATTTTATGTTGCCCTGGAGAGCTTGCAGAGCACTGGGGAAAGGCAGGCAGAGAATTCCCTGCTAGCACCTTCTCTGTGCCTGGGAAGGAGAAGTGTTCCCATTGCTTCGCAGAATCGCGTTTGTGCAGAAAACACTAACACTTGTTCAGAAGGAAAGAAAGCACAGAGCCCCACATTTTATGTTGCCCTGGAGAGCTTGCAGAGCACTGGGGAAAGGCAGGCAGAGAATTCCCTGCTAGCACCTTCTCTGTGCCTGGGAAGCACAAGTGTTCCCATTGCTTCGCAGAATCGCGTTTGTGCAGAAAACACTAACACTTGTTCAGAAGGAAAGAAAGCACAGAGCCCCACATTTTATGTTGCCCTGGAAGCTTGCAGAGCACTGGGGAAAGGCAGGCAGAGAAGTCCCTGCTAGCACCTTCTCTGTGCCTGGGAAGCACAAGTGTTCACATTGCTTCGCAGAATCGCGTTTGTGCAGAAAACACTGACACGTGTTCAGAAGGAAAGAAAGCACAGAGCCCCACATTTTCTGTTGCCCTGGAGAGCTTGCAGAGCACTGGGGAAAGGCAGGCAGAGAATTCCCTGCTAGCACCTTCTCTGTGCCTGGGAAGCACAAGTGTTCACATTGCTTCGCAGAATCGCGTTTGTGCAGAAAACACTGACACGTGTTCAGAAGGAAAGAAAGCACAGAGCCCCACATTTTATGTTGCCCTGGAGAGCTTGCAGAGCACTGGGGAAAGGCAGGCAGAGAATTCCCTGCTAGCACCTTCTCTGTGCCTGGGAAGCACAAGTGTTCACATTGCTTCGCAGAATCGCGTTTGTGCAGAAAACACTAACACTTGTTCAGAAGGAAAGAAAGCACAGAGCCCCACATTTTCTGTTGCCCTGGAGAGCTTGCAGAGCACTGGGGAAAGGCAGGCAGAGAATTCCCTGCTAGCACCTTCTCTGTGCCTGGGAAGCACAAGTGTTCACATTGCTTCGCAGAATCGCGTTTGTGCAGAAAACACTGACACGTGTTCAGAAGGAAAGAAAGCACAGAGCCCCAGATTTTATGTTGCCCTGGAGAGCTTGCAGAGCACTGGGGAAAGGCAGGCAGAGAATTCCCTGCTAGCACCTTCTCTGTGCCTGGGAAGGAGAAGTGTTCACATTGCTTCGCAGAATCGCGTTTGTGCAGAAAACACTAACACTTGTTCAGAAGGAAAGAAAGCACAGAGCCCCAGATTTTATGTTGCCCTGGAGAGCTTGCAGAGCACTGGGGAAAGGCAGGCAGAGAATTCCCTGCTAGCACCTTCTCTGTGCCTGGGAAGCACAAGTGTTCACATTGCTTCGCAGAATCGCGTTTGTGCAGAAAACACTGACACGTGTTCAGAAGGAAAGAAAGCACAGAGCCCCAGATTTTATGTTGCCCTGGAGAGCTTGCAGAGCACTGGGGAAAGGCAGGCAGAGAATTCCCTGCTAGCACCTTCTCTGTGCCTGGGAAGCACAAGTGTTCCCATTGCTTCGCAGATTCGCGTTTGTGCAGAAAACACTAACACTTGTTCAGAAGGAAAGAAAGCACAGAGCCCCAGATTTGATGTTGCCCTGGAGAGCTTGCAGAGCACTGGGGAAAGGCAGGCAGAGAATTCCCTGCTAGCACCTTCTCTGTGCCTGGGAAGCACAAGTGTTCCCATTGCTTCGCAGAATCGCGTTTGTGCAGAAAACACTAACACTTGTTCAGAAGGAAAGAAAGCACAGAGCCCCAGATTTGATGTTGCCCTGGAGAGCTTGCAGAGCACTGGGGAAAGGCAGGCAGAGAATTCCCTGCTAGCACCTTCTCTGTGCCTGGGAAGCACAAGTGTTCGCATTGCTTCGCAGAATCGCGTTTGTGCAGAAAACACTAACACTTGTTCAGAAGGAAAGAAAGCACAGAGCCCCAGATTTGATGTTGCCCTGGAGAGCTTGCAGAGCACTGGGGAAAGGCAGGCAGAGAATTCCCTGCTAGCACCTTCTCTGTGCCTGGGAAGCACAAGTGTTCCCATTGCTTCGCAGAATCGCGTTTGTGCAGAAAACACTAACACTTGTTCAGAAGGAAAGAAAGCACAGAGCCCCACATTTTATGTTGCCCTGGAGAGCTTGCAGAGCACTGGGGAAAGGCAGGCAGAAAATTCCCTGCTAGCACCTTCTCTGTGCCTGGGAAGCACAAGTGTTCACATTGCTTCGCAGATTCGCGTTTGTGCAGAAAACACTAACACTTGTTCAGAAGGAAAGAAAGCACAGAGCCCCAGATTTTATGTTGCCCTGGAGAGCTTGCAGAGCACTGGGGAAAGGCAGGCAGAGAATTCCCTGCTAGCACCTTCTCTGTGCCTGGGAAGCACAAGTGTTCACATTGCTTCGCAGAATCGCGTTTGTGCAGAAAACACTAACACTTGTTCAGAAGGAAAGAAAGCACAGAGCCCCACATTTTATGTTGCCCTGGAGAGCTTGCAGAGCACTGGGGAAAGGCAGGCAGAGAATTCCCTGCTAGCACCTTCTCTGTGCCTGGGAAGCACAAGTGTTCACATTGCTTCGCAGATTCGCGTTTGTGCAGAAAACACTAACACTTGTTCAGAAGGAAAGAAAGCACAGAGCCCCAGATTTTATGTTGCCCTGGAGAGCTTGCAGAGCACTGGGGAAAGGCAGGCAGAGAATTCCCTGCTAGCACCTTCTCTGTGCCTGGGAAGCACAAGTGTTCGCATTGCTTCGCAGAATCGCGTTTGTGCAGAAAACACTAACACTTGTTCAGAAGGAAAGAAAGCACAGAGCCCCAGATTTGATGTTGCCCTGGAGAGCTTGCAGAGCACTGGGGAAAGGCAGGCAGAGAATTCCCTGCTAGCACCTTCTCTGTGCCTGGTAAGCACAAGTGTTCACATTGCTTCGCAGATTCGCGTTTGTGCAGAAAACACTAACACTTGTTCAGAAGGAAAGAAAGCACAGAGCCCCACATTTTATGTTGCCCTGGAGAGCTTGCAGAGCACTGGGGAAAGGCAGGCAGAGAATTCCCTGCTAGCACCTTCTCTGTGCCTGGGAAGCACAAGTGTTCCCATTGCTTCGCAGAATCGCGTTTGTGCAGAAAACACTAACACTTGTTCAGAAGGAAAGAAAGCACAGAGCCCCAGATTTTATGTTGCCCTGGAGAGCTTGCAGAGCACTGGGGAAAGGCAGGCAGAGAATTCCCTGCTAGCACCTTCTCTGTGCCTGGGAAGCACAAGTGTTCCCATTGCTTCGCAGAATCGCGTTTGTGCAGAAAACACTAACACTTGTTCAGAAGGAAAGAAAGCACAGAGCCCCAGATTTGATGTTGCCCTGGAGAGCTTGCAGAGCACTGGGGAAAGGCAGGCAGAGAATTCCCTGCTAGCACCTTCTCTGTGCCTGGGAAGCACAAGTGTTCACATTGCTTCGCAGAATCGCGTTTGTGCAGAAAACACTAACACTTGTTCAGAAGGAAAGAAAGCACAGAGCCCCACATTTTCTGTTGCCCTGGAGAGCTTGCAGAGCACTGGGGAAAGGCAGGCAGAGAATTCCCTGCTAGCACCTTCTCTGTGCCTGGGAAGCACAAGTGTTCCCATTGCTTCGCAGAATCGCGTTTGTGCAGAAAACACTGACACGTGTTCATAAGGAAAGAAAGCACAGAGCCCCAGATTTTATGTTGCCCTGGAGAGCTTGCAGAGCACTGGGGAAAGGCAGGCAGAGAATTCCCTGCTAGCACCTTCTCTGTGCCTGGGAAGCACAAGTGTTCACATTGCTTCGCAGAATCGCGTTTGTGCAGAAAACACTGACACGTGTTCAGAAGGAAAGAAAGCACAGAGCCCCACATTTTCTGTTGCCCTGGAGAGCTTGCAGAGCACTGGGGAAAGGCAGGCAGAGAATTCCCTGCTAGCACCTTCTCTGTGCCTGGGAAGCACAAGTGTTCACATTGCTTCGCAGATTCGCGTTTGTGCAGAAAACACTAACACTTGTTCAGAAGGAAAGAAAGCACAGAGCCCCAGATTTTATGTTGCCCTGGAGAGCTTGCAGAGCACTGGGGAAAGGCAGGCAGAGAATTCCCTGCTAGCACCTTCTCTGTGCCTGGGAAGCACAAGTGTTCCCATTGCTTCGCAGAATCGCGTTTGTGCAGAAAACACTAACACTTGTTCAGAAGGAAAGAAAGCACAGAGCCCCAGATTTGATGTTGCCCTGGAGAGCTTGCAGAGCACTGGGGAAAGGCAGGCAGAGAATTCCCTGCTAGCACCTTCTCTGTGCCTGGGAAGCACAAGTGTTCCCATTGCTTCGCAGAATCGCGTTTGTGCAGAAAACACTAACACTTGTTCAGAAGGAAAGAAAGCACAGAGCCCCAGATTTTCTGTTGCCCTGGAAGCTTGCAGAGCACTGGGGAAAGGCAGGCAGAGAAGTCCCTGCTAGCACCTTCTCTGTGCCTGGGAAGCACAAGTGTTCACATTGCTTCGCAGAATCGCGTTTGTGCAGAAAACACTAACACTTGTTCAGAAGGAAAGAAAGCACAGAGCCCCAGATTTGATGTTGCCCTGGAGAGCTTGCAGAGCACTGGGGAAAGGCAGGCAGAGAATTCCCTGCTAGCACCTTCTCTGTGCCTGGGAAGCACAAGTGTTCCCATTGCTTCGCAGAATCGCGTTTGTGCAGAAAACACTGACACGTGTTCAGAAGGAAAGAAAGCACAGAGCCCCAGATTTGATGTTGCCCTGGAGAGCTTGCAGAGCACTGGGGAAAGGCAGGCAGAGAATTCCCTGCTAGCACCTTCTCTGTGCCTGGGAAGCACAAGTGTTCCCATTGCTTCGCAGAATCGCGTTTGTGCAGAAAACACTGACACGTGTTCAGAAGGAAAGAAAGCACAGAGCCCCACATTTTCTGTTGCCCTGGAGAGCTTGCAGAGCACTGGGGAAAGGCAGGCAGAGAATTCCCTGCTAGCACCTTCTCTGTGCCTGGGAAGCACAAGTGTTCCCATTGCTTCGCAGAATCGCGTTTGTGCAGAAAACACTAACACTTGTTCAGAAGGAAAGAAAGCACAGAGCCCCACATTTTATGTTGCCCTGGAGAGCTTGCAGAGCACTGGGGAAAGGCAGGCAGAGAATTCCCTGCTAGCACCTTCTCTGTGCCTGGGAAGCACAAGTGTTCCCATTGCTTCGCAGAATCGCGTTTGTGCAGAAAACACTAACACTTGTTCAGAAGGAAAGCACAGAGCCCCAGATTTTATGTTGCCCTGGAGAGCTTGCAGAGCACTGGGGAAAGGCAGGCAGAGAATTCCCTGCTAGCACCTTCTCTGTGCCTGGGAAGCACAAGTGTTCACATTGCTTCGCAGATTCGCGTTTGTGCAGAAAACACTAACACTTGTTCAGAAGGAAAGAAAGCACAGAGCCCCACATTTTCTGTTGCCCTGGAGAGCTTGCAGAGCACTGGGGAAAGGCAGGCAGAAAATTCCCTGCTAGCACCTTCTCTGTGCCTGGGAAGCACAAGTGTTCCCATTGCTTCGCAGAATCGCGTTTGTGCAGAAAACACTAACACTTGTTCAGAAGGAAAGAAAGCACAGAGCCCCAGATTTTCTGTTGCCCTGGAAGCTTGCAGAGCACTGGGGAAAGGCAGGCAGAGAAGTCCCTGCTAGCACCTTCTCTGTGCCTGGGAAGCACAAGTGTTCCCATTGCTTCGCAGAATCGCGTTTGTGCAGAAAACACTAACACTTGTTCAGAAGGAAAGAAAGCACAGAGCCCCACATTTTCTGTTGCCCTGGAGAGCTTGCAGAGCACTGGGGAAAGGCAGGCAGAAAATTCCCTGCTAGCACCTTCTCTGTGCCTGGGAAGCACAAGTGTTCCCATTGCTTCGCAGAATCGCGTTTGTGCAGAAAACACTAACACTTGTTCAGAAGGAAAGAAAGCACAGAGCCCCAGATTTTCTGTTGCCCTGGAAGCTTGCAGAGCACTGGGGAAAGGCAGGCAGAGAAGTCCCTGCTAGCACCTTCTCTGTGCCTGGGAAGCACAAGTGTTCACATTGCTTCGCAGAATCGCGTTTGTGCAGAAAACACTGACACGTGTTCAGAAGGAAAGAAAGCACAGAGCCCCAGATTTGATGTTGCCCTGGAGAGCTTGCAGAGCACTGGGGAAAGGCAGGCAGAGAATTCCCTGCTAGCACCTTCTCTGTGCCTGGGAAGCACAAGTGTTCACATTGCTTCGCAGAATCGCGTTTGTGCAGAAAACACTGACACGTGTTCAGAAGGAAAGAAAGCACAGAGCCCCAGATTTGATGTTGCCCTGGAGAGCTTGCAGAGCACTGGGGAAAGGCAGGCAGAGAATTCCCTGCTAGCACCTTCTCTGTGCCTGGGAAGCACAAGTGTTCCCATTGCTTCGCAGAATCGCGTTTGTGCAGAAAACACTGACACGTGTTCAGAAGGAAAGAAAGCACAGAGCCCCACATTTTCTGTTGCCCTGGAGAGCTTGCAGAGCACTGGGGAAAGGCAGGCAGAGAATTCCCTGCTAGCACCTTCTCTGTGCCTGGGAAGCACAAGTGTTCCCATTGCTTCGCAGAATCGCGTTTGTGCAGAAAACACTAACACTTGTTCAGAAGGAAAGAAAGCACAGAGCCCCAGATTTGATGTTGCCCTGGAGAGCTTGCAGAGCACTGGGGAAAGGCAGGCAGAGAATTCCCTGCTAGCACCTTCTCTGTGCCTGGGAAGCACAAGTGTTCCCATTGCTTCGCAGAATCGCGTTTGTGCAGAAAACACTAACACTTGTTCAGAAGGAAAGAAAGCACAGAGCCCCACATTTTATGTTGCCCTGGAGAGCTTGCAGAGCACTGGGGAAAGGCAGGCAGAGAATTCCCTGCTAGCACCTTCTCTGTGCCTGGGAAGCACAAGTGTTCCCATTGCTTCGCAGAATCGCGTTTGTGCAGAAAACACTAACACTTGTTCAGAAGGAAAGCACAGAGCCCCAGATTTTATGTTGCCCTGGAGAGCTTGCAGAGCACTGGGGAAAGGCAGGCAGAGAATTCCCTGCTAGCACCTTCTCTGTGCCTGGGAAGCACAAGTGTTCACATTGCTTCGCAGATTCGCGTTTGTGCAGAAAACACTAACACTTGTTCAGAAGGAAAGAAAGCACAGAGCCCCACATTTTCTGTTGCCCTGGAGAGCTTGCAGAGCACTGGGGAAAGGCAGGCAGAAAATTCCCTGCTAGCACCTTCTCTGTGCCTGGGAAGCACAAGTGTTCCCATTGCTTCGCAGAATCGCGTTTGTGCAGAAAACACTAACACTTGTTCAGAAGGAAAGAAAGCACAGAGCCCCAGATTTTCTGTTGCCCTGGAAGCTTGCAGAGCACTGGGGAAAGGCAGGCAGAGAAGTCCCTGCTAGCACCTTCTCTGTGCCTGGGAAGCACAAGTGTTCACATTGCTTCGCAGAATCGCGTTTGTGCAGAAAACACTGACACGTGTTCAGAAGGAAAGAAAGCACAGAGCCCCACATTTTATGTTGCCCTGGAGAGCTTGCAGAGCACTGGGGAAAGGCAGGCAGAGAATTCCCTGCTAGCACCTTCTCTGTGCCTGGGAAGCACAAGTGTTCCCATTGCTTCGCAGAATCGCGTTTGTGCAGAAAACACTGACACGTGTTCAGAAGGAAAGAAAGCACAGAGCCCCAGATTTTATGTTGCCCTGGAGAGCTTGCAGAGCACTGGGGAAAGGCAGGCAGAGAATTCCCTGCTAGCACCTTCTCTGTGCCTGGGAAGCACAAGTGTTCCCATTGCTTCGCAGAATCGCGTTTGTGCAGAAAACACTAACACTTGTTCAGAAGGAAAGAAAGCACAGAGCCCCAGATTTTATGTTGCCCTGGAGAGCTTGCAGAGCACTGGGGAAAGGCAGGCAGAGAAGTCCCTGCTAGCACCTTCTCTGTGCCTGGGAAGCACAAGTGTTCCCATTGCTTCGCAGAATCGCGTTTGTGCAGAAAACACTAACACTTGTTCAGAAGGAAAGAAAGCACAGAGCCCCACATTTTATGTTGCCCTGGAGAGCTTGCAGAGCACTGGGGAAAGGCAGGCAGAGAATTCCCTGCTAGCACCTTCTCTGTGCCTGGGAAGCACAAGTGTTCCCATTGCTTCGCAGAATCGCGTTTGTGCAGAAAACACTAACACTTGTTCAGAAGGAAAGCACAGAGCCCCAGATTTGATGTTGCCCTGGAGAGCTTGCAGAGCACTGGGGAAAGGCAGGCAGAGAATTCCCTGCTAGCACCTTCTCTGTGCCTGGGAAGCACAAGTGTTCACATTGCTTCGCAGATTCGCGTTTGTGCAGAAAACACTAACACTTGTTCAGAAGGAAAGAAAGCACAGAGCCCCACATTTTCTGTTGCCCTGGAGAGCTTGCAGAGCACTGGGGAAAGGCAGGCAGAAAATTCCCTGCTAGCACCTTCTCTGTGCCTGGGAAGCACAAGTGTTCCCATTGCTTCGCAGAATCGCGTTTGTGCAGAAAACACTAACACTTGTTCAGAAGGAAAGAAAGCACAGAGCCCCAGATTTTCTGTTGCCCTGGAAGCTTGCAGAGCACTGGGGAAAGGCACGCAGAGAAGTCCCTGCTAGCACCTTCTCTGTGCCTGGGAAGCACAAGTGTTCACATTGCTTCGCAGAATCGCGTTTGTGCAGAAAACACTGACACGTGTTCAGAAGGAAAGAAAGCACAGAGCCCCAGATTTTATGTTGCCCTGGAGAGCTTGCAGAGCACTGGGGAAAGGCAGGCAGAGAATTCCCTGCTAGCACCTTCTCTGTGCCTGGGAAGCACAAGTGTTCCCATTGCTTCGCAGAATCGCGTTTGTGCAGAAAACACTGACACGTGTTCAGAAGGAAAGAAAGCACAGAGCCCCAGATTTTATGTTGCCCTGGAGAGCTTGCAGAGCACTGGGGAAAGGCAGGCAGAGAATTCCCTGCTAGCACCTTCTCTGTGCCTGGGAAGCACAAGTGTTCCCATTGCTTCGCAGAATCGCGTTTGTGCAGAAAACACTAACACTTGTTCAGAAGGAAAGAAAGCACAGAGCCCCAGATTTTCTGTTGCCCTGGAAGCTTGCAGAGCACTGGGGAAAGGAAGGCAGAGAAGTCCCTGCTAGCACCTTCTCTGTGCCTGGGAAGCACAAGTGTTCACATTGCTTCGCAGAATCGCGTTTGTGCAGAAAACACTGACACGTGTTCATAAGGAAAGAAAGCACAGAGCCCCACATTTTCTGTTGCCCTGGAGAGCTTGCAGAGCACTGGGGAAAGGCAGGCAGAGAATTCCCTGCTAGCACCTTCTCTGTGCCTGGGAAGCACAAGTGTTCCCATTGCTTCGCAGAATCGCGTTTGTGCAGAAAACACTGACACGTGTTCAGAAGGAAAGAAAGCACAGAGCCCCACATTTTATGTTGCCCTGGAGAGCTTGCAGAGCACTGGGGAAAGGCAGGCAGAGAATTCCCTGCTAGCACCTTCTCTGTGCCTGGGAAGCACAAGTGTTCCCATTGCTTCGCAGAATCGCGTTTGTGCAGAAAACACTAACACTTGTTCAGAAGGAAAGAAAGCACAGAGCCCCAGATTTGATGTTGCCCTGGAGAGCTTGCAGAGCACTGGGGAAAGGCAGGCAGAGAATTCCCTGCTAGCACCTTCTCTGTGCCTGGGAAGCACAAGTGTTCACATTGCTTCGCAGATTCGCGTTTGTGCAGAAAACACTAACACTTGTTCAGAAGGAAAGAAAGCACAGAGCCCCAGATTTTATGTTGCCCTGGAGAGCTTGCAGAGCACTGGGGAAAGGCAGGCAGAGAATTCCCTGCTAGCACCTTCTCTGTGCCTGGGAAGCACAAGTGTTCCCATTGCTTCGCAGAATCGCGTTTGTGCAGAAAACACTAACACTTGTTCAGAAGGAAAGAAAGCACAGAGCCCCACATTTTATGTTGCCCTGGAGAGCTTGCAGAGCACTGGGGAAAGGCAGGCAGAGAATTCCCTGCTAGCACCTTCTCTGTGCCTGGGAAGCACAAGTGTTCCCATTGCTTCGCAGAATCGCGTTTGTGCAGAAAACACTAACACTTGTTCAGAAGGAAAGCACAGAGCCCCAGATTTTATGTTGCCCTGGAGAGCTTGCAGAGCACTGGGGAAAGGCAGGCAGAGAATTCCCTGCTAGCACCTTCTCTGTGCCTGGGAAGCACAAGTGTTCACATTGCTTCGCAGAATCGCGTTTGTGCAGAAAACACTGACACGTGTTCAGAAGGAAAGAAAGCACAGAGCCCCACATTTTATGTTGCCCTGGAGAGCTTGCAGAGCACTGGGGAAAGGCAGGCAGAGAATTCCCTGCTAGCACCTTCTCTGTGCCTGGGAAGGAGAAGTGTTCACATTGCTTCGCAGAATCGCGTTTGTGCAGAAAACACTAACACTTGTTCAGAAGGAAAGAAAGCACAGAGCCCCAGATTTTATGTTGCCCTGGAGAGCTTGCAGAGCACTGGGGAAAGGCAGGCAGAGAATTCCCTGCTAGCACCTTCTCTGTGCCTGGGAAGCACAAGTGTTCCCATTGCTTCGCAGAATCGCGTTTGTGCAGAAAACACTGACACGTGTTCAGAAGGAAAGAAAGCACAGAGCCCCAGATTTTATGTTGCCCTGGAGAGCTTGCAGAGCACTGGGGAAAGGCAGGCAGAGAATTCCCTGCTAGCACCTTCTCTGTGCCTGGGAAGCACAAGTGTTCCCATTGCTTCGCAGATTCGCGTTTGTGCAGAAAACACTAACACTTGTTCAGAAGGAAAGAAAGCACAGAGCCCCACATTTTCTGTTGCCCTGGAGAGCTTGCAGAGCACTGGGGAAAGGCAGGCAGAGAATTCCCTGCTAGCACCTTCTCTGTGCCTGGGAAGCACAAGTGTTCACATTGCTTCGCAGAATCGCGTTTGTGCAGAAAACACTAACACTTGTTCAGAAGGAAAGAAAGCACAGAGCCCCACATTTTCTGTTGCCCTGGAGAGCTTGCAGAGCACTGGGGAAAGGCAGGCAGAGAATTCCCTGCTAGCACCTTCTCTGTGCCTGGGAAGCACAAGTGTTCCCATTGCTTCGCAGAATCGCGTTTGTGCAGAAAACACTAACACTTGTTCAGAAGGAAAGAAAGCACAGAGCCCCAGATTTTATGTTGCCCTGGAGAGCTTGCAGAGCACTGGGGAAAGGCAGGCAGAGAATTCCCTGCTAGCACCTTCTCTGTGCCTGGGAAGCACAAGTGTTCACATTGCTTCGCAGAATCGCGTTTGTGCAGAAAACACTAACACTTGTTCAGAAGGAAAGAAAGCACAGAGCCCCACATTTTATGTTGCCCTGGAGAGCTTGCAGAGCACTGGGGAAAGGCAGGCAGAAAATTCCCTGCTAGCACCTTCTCTGTGCCTGGGAAGCACAAGTGTTCACATTGCTTCGCAGATTCGCGTTTGTGCAGAAAACACTAACACTTGTTCAGAAGGAAAGAAAGCACAGAGCCCCAGATTTTATGTTGCCCTGGAGAGCTTGCAGAGCACTGGGGAAAGGCAGGCAGAGAATTCCCTGCTAGCACCTTCTCTGTGCCTGGGAAGCACAAGTGTTCACATTGCTTCGCAGAATCGCGTTTGTGCAGAAAACACTAACACTTGTTCAGAAGGAAAGAAAGCACAGAGCCCCAGATTTTATGTTGCCCTGGAGAGCTTGCAGAGCACTGGGGAAAGGCAGGCAGAGAATTCCCTGCTAGCACCTTCTCTGTGCCTGGGAAGCACAAGTGTTCCCATTGCTTCGCAGAATCGCGTTTGTGCAGAAAACACTAACACTTGTTCAGAAGGAAAGCACAGAGCCCCAGATTTTATGTTGCCCTGGAGAGCTTGCAGAGCACTGGGGAAAGGCAGGCAGAGAATTCCCTGCTAGCACCTTCTCTGTGCCTGGGAAGCACAAGTGTTCACATTGCTTCGCAGAATCGCGTTTGTGCAGAAAACACTAACACTTGTTCAGAAGGAAAGAAAGCACAGAGCCCCACATTTTCTGTTGCCCTGGAGAGCTTGCAGAGCACTGGGGAAAGGCAGGCAGAGAATTCCCTGCTAGCACCTTCTCTGTGCCTGGGAAGCACAAGTGTTCCCATTGCTTCGCAGAATCGCGTTTGTGCAGAAAACACTAACACTTGTTCAGAAGGAAAGAAAGCACAGAGCCCCACATTTTCTGTTGCCCTGGAGAGCTTGCAGAGCACTGGGGAAAGGCAGGCAGAGAATTCCCTGCTAGCACCTTCTCTGTGCCTGGGAAGCACAAGTGTTCACATTGCTTCGCAGAATCGCGTTTGTGCAGAAAACACTGACACGTGTTCATAAGGAAAGAAAGCACAGAGCGCCAGATTTTATGTTGCCCTGGAGAGCTTGCAGAGCACTGGGGAAAGGCAGGCAGAGAATTCCCTGCTAGCACCTTCTCTGTGCCTGGGAAGCACAAGTGTTCCCATTGCTTCGCAGAATCGCGTTTGTGCAGAAAACACTAACACTTGTTCAGAAGGAAAGAAAGCACAGAGCCCCAGATTTGATGTTGCCCTGGAGAGCTTGCAGAGCACTGGGGAAAGGCAGGCAGAGAATTCCCTGCTAGCACCTTCTCTGTGCCTGGGAAGCACAAGTGTTCACATTGCTTCGCAGAATCGCGTTTGTGCAGAAAACACTAACACTTGTTCAGAAGGAAAGAAAGCACAGAGCCCCAGATTTTATGTTGCCCTGGAGAGCTTGCAGAGCACTGGGGAAAGGCAGGCAGAGAATTCCCTGCTAGCACCTTCTCTGTGCCTGGGAAGCACAAGTGTTCACATTGCTTCGCAGAATCGCGTTTGTGCAGAAAACACTGACACGTGTTCAGAAGGAAAGAAAGCACAGAGCCCCACATTTTCTGTTGCCCTGGAGAGCTTGCAGAGCACTGGGGAAAGGCAGGCAGAGAATTCCCTGCTAGCACCTTCTCTGTGCCTGGGAAGCACAAGTGTTCACATTGCTTCGCAGATTCGCGTTTGTGCAGAAAACACTAACACTTGTTCAGAAGGAAAGAAAGCACAGAGCCCCAGATTTTATGTTGCCCTGGAGAGCTTGCAGAGCACTGGGGAAAGGCAGGCAGAGAATTCCCTGCTAGCACCTTCTCTGTGCCTGGGAAGCACAAGTGTTCCCATTGCTTCGCAGAATCGCGTTTGTGCAGAAAACACTAACACTTGTTCAGAAGGAAAGAAAGCACAGAGCCCCACATTTTCTGTTGCCCTGGAGAGCTTGCAGAGCACTGGGGAAAGGCAGGCAGAAAATTCCCTGCTAGCACCTTCTCTGTGCCTGGGAAGCACAAGTGTTCCCATTGCTTCGCAGAATCGCGTTTGTGCAGAAAACACTAACACTTGTTCAGAAGGAAAGAAAGCACAGAGCCCCAGATTTTCTGTTGCCCTGGAAGCTTGCAGAGCACTGGGGAAAGGCAGGCAGAGAAGTCCCTGCTAGCACCTTCTCTGTGCCTGGGAAGCACAAGTGTTCACATTGCTTCGCAGAATCGCGTTTGTGCAGAAAACACTGACACGTGTTCAGAAGGAAAGAAAGCACAGAGCCCCAGATTTTATGTTGCCCTGGAGAGCTTGCAGAGCACTGGGGAAAGGCAGGCAGAGAATTCCCTGCTAGCACCTTCTCTGTGCCTGGGAAGCACAAGTGTTCACATTGCTTCGCAGAATCGCGTTTGTGCAGAAAACACTGACACGTGTTCAGAAGGAAAGAAAGCACAGAGCCCCACATTTTATGTTGCCCTGGAGAGCTTGCAGAGCACTGGGGAAAGGCAGGCAGAGAATTCCCTGCTAGCACCTTCTCTGTGCCTGGGAAGCACAAGTGTTCCCATTGCTTCGCAGAATCGCGTTTGTGCAGAAAACACTGACACGTGTTCAGAAGGAAAGAAAGCACAGAGCCCCACATTTTCTGTTGCCCTGGAGAGCTTGCAGAGCACTGGGGAAAGGCAGGCAGAGAATTCCCTGCTAGCACCTTCTCTGTGCCTGGGAAGCACAAGTGTTCACATTGCTTCGCAGAATCGCGTTTGTGCAGAAAACACTAACACTTGTTCAGAAGGAAAGAAAGCACAGAGCCCCAGATTTTATGTTGCCCTGGAGAGCTTGCAGAGCACTGGGGAAAGGCAGGCAGAGAATTCCCTGCTAGCACCTTCTCTGTGCCTGGGAAGCACAAGTGTTCACATTGCTTCGCAGATTCGCGTTAGTGCAGAAAACACTAACACTTGTTCAGAAGGAAAGAAAGCACAGAGCCCCAGATTTTATGTTGCCCTGGAGAGCTTGCAGAGCACTGGGGAAAGGCAGGCAGAGAATTCCCTGCTAGCACCTTCTCTGTGCCTGGGAAGCACAAGTGTTCCCATTGCTTCGCAGAATCGCGTTTGTGCAGAAAACACTAACACTTGTTCAGAAGGAAAGAAAGCACAGAGCCCCAGATTTGATGTTGCCCTGGAGAGCTTGCAGAGCACTGGGGAAAGGCAGGCAGAGAATTCCCTGCTAGCACCTTCTCTGTGCCTGGGAAGCACAAGTGTTCACATTGCTTCGCAGAATCGCGTTTGTGCAGAAAACACTAACACTTGTTCAGAAGGAAAGAAAGCACAGAGCCCCAGATTTTCTGTTGCCCTGGAGAGCTTGCAGAGCACTGGGGAAAGGCAGGCAGAGAATTCCCTGCTAGCACCTTCTCTGTGCCTGGGAAGCACAAGTGTTCCCATTGCTTCGCAGAATCGCGTTTGTGCAGAAAACACTAACACTTGTTCAGAAGGAAAGAAAGCACAGAGCCCCAGATTTTATGTTGCCCTGGAGAGCTTGCAGAGCACTGGGGAAAGGCAGGCAGAGAATTCCCTGCTAGCACCTTCTCTGTGCCTGGGAAGCACAAGTGTTCACATTGCTTCGCAGAATCGCGTTTGTGCAGAAAACACTAACACTTGTTCAGAAGGAAAGAAAGCACAGAGCCCCACATTTTATGTTGCCCTGGAGAGCTTGCAGAGCACTGGGGAAAGGCAGGCAGAGAATTCCCTGCTAGCACCTTCTCTGTGCCTGGGAAGCACAAGTGTTCACATTGCTTCGCAGAATCGCGTTTGTGCAGAAAACACTAACACTTGTTCAGAAGGAAAGAAAGCACAGAGCCCCAGATTTTATGTTGCCCTGGAGAGCTTGCAGAGCACTGGGGAAAGGCAGGCAGAGAATTCCCTGCTAGCACCTTCTCTGTGCCTGGGAAGCACAAGTGTTCACATTGCTTCGCAGAATCGCGTTTGTGCAGAAAACACTAACACTTGTTCAGAAGGAAAGAAAGCACAGAGCCCCACATTTTATGTTGCCCTGGAGAGCTTGCAGAGCACTGGGGAAAGGCAGGCAGAGAATTCCCTGCTAGCACCTTCTCTGTGCCTGGGAAGCACAAGTGTTCACATTGCTTCGCAGAATCGCGTTTGTGCAGAAAACACTAACACTTGTTCAGAAGGAAAGAAAGCACAGAGCCCCACATTTTCTGTTGCCCTGGAGAGCTTGCAGAGCACTGGGGAAAGGCAGGCAGAGAATTCCCTGCTAGCACCTTCTCTGTGCCTGGGAAGCACAAGTGTTCCCATTGCTTCGCAGAATCGCGTTTGTGCAGAAAACACTAACACTTGTTCAGAAGGAAAGAAAGCACAGAGCCCCAGATTTGATGTTGCCCTGGAGAGCTTGCAGAGCACTGGGGAAAGGCAGGCAGAGAATTCCCTGCTAGCACCTTCTCTGTGCCTGGGAAGCACAAGTGTTCCCATTGCTTCGCAGAATCGCGTTTGTGCAGAAAACACTAACACTTGTTCAGAAGGAAAGAAAGCACAGAGCCCCACATTTTATGTTGCCCTGGAGAGCTTGCAGAGCACTGGGGAAAGGCAGGCAGAGAATTCCCTGCTAGCACCTTCTCTGTGCCTGGGAAGCACAAGTGTTCCCATTGCTTCGCAGAATCGCGTTTGTGCAGAAAACACTAACACTTGTTCAGAAGGAAAGCACAGAGCCCCAGATTTTATGTTGCCCTGGAGAGCTTGCAGAGCACTGGGGAAAGGCAGGCAGAGAATTCCCTGCTAGCACCTTCTCTGTGCCTGGGAAGCACAAGTGTTCACATTGCTTCGCAGATTCGCGTTTGTGCAGAAAACACTAACACTTGTTCAGAAGGAAAGAAAGCACAGAGCCCCAGATTTTATGTTGCCCTGGAGAGCTTGCAGAGCACTGGGGAAAGGCAGGCAGAAAATTCCCTGCTAGCACCTTCTCTGTGCCTGGGAAGCACAAGTGTTCCCATTGCTTCGCAGAATCGCGTTTGTGCAGAAAACACTAACACTTGTTCAGAAGGAAAGAAAGCACAGAGCCCCAGATTTTCTGTTGCCCTGGAAGCTTGCAGAGCACTGGGGAAAGGCAGGCAGAGAAGTCCCTGCTAGCACCTTCTCTGTGCCTGGGAAGCACAAGTGTTCACATTGCTTCGCAGAATCGCGTTTGTGCAGAAAACACTGACACGTGTTCAGAAGGAAAGAAAGCACAGAGCCCCAGATTTTATGTTGCCCTGGAGAGCTTGCAGAGCACTGGGGAAAGGCAGGCAGAGAATTCCCTGCTAGCACCTTCTCTGTGCCTGGGAAGCACAAGTGTTCCCATTGCTTCGCAGAATCGCGTTTGTGCAGAAAACACTGACACGTGTTCAGAAGGAAAGAAAGCACAGAGCCCCAGATTTTATGTTGCCCTGGAGAGCTTGCAGAGCACTGGGGAAAGGCAGGCAGAGAATTCCCTGCTAGCACCTTCTCTGTGCCTGGGAAGCACAAGTGTTCCCATTGCTTCGCAGAATCGCGTTTGTGCAGAAAACACTAACACTTGTTCAGAAGGAAAGAAAGCACAGAGCCCCAGATTTTCTGTTGCCCTGGAAGCTTGCAGAGCACTGGGGAAAGGCAGGCAGAGAAGTCCCTGCTAGCACCTTCTCTGTGCCTGGGAAGCACAAGTGTTCACATTGCTTCGCAGAATCGCATTTGTGCAGAAAACACTGACACGTGTTCAGAAGGAAAGAAAGCACAGAGCCCCAGATTTTATGTTGCCCTGGAGAGCTTGCAGAGCACTGGGGAAAGGCAGGCAGAGAATTCCCTGCTAGCACCTTCTCTGTGCCTGGGAAGCACAAGTGTTCCCATTGCTTCGCAGAATCGCGTTTGTGCAGAAAACACTGACACGTGTTCAGAAGGAAAGAAAGCACAGAGCCCCAGATTTTATGTTGCCCTGGAGAGCTTGCAGAGCACTGGGGAAAGGCAGGCAGAGAATTCCCTGCTAGCACCTTCTCTGTGCCTGGGAAGCACAAGTGTTCCCATTGCTTCGCAGAATCGCGTTTGTGCAGAAAACACTAACACTTGTTCAGAAGGAAAGAAAGCACAGAGCCCCACATTTTATGTTGCCCTGGAAGCTTGCAGAGCACTGGGGAAAGGCAGGCAGAGAAGTCCCTGCTAGCACCTTCTCTGTGCCTGGGAAGCACAAGTGTTCACATTGCTTCGCAGAATCGCGTTTGTGCAGAAAACACTGACACGTGTTCATAAGGAAAGAAAGCACAGAGCCCCAGATTTTATGTTGCCCTGGAGAGCTTGCAGAGCACTGGGGAAAGGCAGGCAGAGAATTCCCTGCTAGCACCTTCTCTGTGCCTGGGAAGCACAAGTGTTCCCATTGCTTCGCAGAATCGCGTTTGTGCAGAAAACACTGACACGTGTTCAGAAGGAAAGAAAGCACAGAGCCCCAGATTTTATGTTGCCCTGGAGAGCTTGCAGAGCACTGGGGAAAGGCAGGCAGAGAATTCCCTGCTAGCACCTTCTCTGTGCCTGGGAAGCACAAGTGTTCCCATTGCTTCGCAGAATCGCGTTTGTGCAGAAAACACTAACACTTGTTCAGAAGGAAAGAAAGCACAGAGCCCCACATTTTATGTTGCCCTGGAGAGCTTGCAGAGCACTGGGGAAAGGCAGGCAGAGAATTCCCTGCTAGCACCTTCTCTGTGCCTGGGAAGCACAAGTGTTCCCATTGCTTCGCAGATTCGCGTTTGTGCAGAAAACACTAACACTTGTTCAGAAGGAAAGAAAGCACAGAGCCCCAGATTTTATGTTGCCCTGGAGAGCTTGCAGAGCACTGGGGAAAGGCAGGCAGAGAATTCCCTGCTAGCACCTTCTCTGTGCCTGGGAAGCACAAGTGTTCGCATTGCTTCGCAGAATCGCGTTTGTGCAGAAAACACTAACACTTGTTCAGAAGGAAAGAAAGCACAGAGCCCCACATTTTATGTTGCCCTGGAGAGCTTGCAGAGCACTGGGGAAAGGCAGGCAGAGAATTCCCTGCTAGCACCTTCTCTGTGCCTGGGAAGCACAAGTGTTCACATTGCTTCGCAGAATCGCGTTTGTGCAGAAAACACTAACACTTGTTCAGAAGGAAAGAAAGCACAGAGCCCCACATTTTCTGTTGCCCTGGAGAGCTTGCAGAGCACTGGGGAAAGGCAGGCAGAGAATTCCCTGCTAGCACCTTCTCTGTGCCTGGGAAGCACAAGTGTTCACATTGCTTCGCAGAATCGCGTTTGTGCAGAAAACACTGACACGTGTTCAGAAGGAAAGAAAGCACAGAGCCCCAGATTTTATGTTGCCCTGGAGAGCTTGCAGAGCACTGGGGAAAGGCAGGCAGAGAATTCCCTGCTAGCACCTTCTCTGTGCCTGGGAAGCACAAGTGTTCCCATTGCTTCGCAGATTCGCGTTTGTGCAGAAAACACTGACACGTGTTCAGAAGGAAAGAAAGCACAGAGCCCCAGATTTTATGTTGCCCTGGAGAGCTTGCAGAGCACTGGGGAAAGGCAGGCAGAGAATTCCCTGCTAGCACCTTCTCTGTGCCTGGGAAGCACAAGTGTTCACATTGCTTCGCAGAATCGCGTTTGTGCAGAAAACACTAACACTTGTTCAGAAGGAAAGAAAGCACAGAGCCCCAGATTTTCTGTTGCCCTGGAGAACTTGCAGAGCACTGGGGAAAGGCAGGCAGAGAATTCCCTGCTAGCACCTTCTCTGTGCCTGGGAAGCACAAGTGTTCACATTGCTTCGCAGAATCGCGTTTGTGCAGAAAACACTAACACTTGTTCAGAAGGAAAGAAAGCACAGAGCCCCACATTTTCTGTTGCCCTGGAGAGCTTGCAGAGCACTGGGGAAAGGCAGGCAGAAAATTCCCTGCTAGCACCTTCTCTGTGCCTGGGAAGCACAAGTGTTCACATTGCTTCGCAGATTCGCGTTTGTGCAGAAAACACTAACACTTGTTCAGAAGGAAAGAAAGCACAGAGCCCCAGATTTTATGTTGCCCTGGAGAGCTTGCAGAGCACTGGGGAAAGGCAGGCAGAGAATTCCCTGCTAGCACCTTCTCTGTGCCTGGGAAGCACAAGTGTTCACATTGCTTCGCAGAATCGCGTTTGTGCAGAAAACACTAACACTTGTTCAGAAGGAAAGAAAGCACAGAGCCCCAGATTTTATGTTGCCCTGGAGAGCTTGCAGAGCACTGGGGAAAGGCAGGCAGAGAATTCCCTGCTAGCACCTTCTCTGTGCCTGGGAAGCACAAGTGTTCCCATTGCTTCGCAGATTCGCGTTTGTGCAGAAAACACTAACACTTGTTCAGAAGGAAAGAAAGCACAGAGCCCCAGATTTTATGTTGCCCTGGAGAGCTTGCAGAGCACTGGGGAAAGGCAGGCAGAGAATTCCCTGCTAGCACCTTCTCTGTGCCTGGGAAGCACAAGTGTTCGCATTGCTTCGCAGAATCGCGTTTGTGCAGAAAACACTAACACTTGTTCAGAAGGAAAGAAAGCACAGAGCCCCAGATTTGATGTTGCCCTGGAGAGCTTGCAGAGCACTGGGGAAAGGCAGGCAGAGAATTCCCTGCTAGCACCTTCTCTGTGCCTGGGAAGCACAAGTGTTCCCATTGCTTCGCAGAATCGCGTTTGTGCAGAAAACACTAACACTTGTTCAGAAGGAAAGAAAGCACAGAGCCCCACATTTTATGTTGCCCTGGAGAGCTTGCAGAGCACTGGGGAAAGGCAGGCAGAGAATTCCCTGCTAGCACCTTCTCTGTGCCTGGGAAGCACAAGTGTTCCCATTGCTTCGCAGAATCGCGTTTGTG
This sequence comes from Strix occidentalis, assembly GCA_030819815.1. Lineage (NCBI taxonomy): Eukaryota > Metazoa > Chordata > Aves > Strigiformes > Strigidae > Strix > Strix occidentalis. The sequence goes on along the minus strand of JASWHU010000059.1, from coordinate 437,703 downwards.
CAGAAAACACTAACACTTGTTCAGAAGGAAAGAAAGCACAGAGCCCCAGATTTTATGTTGCCCTGGAGAGCTTGCAGAGCACTGGGGAAAGGCAGGCAGAGAAGTCCCTGCTAGCACCTTCTCTGTGCCTGGGAAGGAGAAGTGTTCCCATTGCTTCGCAGAATCGCGTTTGTGCAGAAAACACTAACACTTGTTCAGAAGGAAAGAAAGCACAGAGCCCCAGATTTTATGTTGCCCTGGAGAGCTTGCAGAGCACTGGGGAAAGGCAGGCAGAGAATTCCCTGCTAGCATCTTCTCTGTGCCTGGGAAGGAGAAGTGTTCCCATTGCTTCGCAGATTCGCGTTTGTGCAGAAAACACTAACACTTGTTCAGAAGGAAAGAAAGCACAGAGCCCCAGATTTTATGTTGCCCTGGAGAGCTTGCAGAGCACTGGGGAAAGGCAGGCAGAGAAGTCCCTGCTAGCACCTTCTCTGTGCCTGGGAAGCACAAGTGTTCACATTGCTTCGCAGAATCGCGTTTGTGCAGAAAACACTGACACGTGTTCAGAAGGAAAGAAAGCACAGAGCCCCAGATTTTATGTTGCCCTGGAGAGCTTGCAGAGCACTGGGGAAAGGCAGGCAGAGAATTCCCTGCTAGCACCTTCTCTGTGCCTGGGAAGGAGAAGTGTTCCCATTGCTTCGCAGAATCGCGTTTGTGCAGAAAACACTGACACGTGTTCAGAAGGAAAGAAAGCACAGAGCCCCACATTTTATGTTGCCCTGGAGAGCTTGCAGAGCACTGGGGAAAGGCAGGCAGAGAATTCCCTGCTAGCACCTTCTCTGTGCCTGGGAAGCACAAGTGTTCCCATTGCTTCGCAGAATCACGTTTGTGCAGAAAACACTAACACTTGTTCAGAAGGAAAGAAAGCACAGAGCCCCAGATTTTATGTTGCCCTGGAGAGCTTGCAGAGCACTGGGGAAAGGCAGGCAGAGAATTCCCTGCTAGCACCTTCTCTGTGCCTGGGAAGCACAAGTGTTCCCATTGCTTCGCAGATTCGCGTTTGTGCAGAAAACACTGACACGTGTTCAGAAGGAAAGAAAGCACAGAGCCCCAGATTTTATGTTGCCCTGGAGAGCTTGCAGAGCACTGGGGAAAGGCAGGCAGAGAATTCCCTGCTAGCACCTTCTCTGTGCCTGGGAAGCACAAGTGTTCCCATTGCTTCGCAGATTCGCGTTTGTGCAGAAAACACTAACACTTGTTCAGAAGGAAAGAAAGCACAGAGCCCCAGATTTGATGTTGCCCTGCAGAGCTTGCAGAGCACTGGGGAAAGGCAGGCAGAGAATTCCCTGCTAGCACCTTCTCTGTGCCTGGGAAGCACAAGTGTTCACATTGCTTCGCAGAATCGCGTTTGTGCAGAAAACACTAACACTTGTTCAGAAGGAAAGAAAGCACAGAGCCCCAGATTTTCTGTTGCCCTGGAGAGCTTGCAGAGCACTGGGGAAAGGCAGGCAGAGAATTCCCTGCTAGCACCTTCTCTGTGCCTGGGAAGCACAAGTGTTCCCATTGCTTCGCAGAATCGCGTTTGTGCAGAAAACACTGACACGTGTTCAGAAGGAAAGAAAGCACAGAGCCCCAGATTTTATGTTGCCCTGGAGAGCTTGCAGAGCACTGGGGAAAGGCAGGCAGAGAATTCCCTGCTAGCACCTTCTCTGTGCCTGGGAAGCACAAGTGTTCCCATTGCTTCGCAGAATCGCGTTTGTGCAGAAAACACTGACACGTGTTCAGAAGGAAAGAAAGCACAGAGCCCCAGATTTTATGTTGCCCTGGAGAGCTTGCAGAGCACTGGGGAAAGGCAGGCAGAGAATTCCCTGCTAGCACCTTCTCTGTGCCTGGGAAGGAGAAGTGTTCACATTGCTTCGCAGAATCGCGTTTGTGCAGAAAACACTAACACTTGTTCAGAAGGAAAGAAAGCACAGAGCCCCAGATTTTATGTTGCCCTGGAGAGCTTGCAGAGCACTGGGGAAAGGCAGGCAGAGAATTCCCTGCTAGCACCTTCTCTGTGCCTGGGAAGCACAAGTGTTCACATTGCTTCGCAGAATCGCGTTTGTGCAGAAAACACTGACACGTGTTCAGAAGGAAAGAAAGCACAGAGCCCCAGATTTTATGTTGCCCTGGAGAGCTTGCAGAGCACTGGGGAAAGGCAGGCAGAGAATTCCCTGCTAGCACCTTCTCTGTGCCTGGGAAGCACAAGTGTTCCCATTGCTTCGCAGAATCGCGTTTGTGCAGAAAACACTGACACTTGTTCAGAAGGAAAGAAAGCACAGAGCCCCAGATTTTATGTTGCCCTGGAGAGCTTGCAGAGCACTGGGGAAAGGCAGGCAGAGAATTCCCTGCTAGCACCTTCTCTGTGCCTGGGAAGCACAAGTGTTCCCATTGCTTCGCAGATTCGCGTTTGTGCAGAAAACACTGACACGTGTTCAGAAGGAAAGAAAGCACAGAGCCCCAGATTTTATGTTGCCCTGGAGAGCTTGCAGAGCACTGGGGAAAGGCAGGCAGAGAATTCCCTGCTAGCACCTTCTCTGTGCCTGGGAAGCACAAGTGTTCACATTGCTTCGCAGAATCGCGTTTGTGCAGAAAACACTAACACTTGTTCAGAAGGAAAGAAAGCACAGAGCCCCAGATTTTATGTTGCCCTGGAGAGCTTGCAGAGCACTGGGGAAAGGCAGGCAGAGAATTCCCTGCTAGCACCTTCTCTGTGCCTGGGAAGCACAAGTGTTCACATTGCTTCGCAGATTCGCGTTTGTGCAGAAAACACTAACACTTGTTCAGAAGGAAAGAAAGCACAGAGCCCCAGATTTTATGTTGCCCTGGAGAGCTTGCAGAGCACTGGGGAAAGGCAGGCAGAGAATTCCCTGCTAGCACCTTCTCTGTGCCTGGGAAGCACAAGTGTTCGCATTGCTTCGCAGAATCGCGTTTGTGCAGAAAACACTAACACTTGTTCAGAAGGAAAGAAAGCACAGAGCCCCAGATTTTATGTTGCCCTGGAGAGCTTGCAGAGCACTGGGGAAAGGCAGGCAGAGAATTCCCTGCTAGCACCTTCTCTGTGCCTGGGAAGCACAAGTGTTCCCATTGCTTCGCAGAATCGCGTTTGTGCAGAAAACACTGACACTTGTTCAGAAGGAAAGAAAGCACAGAGCCCCACATTTTATGTTGCCCTGGAGAGCTTGCAGAGCACTGGGGAAAGGCAGGCAGAGAATTCCCTGCTAGCACCTTCTCTGTGCCTGGGAAGCACAAGTGTTCCCATTGCTTCGCAGAATCGCGTTTGTGCAGAAAACACTAACACTTGTTCAGAAGGAAAGAAAGCACAGAGCCCCAGATTTTATGTTGCCCTGGAGAGCTTGCAGAGCACTGGGGAAAGGCAGGCAGAGAAGTCCCTGCTAGCACCTTCTCTGTGCCTGGGAAGGAGAAGTGTTCCCATTGCTTCGCAGAATCGCGTTTGTGCAGAAAACACTAACACTTGTTCAGAAGGAAAGAAAGCACAGAGCCCCAGATTTTATGTTGCCCTGGAGAGCTTGCAGAGCACTGGGGAAAGGCAGGCAGAGAATTCCCTGCTAGCATCTTCTCTGTGCCTGGGAAGGAGAAGTGTTCACATTGCTTCGCAGATTCGCGTTTGTGCAGAAAACACTAACACTTGTTCAGAAGGAAAGAAAGCACAGAGCCCCAGATTTTATGTTGCCCTGGAGAGCTTGCAGAGCACTGGGGAAAGGCAGGCAGAGAAGTCCCTGCTAGCACCTTCTCTGTGCCTGGGAAGCACAAGTGTTCACATTGCTTCGCAGAATCGAGTTTGTGCAGAAAACACTGACACGTGTTCAGAAGGAAAGAAAGCACAGAGCCCCAGATTTTATGTTGCCCTGGAGAGCTTGCAGAGCACTGGGGAAAGGCAGGCAGAGAATTCCCTGCTAGCACCTTCTCTGTGCCTGGGAAGCACAAGTGTTCACATTGCTTCGCAGAATCGCGTTTGTGCAGAAAACACTGACACGTGTTCAGAAGGAAAGAAAGCACAGAGCCCCAGATTTTATGTTGCCCTGGAGAGCTTGCAGAGCACTGGGGAAAGGCAGGCAGAGAATTCCCTGCTAGCACCTTCTCTGTGCCTGGGAAGCACAAGTGTTCCCATTGCTTCGCAGAATCACGTTTGTGCAGAAAACACTAACACTTGTTCAGAAGGAAAGAAAGCACAGAGCCCCAGATTTTATGTTGCCCTGGAGAGCTTGCAGAGCACTGGGGAAAGGCAGGCAGAGAATTCCCTGCTAGCACCTTCTCTGTGCCTGGGAAGCACAAGTGTTCCCATTGCTTCGCAGATTCGCGTTTGTGCAGAAAACACTGACACGTGTTCAGAAGGAAAGAAAGCACAGAGCCCCACATTTTATGTTGCCCTGGAGAGCTTGCAGAGCACTGGGGAAAGGCAGGCAGAGAATTCCCTGCTAGCACCTTCTCTGTGCCTGGGAAGCACAAGTGTTCACATTGCTTCGCAGAATCGCGTTTGTGCAGAAAACACTAACACTTGTTCAGAAGGAAAGAAAGCACAGAGCCCCAGATTTGATGTTGCCCTGCAGAGCTTGCAGAGCACTGGGGAAAGGCAGGCAGAGAATTCCCTGCTAGCACCTTCTCTGTGCCTGGGAAGCACAAGTGTTCACATTGCTTCGCAGAATCGCGTTTGTGCAGAAAACACTAACACTTGTTCAGAAGGAAAGAAAGCACAGAGCCCCAGATTTTCTGTTGCCCTGGAGAGCTTGCAGAGCACTGGGGAAAGGCAGGCAGAGAATTCCCTGCTAGCACCTTCTCTGTGCCTGGGAAGCACAAGTGTTCCCATTGCTTCGCAGAATCGCGTTTGTGCAGAAAACACTAACAGTTGTGCAGAAGGAAAGAAAGCACAGAGCCCCAGATTTTATGTTGCCCTGGAGAGCTTGCAGAGCACTGGGGAAAGGCAGGCAGAGAATTCCCTGCTAGCACCTTCTCTGTGCCTGGGAAGCACAAGTGTTCACATTGCTTCGCAGAATCGCGTTTGTGCAGAAAACACTAACACTTGTTCAGAAGGAAAGAAAGCACAGAGCCCCACATTTTATGTTGCCCTGGAGAGCTTGCAGAGCACTGGGGAAAGGCAGGCAGAGAATTCCCTGCTAGCACCTTCTCTGTGCCTGGGAAGCACAAGTGTTCACATTGCTTCGCAGATTCGCGTTTGTGCAGAAAACACTAACACTTGTTCAGAAGGAAAGAAAGCACAGAGCCCCAGATTTTATGTTGCCCTGGAGAGCTTGCAGAGCACTGGGGAAAGGCAGGCAGAGAATTCCCTGCTAGCACCTTCTCTGTGCCTGGGAAGCACAAGTGTTCCCATTGCTTCGCAGAATCGCGTTTGTGCAGAAAACACTAACACTTGTTCAGAAGGAAAGAAAGCACAGAGCCCCAGATTTGATGTTGCCCTGGAGAGCTTGCAGAGCACTGGGGAAAGGCAGGCAGAGAATTCCCTGCTAGCACCTTCTCTGTGCCTGGGAAGCACAAGTGTTCCCATTGCTTCGCAGAATCGCGTTTGTGCAGAAAACACTGACACGTGTTCAGAAGGAAAGAAAGCACAGAGCCCCAGATTTTATGTTGCCCTGGAGAGCTTGCAGAGCACTGGGGAAAGGCAGGCAGAGAATTCCCTGCTAGCACCTTCTCTGTGCCTGGGAAGGAGAAGTGTTCCCATTGCTTCGCAGAATCGCGTTTGTGCAGAAAACACTAACACTTGTTCAGAAGGAAAGAAAGCACAGAGCCCCACATTTTATGTTGCCCTGGAGAGCTTGCAGAGCACTGGGGAAAGGCAGGCAGAGAATTCCCTGCTAGCACCTTCTCTGTGCCTGGGAAGCACAAGTGTTCCCATTGCTTCGCAGAATCGCGTTTGTGCAGAAAACACTAACACTTGTTCAGAAGGAAAGAAAGCACAGAGCCCCAGATTTTATGTTGCCCTGGAGAGCTTGCAGAGCACTGGGGAAAGGCAGGCAGAGAATTCCCTGCTAGCACCTTCTCTGTGCCTGGGAAGGAGAAGTGTTCCCATTGCTTCGCAGAATCGCGTTTGTGCAGAAAACACTAACACTTGTTCAGAAGGAAAGAAAGCACAGAGCCCCACATTTTATGTTGCCCTGGAGAGCTTGCAGAGCACTGGGGAAAGGCAGGCAGAGAATTCCCTGCTAGCACCTTCTCTGTGCCTGGGAAGCACAAGTGTTCACATTGCTTCGCAGAATCGCGTTTGTGCAGAAAACACTAACACTTGTTCAGAAGGAAAGAAAGCACAGAGCCCCAGATTTTATGTTGCCCTGGAGAGCTTGCAGAGCACTGGGGAAAGGCAGGCAGAGAATTCCCTGCTAGCACCTTCTCTGTGCCTGGGAAGCACAAGTGTTCACATTGCTTCGCAGAATCGCGTTTGTGCAGAAAACACTAACACTTGTTCAGAAGGAAAGAAAGCACAGAGCCCCAGATTTTATGTTGCCCTGGAGAGCTTGCAGAGCACTGGGGAAAGGCAGGCAGAGAATTCCCTGCTAGCACCTTCTCTGTGCCTGGGAAGCACAAGTGTTCACATTGCTTCGCAGAATCGCGTTTGTGCAGAAAACACTGACACGTGTTCAGAAGGAAAGAAAGCACAGAGCCCCAGATTTTATGTTGCCCTGGAGAGCTTGCAGAGCACTGGGGAAAGGCAGGCAGAGAATTCCCTGCTAGCACCTTCTCTGTGCCTGGGAAGCACAAGTGTTCACATTGCTTCGCAGAATCGCGTTTGTGCAGAAAACACTGACACGTGTTCAGAAGGAAAGAAAGCACAGAGCCCCACATTTTATGTTGCCCTGGAGAGCTTGCAGAGCACTGGGGAAAGGCAGGCAGAGAATTCCCTGCTAGCACCTTCTCTGTGCCTGGGAAGCACAAGTGTTCACATTGCTTCGCAGAATCGCGTTTGTGCAGAAAACACTGACACTTGTTCAGAAGGAAAGAAAGCACAGAGCCCCAGATTTTATGTTGCCCTGGAGAGCTTGCAGAGCACTGGGGAAAGGCAGGCAGAGAATTCCCTGCTAGCACCTTCTCTGTGCCTGGGAAGCACAAGTGTTCCCATTGCTTCGCAGAATCGCGTTTTTGCAGAAAACACTAACACTTGTTCAGAAGGAAAGAAAGCACAGAGCCCCAGATTTTATGTTGCCCTGGAGAGCTTGCAGAGCACTGGGGAAAGGCAGGCAGAGAATTCCCTGCTAGCACCTTCTCTGTGCCTGGGAAGCACAAGTGTTCCCATTGCTTCGCAGAATCGCGTTTGTGCAGAAAACACTGACACGTGTTCAGAAGGAAAGAAAGCACAGAGCCCCAGATTTTATGTTGCCCTGGAGAGCTTGCAGAGCACTGGGGAAAGGCAGGCAGAGAATTCCCTGCTAGCACCTTCTCTGTGCCTGGGAAGGAGAAGTGTTCCCATTGCTTCGCAGAATCGCGTTTGTGCAGAAAACACTAACACTTGTTCAGAAGGAAAGAAAGCACAGAGCCCCACATTTTATGTTGCCCTGGAGAGCTTGCAGAGCACTGGGGAAAGGCAGGCAGAGAATTCCCTGCTAGCACCTTCTCTGTGCCTGGGAAGCACAAGTGTTCCCATTGCTTCGCAGAATCGCGTTTGTGCAGAAAACACTGACACTTGTTCAGAAGGAAAGAAAGCACAGAGCCCCACATTTTATGTTGCCCTGGAGAGCTTGCAGAGCACTGGGGAAAGGCAGGCAGAGAATTCCCTGCTAGCACCTTCTCTGTGCCTGGGAAGCACAAGTGTTCCCATTGCTTCGCAGAATCGCGTTTGTGCAGAACACACTAACACTTGTTCAGAAGGAAAGAAAGCACAGAGCCCCACATTTTATGTTGCCCTGGAGAGCTTGCAGAGCACTGGGGAAAGGCAGGCAGAGAATTCCCTGCTAGCACCTTCTCTGTGCCTGGGAAGCACAAGTGTTCCCATTGCTTCGCAGAATCGCGTTTGTGCAGAAAACACTAACACTTGTTCAGAAGGAAAGAAAGCACAGAGCCCCACATTTTATGTTGCCCTGGAGAGCTTGCAGAGCACTGGGGAAAGGCAGGCAGAGAATTCCCTGCTAGCACCTTCTCTGTGCCTGGGAAGCACAAGTGTTCCCATTGCTTCGCAGAATCGCGTTTGTGCAGAAAACACTGACACGTGTTCAGAAGGAAAGAAAGCACAGAGCCCCAGATTTTATGTTGCCCTGGAGAGCTTGCAGAGCACTGGGGAAAGGCAGGCAGAGAATTCCCTGCTAGCACCTTCTCTGTGCCTGGGAAGCACAAGTGTTCCCATTGCTTCGCAGAATCGCGTTTGTGCAGAAAACACTAACACTTGTTCAGAAGGAAAGAAAGCACAGAGCCCCAGATTTTATGTTGCCCTGGAGAGCTTGCAGAGCACTGGGGAAAGGCAGGCAGAGAATTCCCTGCTAGCACCTTCTCTGTGCCTGGGAAGCACAAGTGTTCCCATTGCTTCGCAGAATCGCGTTTGTGCAGAACACACTAACACTTGTTCAGAAGGAAAGAAAGCACAGAGCCCCACATTTTATGTTGCCCTGGAGAGCTTGCAGAGCACTGGGGAAAGGCAGGCAGAGAATTCCCTGCTAGCACCTTCTCTGTGCCTGGGAAGCACAAGTGTTCCCATTGCTTCGCAGAATCGCGTTTGTGCAGAAAACACTAACACTTGTTCAGAAGGAAAGAAAGCACAGAGCCCCACATTTTATGTTGCCCTGGAGAGCTTGCAGAGCACTGGGGAAAGGCAGGCAGAGAATTCCCTGCTAGCACCTTCTCTGTGCCTGGGAAGCACAAGTGTTCCCATTGCTTCGCAGAATCGCGTTTGTGCAGAAAACACTGACACGTGTTCAGAAGGAAAGAAAGCACAGAGCCCCAGATTTTATGTTGCCCTGGAGAGCTTGCAGAGCACTGGGGAAAGGCAGGCAGAGAATTCCCTGCTAGCACCTTCTCTGTGCCTGGGAAGCACAAGTGTTCACATTGCTTCGCAGAATCGCGTTTGTGCAGAAAACACTAACACTTGTTCAGAAGGAAAGAAAGCACAGAGCCCCAGATTTTATGTTGCCCTGGAGAGCTTGCAGAGCACTGGGGAAAGGCAGGCAGAGAATTCCCTGCTAGCACCTTCTCTGTGCCTGGGAAGCACAAGTGTTCACATTGCTTCGCAGATTCGCGTTTGTGCAGAAAACACTAACACTTGTTCAGAAGGAAAGAAAGCACAGAGCCCCAGATTTTATGTTGCCCTGGAGAGCTTGCAGAGCACTGGGGAAAGGCAGGCAGAGAATTCCCTGCTAGCACCTTCTCTGTGCCTGGGAAGCACAAGTGTTCGCATTGCTTCGCAGAATCGCGTTTGTGCAGAAAACACTAACACTTGTTCAGAAGGAAAGAAAGCACAGAGCCCCACATTTTCTGTTGCCCTGGAGAGCTTGCAGAGCACTGGGGAAAGGCAGGCAGAGAATTCCCTGCTAGCACCTTCTCTGTGCCTGGGAAGCACAAGTGTTCCCATTGCTTCGCAGAATCGCGTTTGTGCAGAAAACACTGACACTTGTTCAGAAGGAAAGAAAGCACAGAGCCCCACATTTTATGTTGCCCTGGAGAGCTTGCAGAGCACTGGGGAAAGGCAGGCAGAGAATTCCCTGCTAGCACCTTCTCTGTGCCTGGGAAGCACAAGTGTTCCCATTGCTTCGCAGAATCGCGTTTGTGCAGAAAACACTAACACTTGTTCAGAAGGAAAGAAAGCACAGAGCCCCAGATTTTATGTTGCCCTGGAGAGCTTGCAGAGCACTGGGGAAAGGCAGGCAGAGAAGTCCCTGCTAGCACCTTCTCTGTGCCTGGGAAGGAGAAGTGTTCCCATTGCTTCGCAGAATCGCGTTTGTGCAGAAAACACTAACACTTGTTCAGAAGGAAAGAAAGCACAGAGCCCCAGATTTTATGTTGCCCTGGAGAGCTTGCAGAGCACTGGGGAAAGGCAGGCAGAGAATTCCCTGCTAGCATCTTCTCTGTGCCTGGGAAGGAGAAGTGTTCACATTGCTTCGCAGATTCGCGTTTGTGCAGAAAACACTAACACTTGTTCAGAAGGAAAGAAAGCACAGAGCCCCAGATTTTATGTTGCCCTGGAGAGCTTGCAGAGCACTGGGGAAAGGCAGGCAGAGAAGTCCCTGCTAGCACCTTCTCTGTGCCTGGGAAGCACAAGTGTTCACATTGCTTCGCAGAATCGAGTTTGTGCAGAAAACACTGACACGTGTTCAGAAGGAAAGAAAGCACAGAGCCCCAGATTTTATGTTGCCCTGGAGAGCTTGCAGAGCACTGGGGAAAGGCAGGCAGAGAATTCCCTGCTAGCACCTTCTCTGTGCCTGGGAAGCACAAGTGTTCCCATTGCTTCGCAGAATCGCGTTTGTGCAGAAAACACTGACACGTGTTCAGAAGGAAAGAAAGCACAGAGCCCCAGATTTTATGTTGCCCTGGAGAGCTTGCAGAGCACTGGGGAAAGGCAGGCAGAGAATTCCCTGCTAGCACCTTCTCTGTGCCTGGGAAGCACAAGTGTTCGCATTGCTTCGCAGAATCGCGTTTGTGCAGAAAACACTAACACTTGTTCAGAAGGAAAGAAAGCACAGAGCCCCACATTTTCTGTTGCCCTGGAGAGCTTGCAGAGCACTGGGGAAAGGCAGGCAGAGAATTCCCTGCTAGCACCTTCTCTGTGCCTGGGAAGCACAAGTGTTCCCATTGCTTCGCAGAATCGCGTTTGTGCAGAAAACACTGACACTTGTTCAGAAGGAAAGAAAGCACAGAGCCCCACATTTTATGTTGCCCTGGAGAGCTTGCAGAGCACTGGGGAAAGGCAGGCAGAGAATTCCCTGCTAGCACCTTCTCTGTGCCTGGGAAGCACAAGTGTTCCCATTGCTTCGCAGAATCGCGTTTGTGCAGAAAACACTAACACTTGTTCAGAAGGAAAGAAAGCACAGAGCCCCAGATTTTATGTTGCCCTGGAGAGCTTGCAGAGCACTGGGGAAAGGCAGGCAGAGAAGTCCCTGCTAGCACCTTCTCTGTGCCTGGGAAGGAGAAGTGTTCCCATTGCTTCGCAGAATCGCGTTTGTGCAGAAAACACTAACACTTGTTCAGAAGGAAAGAAAGCACAGAGCCCCAGATTTTATGTTGCCCTGGAGAGCTTGCAGAGCACTGGGGAAAGGCAGGCAGAGAATTCCCTGCTAGCATCTTCTCTGTGCCTGGGAAGGAGAAGTGTTCACATTGCTTCGCAGATTCGCGTTTGTGCAGAAAACACTAACACTTGTTCAGAAGGAAAGAAAGCACAGAGCCCCAGATTTTATGTTGCCCTGGAGAGCTTGCAGAGCACTGGGGAAAGGCAGGCAGAGAAGTCCCTGCTAGCACCTTCTCTGTGCCTGGGAAGCACAAGTGTTCACATTGCTTCGCAGAATCGAGTTTGTGCAGAAAACACTGACACGTGTTCAGAAGGAAAGAAAGCACAGAGCCCCAGATTTTATGTTGCCCTGGAGAGCTTGCAGAGCACTGGGGAAAGGCAGGCAGAGAATTCCCTGCTAGCACCTTCTCTGTGCCTGGGAAGCACAAGTGTTCACATTGCTTCGCAGAATCGCGTTTGTGCAGAAAACACTGACACGTGTTCAGAAGGAAAGAAAGCACAGAGCCCCAGATTTTATGTTGCCCTGGAGAGCTTGCAGAGCACTGGGGAAAGGCAGGCAGAGAATTCCCTGCTATCACCTTCTCTGTGCCTGGGAAGCACAAGTGTTCCCATTGCTTCGCAGAATCACGTTTGTGCAGAAAACACTAACACTTGTTCAGAAGGAAAGAAAGCACAGAGCCCCAGATTTTATGTTGCCCTGGAGAGCTTGCAGAGCACTGGGGAAAGGCAGGCAGAGAATTCCCTGCTAGCACCTTCTCTGTGCCTGGGAAGCACAAGTGTTCCCATTGCTTCGCAGATTCGCGTTTGTGCAGAAAACACTGACACGTGTTCAGAAGGAAAGAAAGCACAGAGCCCCACATTTTATGTTGCCCTGGAGAGCTTGCAGAGCACTGGGGAAAGGCAGGCAGAGAATTCCCTGCTAGCACCTTCTCTGTGCCTGGGAAGCACAAGTGTTCACATTGCTTCGCAGAATCGCGTTTGTGCAGAAAACACTAACACTTGTTCAGAAGGAAAGAAAGCACAGAGCCCCAGATTTGATGTTGCCCTGCAGAGCTTGCAGAGCACTGGGGAAAGGCAGGCAGAGAATTCCCTGCTAGCACCTTCTCTGTGCCTGGGAAGCACAAGTGTTCACATTGCTTCGCAGAATCGCGTTTGTGCAGAAAACACTAACACTTGTTCAGAAGGAAAGAAAGCACAGAGCCCCAGATTTTCTGTTGCCCTGGAGAGCTTGCAGAGCACTGGGGAAAGGCAGGCAGAGAATTCCCTGCTAGCACCTTCTCTGTGCCTGGGAAGCACAAGTGTTCACATTGCTTCGCAGAATCGCGTTTGTGCAGAAAACACTAACACTTGTTCAGAAGGAAAGAAAGCACAGAGCCCCACATTTTATGTTGCCCTGGAGAGCTTGCAGAGCACTGGGGAAAGGCAGGCAGAGAATTCCCTGCTAGCACCTTCTCTGTGCCTGGGAAGCACAAGTGTTCCCATTGCTTCGCAGAATCGCGTTTGTGCAGAAAACACTGACACGTGTTCAGAAGGAAAGAAAGCACAGAGCCCCAGATTTTATGTTGCCCTGGAGAGCTTGCAGAGCACTGGGGAAAGGCAGGCAGAGAATTCCCTGCTAGCACCTTCTCTGTGCCTGGGAAGCACAAGTGTTCACATTGCTTCGCAGATTCGCGTTTGTGCAGAAAACACTAACACTTGTTCAGAAGGAAAGAAAGCACAGAGCCCCAGATTTTATGTTGCCCTGGAGAGCTTGCAGAGCACTGGGGAAAGGCAGGCAGAGAATTCCCTGCTAGCACCTTCTCTGTGCCTGGGAAGCACAAGTGTTCCCATTGCTTCGCAGAATCGCGTTTGTGCAGAAAACACTAACACTTGTTCAGAAGGAAAGAAAGCACAGAGCCCCAGATTTGATGTTGCCCTGGAGAGCTTGCAGAGCACTGGGGAAAGGCAGGCAGAGAATTCCCTGCTAGCACCTTCTCTGTGCCTGGGAAGCACAAGTGTTCCCATTGCTTCGCAGAATCGCGTTTGTGCAGAAAACACTGACACGTGTTCAGAAGGAAAGAAAGCACAGAGCCCCAGATTTTATGTTGCCCTGGAGAGCTTGCAGAGCACTGGGGAAAGGCAGGCAGAGAATTCCCTGCTAGCACCTTCTCTGTGCCTGGGAAGGAGAAGTGTTCCCATTGCTTCGCAGAATCGCGTTTGTGCAGAAAACACTAACACTTGTTCAGAAGGAAAGAAAGCACAGAGCCCCACATTTTATGTTGCCCTGGAGAGCTTGCAGAGCACTGGGGAAAGGCAGGCAGAGAATTCCCTGCTAGCACCTTCTCTGTGCCTGGGAAGCACAAGTGTTCCCATTGCTTCGCAGAATCGCGTTTGTGCAGAAAACACTAACACTTGTTCAGAAGGAAAGAAAGCACAGAGCCCCAGATTTTATGTTGCCCTGGAGAGCTTGCAGAGCACTGGGGAAAGGCAGGCAGAGAATTCCCTGCTAGCACCTTCTCTGTGCCTGGGAAGGAGAAGTGTTCCCATTGCTTCGCAGAATCGCGTTTGTGCAGAAAACACTAACACTTGTTCAGAAGGAAAGAAAGCACAGAGCCCCACATTTTATGTTGCCCTGGAGAGCTTGCAGAGCACTGGGGAAAGGCAGGCAGAGAATTCCCTGCTAGCACCTTCTCTGTGCCTGGGAAGCACAAGTGTTCACATTGCTTCGCAGAATCGCGTTTGTGCAGAAAACACTAACACTTGTTCAGAAGGAAAGAAAGCACAGAGCCCCAGATTTTATGTTGCCCTGGAGAGCTTGCAGAGCACTGGGGAAAGGCAGGCAGAGAATTCCCTGCTAGCACCTTCTCTGTGCCTGGGAAGCACAAGTGTTCACATTGCTTCGCAGAATCGCGTTTGTGCAGAAAACACTAACACTTGTTCAGAAGGAAAGAAAGCACAGAGCCCCAGATTTTATGTTGCCCTGGAGAGCTTGCAGAGCACTGGGGAAAGGCAGGCAGAGAATTCCCTGCTAGCACCTTCTCTGTGCCTGGGAAGCACAAGTGTTCACATTGCTTCGCAGAATCGCGTTTGTGCAGAAAACACTGACACGTGTTCAGAAGGAAAGAAAGCACAGAGCCCCAGATTTTATGTTGCCCTGGAGAGCTTGCAGAGCACTGGGGAAAGGCAGGCAGAGAATTCCCTGCTAGCACCTTCTCTGTGCCTGGGAAGCACAAGTGTTCACATTGCTTCGCAGAATCGCGTTTGTGCAGAAAACACTGACACGTGTTCAGAAGGAAAGAAAGCACAGAGCCCCACATTTTATGTTGCCCTGGAGAGCTTGCAGAGCACTGGGGAAAGGCAGGCAGAGAATTCCCTGCTAGCACCTTCTCTGTGCCTGGGAAGCACAAGTGTTCACATTGCTTCGCAGAATCGCGTTTGTGCAGAAAACACTGACACTTGTTCAGAAGGAAAGAAAGCACAGAGCCCCAGATTTTATGTTGCCCTGGAGAGCTTGCAGAGCACTGGGGAAAGGCAGGCAGAGAATTCCCTGCTAGCACCTTCTCTGTGCCTGGGAAGCACAAGTGTTCCCATTGCTTCGCAGAATCGCGTTTGTGCAGAAAACACTAACACTTGTTCAGAAGGAAAGAAAGCACAGAGCCCCACATTTTATGTTGCCCTGGAGAGCTTGCAGAGCACTGGGGAAAGGCAGGCAGAGAATTCCCTGCTAGCACCTTCTCTGTGCCTGGGAAGCACAAGTGTTCCCATTGCTTCGCAGAATCGCGTTTGTGCAGAAAACACTGACACGTGTTCAGAAGGAAAGAAAGCACAGAGCCCCACATTTTATGTTGCCCTGGAGAGCTTGCAGAGCACTGGGGAAAGGCAGGCAGAGAATTCCCTGCTAGCACCTTCTCTGTGCCTGGGAAGGAGAAGTGTTCCCATTGCTTCGCAGAATCGCGTTTGTGCAGAAAACACTAACACTTGTTCAGAAGGAAAGAAAGCACAGAGCCCCACATTTTATGTTGCCCTGGAGAGCTTGCAGAGCACTGGGGAAAGGCAGGCAGAGAATTCCCTGCTAGCACCTTCTCTGTGCCTGGGAAGCACAAGTGTTCCCATTGCTTCGCAGAATCGCGTTTGTGCAGAAAACACTAACACTTGTTCAGAAGGAAAGAAAGCACAGAGCCCCAGATTTTATGTTGCCCTGGAGAGCTTGCAGAGCACTGGGGAAAGGCAGGCAGAGAATTCCCTGCTAGCACCTTCTCTGTGCCTGGGAAGCACAAGTGTTCCCATTGCTTCGCAGAATCGCGTTTGTGCAGAACACACTAACACTTGTTCAGAAGGAAAGAAAGCACAGAGCCCCACATTTTATGTTGCCCTGGAGAGCTTGCAGAGCACTGGGGAAAGGCAGGCAGAGAATTCCCTGCTAGCACCTTCTCTGTGCCTGGGAAGCACAAGTGTTCCCATTGCTTCGCAGAATCGCGTTTGTGCAGAAAACACTAACACTTGTTCAGAAGGAAAGAAAGCACAGAGCCCCACATTTTATGTTGCCCTGGAGAGCTTGCAGAGCACTGGGGAAAGGCAGGCAGAGAATTCCCTGCTAGCACCTTCTCTGTGCCTGGGAAGCACAAGTGTTCCCATTGCTTCGCAGAATCGCGTTTGTGCAGAAAACACTGACACGTGTTCAGAAGGAAAGAAAGCACAGAGCCCCAGATTTTATGTTGCCCTGGAGAGCTTGCAGAGCACTGGGGAAAGGCAGGCAGAGAATTCCCTGCTAGCACCTTCTCTGTGCCTGGGAAGGAGAAGTGTTCCCATTGCTTCGCAGAATCGCGTTTGTGCAGAAAACACTAACACTTGTTCAGAAGGAAAGAAAGCACAGAGCCCCAGATTTTATGTTGCCCTGGAGAGCTTGCAGAGCACTGGGGAAAGGCAGGCAGAGAATTCCCTGCTAGCACCTTCTCTGTGCCTGGGAAGCACAAGTGTTCACATTGCTTCGCAGAATCGCGTTTGTGCAGAAAACACTAACACTTGTTCAGAAGGAAAGAAAGCACAGAGCCCCAGATTTTATGTTGCCCTGGAGAGCTTGCAGAGCACTGGGGAAAGGCAGGCAGAGAATTCCCTGCTAGCACCTTCTCTGTGCCTGGGAAGCACAAGTGTTCCCATTGCTTCGCAGAATCGCGTTTGTGCAGAAAACACTAACACTTGTTCAGAAGGAAAGAAAGCACAGAGCCCCAGATTTTATGTTGCCCTGGAGAGCTTGCAGAGCACTGGGGAAAGGCAGGCAGAGAATTCCCTGCTAGCACCTTCTCTGTGCCTGGGAAGCACAAGTGTTCCCATTGCTTCGCAGAATCGCGTTTGTGCAGAAAACACTAACACTTGTTCAGAAGGAAAGAAAGTACAGAGCCCCAGATTTTATGTTGCCCTGGAGAGCTTGCAGAGCACTGGGGAAAGGCAGGCAGAGAATTCCCTGCTAGCACCTTCTCTGTGCCTGGGAAGCACAAGTGTTCCCATTGCTTCGCAGAATCGCGTTTGTGCAGAAAACACTGACACTTGTTCAGAAGGAAAGAAAGCACAGAGCCCCACATTTTATGTTGCCCTGGAGAGCTTGCAGAGCACTGGGGAAAGGCAGGCAGAGAATTCCCTGCTAGCACCTTCTCTGTGCCTGGGAAGCACAAGTGTTCACATTGCTTCGCAGAATCGCGTTTGTGCAGAAAACACTGACACGTGTTCAGAAGGAAAGAAAGCACAGAGCCCCACATTTTATGTTGCCCTGGAGAGCTTGCAGAGCACTGGGGAAAGGCAGGCAGAGAATTCCCTGCTAGCACCTTCTCTGTGCCTGGGAAGCACAAGTGTTCCCATTGCTTCGCAGAATCGCCTTAGTGCAGAAAACACTAACACTTGTTCAAAAGGAAAGAAAGCACAGAGCCCCACATTTTCTGTTGCCCTGGAGAGCTTGCAGAGCACTGGGGAAAGGCAGGCAGAGAATTCCCTGCTAGCACCTTCTCTGTGCCTGGGAAGGAGAAGTGTTCCCATTGCTTCGCAGAATCGCGTTTGTGCAGAAAACACTAACACTTGTTCAGAAGGAAAGCACAGAGCCCCAGATTTTATGTTGCCCTGGAGAGCTTGCAGAGCACTGGGGAAAGGCAGGCAGAGAATTCCCTGCTAGCACCTTCTCTGTGCCTGGGAAGCACAAGTGTTCCCATTGCTTCGCAGATTCGCGTTTGTGCAGAAAACACTGACACGTGTTCAGAAGGAAAGAAAGCACAGAGCCCCAGATTTTATGTTGCCCTGGAGAGCTTGCAGAGCACTGGGGAAAGGCAGGCAGAGAATTCCCTGCTAGCACCTTCTCTGTGCCTGGGAAGGAGAAGTGTTCCCATTGCTTCGCAGAATCGCGTTTGTGCAGAAAACACTAACACTTGTTCAGAAGGAAAGAAAGCACAGAGCCCCACATTTTATGTTGCCCTGGAGAGCTTGCAGAGCACTGGGGAAAGGCAGGCAGAGAATTCCCTGCTAGCACCTTCTCTGTGCCTGGGAAGCACAAGTGTTCCCATTGCTTCGCAGAATCGCGTTTGTGCAGAAAACACTAACACTTGTTCAGAAGGAAAGAAAGCACAGAGCCCCAGATTTTATGTTGCCCTGGAGAGCTTGCAGAGCACTGGGGAAAGGCAGGCAGAGAATTCCCTGCTAGCACCTTCTCTGTGCCTGGGAAGCACAAGTGTTCCCATTGCTTCGCAGAATCGCGTTTGTGCAGAACACACTAACACTTGTTCAGAAGGAAAGAAAGCACAGAGCCCCACATTTTATGTTGCCCTGGAGAGCTTGCAGAGCACTGGGGAAAGGCAGGCAGAGAATTCCCTGCTAGCACCTTCTCTGTGCCTGGGAAGCACAAGTGTTCCCATTGCTTCGCAGAATCGCGTTTGTGCAGAAAACACTAACACTTGTTCAGAAGGAAAGAAAGCACAGAGCCCCACATTTTATGTTGCCCTGGAGAGCTTGCAGAGCACTGGGGAAAGGCAGGCAGAGAATTCCCTGCTAGCACCTTCTCTGTGCCTGGGAAGCACAAGTGTTCCCATTGCTTCGCAGAATCGCGTTTGTGCAGAAAACACTGACACGTGTTCAGAAGGAAAGAAAGCACAGAGCCCCAGATTTTATGTTGCCCTGGAGAGCTTGCAGAGCACTGGAGAAAGGCAGGCAGAGAATTCCCTGCTAGCACCTTCTCTGTGCCTGGGAAGGAGAAGTGTTCCCATTGCTTCGCAGAATCGCGTTTGTGCAGAAAACACTAACACTTGTTCAGAAGGAAAGAAAGCACAGAGCCCCAGATTTTATGTTGCCCTGGAGAGCTTGCAGAGCACTGGGGAAAGGCAGGCAGAGAATTCCCTGCTAGCACCTTCTCTGTGCCTGGGAAGCACAAGTGTTCCCATTGCTTCGCAGAATCGCGTTTGTGCAGAAAACACTAACACTTGTTCAGAAGGAAAGAAAGCACAGAGCCCCACATTTTATGTTGCCCTGGAGAGCTTGCAGAGCACTGGGGAAAGGCAGGCAGAGAATTCCCTGCTAGCACCTTCTCTGTGCCTGGGAAGCACAAGTGTTCCCATTGCTTCGCAGAATCGCGTTTGTGCAGAAAACACTAACACTTGTTCAGAAGGAAAGAAAGCACAGAGCCCCAGATTTTATGTTGCCCTGGAGAGCTTGCAGAGCACTGGGGAAAGGCAGGCAGAGAATTCCCTGCTAGCACCTTCTCTGTGCCTGGGAAGCACAAGTGTTCCCATTGCTTCGCAGAATCGCGTTTGTGCAGAAAACACTAACACTTGTTCAGAAGGAAAGAAAGTACAGAGCCCCAGATTTTCTGTTGCCCTGGAGAGCTTGCAGAGCACTGGGGAAAGGCAGGCAGAGAATTCCCTGCTAGCACCTTCTCTGTGCCTGGGAAGCACAAGTGTTCACATTGCTTCGCAGAATCGCGTTTGTGCAGAAAACACTGACACTTGTTCAGAAGGAAAGAAAGCACAGAGCCCCACATTTTATGTTGCCCTGGAGAGCTTGCAGAGCACTGGGGAAAGGCAGGCAGAGAATTCCCTGCTAGCACCTTCTCTGTGCCTGGGAAGCACAAGTGTTCACATTGCTTCGCAGAATCGCGTTTGTGCAGAAAACACTGACACGTGTTCAGAAGGAAAGAAAGCACAGAGCCCCAGATTTGATGTTGCCCTGGAGAGCTTGCAGAGCACTGGGGAAAGGCAGGCAGAGAATTCCCTGCTAGCACCTTCTCTGTGCCTGGGAAGCACAAGTGTTCCCATTGCTTCGCAGAATCGCCTTAGTGCAGAAAACACTAACACTTGTTCAAAAGGAAAGAAAGCACAGAGCCCCACATTTTCTGTTGCCCTGGAGAGCTTGCAGAGCACTGGGGAAAGGCAGGCAGAGAATTCCCTGCTAGCACCTTCTCTGTGCCTGGGAAGGAGAAGTGTTCCCATTGCTTCGCAGAATCGCGTTTGTGCAGAAAACACTAACACTTGTTCAGAAGGAAAGCACAGAGCCCCAGATTTTATGTTGCCCTGGAGAGCTTGCAGAGCACTGGGGAAAGGCAGGCAGAGAATTCCCTGCTAGCACCTTCTCTGTGCCTGGGAAGCACAAGTGTTCACATTGCTTCGCAGATTCGCGTTTGTGCAGAAAACACTAACACTTGTTCAGAAGGAAAGAAAGCACAGAGCCCCAGATTTTATGTTGCCCTGGAGAGCTTGCAGAGCACTGGGGAAAGGCAGGCAGAGAATTCCCTGCTAGCACCTTCTCTGTGCCTGGGAAGCACAAGTGTTCGCATTGCTTCGCAGAATCGCGTTTGTGCAGAAAACACTAACACTTGTTCAGAAGGAAAGAAAGCACAGAGCCCCAGATTTGATGTTGCCCTGGAGAGCTTGCAGAGCACTGGGGAAAGGCAGGCAGAGAATTCCCTGCTAGCACCTTCTCTGTGCCTGGGAAGCACAAGTGTTCCCATTGCTTCGCAGAATCGCGTTTGTGCAGAAAACACTAACACTTGTTCAGAAGGAAAGAAAGCACAGAGCCCCAGATTTTATGTTGCCCTGGAGAGCTTGCAGAGCACTGGGGAAAGGCAGGCAGAGAAGTCCCTGCTAGCACCTTCTCTGTGCCTGGGAAGGAGAAGTGTTCCCATTGCTTCGCAGAATCGCGTTTGTGCAGAAAACACTAACACTTGTTCAGAAGGAAAGAAAGCACAGAGCCCCAGATTTTATGTTGCCCTGGAGAGCTTGCAGAGCACTGGGGAAAGGCAGGCAGAGAAGTCCCTGCTAGCACCTTCTCTGTGCCTGGGAAGCACAAGTGTTCCCATTGCTTCGCAGATTCGCGTTTGTGCAGAAAACACTAACACTTGTTCAGAAGGAAAGAAAGCACAGAGCCCCAGATTTGATGTTGCCCTGCAGAGCTTGCAGAGCACTGGGGAAAGGCAGGCAGAGAATTCCCTGCTAGCACCTTCTCTGTGCCTGGGAAGCACAAGTGTTCCCATTGCTTCGCAGAATCGCGTTTGTGCAGAAAACACTAACACTTGTTCAGAAGGAAAGAAAGCACAGAGCCCCAGATTTTCTGTTGCCCTGGAGAGCTTGCAGAGCACTGGGGAAAGGCAGGCAGAGAATTCCCTGCTAGCACCTTCTCTGTGCCTGGGAAGCACAAGTGTTCCCATTGCTTCGCAGAATCGCGTTTGTGCAGAAAACACTAACACTTGTTCAGAAGGAAAGAAAGCACAGAGCCCCAGATTTTATGTTGCCCTGGAGAGCTTGCAGAGCACTGGGGAAAGGCAGGCAGAGAATTCCCTGCTAGCACCTTCTCTGTGCCTGGGAAGCACAAGTGTTCCCATTGCTTCGCAGAATCGCGTTTGTGCAGAAAACACTAACACTTGTTCAGAAGGAAAGAAAGCACAGAGCCCCAGATTTTCTGTTGCCCTGGAGAGCTTGCAGAGCACTGGGGAAAGGCAGGCAGAGAATTCCCTGCTAGCACCTTCTCTGTGCCTGGGAAGCACAAGTGTTCCCATTGCTTCGCAGAATCGCGTTTGTGCAGAAAACACTGACACGTGTTCAGAAGGAAAGAAAGCACAGAGCCCCAGATTTTATGTTGCCCTGGAGAGCTTGCAGAGCACTGGGGAAAGGCAGGCAGAGAATTCCCTGCTAGCACCTTCTCTGTGCCTGGGAAGCACAAGTGTTCCCATTGCTTCGCAGAATCGCGTTTGTGCAGAAAACACTAACACTTGTTCAGAAGGAAAGAAAGCACAGAGCCCCACATTTTATGTTGCCCTGGAGAGCTTGCAGAGCACTGGGGAAAGGCAGGCAGAGAATTCCCTGCTAGCACCTTCTCTGTGCCTGGGAAGCACAAGTGTTCACATTGCTTCGCAGAATCGCGTTTGTGCAGAAAACACTAACACTTGTTCAGAAGGAAAGAAAGCACAGAGCCCCACATTTTATGTTGCCCTGGAGAGCTTGCAGAGCACTGGGGAAAGGCAGGCAGAGAATTCCCTGCTAGCACCTTCTCTGTGCCTGGGAAGCACAAGTGTTCACATTGCTTCGCAGAATCGCGTTTGTGCAGAAAACACTGACACGTGTTCAGAAGGAAAGAAAGCACAGAGCCCCAGATTTTATGTTGCCCTGGAGAGCTTGCAGAGCACTGGGGAAAGGCAGGCAGAGAATTCCCTGCTAGCACCTTCTCTGTGCCTGGGAAGCACAAGTGTTCCCATTGCTTCGCAGAATCGCGTTTGTGCAGAAAACACTAACACTTGTTCAGAAGGAAAGAAAGCACAGAGCCCCAGATTTTATGTTGCCCTGGAGAGCTTGCAGAGCACTGGGGAAAGGCAGGCAGAGAATTCCCTGCTAGCACCTTCTCTGTGCCTGGGAAGCACAAGTGTTCCCATTGCTTCGCAGATTCGCGTTTGTGCAGAAAACACTGACACGTGTTCAGAAGGAAAGAAAGCACAGAGCCCCAGATTTTCTGTTGCCCTGGAGAGCTTGCAGAGCACTGGGGAAAGGCAGGCAGAGAATTCCCTGCTAGCACCTTCTCTGTGCCTGGGAAGCACAAGTGTTCACATTGCTTCGCAGAATCGCGTTTGTGCAGAAAACACTAACACTTGTTCAGAAGGAAAGAAAGCACAGAGCCCCAGATTTTCTGTTGCCCTGGAGAGCTTGCAGAGCACTGGGGAAAGGCAGGCAGAGAATTCCCTGCTAGCACCTTCTCTGTGCCTGGGAAGCACAAGTGTTCACATTGCTTCGCAGAATCGCGTTTGTGCAGAAAACACTGACACGTGTTCAGAAGGAAAGAAAGCACAGAGCCCCACATTTTATGTTGCCCTGGAGAGCTTGCAGAGCACTGGGGAAAGGCAGGCAGAGAATTCCCTGCTAGCACCTTCTCTGTGCCTGGGAAGCACAAGTGTTCACATTGCTTCGCAGATTCGCGTTTGTGCAGAAAACACTAACACTTGTTCAGAAGGAAAGAAAGCACAGAGCCCCAGATTTGATGTTGCCCTGGAGAGCTTGCAGAGCACTGGGGAAAGGCAGGCAGAGAATTCCCTGCTAGCACCTTCTCTGTGCCTGGGAAGCACAAGTGTTCACATTGCTTCGCAGAATCGCGTTTGTGCAGAAAACACTAACACTTGTTCAGAAGGAAAGAAAGCACAGAGCCCCAGATTTTATGTTGCCCTGGAGAGCTTGCAGAGCACTGGGGAAAGGCAGGCAGAGAATTCCCTGCTAGCACCTTCTCTGTGCCTGGGAAGCACAAGTGTTCACATTGCTTCGCAGATTCGCGTTTGTGCAGAAAACACTAACACTTGTTCAGAAGGAAAGAAAGCACAGAGCCCCAGATTTTATGTTGCCCTGGAGAGCTTGCAGAGCACTGGGGAAAGGCAGGCAGAGAATTCCCTGCTAGCACCTTCTCTGTGCCTGGGAAGCACAAGTGTTCGCATTGCTTCGCAGAATCGCGTTTGTGCAGAAAACACTAACACTTGTTCAGAAGGAAAGAAAGCACAGAGCCCCAGATTTGATGTTGCCCTGGAGAGCTTGCAGAGCACTGGGGAAAGGCAGGCAGAGAATTCCCTGCTAGCACCTTCTCTGTGCCTGGGAAGCACAAGTGTTCCCATTGCTTCGCAGAATCGCGTTTGTGCAGAAAACACTGACACTTGTTCAGAAGGAAAGAAAGCACAGAGCCCCACATTTTATGTTGCCCTGGAGAGCTTGCAGAGCACTGGGGAAAGGCAGGCAGAGAATTCCCTGCTAGCACCTTCTCTGTGCCTGGGAAGCACAAGTGTTCCCATTGCTTCGCAGAATCGCGTTTGTGCAGAAAACACTAACACTTGTTCAGAAGGAAAGAAAGCACAGAGCCCCAGATTTTATGTTGCCCTGGAGAGCTTGCAGAGCACTGGGGAAAGGCAGGCAGAGAAGTCCCTGCTAGCACCTTCTCTGTGCCTGGGAAGGAGAAGTGTTCCCATTGCTTCGCAGAATCGCGTTTGTGCAGAAAACACTAACACTTGTTCAGAAGGAAAGAAAGCACAGAGCCCCAGATTTTATGTTGCCCTGGAGAGCTTGCAGAGCACTGGGGAAAGGCAGGCAGAGAATTCCCTGCTAGCATCTTCTCTGTGCCTGGGAAGGAGAAGTGTTCACATTGCTTCGCAGATTCGCGTTTGTGCAGAAAACACTAACACTTGTTCAGAAGGAAAGAAAGCACAGAGCCCCAGATTTTATGTTGCCCTGGAGAGCTTGCAGAGCACTGGGGAAAGGCAGGCAGAGAATTCCCTGCTAGCACCTTCTCTGTGCCTGGGAAGCACAAGTGTTCCCATTGCTTCGCAGATTCGCGTTTGTGCAGAAAACACTGACACGTGTTCAGAAGGAAAGAAAGCACAGAGCCCCAGATTTTATGTTGCCCTGGAGAGCTTGCAGAGCACTGGGGAAAGGCAGGCAGAGAATTCCCTGCTAGCACCTTCTCTGTGCCTGGGAAGCACAAGTGTTCACATTGCTTCGCAGATTCGCGTTTGTGCAGAAAACACTAACACTTGTTCAGAAGGAAAGAAAGCACAGAGCCCCAGATTTGATGTTGCCCTGCAGAGCTTGCAGAGCACTGGGGAAAGGCAGGCAGAGAATTCCCTGCTAGCACCTTCTCTGTGCCTGGGAAGCACAAGTGTTCACATTGCTTCGCAGAATCGCGTTTGTGCAGAAAACACTAACACTTGTTCAGAAGGAAAGAAAGCACAGAGCCCCAGATTTTCTGTTGCCCTGGAGAGCTTGC
Organism: Strix occidentalis; assembly: GCA_030819815.1. Lineage (NCBI taxonomy): Eukaryota > Metazoa > Chordata > Aves > Strigiformes > Strigidae > Strix > Strix occidentalis. The sequence goes on along the minus strand of JASWHU010000059.1, from coordinate 413,276 downwards.
AGAGCACTGGGGAAAGGCAGGCAGAGAATTCCCTGCTAGCACCTTCTCTGTGCCTGGGAAGCACAAGTGTTCACATTGCTTCGCAGAATCGCGTTTGTGCAGAAAACACTAACACTTGTTCAGAAGGAAAGAAAGCACAGAGCCCCACATTTTATGTTGCCCTGGAGAGCTTGCAGAGCACTGGGGAAAGGCAGGCAGAGAATTCCCTGCTAGCACCTTCTCTGTGCCTGGGAGGCACAAGTGTTCACATTGCTTCGCAGAATCGCGTTTGTGCAGAAAACACTAACACTTGTTCAGAAGGAAAGAAAGCACAGAGCCCCACATTTTATGTTGCCCTGGAGAGCTTGCAGAGCACTGGGGAAAGGCAGGCAGAGAATTCCCTGCTAGCACCTTCTCTGTGCCTGGGAAGCACAAGTGTTCACATTGCTTCGCAGATTCGCGTTTGTGCAGAAAACACTAACACTTGTTCAGAAGGAAAGAAAGCACAGAGCCCCAGATTTTATGTTGCCCTGGAGAGCTTGCAGAGCACTGGGGAAAGGCAGGCAGAGAATTCCCTGCTAGCACCTTCTCTGTGCCTGGGAAGCACAAGTGTTCCCATTGCTTCGCAGATTCGCGTTTGTGCAGAAAACACTAACACTTGTTCAGAAGGAAAGAAAGCACAGAGCCCCAGATTTGATGTTGCCCTGGAGAGCTTGCAGAGCACTGGGGAAAGGCAGGCAGAGAATTCCCTGCTAGCACCTTCTCTGTGCCTGGGAAGCACAAGTGTTCCCATTGCTTCGCAGAATCGCGTTTGTGCAGAAAACACTGACACGTGTTCAGAAGGAAAGAAAGCACAGAGCCCCAGATTTTATGTTGCCCTGGAGAGCTTGCAGAGCACTGGGGAAAGGCAGGCAGAGAATTCCCTGCTAGCACCTTCTCTGTGCCTGGGAAGGAGAAGTGTTCCCATTGCTTCGCAGCATCGCGTTTGTGCAGAAAACACTAACACTTGTTGAGAAGGAAAGAAAGCACAGAGCCCCACATTTTATGTTGCCCTGGAGAGCTTGCAGAGCACTGGGGAAAGGCAGGCAGAGAATTCCCTGCTAGCACCTTCTCTGTGCCTGGGAAGCACAAGTGTTCCCATTGCTTCGCAGAATCGCGTTTGTGCAGAAAACACTAACACTTGTTCAGAAGGAAAGAAAGCACAGAGCCCCAGATTTTATGTTGCCCTGGAGAGCTTGCAGAGCACTGGGGAAAGGCAGGCAGAGAATTCCCTGCTAGCACCTTCTCTGTGCCTGGGAAGGAGAAGTGTTCCCATTGCTTCGCAGAATCGCGTTTGTGCAGAAAACACTAACACTTGTTCAGAAGGAAAGAAAGCACAGAGCCCCACATTTTATGTTGCCCTGGAGAGCTTGCAGAGCACTGGGGAAAGGCAGGCAGAGAATTCCCTGCTAGCACCTTCTCTGTGCCTGGGAAGCACAAGTGTTCCCATTGCTTCGCAGAATCGCGTTTGTGCAGAAAACACTAACACTTGTTCAGAAGGAAAGAAAGCACAGAGCCCCAGATTTTATGTTGCCCTGGAGAGCTTGCAGAGCACTGGGGAAAGGCAGGCAGAGAATTCCCTGCTAGCACCTTCTCTGTGCCTGGGAAGCACAAGTGTTCACATTGCTTCGCAGAATCGCGTTTGTGCAGAAAACACTAACACTTGTTCAGAAGGAAAGAAAGCACAGAGCCCCAGATTTTATGTTGCCCTGGAGAGCTTGCAGAGCACTGGGGAAAGGCAGGCAGAGAATTCCCTGCTAGCACCTTCTCTGTGCCTGGGAAGCACAAGTGTTCACATTGCTTCGCAGAATCGCGTTTGTGCAGAAAACACTGACACGTGTTCAGAAGGAAAGAAAGCACAGAGCCCCAGATTTTATGTTGCCCTGGAGAGCTTGCAGAGCACTGGGGAAAGGCAGGCAGAGAATTCCCTGCTAGCACCTTCTCTGTGCCTGGGAAGCACAAGTGTTCCCATTGCTTCGCAGAATCGCGTTTGTGCAGAAAACACTGACACGTGTTCAGAAGGAAAGAAAGCACAGAGCCCCACATTTTATGTTGCCCTGGAGAGCTTGCAGAGCACTGGGGAAAGGCAGGCAGAGAATTCCCTGCTAGCACCTTCTCTGTGCCTGGGAAGCACAAGTGTTCACATTGCTTCGCAGAATCGCGTTTGTGCAGAAAACACTGACACTTGTTCAGAAGGAAAGAAAGCACAGAGCCCCAGATTTTATGTTGCCCTGGAGAGCTTGCAGAGCACTGGGGAAAGGCAGGCAGAGAATTCCCTGCTAGCACCTTCTCTGTGCCTGGGAAGCACAAGTGTTCCCATTGCTTCGCAGAATCGCGTTTTTGCAGAAAACACTAACACTTGTTCAGAAGGAAAGAAAGCACAGAGCCCCAGATTTTATGTTGCCCTGGAGAGCTTGCAGAGCACTGGGGAAAGGCAGGCAGAGAATTCCCTGCTAGCACCTTCTCTGTGCCTGGGAAGCACAAGTGTTCCCATTGCTTCGCAGAATCGCGTTTGTGCAGAAAACACTGACACGTGTTCAGAAGGAAAGAAAGCACAGAGCCCCAGATTTTATGTTGCCCTGGAGAGCTTGCAGAGCACTGGGGAAAGGCAGGCAGAGAATTCCCTGCTAGCACCTTCTCTGTGCCTGGGAAACACAAGTGTTCCCATTGCTTCGCAGAATCGCGTTTGTGCAGAAAACACTAACACTTGTTCAGAAGGAAAGAAAGCACAGAGCCCCACATTTTATGTTGCCCTGGAGAGCTTGCAGAGCACTGGGGAAAGGCAGGCAGAGAATTCCCTGCTAGCACCTTCTCTGTGCCTGGGAAGCACAAGTGTTCCCATTGCTTCGCAGAATCGCGTTTGTGCAGAAAACACTAACACTTGTTCAGAAGGAAAGAAAGCACAGAGCCCCAGATTTTATGTTGCCCTGGAGAGCTTGCAGAGCACTGGGGAAAGGCAGGCAGAGAATTCCCTGCTAGCACCTTCTCTGTGCCTGGGAAGCACAAGTGTTCCCATTGCTTCGCAGAATCGCGTTTGTGCAGAACACACTAACACTTGTTCAGAAGGAAAGAAAGCACAGAGCCCCACATTTTATGTTGCCCTGGAGAGCTTGCAGAGCACTGGGGAAAGGCAGGCAGAGAATTCCCTGCTAGCACCTTCTCTGTGCCTGGGAAGCACAAGTGTTCCCATTGCTTCGCAGAATCGCGTTTGTGCAGAAAACACTAACACTTGTTCAGAAGGAAAGAAAGCACAGAGCCCCACATTTTATGTTGCCCTGGAGAGCTTGCAGAGCACTGGGGAAAGGCAGGCAGAGAATTCCCTGCTAGCACCTTCTCTGTGCCTGGGAAGCACAAGTGTTCCCATTGCTTCGCAGAATCGCGTTTGTGCAGAAAACACTGACACGTGTTCAGAAGGAAAGAAAGCACAGAGCCCCAGATTTTATGTTGCCCTGGAGAGCTTGCAGAGCACTGGGGAAAGGCAGGCAGAGAATTCCCTGCTAGCACCTTCTCTGTGCCTGGGAAGGAGAAGTGTTCCCATTGCTTCGCAGAATCGCGTTTGTGCAGAAAACACTAACACTTGTTCAGAAGGAAAGAAAGCACAGAGCCCCACATTTTATGTTGCCCTGGAGAGCTTGCAGAGCACTGGGGAAAGGCAGGCAGAGAATTCCCTGCTAGCACCTTCTCTGTGCCTGGGAAGCACAAGTGTTCCCATTGCTTCGCAGAATCGCGTTTGTGCAGAAAACACTAACACTTGTTCAGAAGGAAAGAAAGCACAGAGCCCCAGATTTTATGTTGCCCTGGAGAGCTTGCAGAGCACTGGGGAAAGGCAGGCAGAGAATTCCCTGCTAGCACCTTCTCTGTGCCTGGGAAGCACAAGTGTTCCCATTGCTTCGCAGAATCGCGTTTGTGCAGAAAACACTAACACTTGTTCAGAAGGAAAGAAAGCACAGAGCCCCACATTTTATGTTGCCCTGGAGAGCTTGCAGAGCACTGGGGAAAGGCAGGCAGAGAATTCCCTGCTAGCACCTTCTCTGTGCCTGGGAAGCACAAGTGTTCACATTGCTTCGCAGATTCGCGTTTGTGCAGAAAACACTAACACTTGTTCAGAAGGAAAGAAAGCACAGAGCCCCAGATTTTATGTTGCCCTGGAGAGCTTGCAGAGCACTGGGGAAAGGCAGGCAGAGAATTCCCTGCTAGCACCTTCTCTGTGCCTGGGAAGCACAAGTGTTCCCATTGCTTCGCAGAATCGCGTTTGTGCAGAAAACACTAACACTTGTTCAGAAGGAAAGAAAGCACAGAGCCCCAGATTTGATGTTGCCCTGGAGAGCTTGCAGAGCACTGGGGAAAGGCAGGCAGAGAATTCCCTGCTAGCACCTTCTCTGTGCCTGGGAAGGAGAAGTGTTCCCATTGCTTCGCAGAATCGCGTTTGTGCAGAAAACACTAACACTTGTTCAGAAGGAAAGAAAGCACAGAGCCCCACATTTTATGTTGCCCTGGAGAGCTTGCAGAGCACTGGGGAAAGGCAGGCAGAGAATTCCCTGCTAGCACCTTCTCTGTGCCTGGGAAGCACAAGTGTTCCCATTGCTTCGCAGAATCGCGTTTGTGCAGAAAACACTAACACTTGTTCAGAAGGAAAGAAAGCACAGAGCCCCAGATTTTATGTTGCCCTGGAGAGCTTGCAGAGCACTGGGGAAAGGCAGGCAGAGAATTCCCTGCTAGCACCTTCTCTGTGCCTGGGAAACACAAGTGTTCCCATTGCTTCGCAGAATCGCGTTTGTGCAGAAAACACTAACACTTGTTCAGAAGGAAAGAAAGCACAGAGCCCCAGATTTTATGTTGCCCTGGAGAGCTTGCAGAGCACTGGGGAAAGGCAGGCAGAGAATTCCCTGCTAGCACCTTCTCTGTGCCTGGGAAGCACAAGTGTTCCCATTGCTTCGCAGAATCGCGTTTGTGCAGAAAACACTAACACTTGTTCAGAAGGAAAGAAAGCACAGAGCCCCACATTTTATGTTGCCCTGGAGAGCTTGCAGAGCACTGGGGAAAGGCAGGCAGAGAATTCCCTGCTAGCACCTTCTCTGTGCCTGGGAAGGAGAAGTGTTCCCATTGCTTCGCAGAATCGCGTTTGTGCAGAAAACACTAACACTTGTTCAGAAGGAAAGAAAGCACAGAGCCCCAGATTTTATGTTGCCCTGGAGAGCTTGCAGAGCACTGGGGAAAGGCAGGCAGAGAATTCCCTGCTAGCACCTTCTCTGTGCCTGGGAAGCACAAGTGTTCACATTGCTTCGCAGAATCGCGTTTGTGCAGAAAACACTGACACGTGTTCAGAAGGAAAGAAAGCACAGAGCCCCAGATTTTATGTTGCCCTGGAGAGCTTGCAGAGCACTGGGGAAAGGCAGGCAGAGAATTCCCTGCTAGCACCTTCTCTGTGCCTGGGAAGCACAAGTGTTCCCATTGCTTCGCAGAATCGCGTTTGTGCAGAAAACACTGACACGTGTTCAGAAGGAAAGAAAGCACAGAGCCCCACATTTTATGTTGCCCTGGAGAGCTTGCAGAGCACTGGGGAAAGGCAGGCAGAGAATTCCCTGCTAGCACCTTCTCTGTGCCTGGGAAGCACAAGTGTTCACATTGCTTCGCAGAATCGCGTTTGTGCAGAAAACACTGACACTTGTTCAGAAGGAAAGAAAGCACAGAGCCCCACATTTTATGTTGCCCTGGAGAGCTTGCAGAGCACTGGGGAAAGGCAGGCAGAGAATTCCCTGCTAGCACCTTCTCTGTGCCTGGGAAGCACAAGTGTTCCCATTGCTTCGCAGAATCGCGTTTGTGCAGAAAACACTAACACTTGTTCAGAAGGAAAGAAAGCACAGAGCCCCAGATTTTATGTTGCCCTGGAGAGCTTGCAGAGCACTGGGGAAAGGCAGGCAGAGAATTCCCTGCTAGCACCTTCTCTGTGCCTGGGAAGGAGAAGTGTTCCCATTGCTTCGCAGAATCGCGTTTGTGCAGAAAACACTAACACTTGTTCAGAAGGAAAGAAAGCACAGAGCCCCACATTTTATGTTGCCCTGGAGAGCTTGCAGAGCACTGGGGAAAGGCAGGCAGAGAATTCCCTGCTAGCACCTTCTCTGTGCCTGGGAAGCACAAGTGTTCCCATTGCTTCGCAGAATCGCGTTTGTGCAGAACACACTAACACTTGTTCAGAAGGAAAGAAAGCACAGAGCCCCAGATTTTATGTTGCCCTGGAGAGCTTGCAGAGCACTGGGGAAAGGCAGGCAGAGAATTCCCTGCTAGCACCTTCTCTGTGCCTGGGAAGCACAAGTGTTCCCATTGCTTCGCAGAATCGCGTTTGTGCAGAAAACACTAACACTTGTTCAGAAGGAAAGAAAGCACAGAGCCCCAGATTTTATGTTGCCCTGGAGAGCTTGCAGAGCACTGGGGAAAGGCAGGCAGAGAATTCCCTGCTAGCACCTTCTCTGTGCCTGGGAAGCACAAGTGTTCACATTGCTTCGCAGATTCGCGTTTGTGCAGAAAACACTAACACTTGTTCAGAAGGAAAGAAAGCACAGAGCCCCAGATTTTATGTTGCCCTGGAGAGCTTGCAGAGCACTGGGGAAAGGCAGGCAGAGAATTCCCTGCTAGCACCTTCTCTGTGCCTGGGAAGCACAAGTGTTCCCATTGCTTCGCAGAATCGCGTTTGTGCAGAAAACACTAACACTTGTTCAGAAGGAAAGAAAGCACAGAGCCCCAGATTTGATGTTGCCCTGGAGAGCTTGCAGAGCACTGGGGAAAGGCAGGCAGAGAATTCCCTGCTAGCACCTTCTCTGTGCCTGGGAAGGAGAAGTGTTCCCATTGCTTCGCAGAATCGCGTTTGTGCAGAAAACACTAACACTTGTTCAGAAGGAAAGAAAGCACAGAGCCCCACATTTTATGTTGCCCTGGAGAGCTTGCAGAGCACTGGGGAAAGGCAGGCAGAGAATTCCCTGCTAGCACCTTCTCTGTGCCTGGGAAGCACAAGTGTTCCCATTGCTTCGCAGAATCGCGTTTGTGCAGAAAACACTAACACTTGTTCAGAAGGAAAGAAAGCACAGAGCCCCAGATTTTATGTTGCCCTGGAGAGCTTGCAGAGCACTGGGGAAAGGCAGGCAGAGAATTCCCTGCTAGCACCTTCTCTGTGCCTGGGAAACACAAGTGTTCCCATTGCTTCGCAGAATCGCGTTTGTGCAGAAAACACTAACACTTGTTCAGAAGGAAAGAAAGCACAGAGCCCCAGATTTTATGTTGCCCTGGAGAGCTTGCAGAGCACTGGGGAAAGGCAGGCAGAGAATTCCCTGCTAGCACCTTCTCTGTGCCTGGGAAGCACAAGTGTTCCCATTGCTTCGCAGAATCGCGTTTGTGCAGAAAACACTAACACTTGTTCAGAAGGAAAGAAAGCACAGAGCCCCACATTTTATGTTGCCCTGGAGAGCTTGCAGAGCACTGGGGAAAGGCAGGCAGAGAATTCCCTGCTAGCACCTTCTCTGTGCCTGGGAAGCACAAGTGTTCCCATTGCTTCGCAGAATCGCGTTTGTGCAGAAAACACTAACACTTGTTCAGAAGGAAAGAAAGCACAGAGCCCCAGATTTTATGTTGCCCTGGAGAGCTTGCAGAGCACTGGGGAAAGGCAGGCAGAGAATTCCCTGCTAGCACCTTCTCTGTGCCTGGGAAGCACAAGTGTTCACATTGCTTCGCAGAATCGCGTTTGTGCAGAAAACACTGACACGTGTTCAGAAGGAAAGAAAGCACAGAGCCCCAGATTTTATGTTGCCCTGGAGAGCTTGCAGAGCACTGGGGAAAGGCAGGCAGAGAATTCCCTGCTAGCACCTTCTCTGTGCCTGGGAAGCACAAGTGTTCACATTGCTTCGCAGAATCGCGTTTGTGCAGAAAACACTGACACGTGTTCAGAAGGAAAGAAAGCACAGAGCCCCACATTTTATGTTGCCCTGGAGAGCTTGCAGAGCACTGGGGAAAGGCAGGCAGAGAATTCCCTGCTAGCACCTTCTCTGTGCCTGGGAAGCACAAGTGTTCACATTGCTTCGCAGAATCGCGTTTGTGCAGAAAACACTGACACTTGTTCAGAAGGAAAGAAAGCACAGAGCCCCAGATTTTATGTTGCCCTGGAGAGCTTGCAGAGCACTGGGGAAAGGCAGGCAGAGAATTCCCTGCTAGCACCTTCTCTGTGCCTGGGAAGCACAAGTGTTCCCATTGCTTCGCAGAATCGCGTTTGTGCAGAAAACACTGACACTTGTTCAGAAGGAAAGAAAGCACAGAGCCCCACATTTTATGTTGCCCTGGAGAGCTTGCAGAGCACTGGGGAAAGGCAGGCAGAGAATTCCCTGCTAGCACCTTCTCTGTGCCTGGGAAGCACAAGTGTTCCCATTGCTTCGCAGAATCGCGTTTGTGCAGAAAACACTAACACTTGTTCAGAAGGAAAGAAAGCACAGAGCCCCAGATTTTATGTTGCCCTGGAGAGCTTGCAGAGCACTGGGGAAAGGCAGGCAGAGAATTCCCTGCTAGCACCTTCTCTGTGCCTGGGAAGGAGAAGTGTTCCCATTGCTTCGCAGAATCGCGTTTGTGCAGAAAACACTAACACTTGTTCAGAAGGAAAGAAAGCACAGAGCCCCACATTTTATGTTGCCCTGGAGAGCTTGCAGAGCACTGGGGAAAGGCAGGCAGAGAATTCCCTGCTAGCACCTTCTCTGTGCCTGGGAAGCACAAGTGTTCCCATTGCTTCGCAGAATCGCGTTTGTGCAGAACACACTAACACTTGTTCAGAAGGAAAGAAAGCACAGAGCCCCACATTTGATGTTGCCCTGGAGAGCTTGCAGAGCACTGGGGAAAGGCAGGCAGAGAATTCCCTGCTAGCACCTTCTCTGTGCCTGGGAAGCACAAGTGTTCCCATTGCTTCGCAGAATCGCGTTTGTGCAGAAAACACTAACACTTGTTCAGAAGGAAAGAAAGCACAGAGCCCCAGATTTTATGTTGCCCTGGAGAGCTTGCAGAGCACTGGGGAAAGGCAGGCAGAGAATTCCCTGCTAGCACCTTCTCTGTGCCTGGGAAGCACAAGTGTTCCCATTGCTTCGCAGAATCGCGTTTGTGCAGAAAACACTAACACTTGTTCAGAAGGAAAGAAAGCACAGAGCCCCAGATTTTATGTTGCCCTGGAGAGCTTGCAGAGCACTGGGGAAAGGCAGGCAGAGAATTCCCTGCTAGCACCTTCTCTGTGCCTGGGAAGCACAAGTGTTCACATTGCTTCGCAGAATCGCGTTTGTGCAGAAAACACTAACACTTGTTCAGAAGGAAAGAAAGCACAGAGCCCCACATTTTATGTTGCCCTGGAGAGCTTGCAGAGCACTGGGGAAAGGCAGGCAGAGAATTCCCTGCTAGCACCTTCTCTGTGCCTGGGAAGCACAAGTGTTCCCATTGCTTCGCAGAATCGCGTTTGTGCAGAAAACACTAACACTTGTTCAGAAGGAAAGAAAGCACAGAGCCCCAGATTTTATGTTGCCCTGGAGAGCTTGCAGAGCACTGGGGAAAGGCAGGCAGAGAATTCCCTGCTAGCACCTTCTCTGTGCCTGGGAAACACAAGTGTTCCCATTGCTTCGCAGAATCGCGTTTGTGCAGAAAACACTAACACTTGTTCAGAAGGAAAGAAAGCACAGAGCCCCACATTTTATGTTGCCCTGGAGAGCTTGCAGAGCACTGGGGAAAGGCAGGCAGAGAATTCCCTGCTAGCACCTTCTCTGTGCCTGGGAAGCACAAGTGTTCCCATTGCTTCGCAGAATCGCGTTTGTGCAGAAAACACTAACACTTGTTCAGAAGGAAAGAAAGCACAGAGCCCCACATTTTATGTTGCCCTGGAGAGCTTGCAGAGCACTGGGGAAAGGCAGGCAGAGAATTCCCTGCTAGCACCTTCTCTGTGCCTGGGAAGCACAAGTGTTCCCATTGCTTCGCAGAATCGCGTTTGTGCAGAAAACACTAACACTTGTTCAGAAGGAAAGAAAGCACAGAGCCCCACATTTTATGTTGCCCTGGAGAGCTTGCAGAGCACTGGGGAAAGGCAGGCAGAGAATTCCCTGCTAGCACCTTCTCTGTGCCTGGGAAGCACAAGTGTTCCCATTGCTTCGCAGAATCGCGTTTGTGCAGAAAACACTGACACGTGTTCAGAAGGAAAGAAAGCACAGAGCCCCAGATTTTATGTTGCCCTGGAGAGCTTGCAGAGCACTGGGGAAAGGCAGGCAGAGAATTCCCTGCTAGCACCTTCTCTGTGCCTGGGAAGCACAAGTGTTCCCATTGCTTCGCAGAATCGCGTTTGTGCAGAAAACACTGACACTTGTTCAGAAGGAAAGAAAGCACAGAGCCCCACATTTTATGTTGCCCTGGAGAGCTTGCAGAGCACTGGGGAAAGGCAGGCAGAGAATTCCCTGCTAGCACCTTCTCTGTGCCTGGGAAGCACAAGTGTTCCCATTGCTTCGCAGAATCGCGTTTGTGCAGAAAACACTAACACTTGTTCAGAAGGAAAGAAAGCACAGAGCCCCAGATTTTATGTTGCCCTGGAGAGCTTGCAGAGCACTGGGGAAAGGCAGGCAGAGAATTCCCTGCTAGCACCTTCTCTGTGCCTGGGAAGGAGAAGTGTTCCCATTGCTTCGCAGAATCGCGTTTGTGCAGAAAACACTAACACTTGTTCAGAAGGAAAGAAAGCACAGAGCCCCACATTTTATGTTGCCCTGGAGAGCTTGCAGAGCACTGGGGAAAGGCAGGCAGAGAATTCCCTGCTAGCACCTTCTCTGTGCCTGGGAAGCACAAGTGTTCCCATTGCTTCGCAGAATCGCGTTTGTGCAGAACACACTAACACTTGTTCAGAAGGAAAGAAAGCACAGAGCCCCACATTTTATGTTGCCCTGGAGAGCTTGCAGAGCACTGGGGAAAGGCAGGCAGAGAATTCCCTGCTAGCACCTTCTCTGTGCCTGGGAAGCACAAGTGTTCCCATTGCTTCGCAGAATCGCGTTTGTGCAGAAAACACTAACACTTGTTCAGAAGGAAAGAAAGCACAGAGCCCCAGATTTTATGTTGCCCTGGAGAGCTTGCAGAGCACTGGGGAAAGGCAGGCAGAGAATTCCCTGCTAGCACCTTCTCTGTGCCTGGGAAGCACAAGTGTTCCCATTGCTTCGCAGAATCGCGTTTGTGCAGAAAACACTAACACTTGTTCAGAAGGAAAGAAAGCACAGAGCCCCAGATTTTATGTTGCCCTGGAGAGCTTGCAGAGCACTGGGGAAAGGCAGGCAGAGAATTCCCTGCTAGCACCTTCTCTGTGCCTGGGAAGCACAAGTGTTCACATTGCTTCGCAGAATCGCGTTTGTGCAGAAAACACTAACACTTGTTCAGAAGGAAAGAAAGCACAGAGCCCCACATTTTATGTTGCCCTGGAGAGCTTGCAGAGCACTGGGGAAAGGCAGGCAGAGAATTCCCTGCTAGCACCTTCTCTGTGCCTGGGAAGCACAAGTGTTCCCATTGCTTCGCAGAATCGCGTTTGTGCAGAAAACACTAACACTTGTTCAGAAGGAAAGAAAGCACAGAGCCCCAGATTTTATGTTGCCCTGGAGAGCTTGCAGAGCACTGGGGAAAGGCAGGCAGAGAATTCCCTGCTAGCACCTTCTCTGTGCCTGGGAAACACAAGTGTTCCCATTGCTTCGCAGAATCGCGTTTGTGCAGAAAACACTAACACTTGTTCAGAAGGAAAGAAAGCACAGAGCCCCACATTTTATGTTGCCCTGGAGAGCTTGCAGAGCACTGGGGAAAGGCAGGCAGAGAATTCCCTGCTAGCACCTTCTCTGTGCCTGGGAAGCACAAGTGTTCCCATTGCTTCGCAGAATCGCGTTTGTGCAGAAAACACTAACACTTGTTCAGAAGGAAAGAAAGCACAGAGCCCCACATTTTATGTTGCCCTGGAGAGCTTGCAGAGCACTGGGGAAAGGCAGGCAGAGAATTCCCTGCTAGCACCTTCTCTGTGCCTGGGAAGCACAAGTGTTCCCATTGCTTCGCAGAATCGCGTTTGTGCAGAAAACACTAACACTTGTTCAGAAGGAAAGAAAGCACAGAGCCCCACATTTTATGTTGCCCTGGAGAGCTTGCAGAGCACTGGGGAAAGGCAGGCAGAGAATTCCCTGCTAGCACCTTCTCTGTGCCTGGGAAGCACAAGTGTTCACATTGCTTCGCAGAATCGCGTTTGTGCAGAAAACACTGACACGTGTTCAGAAGGAAAGAAAGCACAGAGCCCCAGATTTTATGTTGCCCTGGAGAGCTTGCAGAGCACTGGGGAAAGGCAGGCAGAGAATTCCCTGCTAGCACCTTCTCTGTGCCTGGGAAGCACAAGTGTTCACATTGCTTCGCAGAATCGCGTTTGTGCAGAAAACACTGACACTTGTTCAGAAGGAAAGAAAGCACAGAGCCCCACATTTTATGTTGCCCTGGAGAGCTTGCAGAGCACTGGGGAAAGGCAGGCAGAGAATTCCCTGCTAGCACCTTCTCTGTGCCTGGGAAGCACAAGTGTTCCCATTGCTTCGCAGAATCGCGTTTGTGCAGAAAACACTAACACTTGTTCAGAAGGAAAGAAAGCACAGAGCCCCAGATTTTATGTTGCCCTGGAGAGCTTGCAGAGCACTGGGGAAAGGCAGGCAGAGAATTCCCTGCTAGCACCTTCTCTGTGCCTGGGAAGCACAAGTGTTCACATTGCTTCGCAGAATCGCGTTTGTGCAGAAAACACTGACACTTGTTCAGAAGGAAAGAAAGCACAGAGCCCCAGATTTTATGTTGCCCTGGAGAGCTTGCAGAGCACTGGGGAAAGGCAGGCAGAGAATTCCCTGCTAGCACCTTCTCTGTGCCTGGGAAGCACAAGTGTTCCCATTGCTTCGCAGAATCGCGTTTGTGCAGAACACACTAACACTTGTTCAGAAGGAAAGAAAGCACAGAGCCCCAGATTTTATGTTGCCCTGGAGAGCTTGCAGAGCACTGGGGAAAGGCAGGCAGAGAATTCCCTGCTAGCACCTTCTCTGTGCCTGGGAAGCACAAGTGTTCCCATTGCTTCGCAGAATCGCGTTTGTGCAGAAAACACTAACACTTGTTCAGAAGGAAAGAAAGCACAGAGCCCCAGATTTTATGTTGCCCTGGAGAGCTTGCAGAGCACTGGGGAAAGGCAGGCAGAGAATTCCCTGCTAGCACCTTCTCTGTGCCTGGGAAGCACAAGTGTTCACATTGCTTCGCAGATTCGCGTTTGTGCAGAAAACACTAACACTTGTTCAGAAGGAAAGAAAGCACAGAGCCCCAGATTTTATGTTGCCCTGGAGAGCTTGCAGAGCACTGGGGAAAGGCAGGCAGAGAATTCCCTGCTAGCACCTTCTCTGTGCCTGGGAAGCACAAGTGTTCCCATTGCTTCGCAGAATCGCGTTTGTGCAGAAAACACTAACACTTGTTCAGAAGGAAAGAAAGCACAGAGCCCCAGATTTGATGTTGCCCTGGAGAGCTTGCAGAGCACTGGGGAAAGGCAGGCAGAGAATTCCCTGCTAGCACCTTCTCTGTGCCTGGGAAGGAGAAGTGTTCCCATTGCTTCGCAGAATCGCGTTTGTGCAGAAAACACTAACACTTGTTCAGAAGGAAAGAAAGCACAGAGCCCCACATTTTATGTTGCCCTGGAGAGCTTGCAGAGCACTGGGGAAAGGCAGGCAGAGAATTCCCTGCTAGCACCTTCTCTGTGCCTGGGAAGCACAAGTGTTCCCATTGCTTCGCAGAATCGCGTTTGTGCAGAAAACACTAACACTTGTTCAGAAGGAAAGAAAGCACAGAGCCCCAGATTTTATGTTGCCCTGGAGAGCTTGCAGAGCACTGGGGAAAGGCAGGCAGAGAATTCCCTGCTAGCACCTTCTCTGTGCCTGGGAAACACAAGTGTTCCCATTGCTTCGCAGAATCGCGTTTGTGCAGAAAACACTAACACTTGTTCAGAAGGAAAGAAAGCACAGAGCCCCACATTTTATGTTGCCCTGGAGAGCTTGCAGAGCACTGGGGAAAGGCAGGCAGAGAATTCCCTGCTAGCACCTTCTCTGTGCCTGGGAAGCACAAGTGTTCCCATTGCTTCGCAGAATCGCGTTTGTGCAGAAAACACTAACACTTGTTCAGAAGGAAAGAAAGCACAGAGCCCCACATTTTATGTTGCCCTGGAGAGCTTGCAGAGCACTGGGGAAAGGCAGGCAGAGAATTCCCTGCTAGCACCTTCTCTGTGCCTGGGAAGCACAAGTGTTCACATTGCTTCGCAGAATCGCGTTTGTGCAGAAAACACTGACACGTGTTCAGAAGGAAAGAAAGCACAGAGCCCCAGATTTTATGTTGCCCTGGAGAGCTTGCAGAGCACTGGGGAAAGGCAGGCAGAGAATTCCCTGCTAGCACCTTCTCTGTGCCTGGGAAGCACAAGTGTTCACATTGCTTCGCAGAATCGCGTTTGTGCAGAAAACACTGACACGTGTTCAGAAGGAAAGAAAGCACAGAGCCCCACATTTTATGTTGCCCTGGAGAGCTTGCAGAGCACTGGGGAAAGGCAGGCAGAGAATTCCCTGCTAGCACCTTCTCTGTGCCTGGGAAGCACAAGTGTTCACATTGCTTCGCAGAATCGCGTTTGTGCAGAAAACACTGACACTTGTTCAGAAGGAAAGAAAGCACAGAGCCCCAGATTTTATGTTGCCCTGGAGAGCTTGCAGAGCACTGGGGAAAGGCAGGCAGAGAATTCCCTGCTAGCACCTTCTCTGTGCCTGGGAAGCACAAGTGTTCCCATTGCTTCGCAGAATCGCGTTTTTGCAGAAAACACTAACACTTGTTCAGAAGGAAAGAAAGCACAGAGCCCCAGATTTTATGTTGCCCTGGAGAGCTTGCAGAGCACTGGGGAAAGGCAGGCAGAGAATTCCCTGCTAGCACCTTCTCTGTGCCTGGGAAGCACAAGTGTTCACATTGCTTCGCAGAATCGCGTTTGTGCAGAAAACACTGACACTTGTTCAGAAGGAAAGAAAGCACAGAGCCCCACATTTTATGTTGCCCTGGAGAGCTTGCAGAGCACTGGGGAAAGGCAGGCAGAGAATTCCCTGCTAGCACCTTCTCTGTGCCTGGGAAGCACAAGTGTTCCCATTGCTTCGCAGAATCGCGTTTGTGCAGAAAACACTGACACGTGTTCAGAAGGAAAGAAAGCACAGAGCCCCACATTTTATGTTGCCCTGGAGAGCTTGCAGAGCACTGGGGAAAGGCAGGCAGAGAATTCCCTGCTAGCACCTTCTCTGTGCCTGGGAAGGAGAAGTGTTCCCATTGCTTCGCAGAATCGCGTTTGTGCAGAAAACACTAACACTTGTTCAGAAGGAAAGAAAGCACAGAGCCCCAGATTTTATGTTGCCCTGGAGAGCTTGCAGAGCACTGGGGAAAGGCAGGCAGAGAATTCCCTGCTAGCACCTTCTCTGTGCCTGGGAAGCACAAGTGTTCGCATTGCTTCGCAGAATCGCGTTTGTGCAGAACACACTAACACTTGTTCAGAAGGAAAGAAAGCACAGAGCCCCAGATTTTATGTTGCCCTGGAGAGCTTGCAGAGCACTGGGGAAAGGCAGGCAGAGAATTCCCTGCTAGCACCTTCTCTGTGCCTGGGAAGCACAAGTGTTCCCATTGCTTCGCAGAATCGCGTTTGTGCAGAAAACACTAACACTTGTTCAGAAGGAAAGAAAGCACAGAGCCCCAGATTTTATGTTGCCCTGGAGAGCTTGCAGAGCACTGGGGAAAGGCAGGCAGAGAATTCCCTGCTAGCACCTTCTCTGTGCCTGGGAAGCACAAGTGTTCCCATTGCTTCGCAGAATCGCGTTTGTGCAGAAAACACTAACACTTGTTCAGAAGGAAAGAAAGCACAGAGCCCCAGATTTTATGTTGCCCTGGAGAGCTTGCAGAGCACTGGGGAAAGGCAGGCAGAGAATTCCCTGCTAGCACCTTCTCTGTGCCTGGGAAGCACAAGTGTTCCCATTGCTTCGCAGAATCGCGTTTGTGCAGAACACACTAACACTTGTTCAGAAGGAAAGAAAGCACAGAGCCCCACATTTTATGTTGCCCTGGAGAGCTTGCAGAGCACTGGGGAAAGGCAGGCAGAGAATTCCCTGCTAGCACCTTCTCTGTGCCTGGGAAGCACAAGTGTTCCCATTGCTTCGCAGAATCGCGTTTGTGCAGAAAACACTAACACTTGTTCAGAAGGAAAGAAAGCACAGAGCCCCACATTTTAGGTTGCCCTGGAGAGCTTGCAGAGCACTGGGGAAAGGCAGGCAGAGAATTCCCTGCTAGCACCTTCTCTGTGCCTGGGAAGCACAAGTGTTCACATTGCTTCGCAGATTCGCGTTTGTGCAGAAAACACTAACACTTGTTCAGAAGGAAAGAAAGCACAGAGCCCCAGATTTTATGTTGCCCTGGAGAGCTTGCAGAGCACTGGGGAAAGGCAGGCAGAGAATTCCCTGCTAGCACCTTCTCTGTGCCTGGGAAGCACAAGTGTTCCCATTGCTTCGCAGAATCGCGTTTGTGCAGAAAACACTAACACTTGTTCAGAAGGAAAGAAAGCACAGAGCCCCAGATTTGATGTTGCCCTGGAGAGCTTGCAGAGCACTGGGGAAAGGCAGGCAGAGAATTCCCTGCTAGCACCTTCTCTGTGCCTGGGAAGGAGAAGTGTTCCCATTGCTTCGCAGAATCGCGTTTGTGCAGAAAACACTAACACTTGTTCAGAAGGAAAGAAAGCACAGAGCCCCACATTTTATGTTGCCCTGGAGAGCTTGCAGAGCACTGGGGAAAGGCAGGCAGAGAATTCCCTGCTAGCACCTTCTCTGTGCCTGGGAAGCACAAGTGTTCCCATTGCTTCGCAGAATCGCGTTTGTGCAGAAAACACTAACACTTGTTCAGAAGGAAAGAAAGCACAGAGCCCCAGATTTTATGTTGCCCTGGAGAGCTTGCAGAGCACTGGGGAAAGGCAGGCAGAGAATTCCCTGCTAGCACCTTCTCTGTGCCTGGGAAGCACAAGTGTTCCCATTGCTTCGCAGAATCGCGTTTGTGCAGAAAACACTAACACTTGTTCAGAAGGAAAGAAAGCACAGAGCCCCAGATTTTATGTTGCCCTGGAGAGCTTGCAGAGCACTGGGGAAAGGCAGGCAGAGAATTCCCTGCTAGCACCTTCTCTGTGCCTGGGAAGCACAAGTGTTCACATTGCTTCGCAGAATCGCGTTTGTGCAGAAAACACTGACACGTGTTCAGAAGGAAAGAAAGCACAGAGCCCCAGATTTTATGTTGCCCTGGAGAGCTTGCAGAGCACTGGGGAAAGGCAGGCAGAGAATTCCCTGCTAGCACCTTCTCTGTGCCTGGGAAGCACAAGTGTTCACATTGCTTCGCAGAATCGCGTTTGTGCAGAAAACACTGACACGTGTTCAGAAGGAAAGAAAGCACAGAGCCCCAGATTTTATGTTGCCCTGGAGAGCTTGCAGAGCACTGGGGAAAGGCAGGCAGAGAATTCCCTGCTAGCACCTTCTCTGTGCCTGGGAAGCACAAGTGTTCCCATTGCTTCGCAGAATCGCGTTTGTGCAGAAAACACTGACACGTGTTCAGAAGGAAAGAAAGCACAGAGCCCCAGATTTTATGTTGCCCTGGAGAGCTTGCAGAGCACTGGGGAAAGGCAGGCAGAGAATTCCCTGCTAGCACCTTCTCTGTGCCTGGGAAGGAGAAGTGTTCCCATTGCTTCGCAGAATCGCGTTTGTGCAGAAAACACTAACACTTGTTCAGAAGGAAAGAAAGCACAGAGCCCCACATTTTATGTTGCCCTGGAGAGCTTGCAGAGCACTGGGGAAAGGCAGGCAGAGAATTCCCTGCTAGCACCTTCTCTGTGCCTGGGAAGCACAAGTGTTCCCATTGCTTCGCAGAATCGCGTTTGTGCAGAAAACACTAACACTTGTTCAGAAGGAAAGAAAGCACAGAGCCCCAGATTTTCTGTTGCCCTGGAGAGCTTGCAGAGCACTGGGGAAAGGCAGGCAGAGAATTCCCTGCTAGCACCTTCTCTGTGCCTGGGAAGCACAAGTGTTCCCATTGCTTCGCAGAATCGCGTTTGTGCAGAAAACACTGACACTTGTTCAGAAGGAAAGAAAGCACAGAGCCCCAGATTTGATGTTGCCCTGGAGAGCTTGCAGAGCACTGGGGAAAGGCAGGCAGAGAATTCCCTGCTAGCACCTTCTCTGTGCCTGGGAAGCACAAGTGTTCCCATTGCTTCGCAGAATCGCGTTTGTGCAGAAAACACTAACACTTGTTCAGAAGGAAAGAAAGCACAGAGCCCCAGATTTTATGTTGCCCTGGAGAGCTTGCAGAGCACTGGGGAAAGGCAGGCAGAGAATTCCCTGCTAGCACCTTCTCTGTGCCTGGGAAGGAGAAGTGTTCCCATTGCTTCGCAGAATCGCGTTTGTGCAGAAAACACTGACACTTGTTCAGAAGGAAAGAAAGCACAGAGCCCCACATTTTATGTTGCCCTGGAGAGCTTGCAGAGCACTGGGGAAAGGCAGGCAGAGAATTCCCTGCTAGCACCTTCTCTGTGCCTGGGAAGCACAAGTGTTCCCATTGCTTCGCAGAATCGCGTTTGTGCAGAACACACTAACACTTGTTCAGAAGGAAAGAAAGCACAGAGCCCCAGATTTTTATGTTGCCCTGGAGAGCTTGCAGAGCACTGGGGAAAGGCAGGCAGAGAATTCCCTGCTAGCACCTTCTCTGTGCCTGGGAAGCACAAGTGTTCCCATTGCTTCGCAGAATCGCGTTTGTGCAGAAAACACTAACACTTGTTCAGAAGGAAAGAAAGCACAGAGCCCCAGATTTTATGTTGCCCTGGAGAGCTTGCAGAGCACTGGGGAAAGGCAGGCAGAGAATTCCCTGCTAGCACCTTCTCTGTGCCTGGGAAGGAGAAGTGTTCCCATTGCTTCGCAGAATCGCGTTTGTGCAGAAAACACTAACACTTGTTCAGAAGGAAAGAAAGCACAGAGCCCCACATTTTATGTTGCCCTGGAGAGCTTGCAGAGCACTGGGGAAAGGCAGGCAGAGAATTCCCTGCTAGCACCTTCTCTGTGCCTGGGAAGCACAAGTGTTCCCATTGCTTCGCAGAATCGCGTTTGTGCAGAAAACACTAACACTTGTTCAGAAGGAAAGAAAGCACAGAGCCCCAGATTTTATGTTGCCCTGGAGAGCTTGCAGAGCACTGGGGAAAGGCAGGCAGAGAATTCCCTGCTAGCACCTTCTCTGTGCCTGGGAAGGAGAAGTGTTCCCATTGCTTCGCAGAATCGCGTTTGTGCAGAAAACACTGACACTTGTTCAGAAGGAAAGAAAGCACAGAGCCCCACATTTTATGTTGCCCTGGAGAGCTTGCAGAGCACTGGGGAAAGGCAGGCAGAGAATTCCCTGCTAGCACCTTCTCTGTGCCTGGGAAGCACAAGTGTTCCCATTGCTTCGCAGAATCGCGTTTGTGCAGAACACACTAACACTTGTTCAGAAGGAAAGAAAGCACAGAGCCCCAGATTTTTATGTTGCCCTGGAGAGCTTGCAGAGCACTGGGGAAAGGCAGGCAGAGAATTCCCTGCTAGCACCTTCTCTGTGCCTGGGAAGCACAAGTGTTCCCATTGCTTCGCAGAATCGCGTTTGTGCAGAAAACACTAACACTTGTTCAGAAGGAAAGAAAGCACAGAGCCCCAGATTTTATGTTGCCCTGGAGAGCTTGCAGAGCACTGGGGAAAGGCAGGCAGAGAATTCCCTGCTAGCACCTTCTCTGTGCCTGGGAAGGAGAAGTGTTCCCATTGCTTCGCAGAATCGCGTTTGTGCAGAAAACACTAACACTTGTTCAGAAGGAAAGAAAGCACAGAGCCCCAGATTTTATGTTGCCCTGGAGAGCTTGCAGAGCACTGGGGAAAGGCAGGCAGAGAATTCCCTGCTAGCACCTTCTCTGTGCCTGGGAAGCACAAGTGTTCCCATTGCTTCGCAGAATCGCGTTTGTGCAGAAAACACTAACACTTGTTCAGAAGGAAAGAAAGCACAGAGCCCCAGATTTGATGTTGCCCTGGAGAGCTTGCAGAGCACTGGGGAAAGGCAGGCAGAGAATTCCCTGCTAGCACCTTCTCTGTGCCTGGGAAGCACAAGTGTTCACATTGCTTCGCAGATTCGCGTTTGTGCAGAAAACACTAACACTTGTTCAGAAGGAAAGAAAGCACAGAGCCCCAGATTTTCTGTTGCCCTGCAGAGCTTGCAGAGCACTGGGGAAAGGCAGGCAGAGAAGTCCCTGCTAGCACCTTCTCTGTGCCTGGGAAGCACAAGTGTTCCCATTGCTTCGCAGAATCGCGTTTGTGCAGAAAACACTAACACTTGTTGAGAAGGAAAGAAAGCACAGAGCCTCACATTTTCTGTTGCCCTGGAGAGCTTGCAGAGCACTGGGGAAAGGCAGGCAGAGAATTCCCTGCTACCGCCTTCTCTGTGCCTGGGAAGCACAAGTGTTCACATTGCTTCGCAGAATCGCGTTTGTGCAGAAAACACTAACACTTGTTCAGAAGGAAAGAAAGCACAGAGCCCCACATTTTATGTTGCCCTGGAGAGCTTGCAGAGCACTGGGGAAAGGCAGGCAGAGAATTCCCTGCTAGCACCTTCTCTGTGCCTGGGAGGCACAAGTGTTCACATTGCTTCGCAGAATCGCGTTAGTGCAGAAAACACTAACACTTGTTCAGAAGGAAAGAAAGCACAGAGCCCCAGATTTTATGTTGCCCTGGAGAGCTTGCAGAGCACTGGGGAAAGGCAGGCAGAGAATTCCCTGCTAGCACCTTCTCTGTGCCTGGGAAGCACAAGTGTTCCCATTGCTTCGCAGAATCGCGTTTGTGCAGAAAACACTAACACTTGTTCAGAAGGAAAGAAAGCACAGAGCCCCAGATTTTATGTTGCCCTGGAGAGCTTGCAGAGCACTGGGGAAAGGCAGGCAGAGAATTCCCTGCTAGCACCTTCTCTGTGCCTGGGAAGGAGAAGTGTTCCCATTGCTTCGCAGAATCGCGTTTGTGCAGAAAACACTAACACTTGTTCAGAAGGAAAGAAAGCACAGAGCCCCACATTTTCTGTTGCCCTGGAGAGCTTGCAGAGCACTGGGGAAAGGCAGGCAGAGAATTCCCTGCTAGCACCTTCTCTGTGCCTGGGAAGCACAAGTGTTCCCATTGCTTCGCAGAATCGCGTTTGTGCAGAAAACACTAACACTTGTTCAGAAGGAAAGAAAGCACAGAGCCCCAGATTTTATGTTGCCCTGGAGAGCTTGCAGAGCACTGGGGAAAGGCAGGCAGAGAATTCCCTGCTAGCACCTTCTCTGTGCCTGGGAAGCACAAGTGTTCCCATTGCTTCGCAGAATCGCGTTTGTGCAGAAAACACTAACACTTGTTCAGAAGGAAAGAAAGCACAGAGCCCCACATTTTATGTTGCCCTGGAGAGCTTGCAGAGCACTGGGGAAAGGCAGGCAGAGAATTCCCTGCTAGCACCTTCTCTGTGCCTGGGAAGCACAAGTGTTCCCATTGCTTCGCAGATTCGCGTTTGTGCAGAAAACACTAACACTTGTTCAGAAGGAAAGAAAGCACAGAGCCCCACATTTTATGTTGCCCTGGAGAGCTTGCAGAGCACTGGGGAAAGGCAGGCAGAGAATTCCCTGCTAGCACCTTCTCTGTGCCTGGGAAGCACAAGTGTTCCCATTGCTTCGCAGAATCGCGTTTGTGCAGAAAACACTGACACGTGTTCAGAAGGAAAGAAAGCACAGAGCCCCAGATTTTATGTTGCCCTGGAGAGCTTGCAGAGCACTGGGGAAAGGCAGGCAGAGAATTCCCTGCTAGCACCTTCTCTGTGCCTGGGAAGGAGAAGTGTTCCCATTGCTTCGCAGAATCGCGTTTGTGCAGAAAACACTAACACTTGTTCAGAAGGAAAGAAAGCACAGAGCCCCACATTTTATGTTGCCCTGGAGAGCTTGCAGAGCACTGGGGAAAGGCAGGCAGAGAATTCCCTGCTAGCACCTTCTCTGTGCCTGGGAAGCACAAGTGTTCCCATTGCTTCGCAGAATCGCGTTTGTGCAGAAAACACTAACACTTGTTCAGAAGGAAAGAAAGCACAGAGCCCCACATTTTAGGTTGCCCTGGAGAGCTTGCAGAGCACTGGGGAAAGGCAGGCAGAGAATTCCCTGCTAGCACCTTCTCTGTGCCTGGGAAGCACAAGTGTTCCCATTGCTTCGCAGAATCGCGTTTGTGCAGAAAACACTAACACTTGTTCAGAAGGAAAGAAAGTACAGTGCCCCAGATTTTCTGTTGCCCTGGAGAGCTTGCAGAGCACTGGGGAAAGGCAGGCAGAGAATTCCCTGCTAGCACCTTCTCTGTGCCTGGGAAGCACAAGTGTTCACATTGCTTCGCAGATTCGCGTTTGTGCAGAAAACACTAACACTTGTTCAGAAGGAAAGAAAGCACAGAGCCCCAGATTTTATGTTGCCCTGGAGAGCTTGCAGAGCACTGGGGAAAGGCAGGCAGAGAATTCCCTGCTAGCACCTTCTCTGTGCCTGGGAAGCACAAGTGTTCACATTGCTTCGCAGAATCGCGTTTGTGCAGAAAACACTGACACGTGTTCAGAAGGAAAGAAAGCACAGAGCCCCACATTTTAGGTTGCCCTGGAGAGCTTGCAGAGCACTGGGGAAAGGCAGGCAGAGAATTCCCTGCTAGCACCTTCTCTGTGCCTGGGAGGCACAAGTGTTCACATTGCTTCGCAGAATCGCGTTTGTGCAGAAAACACTAACACTTGTTCAGAAGGAAAGAAAGTACAGTGCCCCAGATTTTCTGTTGCCCTGGAGAGCTTGCAGAGCACTGGGGAAAGGCAGGCAGAGAATTCCCTGCTAGCACCTTCTCTGTGCCTGGGAAGCACAAGTGTTCACATTGCTTCGCAGATTCGCGTTTGTGCAGAAAACACTAACACTTGTTCAGAAGGAAAGAAAGCACAGAGCCCCAGATTTTCTGTTGCCCTGGAGAGCTTGCAGAGCACTGGGGAAAGGCAGGCAGAGAATTCCCTGCTAGCACCTTCTCTGTGCCTGGGAAGCACAAGTGTTCACATTGCTTTGCAGAATCGCGTTTGTGCAGAAAACACTGACACGTGTTCAGAAGGAAAGAAAGCACAGAGCCCCAGATTTTCTGTTGCCCTGGAGAGCTTGCAGAGCACTGGGGAAAGGCAGGCAGAGAATTCCCTGCTAGCACCTTCTCTGTGCCTGGGAGGCACAAGTGTTCACATTGCTTCGCAGAATCGCGTTTGTGCAGAAAACACTAACACTTGTTCAGAAGGAAAGAAAGCACAGAGCCCCAGATTTTATGTTGCCCTGGAGAGCTTGCAGAGCACTGGGGAAAGGCAGGCAGAGAATTCCCTGCTAGCACCTTCTCTGTGCCTGGGAAGGAGAAGTGTTCCCATTGCTTCGCAGAATCGCGTTTGTGCAGAAAACACTAACACTTGTTCAGAAGGAAAGAAAGCACAGAGCCCCACATTTTCTGTTGCCCTGGAGAGCTTGCAGAGCACTGGGGAAAGGCAGGCAGAGAATTCCCTGCTAGCACCTTCTCTGTGCCTGGGAAGCACAAGTGTTCCCATTGCTTCGCAGAATCGCGTTTGTGCAGAAAACACTAACACTTGTTCAGAAGGAAAGAAAGCACAGAGCCCCAGATTTTCTGTTGCCCTGCAGAGCTTGCAGAGCACTGGGGAAAGGCAGGCAGAGAAGTCCCTGCTAGCACCTTCTCTGTGCCTGGGAAGCACAAGTGTTCCCATTGCTTCGCAGAATCGCGTTTGTGCAGAAAACACTAACACTTGTTGAGAAGGAAAGAAAGCACAGAGCCCCACATTTTCTGTTGCCCTGGAGAGCTTGCAGAGCACTGGGGAAAGGCAGGCAGAGAATTCCCTGCTACCGCCTTCTCTGTGCCTGGGAAGCACAAGTGTTCACATTGCTTCGCAGAATCGCGTTTGTGCAGAAAACACTAACACTTGTTCAGAAGGAAAGAAAGCACAGAGCCCCACATTTTATGTTGCCCTGGAGAGCTTGCAGAGCACTGGGGAAAGGCAGGCAGAGAATTCCCTGCTAGCACCTTCTCTGTGCCTGGGAGGCACAAGTGTTCACATTGCTTCGCAGAATCGCGTTAGTGCAGAAAACACTAACACTTGTTCAGAAGGAAAGAAAGCACAGAGCCCCACATTTTATGTTGCCCTGGAGAGCTTGCAGAGCACTGGGGAAAGGCAGGCAGAGAATTCCCTGCTAGCACCTTCTCTGTGCCTGGGAAGCACAAGTGTTCCCATTGCTTCGCAGAATCGCGTTTGTGCAGAAAACACTAACACTTGTGCAGAAGGAAAGAAAGCACAGAGCCCCAGATTTTATGTTGCCCTGGAGAGCTTGCAGAGCACTGGGGAAAGGCAGGCAGAGAATTCCCTGCTAGCACCTTCTCTGTGCCTGGGAAGCACAAGTGTTCCCATTGCTTCGCAGAATCGCGTTTGTGCAGAAAACACTAACACTTGTTCAGAAGGAAAGAAAGCACAGAGCCCCAGATTTTATGTTGCCCTGGAGAGCTTGCAGAGCACTGGGGAAAGGCAGGCAGAGAATTCCCTGCTAGCACCTTCTCTGTGCCTGGGAAGGAGAAGTGTTCCCATTGCTTCGCAGAATCGCGTTTGTGCAGAAAACACTAACACTTGTTCAGAAGGAAAGAAAGCACAGAGCCCCACATTTTATGTTGCCCTGGAGAGCTTGCAGAGCACTGGGGAAAGGCAGGCAGAGAATTCCCTGCTAGCACCTTCTCTGTGCCTGGGAAGCACAAGTGTTCCCATTGCTTCGCAGAATCGCGTTTGTGCAGAAAACACTAACACTTGTTCAGAAGGAAAGAAAGCACAGAGCCCCACATTTTCTGTTGCCCTGGAGAGCTTGCAGAGCACTGGGGAAAGGCAGGCAGAGAATTCCCTGCTAGCACCTTCTCTGTGCCTGGGAAGCACAAGTGTTCCCATTGCTTCGCAGAATCGCGTTTGTGCAGAAAACACTAACACTTGTTCAGAAGGAAAGAAAGCACAGAGCCCCAGATTTTATGTTGCCCTGGAGAGCTTGCAGAGCACTGGGGAAAGGCAGGCAGAGAATTCCCTGCTAGCACCTTCTCTGTGCCTGGGAAACACAAGTGTTCCCATTGCTTCGCAGAATCGCGTTTGTGCAGAAAACACTAACACTTGTTCAGAAGGAAAGAAAGCACAGAGCCCCAGATTTTATGTTGCCCTGGAGAGCTTGCAGAGCACTGGGGAAAGGCAGGCAGAGAATTCCCTGCTAGCACCTTCTCTGTGCCTGGGAAGCACAAGTGTTCCCATTGCTTCGCAGAATCGCGTTTGTGCAGAAAACACTAACACTTGTTCAGAAGGAAAGAAAGCACAGAGCCCCAGATTTTATGTTGCCCTGGAGAGCTTGCAGAGCACTGGGGAAAGGCAGGCAGAGAATTCCCTGCTAGCACCTTCTCTGTGCCTGGGAAGCACAAGTGTTCACATTGCTTCGCAGAATCGCGTTTGTGCAGAAAACACTGACACGTGTTCAGAAGGAAAGAAAGCACAGAGCCCCACATTTTATGTTGCCCTGGAGAGCTTGCAGAGCACTGGGGAAAGGCAGGCAGAGAATTCCCTGCTAGCACCTTCTCTGTGCCTGGGAAGCACAAGTGTTCCCATTGCTTCGCAGAATCGCGTTTGTGCAGAAAACACTGACACGTGTTCAGAAGGAAAGAAAGCACAGAGCCCCAGATTTTATGTTGCCCTGGAGAGCTTGCAGAGCACTGGGGAAAGGCAGGCAGAGAATTCCCTGCTAGCACCTTCTCTGTGCCTGGGAAGCACAAGTGTTCACATTGCTTCGCAGAATCGCGTTTGTGCAGAAAACACTGACACTTGTTCAGAAGGAAAGAAAGCACAGAGCCCCAGATTTTATGTTGCCCTGGAGAGCTTGCAGAGCACTGGGGAAAGGCAGGCAGAGAATTCCCTGCTAGCACCTTCTCTGTGCCTGGGAAGGAGAAGTGTTCCCATTGCTTCGCAGAATCGCGTTTGTGCAGAAAACACTAACACTTGTTCAGAAGGAAAGAAAGCACAGAGCCCCACATTTTATGTTGCCCTGGAGAGCTTGCAGAGCACTGGGGAAAGGCAGGCAGAGAATTCCCTGCTAGCACCTTCTCTGTGCCTGGGAAGCACAAGTGTTCCCATTGCTTCGCAGAATCGCGTTTGTGCAGAAAACACTAACACTTGTGCAGAAGGAAAGAAAGCACAGAGCCCCAGATTTTATGTTGCCCTGGAGAGCTTGCAGAGCACTGGGGAAAGGCAGGCAGAGAATTCCCTGCTAGCACCTTCTCTGTGCCTGGGAAGCACAAGTGTTCCCATTGCTTCGCAGAATCGCGTTTGTGCAGAACACACTAACACTTGTTCAGAAGGAAAGAAAGCACAGAGCCCCAGATTTTATGTTGCCCTGGAGAGCTTGCAGAGCACTGGGGAAAGGCAGGCAGAGAATTCCCTGCTAGCACCTTCTCTGTGCCTGGGAAGCACAAGTGTTCCCATTGCTTCGCAGAATCGCGTTTGTGCAGAAAACACTAACACTTGTTCAGAAGGAAAGAAAGCACAGAGCCCCACATTTTATGTTGCCCTGGAGAGCTTGCAGAGCACTGGGGAAAGGCAGGCAGAGAATTCCCTGCTAGCACCTTCTCTGTGCCTGGGAAGCACAAGTGTTCCCATTGCTTCGCAGAATCGCGTTTGTGCAGAAAACACTGACACGTGTTCAGAAGGAAAGAAAGCACAGAGCCCCAGATTTTATGTTGCCCTGGAGAGCTTGCAGAGCACTGGGGAAAGGCAGGCAGAGAATTCCCTGCTAGCACCTTCTCTGTGCCTGGGAAGGAGAAGTGTTCCCATTGCTTCGCAGAATCGCGTTTGTGCAGAAAACACTAACACTTGTTCAGAAGGAAAGAAAGCACAGAGCCCCACATTTTATGTTGCCCTGGAGAGCTTGCAGAGCACTGGGGAAAGGCAGGCAGAGAATTCCCTGCTAGCACCTTCTCTGTGCCTGGGAAGGAGAAGTGTTCCCATTGCTTCGCAGAATCGCGTTTGTGCAGAAAACACTAACACTTGTTCAGAAGGAAAGAAAGCACAGAGCCCCACATTTTATGTTGCCCTGGAGAGCTTGCAGAGCACTGGGGAAAGGCAGGCAGAGAATTCCCTGCTAGCACCTTCTCTGTGCCTGGGAAGCACAAGTGTTCCCATTGCTTCGCAGATTCGCGTTTGTGCAGAAAACACTAACACTTGTTCAGAAGGAAAGAAAGCACAGAGCCCCAGATTTTCTGTTGCCCTGGAGAGCTTGCAGAGCACTGGGGAAAGGCAGGCAGAGAATTCCCTGCTAGCACCTTCTCTGTGCCTGGGAAGCACAAGTGTTCCCATTGCTTCGCAGAATCGCGTTTGTGCAGAAAACACTGACACGTGTTCAGAAGGAAAGAAAGCACAGAGCCCCAGATTTGATGTTGCCCTGGAGAGCTTGCAGAGCACTGGGGAAAGGCAGGCAGAGAATTCCCTGCTAGCACCTTCTCTGTGCCTGGGAAGCACAAGTGTTCCCATTGCTTCGCAGAATCGCGTTTGTGCAGAAAACACTAACACTTGTTCAGAAGGAAAGAAAGCACAGAGCCCCAGATTTTATGTTGCCCTGGAGAGCTTGCAGAGCACTGGGGAAAGGCAGGCAGAGAATTCCCTGCTAGCACCTTCTCTGTGCCTGGGAAGCACAAGTGTTCCCATTGCTTCGCAGAATCGCGTTTGTGCAGAAAACACTAACACTTGTTCAGAAGGAAAGAAAGCACAGAGCCCCAGATTTTATGTTGCCCTGGAGAGCTTGCAGAGCACTGGGGAAAGGCAGGCAGAGAATTCCCTGCTAGCACCTTCTCTGTGCCTGGGAAGCACAAGTGTTCCCATTGCTTCGCAGAATCGCGTTTGTGCAGAAAACACTAACACTTGTTCAGAAGGAAAGAAAGCACAGAGCCCCACATTTTATGTTGCCCTGGAGAGCTTGCAGAGCACTGGGGAAAGGCAGGCAGAGAATTCCCTGCTAGCACCTTCTCTGTGCCTGGGAAGCACAAGTGTTCCCATTGCTTCGCAGAATCGCGTTTGTGCAGAACACACTAACACTTGTTCAGAAGGAAAGAAAGCACAGAGCCCCAGATTTTTATGTTGCCCTGGAGAGCTTGCAGAGCACTGGGGAAAGGCAGGCAGAGAATTCCCTGCTAGCACCTTCTCTGTGCCTGGGAAGCACAAGTGTTCCCATTGCTTCGCAGAATCGCGTTTGTGCAGAAAACACTAACACTTGTTCAGAAGGAAAGAAAGCACAGAGCCCCAGATTTTATGTTGCCCTGGAGAGCTTGCAGAGCACTGGGGAAAGGCAGGCAGAGAATTCCCTGCTAGCACCTTCTCTGTGCCTGGGAAGGAGAAGTGTTCCCATTGCTTCGCAGAATCGCGTTTGTGCAGAAAACACTAACACTTGTTCAGAAGGAAAGAAAGCACAGAGCCCCACATTTTCTGTTGCCCTGGAGAGCTTGCAGAGCACTGGGGAAAGGCAGGCAGAGAATTCCCTGCTAGCACCTTCTCTGTGCCTGGGAAGCACAAGTGTTCACATTGCTTCGCAGAATCGCGTTTGTGCAGAAAACACTAACACTTGTTCAGAAGGAAAGAAAGCACAGAGCCCCACATTTTATGTTGCCCTGGAGAGCTTGCAGAGCACTGGGGAAAGGCAGGCAGAGAATTCCCTGCTAGCACCTTCTCTGTGCCTGGGAAGCACAAGTGTTCCCATTGCTTCGCAGAATCGCGTTTGTGCAGAAAACACTAACACTTGTTCAGAAGGAAAGAAAGCACAGAGCCCCACATTTTATGTTGCCCTGGAGAGCTTGCAGAGCACTGGGGAAAGGCAGGCAGAGAATTCCCTGCTATCACCTTCTCTGTGCCTGGGAAGCACAAGTGTTCCCATTGCTTCGCAGAATCGCGTTTGTGCAGAAAACACTGACACGTGTTCAGAAGGAAAGAAAGCACAGAGCCCCAGATTTTATGTTGCCCTGGAGAGCTTGCAGAGCACTGGGGAAAGGCAGGCAGAGAATTCCCTGCTAGCACCTTCTCTGTGCCTGGGAAGCACAAGTGTTCCCATTGCTTCGCAGAATCGCGTTTGTGCAGAAAACACTAACACTTGTTCAGAAGGAAAGAAAGCACAGAGCCCCACATTTTATGTTGCCCTGGAGAGCTTGCAGAGCACTGGGGAAAGGCAGGCAGAGAATTCCCTGCTAGCACCTTCTCTGTGCCTGGGAAGCACAAGTGTTCCCATTGCTTCGCAGAATCGCGTTTGTGCAGAAAACACTAACACTTGTTCAGAAGGAAAGAAAGCACAGAGCCCCACATTTTAGGTTGCCCTGGAGAGCTTGCAGAGCACTGGGGAAAGGCAGGCAGAGAATTCCCTGCTAGCACCTTCTCTGTGCCTGGGAAGCACAAGTGTTCACATTGCTTCGCAGATTCGCGTTTGTGCAGAAAACACTAACACTTGTTCAGAAGGAAAGAAAGCACAGAGCCCCAGATTTTATGTTGCCCTGGAGAGCTTGCAGAGCACTGGGGAAAGGCAGGCAGAGAATTCCCTGCTAGCACCTTCTCTGTGCCTGGGAAGCACAAGTGTTCCCATTGCTTCGCAGAATCGCGTTTGTGCAGAAAACACTAACACTTGTTCAGAAGGAAAGAAAGCACAGAGCCCCAGATTTTCTGTTGCCCTGGAGAGCTTGCAGAGCACTGGGGAAAGGCAGGCAGAGAATTCCCTGCTAGCACCTTCTCTGTGCCTGGGAAGCACAAGTGTTCACATTGCTTCGCAGAATCGCGTTTGTGCAGAAAACACTAACACTTGTTCAGAAGGAAAGAAAGCACAGAGCCCCACATTTTATGTTGCCCTGGAGAGCTTGCAGAGCACTGGGGAAAGGCAGGCAGAGAATTCCCTGCTAGCACCTTCTCTGTGCCTGGGAGGCACAAGTGTTCACATTGCTTCGCAGAATCGCGTTAGTGCAGAAAACACTAACACTTGTTCAGAAGGAAAGAAAGCACAGAGCCCCAGATTTTATGTTGCCCTGGAGAGCTTGCAGAGCACTGGGGAAAGGCAGGCAGAGAATTCCCTGCTAGCACCTTCTCTGTGCCTGGGAAGCACAAGTGTTCCCATTGCTTCGCAGAATCGCGTTTGTGCAGAAAACACTAACACTTGTGCAGAAGGAAAGAAAGCACAGAGCCCCAGATTTTATGTTGCCCTGGAGAGCTTGCAGAGCACTGGGGAAAGGCAGGCAGAGAATTCCCTGCTAGCACCTTCTCTGTGCCTGGGAAGCACAAGTGTTCCCATTGCTTCGCAGAATCGCGTTTGTGCAGAAAACACTAACACTTGTTCAGAAGGAAAGAAAGCACAGAGCCCCAGATTTTATGTTGCCCTGGAGAGCTTGCAGAGCACTGGGGAAAGGCAGGCAGAGAATTCCCTGCTAGCACCTTCTCTGTGCCTGGGAAGGAGAAGTGTTCCCATTGCTTCGCAGAATCGCGTTTGTGCAGAAAACACTAACACTTGTTCAGAAGGAAAGAAAGCACAGAGCCCCACATTTTCTGTTGCCCTGGAGAGCTTGCAGAGCACTGGGGAAAGGCAGGCAGAGAATTCCCTGCTAGCACCTTCTCTGTGCCTGGGAAGCACAAGTGTTCACATTGCTTCGCAGAATCGCGTTTGTGCAGAAAACACTAACACTTGTTCAGAAGGAAAGAAAGCACAGAGCCCCACATTTTATGTTGCCCTGGAGAGCTTGCAGAGCACTGGGGAAAGGCAGGCAGAGAATTCCCTGCTAGCACCTTCTCTGTGCCTGGGAAGCACAAGTGTTCCCATTGCTTCGCAGAATCGCGTTTGTGCAGAAAACACTAACACTTGTTCAGAAGGAAAGAAAGCACAGAGCCCCACATTTTATGTTGCCCTGGAGAGCTTGCAGAGCACTGGGGAAAGGCAGGCAGAGAATTCCCTGCTAGCACCTTCTCTGTGCCTGGGAAGCACAAGTGTTCCCATTGCTTCGCAGAATCGCGTTTGTGCAGAAAACACTGACACGTGTTCAGAAGGAAAGAAAGCACAGAGCCCCAGATTTTATGTTGCCCTGGAGAGCTTGCAGAGCACTGGGGAAAGGCAGGCAGAGAATTCCCTGCTAGCACCTTCTCTGTGCCTGGGAAGGAGAAGTGTTCCCATTGCTTCGCAGAATCGCGTTTGTGCAGAAAACACTAACACTTGTTCAGAAGGAAAGAAAGCACAGAGCCCCACATTTTATGTTGCCCTGGAGAGCTTGCAGAGCACTGGGGAAAGGCAGGCAGAGAATTCCCTGCTAGCACCTTCTCTGTGCCTGGGAAGCACAAGTGTTCCCATTGCTTCGCAGAATCGCGTTTGTGCAGAAAACACTAACACTTGTTCAGAAGGAAAGAAAGCACAGAGCCCCACATTTTAGGTTGCCCTGGAGAGCTTGCAGAGCACTGGGGAAAGGCAGGCAGAGAATTCCCTGCTAGCACCTTCTCTGTGCCTGGGAAGCACAAGTGTTCACATTGCTTCGCAGATTCGCGTTTGTGCAGAAAACACTAACACTTGTTCAGAAGGAAAGAAAGCACAGAGCCCCAGATTTTCTGTTGCTCTGGAGAGCTTGCAGAGCACTGGGGAAAGGCAGGCAGAGAATTCCCTGCTAGCACCTTCTCTGTGCCTGGGAAGCACAAGTGTTCCCATTGCTTCGCAGAATCGCGTTTGTGCAGAAAACACTGACACGTGTTCAGAAGGAAAGAAAGCACAGAGCCCCAGATTTTCTGTTGCCCTGGAGAGCTTGCAGAGCACTGGGGAAAGGCAGGCAGAGAATTCCCTGCTAGCACCTTCTCTGTGCCTGGGAGGCACAAGTGTTCACATTGCTTCGCAGAATCGCGTTTGTGCAGAAAACACTAACACTTGTTCAGAAGGAAAGAAAGCACAGAGCCCCAGATTTGATGTTGCCCTGGAGAGCTTGCAGAGCACTGGGGAAAGGCAGGCAGAGAATTCCCTGCTAGCACCTTCTCTGTGCCTGGGAAGGAGAAGTGTTCCCATTGCTTCGCAGAATCGCGTTTGTGCAGAAAACACTAACACTTGTTCAGAAGGAAAGAAAGCACAGAGCCCCACATTTTATGTTGCCCTGGAGAGCTTGCAGAGCACTGGGGAAAGGCAGGCAGAGAATTCCCTGCTAGCACCTTCTCTGTGCCTGGGAAGCACAAGTGTTCCCATTGCTTCGCAGAATCGCGTTTGTGCAGAAAACACTAACACTTGTTCAGAAGGAAAGAAAGCACAGAGCCCCACATTTTATGTTGCCCTGGAGAGCTTGCAGAGCACTGGGGAAAGGCAGGCAGAGAATTCCCTGCTAGCACCTTCTCTGTGCCTGGGAAGCACAAGTGTTCCCATTGCTTCGCAGATTCGCGTTTGTGCAGAAAACACTAACACTTGTTCAGAAGGAAAGAAAGCACAGAGCCCCAGATTTTCTGTTGCCCTGGAGAGCTTGCAGAGCACTGGGGAAAGGCAGGCAGAGAATTCCCTGCTAGCACCTTCTCTGTGCCTGGGAAGCACAAGTGTTCCCATTGCTTCGCAGAATCGCGTTTGTGCAGAAAACACTAACACTTGTTCAGAAGGAAAGAAAGCACAGAGCCCCAGATTTTATGTTGCCCTGGAGAGCTTGCAGAGCACTGGGGAAAGGCAGGCAGAGAATTCCCTGCTAGCACCTTCTCTGTGCCTGGGAAGCACAAGTGTTCCCATTGCTTCGCAGAATCGCGTTTGTGCAGAAAACACTAACACTTGTTCAGAAGGAAAGAAAGCACAGAGCCCCAGATTTTATGTTGCCCTGGAGAGCTTGCAGAGCACTGGGGAAAGGCAGGCAGAGAATTCCCTGCTAGCACCTTCTCTGTGCCTGGGAAGGAGAAGTGTTCCCATTGCTTCGCAGAATCGCGTTTGTGCAGAAAACACTGACACGTGTTCAGAAGGAAAGAAAGCACAGAGCCCCACATTTTATGTTGCCCTGGAGAGCTTGCAGAGCACTGGGGAAAGGCAGGCAGAGAATTCCCTGCTAGCACCTTCTCTGTGCCTGGGAAGCACAAGTGTTCCCATTGCTTCGCAGAATCGCGTTTGTGCAGAAAACACTAACACTTGTTCAGAAGGAAAGAAAGCACAGAGCCCCACATTTTATGTTGCCCTGGAGAGCTTGCAGAGCACTGGGGAAAGGCAGGCAGAGAATTCCCTGCTAGCACCTTCTCTGTGCCTGGGAAGCACAAGTGTTCACATTGCTTCGCAGATTCGCGTTTGTGCAGAAAACACTAACACTTGTTCAGAAGGAAAGAAAGCACAGAGCCCCAGATTTTCTGTTGCCCTGCAGAGCTTGCAGAGCACTGGAGAAAGGCAGGCAGAGAATTCCCTGCTAGCACCTTCTCTGTGCCTGGGAAGCACAAGTGTTCCCATTGCTTCGCAGAATCGCGTTTGTGCAGAAAACACTAACACTTGTTCAGAAGGAAAGAAAGCACAGAGCCCCAGATTTGATGTTGCCCTGGAGAGCTTGCAGAGCACTGGGGAAAGGCAGGCAGAGAATTCCCTGCTACCGCCTTCTCTGTGCCTGGGAAGCACAAGTGTTCACATTGCTTCGCAGAATCGCGTTTGTGCAGAAAACACTAACACTTGTTCAGAAGGAAAGAAAGCACAGAGCCCCACATTTTATGTTGCCCTGGAGAGCTTGCAGAGCACTGGGGAAAGGCAGGCAGAGAATTCCCTGCTAGCACCTTCTCTGTGCCTGGGAGGCACAAGTGTTCACATTGCTTCGCAGAATCGCGTTAGTGCAGAAAACACTAACACTTGTTCAGAAGGAAAGAAAGCACAGAGCCCCACATTTTATGTTGCCCTGGAGAGCTTGCAGAGCACTGGGGAAAGGCAGGCAGAGAATTCCCTGCTAGCACCTTCTCTGTGCCTGGGAAGCACAAGTGTTCCCATTGCTTCGCAGAATCGCGTTTGTGCAGAAAACACTAACACTTGTGCAGAAGGAAAGAAAGCACAGAGCCCCAGATTTTATGTTGCCCTGGAGAGCTTGCAGAGCACTGGGGAAAGGCAGGCAGAGAATTCCCTGCTAGCACCTTCTCTGTGCCTGGGAAGCACAAGTGTTCCCATTGCTTCGCAGAATCGCGTTTGTGCAGAAAACACTAACACTTGTTCAGAAGGAAAGAAAGCACAGAGCCCCAGATTTTATGTTGCCCTGGAGAGCTTGCAGAGCACTGGGGAAAGGCAGGCAGAGAATTCCCTGCTAGCACCTTCTCTGTGCCTGGGAAGGAGAAGTGTTCCCATTGCTTCGCAGAATCGCGTTTGTGCAGAAAACACTAACACTTGTTCAGAAGGAAAGAAAGCACAGAGCCCCACATTTTCTGTTGCCCTGGAGAGCTTGCAGAGCACTGGGGAAAGGCAGGCAGAGAATTCCCTGCTAGCACCTTCTCTGTGCCTGGGAAGCACAAGTGTTCCCATTGCTTCGCAGAATCGCGTTTGTGCAGAAAACACTAACACTTGTTCAGAAGGAAAGAAAGCACAGAGCCCCACATTTTATGTTGCCCTGGAGAGCTTGCAGAGCACTGGGGAAAGGCAGGCAGAGAATTCCCTGCTAGCACCTTCTCTGTGCCTGGGAAGCACAAGTGTTCCCATTGCTTCGCAGAATCGCGTTTGTGCAGAAAACACTAACACTTGTTCAGAAGGAAAGAAAGCACAGAGCCCCAGATTTTCTGTTGCCCTGCAGAGCTTGCAGAGCACTGGGGAAAGGCAGGCAGAGAATTCCCTGCTAGCACCTTCTCTGTGCCTGGGAAGCACAAGTGTTCCCATTGCTTCGCAGAATCGCGTTTGTGCAGAAAACACTAACACTTGTTCAGAAGGAAAGAAAGCACAGAGCCCCACATTTTCTGTTGCCCTGGAGAGCTTGCAGAGCACTGGGGAAAGGCAGGCAGAGAATTCCCTGCTACCGCCTTCTCTGTGCCTGGGAAGCACAAGTGTTCACATTGCTTCGCAGAATCGCGTTTGTGCAGAAAACACTAACACTTGTTCAGAAGGAAAGAAAGCACAGAGCCCCACATTTTATGTTGCCCTGGAGAGCTTGCAGAGCACTGGGGAAAGGCAGGCAGAGAATTCCCTGCTAGCACCTTCTCTGTGCCTGGGAGGCACAAGTGTTCACATTGCTTCGCAGAATCGCGTTTGTGCAGAAAACACTAACACTTGTTCAGAAGGAAAGAAAGCACAGAGCCCCACATTTTATGTTGCCCTGGAGAGCTTGCAGAGCACTGGGGAAAGGCAGGCAGAGAATTCCCTGCTAGCACCTTCTCTGTGCCTGGGAAGCACAAGTGTTCCCATTGCTTCGCAGAATCGCGTTTGTGCAGAAAACACTGACACGTGTTCAGAAGGAAAGAAAGCACAGAGCCCCAGATTTTATGTTGCCCTGGAGAGCTTGCAGAGCACTGGGGAAAGGCAGGCAGAGAATTCCCTGCTAGCACCTTCTCTGTGCCTGGGAAGGAGAAGTGTTCCCATTGCTTCGCAGAATCGCGTTTGTGCAGAAAACACTAACACTTGTTCAGAAGGAAAGAAAGCACAGAGCCCCAGATTTTATGTTGCCCTGGAGAGCTTGCAGAGCACTGGGGAAAGGCAGGCAGAGAATTCCCTGCTAGCACCTTCTCTGTGCCTGGGAAGCACAAGTGTTCCCATTGCTTCGCAGAATCGCGTTTGTGCAGAAAACACTAACACTTGTTCAGAAGGAAAGAAAGCACAGAGCCCCACATTTTAGGTTGCCCTGGAGAGCTTGCAGAGCACTGGGGAAAGGCAGGCAGAGAATTCCCTGCTAGCACCTTCTCTGTGCCTGGGAAGCACAAGTGTTCCCATTGCTTCGCAGAATCGCGTTTGTGCAGAAAACACTAACACTTGTTCAGAAGGAAAGAAAGTACAGTGCCCCAGATTTTCTGTTGCCCTGGAGAGCTTGCAGAGCACTGGGGAAAGGCAGGCAGAGAATTCCCTGCTAGCACCTTCTCTGTGCCTGGGAAGCACAAGTGTTCACATTGCTTCGCAGATTCGCGTTTGTGCAGAAAACACTAACACTTGTTCAGAAGGAAAGAAAGCACAGAGCCCCAGATTTTCTGTTGCCCTGGAGAGCTTGCAGAGCACTGGGGAAAGGCAGGCAGAGAATTCCCTGCTAGCACCTTCTCTGTGCCTGGGAAGCACAAGTGTTCCCATTGCTTCGCAGAATCGCGTTTGTGCAGAAAACACTAACACTTGTTCAGAAGGAAAGAAAGCACAGAGCCCCACATTTTCTGTTGCCCTGGAGAGCTTGCAGAGCACTGGGGAAAGGCAGGCAGAGAATTCCCTGCTAGCACCTTCTCTGTGCCTGGGAAGCACAAGTGTTCCCATTGCTTCGCAGAATCGCGTTTGTGCAGAAAACACTAACACTTGTTCAGAAGGAAAGAAAGCACAGAGCCCCAGATTTTCTGTTGCCCTGCAGAGCTTGCAGAGCACTGGGGAAAGGCAGGCAGAGAAGTCCCTGCTAGCACCTTCTCTGTGCCTGGGAAGCACAAGTGTTCCCATTGCTTCGCAGAATCGCGTTTGTGCAGAAAACACTAACACTTGTTCAGAAGGAAAGAAAGCACAGAGCCCCACATTTTATGTTGCCCTGGAGAGCTTGCAGAGCACTGGGGAAAGGCAGGCAGAGAATTCCCTGCTACCGCCTTCTCTGTGCCTGGGAAGCACAAGTGTTCACATTGCTTCGCAGAATCGCGTTTGTGCAGAAAACACTAACACTTGTTCAGAAGGAAAGAAAGCACAGAGCCCCACATTTTATGTTGCCCTGGAGAGCTTGCAGAGCACTGGGGAAAGGCAGGCAGAGAATTCCCTGCTAGCACCTTCTCTGTGCCTGGGAGGCACAAGTGTTCACATTGCTTCGCAGAATCGCGTTAGTGCAGAAAACACTAACACTTGTTCAGAAGGAAAGAAAGCACAGAGCCCCAGATTTTATGTTGCCCTGGAGAGCTTGCAGAGCACTGGGGAAAGGCAGGCAGAGAATTCCCTGCTAGCACCTTCTCTGTGCCTGGGAAGCACAAGTGTTCCCATTGCTTCGCAGAATCGCGTTTGTGCAGAAAACACTAACACTTGTGCAGAAGGAAAGAAAGCACAGAGCCCCAGATTTTATGTTGCCCTGGAGAGCTTGCAGAGCACTGGGGAAAGGCAGGCAGAGAATTCCCTGCTAGCACCTTCTCTGTGCCTGGGAAGCACAAGTGTTCCCATTGCTTCGCAGAATCGCGTTTGTGCAGAAAACACTAACACTTGTTCAGAAGGAAAGAAAGCACAGAGCCCCAGATTTGATGTTGCCCTGGAGAGCTTGCAGAGCACTGGGGAAAGGCAGGCAGAGAATTCCCTGCTAGCACCTTCTCTGTGCCTGGGAAGGAGAAGTGTTCCCATTGCTTCGCAGAATCGCGTTTGTGCAGAAAACACTAACACTTGTTCAGAAGGAAAGAAAGCACAGAGCCCCACATTTTCTGTTGCCCTGGAGAGCTTGCAGAGCACTGGGGAAAGGCAGGCAGAGAATTCCCTGCTACCGCCTTCTCTGTGCCTGGGAAGCACAAGTGTTCACATTGCTTCGCAGAATCGCGTTTGTGCAGAAAACACTAACACTTGTTCAGAAGGAAAGAAAGCACAGAGCCCCACATTTTATGTTGCCCTGGAGAGCTT
Source organism: Strix occidentalis (assembly GCA_030819815.1). Taxonomy (NCBI): domain Eukaryota; kingdom Metazoa; phylum Chordata; class Aves; order Strigiformes; family Strigidae; genus Strix; species Strix occidentalis. The sequence continues at coordinate 375,343 of JASWHU010000059.1, read as the reverse complement.
GCAGAGCACTGGGGAAAGGCAGGCAGAGAATTCCCTGCTAGCACCTTCTCTGTGCCTGGGAGGCACAAGTGTTCACATTGCTTCGCAGAATCGCGTTAGTGCAGAAAACACTAACACTTGTTCAGAAGGAAAGAAAGCACAGAGCCCCACATTTTATGTTGCCCTGGAGAGCTTGCAGAGCACTGGGGAAAGGCAGGCAGAGAATTCCCTGCTAGCACCTTCTCTGTGCCTGGGAAGCACAAGTGTTCCCATTGCTTCGCAGAATCGCGTTTGTGCAGAAAACACTAACACTTGTGCAGAAGGAAAGAAAGCACAGAGCCCCAGATTTTCTGTTGCCCTGGAGAGCTTGCAGAGCACTGGGGAAAGGCAGGCAGAGAATTCCCTGCTAGCACCTTCTCTGTGCCTGGGAAGCACAAGTGTTCCCATTGCTTCGCAGAATCGCGTTTGTGCAGAAAACACTAACACTTGTTCAGAAGGAAAGAAAGCACAGAGCCCCAGATTTGATGTTGCCCTGGAGAGCTTGCAGAGCACTGGGGAAAGGCAGGCAGAGAATTCCCTGCTAGCACCTTCTCTGTGCCTGGGAAGGAGAAGTGTTCCCATTGCTTCGCAGAATCGCGTTTGTGCAGAAAACACTAACACTTGTTCAGAAGGAAAGAAAGCACAGAGCCCCACATTTTCTGTTGCCCTGGAGAGCTTGCAGAGCACTGGGGAAAGGCAGGCAGAGAAGTCCCTGCTAGCACCTTCTCTGTGCCTGGGAAGCACAAGTGTTCCCATTGCTTCGCAGAATCGCGTTTGTGCAGAAAACACTAACACTTGTTCAGAAGGAAAGAAAGCACAGAGCCCCAGATTTTATGTTGCCCTGGAGAGCTTGCAGAGCACTGGGGAAAGGCAGGCAGAGAAGTCCCTGCTAGCACCTTCTCTGTGCCTGGGAAGCACAAGTGTTCCCATTGCTTCGCAGAATCGCGTTTGTGCAGAAAACACTAACACTTGTTCAGAAGGAAAGAAAGCACAGAGCCCCACATTTTATGTTGCCCTGGAGAGCTTGCAGAGCACTGGGGAAAGGCAGGCAGAGAATTCCCTGCTAGCACCTTCTCTGTGCCTGGGAAGCACAAGTGTTCCCATTGCTTCGCAGAATCGCGTTTGTGCAGAAAACACTAACACTTGTTCAGAAGGAAAGAAAGCACAGAGCCCCACATTTTATGTTGCCCTGGAGAGCTTGCAGAGCACTGGGGAAAGGCAGGCAGAGAATTCCCTGCTAGCACCTTCTCTGTGCCTGGGAAGCACAAGTGTTCCCATTGCTTCGCAGAATCGCGTTTGTGCAGAAAACACTGACACGTGTTCAGAAGGAAAGAAAGCACAGAGCCCCAGATTTTATGTTGCCCTGGAGAGCTTGCAGAGCACTGGGGAAAGGCAGGCAGAGAATTCCCTGCTAGCACCTTCTCTGTGCCTGGGAAGGAGAAGTGTTCCCATTGCTTCGCAGAATCGCGTTTGTGCAGAAAACACTAACACTTGTTCAGAAGGAAAGAAAGCACAGAGCCCCACATTTTCTGTTGCCCTGGAGAGCTTGCAGAGCACTGGGGAAAGGCAGGCAGAGAATTCCCTGCTAGCACCTTCTCTGTGCCTGGGAAGCACAAGTGTTCCCATTGCTTCGCAGAATCGCGTTTGTGCAGAAAACACTAACACTTGTTCAGAAGGAAAGAAAGCACAGAGCCCCACATTTTAGGTTGCCCTGGAGAGCTTGCAGAGCACTGGGGAAAGGCAGGCAGAGAATTCCCTGCTAGCACCTTCTCTGTGCCTGGGAAGCACAAGTGTTCCCATTGCTTCGCAGAATCGCGTTTGTGCAGAAAACACTAACACTTGTTCAGAAGGAAAGAAAGTACAGTGCCCCAGATTTTCTGTTGCCCTGGAGAGCTTGCAGAGCACTGGGGAAAGGCAGGCAGAGAATTCCCTGCTAGCACCTTCTCTGTGCCTGGGAAGCACAAGTGTTCACATTGCTTCGCAGATTCGCGTTTGTGCAGAAAACACTAACACTTGTTCAGAAGGAAAGAAAGCACAGAGCCCCAGATTTTCTGTTGCCCTGGAGAGCTTGCAGAGCACTGGGGAAAGGCAGGCAGAGAATTCCCTGCTAGCACCTTCTCTGTGCCTGGGAAGCACAAGTGTTCACATTGCTTCGCAGAATCGCGTTTGTGCAGAAAACACTGACACGTGTTCAGAAGGAAAGAAAGCACAGAGCCCCAGATTTTCTGTTGCCCTGGAGAGCTTGCAGAGCACTGGGGAAAGGCAGGCAGAGAATTCCCTGCTAGCACCTTCTCTGTGCCTGGGAGGCACAAGTGTTCACATTGCTTCGCAGAATCGCGTTTGTGCAGAAAACACTAACACTTGTTCAGAAGGAAAGAAAGCACAGAGCCCCAGATTTTATGTTGCCCTGGAGAGCTTGCAGAGCACTGGGGAAAGGCAGGCAGAGAATTCCCTGCTAGCACCTTCTCTGTGCCTGGGAAGGAGAAGTGTTCCCATTGCTTCGCAGAATCGCGTTTGTGCAGAAAACACTGACACTTGTTCAGAAGGAAAGAAAGCACAGAGCCCCACATTTTCTGTTGCCCTGGAGAGCTTGCAGAGCACTGGGGAAAGGCAGGCAGAGAATTCCCTGCTAGCACCTTCTCTGTGCCTGGGAAGCACAAGTGTTCCCATTGCTTCGCAGATTCGCGTTTGTGCAGAAAACACTAACACTTGTTCAGAAGGAAAGAAAGCACAGAGCCCCAGATTTTCTGTTGCCCTGGAGAGCTTGCAGAGCACTGGGGAAAGGCAGGCAGAGAATTCCCTGCTAGCACCTTCTCTGTGCCTGGGAAGCACAAGTGTTCACATTGCTTCGCAGAATCGCGTTTGTGCAGAAAACACTGACACGTGTTCAGAAGGAAAGAAAGCACAGAGCCCCACATTTTATGTTGCCCTGGAGAGCTTGCAGAGCACTGGGGAAAGGCAGGCAGAGAATTCCCTGCTAGCACCTTCTCTGTGCCTGGGAGGCACAAGTGTTCACATTGCTTCGCAGAATCGCGTTTGTGCAGAAAACACTAACACTTGTTCAGAAGGAAAGAAAGCACAGAGCCCCAGATTTTATGTTGCCCTGGAGAGCTTGCAGAGCACTGGGGAAAGGCAGGCAGAGAATTCCCTGCTAGCACCTTCTCTGTGCCTGGGAAGGAGAAGTGTTCCCATTGCTTCGCAGAATCGCGTTTGTGCAGAAAACACTAACACTTGTTCAGAAGGAAAGAAAGCACAGAGCCCCACATTTTCTGTTGCCCTGGAGAGCTTGCAGAGCACTGGGGAAAGGCAGGCAGAGAATTCCCTGCTAGCACCTTCTCTGTGCCTGGGAAGCACAAGTGTTCCCATTGCTTCGCAGAATCGCGTTTGTGCAGAAAACACTAACACTTGTTCAGAAGGAAAGAAAGCACAGAGCCCCAGATTTTCTGTTGCCCTGCAGAGCTTGCAGAGCACTGGGGAAAGGCAGGCAGAGAAGTCCCTGCTAGCACCTTCTCTGTGCTTGGGAAGCACAAGTGTTCCCATTGCTTCGCAGAATCGCGTTTGTGCAGAAAACACTAACACTTGTTGAGAAGGAAAGAAAGCACAGAGCCCCACATTTTCTGTTGCCCTGGAGAGCTTGCAGAGCACTGGGGAAAGGCAGGCAGAGAATTCCCTGCTACCGCCTTCTCTGTGCCTGGGAAGCACAAGTGTTCCCATTGCTTCGCAGAATCGCGTTTGTGCAGAAAACACTAACACTTGTTCAGAAGGAAAGAAAGCACAGAGCCCCAGATTTTATGTTGCCCTGGAGAGCTTGCAGAGCACTGGGGAAAGGCAGGCAGAGAATTCCCTGCTAGCACCTTCTCTGTGCCTGGGAGGCACAAGTGTTCACATTGCTTCGCAGAATCGCGTTAGTGCAGAAAACACTAACACTTGTTCAGAAGGAAAGAAAGCACAGAGCCCCAGATTTTATGTTGCCCTGGAGAGCTTGCAGAGCACTGGGGAAAGGCAGGCAGAGAATTCCCTGCTAGCACCTTCTCTGTGCCTGGGAAGCACAAGTGTTCCCATTGCTTCGCAGAATCGCGTTTGTGCAGAAAACACTAACACTTGTTCAGAAGGAAAGAAAGCACAGAGCCCCAGATTTGATGTTGCCCTGGAGAGCTTGCAGAGCACTGGGGAAAGGCAGGCAGAGAATTCCCTGCTAGCACCTTCTCTGTGCCTGGGAAGGAGAAGTGTTCCCATTGCTTCGCAGAATCGCGTTTGTGCAGAAAACACTAACACTTGTTCAGAAGGAAAGAAAGCACAGAGCCCCACATTTTCTGTTGCCCTGGAGAGCTTGCAGAGCACTGGGGAAAGGCAGGCAGAGAATTCCCTGCTAGCACCTTCTCTGTGCCTGGGAAGCACAAGTGTTCCCATTGCTTCGCAGAATCGCGTTTGTGCAGAAAACACTAACACTTGTTCAGAAGGAAAGAAAGCACAGAGCCCCAGATTTTATGTTGCCCTGGAGAGCTTGCAGAGCACTGGGGAAAGGCAGGCAGAGAATTCCCTGCTAGCACCTTCTCTGTGCCTGGGAAGCACAAGTGTTCCCATTGCTTCGCAGAATCGCGTTTGTGCAGAAAACACTAACACTTGTTCAGAAGGAAAGAAAGCACAGAGCCCCACATTTTATGTTGCCCTGGAGAGCTTGCAGAGCACTGGGGAAAGGCAGGCAGAGAATTCCCTGCTAGCACCTTCTCTGTGCCTGGGAAGCACAAGTGTTCCCATTGCTTCGCAGAATCGCGTTTGTGCAGAAAACACTAACACTTGTTCAGAAGGAAAGAAAGCACAGAGCCCCACATTTTATGTTGCCCTGGAGAGCTTGCAGAGCACTGGGGAAAGGCAGGCAGAGAATTCCCTGCTAGCACCTTCTCTGTGCCTGGGAAGCACAAGTGTTCCCATTGCTTCGCAGAATCGCGTTTGTGCAGAAAACACTGACACGTGTTCAGAAGGAAAGAAAGCATAGAGCCCCAGATTTTATGTTGCCCTGGAGAGCTTGCAGAGCACTGGGGAAAGGCAGGCAGAGAATTCCCTGCTAGCACCTTCTCTGTGCCTGGGAAGGAGAAGTGTTCCCATTGCTTCGCAGAATCGCGTTTGTGCAGAAAACACTAACACTTGTTCAGAAGGAAAGAAAGCACAGAGCCCCAGATTTTATGTTGCCCTGGAGAGCTTGCAGAGCACTGGGGAAAGGCAGGCAGAGAATTCCCTGCTAGCACCTTCTCTGTGCCTGGGAAGCACAAGTGTTCCCATTGCTTCGCAGAATCGCGTTTGTGCAGAAAACACTAACACTTGTTCAGAAGGAAAGAAAGCACAGAGCCCCACATTTTATGTTGCCCTGGAGAGCTTGCAGAGCACTGGGGAAAGGCAGGCAGAGAATTCCCTGCTAGCACCTTCTCTGTGCCTGGGAAGGAGAAGTGTTCCCATTGCTTCGCAGAATCGCGTTTGTGCAGAAAACACTAACACTTGTTCAGAAGGAAAGAAAGCACAGAGCCCCACATTTTCTGTTGCCCTGGAGAGCTTGCAGAGCACTGGGGAAAGGCAGGCAGAGAATTCCCTGCTAGCACCTTCTCTGTGCCTGGGAAGCACAAGTGTTCCCATTGCTTCGCAGAATCGCGTTTGTGCAGAAAACACTAACACTTGTTCAGAAGGAAAGAAAGCACAGAGCCCCAGATTTTATGTTGCCCTGGAGAGCTTGCAGAGCACTGGGGAAAGGCAGGCAGAGAATTCCCTGCTAGCACCTTCTCTGTGCCTGGGAAGCACAAGTGTTCCCATTGCTTCGCAGAATCGCGTTTGTGCAGAAAACACTAACACTTGTTCAGAAGGAAAGAAAGCACAGAGCCCCACATTTTATGTTGCCCTGGAGAGCTTGCAGAGCACTGGGGAAAGGCAGGCAGAGAATTCCCTGCTAGCACCTTCTCTGTGCCTGGGAAGCACAAGTGTTCCCATTGCTTCGCAGAATCGCGTTTGTGCAGAAAACACTAACACTTGTTCAGAAGGAAAGAAAGCACAGAGCCCCAGATTTTCTGTTGCCCTGGAGAGCTTGCAGAGCACTGGGGAAAGGCAGGCAGAGAATTCCCTGCTAGCACCTTCTCTGTGCCTGGGAAGCACAAGTGTTCCCATTGCTTCGCAGAATCGCGTTTGTGCAGAAAACACTGACACGTGTTCAGAAGGAAAGAAAGCACAGAGCCCCAGATTTTATGTTGCCCTGGAGAGCTTGCAGAGCACTGGGGAAAGGCAGGCAGAGAATTCCCTGCTAGCACCTTCTCTGTGCCTGGGAAGGAGAAGTGTTCCCATTGCTTCGCAGAATCGCGTTTGTGCAGAAAACACTAACACTTGTTCAGAAGGAAAGAAAGCACAGAGCCCCACATTTTATGTTGCCCTGGAGAGCTTGCAGAGCACTGGGGAAAGGCAGGCAGAGAATTCCCTGCTAGCACCTTCTCTGTGCCTGGGAAGCACAAGTGTTCCCATTGCTTCGCAGAATCGCGTTTGTGCAGAAAACACTAACACTTGTTCAGAAGGAAAGAAAGCACAGAGCCCCAGATTTTCTGTTGCCCTGGAGAGCTTGCAGAGCACTGGGGAAAGGCAGGCAGAGAATTCCCTGCTAGCACCTTCTCTGTGCCTGGGAAGCACAAGTGTTCCCATTGCTTCGCAGAATCGCGTTTGTGCAGAAAACACTGACACGTGTTCAGAAGGAAAGAAAGCACAGAGCCCCACATTTTATGTTGCCCTGGAGAGCTTGCAGAGCACTGGGGAAAGGCAGGCAGAGAATTCCCTGCTAGCACCTTCTCTGTGCCTGGGAGGCACAAGTGTTCACATTGCTTCGCAGAATCGCGTTTGTGCAGAAAACACTAACACTTGTTCAGAAGGAAAGAAAGCACAGAGCCCCAGATTTTATGTTGCCCTGGAGAGCTTGCAGAGCACTGGGGAAAGGCAGGCAGAGAATTCCCTGCTAGCACCTTCTCTGTGCCTGGGAAGGAGAAGTGTTCCCATTGCTTCGCAGAATCGCGTTTGTGCAGAAAACACTAACACTTGTTCAGAAGGAAAGAAAGCACAGAGCCCCACATTTTATGTTGCCCTGGAGAGCTTGCAGAGCACTGGGGAAAGGCAGGCAGAGAATTCCCTGCTAGCACCTTCTCTGTGCCTGGGAAGCACAAGTGTTCCCATTGCTTCGCAGAATCGCGTTTGTGCAGAAAACACTAACACTTGTTCAGAAGGAAAGAAAGCACAGAGCCCCAGATTTTCTGTTGCCCTGGAGAGCTTGCAGAGCACTGGGGAAAGGCAGGCAGAGAATTCCCTGCTAGCACCTTCTCTGTGCCTGGGAAGCACAAGTGTTCCCATTGCTTCGCAGATTCGCGTTTGTGCAGAAAACACTAACACTTGTTCAGAAGGAAAGAAAGCACAGAGCCCCAGATTTTCTGTTGCCCTGGAGAGCTTGCAGAGCACTGGGGAAAGGCAGGCAGAGAATTCCCTGCTAGCACCTTCTCTGTGCCTGGGAAGCACAAGTGTTCCCATTGCTTCGCAGAATCGCGTTTGTGCAGAAAACACTAACACTTGTTCAGAAGGAAAGAAAGCACAGAGCCCCACATTTTATGTTGCCCTGGAGAGCTTGCAGAGCACTGGGGAAAGGCAGGCAGAGAATTCCCTGCTAGCACCTTCTCTGTGCCTGGGAAGGAGAAGTGTTCCCATTGCTTCGCAGAATCGCGTTTGTGCAGAAAACACTAACACTTGTTCAGAAGGAAAGAAAGCACAGAGCCCCACATTTTCTGTTGCCCTGGAGAGCTTGCAGAGCACTGGGGAAAGGCAGGCAGAGAATTCCCTGCTAGCACCTTCTCTGTGCCTGGGAAGCACAAGTGTTCCCATTGCTTCGCAGAATCGCGTTTGTGCAGAAAACACTAACACTTGTTCAGAAGGAAAGAAAGCACAGAGCCCCAGATTTTATGTTGCCCTGGAGAGCTTGCAGAGCACTGGGGAAAGGCAGGCAGAGAATTCCCTGCTAGCACCTTCTCTGTGCCTGGGAAGCACAAGTGTTCCCATTGCTTCGCAGAATCGCGTTTGTGCAGAAAACACTAACACTTGTTCAGAAGGAAAGAAAGCACAGAGCCCCACATTTTATGTTGCCCTGGAGAGCTTGCAGAGCACTGGGGAAAGGCAGGCAGAGAATTCCCTGCTAGCACCTTCTCTGTGCCTGGGAAGCACAAGTGTTCCCATTGCTTCGCAGAATCGCGTTTGTGCAGAAAACACTAACACTTGTTCAGAAGGAAAGAAAGCACAGAGCCCCAGATTTTCTGTTGCCCTGGAGAGCTTGCAGAGCACTGGGGAAAGGCAGGCAGAGAATTCCCTGCTAGCACCTTCTCTGTGCCTGGGAAGCACAAGTGTTCCCATTGCTTCGCAGAATCGCGTTTGTGCAGAAAACACTAACACTTGTTCAGAAGGAAAGAAAGTACAGTGCCCCAGATTTTCTGTTGCCCTGGAGAGCTTGCAGAGCACTGGGGAAAGGCAGGCAGAGAATTCCCTGCTAGCACCTTCTCTGTGCCTGGGAAGCACAAGTGTTCACATTGCTTCGCAGATTCGCGTTTGTGCAGAAAACACTAACACTTGTTCAGAAGGAAAGAAAGCACAGAGCCCCAGATTTTCTGTTGCCCTGGAGAGCTTGCAGAGCACTGGGGAAAGGCAGGCAGAGAATTCCCTGCTAGCACCTTCTCTGTGCCTGGGAAGCACAAGTGTTCCCATTGCTTCGCAGAATCGCGTTTGTGCAGAAAACACTGACACGTGTTCAGAAGGAAAGAAAGCACAGAGCCCCACATTTTATGTTGCCCTGGAGAGCTTGCAGAGCACTGGGGAAAGGCAGGCAGAGAATTCCCTGCTAGCACCTTCTCTGTGCCTGGGAGGCACAAGTGTTCACATTGCTTCGCAGAATCGCGTTTGTGCAGAAAACACTAACACTTGTTCAGAAGGAAAGAAAGCACAGAGCCCCAGATTTTATGTTGCCCTGGAGAGCTTGCAGAGCACTGGGGAAAGGCAGGCAGAGAATTCCCTGCTAGCACCTTCTCTGTGCCTGGGAAGGAGAAGTGTTCCCATTGCTTCGCAGAATCGCGTTTGTGCAGAAAACACTAACACTTGTTCAGAAGGAAAGAAAGCACAGAGCCCCACATTTTATGTTGCCCTGGAGAGCTTGCAGAGCACTGGGGAAAGGCAGGCAGAGAATTCCCTGCTAGCACCTTCTCTGTGCCTGGGAAGCACAAGTGTTCCCATTGCTTCGCAGAATCGCGTTTGTGCAGAAAACACTAACACTTGTTCAGAAGGAAAGAAAGCACAGAGCCCCAGATTTTCTGTTGCCCTGGAGAGCTTGCAGAGCACTGGGGAAAGGCAGGCAGAGAATTCCCTGCTAGCACCTTCTCTGTGCCTGGGAAGCACAAGTGTTCCCATTGCTTCGCAGATTCGCGTTTGTGCAGAAAACACTAACACTTGTTCAGAAGGAAAGAAAGCACAGAGCCCCAGATTTTCTGTTGCCCTGGAGAGCTTGCAGAGCACTGGGGAAAGGAAGGCAGAGAATTCCCTGCTAGCACCTTCTCTGTGCCTGGGAAGCACAAGTGTTCCCATTGCTTCGCAGAATCGCGTTTGTGCAGAAAACACTGACACGTGTTCAGAAGGAAAGAAAGCACAGAGCCCCAGATTTGATGTTGCCCTGGAGAGCTTGCAGAGCACTGGGGAAAGGCAGGCAGAGAATTCCCTGCTAGCACCTTCTCTGTGCCTGGGAAGCACAAGTGTTCCCATTGCTTCGCAGAATCGCGTTTGTGCAGAAAACACTAACACTTGTTCAGAAGGAAAGAAAGCACAGAGCCCCAGATTTTCTGTTGCCCTGGAGAGCTTGCAGAGCACTGGGGAAAGGCAGGCAGAGAATTCCCTGCTAGCACCTTCTCTGTGCCTGGGAAGCACAAGTGTTCCCATTGCTTCGCAGAATCGCGTTTGTGCAGAAAACACTAACACTTGTTCAGAAGGAAAGAAAGCACAGAGCCCCACATTTTATGTTGCCCTGGAGAGCTTGCAGAGCACTGGGGAAAGGCAGGCAGAGAATTCCCTGCTAGCACCTTCTCTGTGCCTGGGAAGGAGAAGTGTTCCCATTGCTTCGCAGAATCGCGTTTGTGCAGAAAACACTAACACTTGTTCAGAAGGAAAGAAAGCACAGAGCCCCACATTTTATGTTGCCCTGGAGAGCTTGCAGAGCACTGGGGAAAGGCAGGCAGAGAATTCCCTGCTAGCACCTTCTCTGTGCCTGGGAAGCACAAGTGTTCACATTGCTTCGCAGAATCGCGTTTGTGCAGAAAACACTAACACTTGTTCAGAAGGAAAGAAAGCACAGAGCCCCACATTTTATGTTGCCCTGGAGAGCTTGCAGAGCACTGGGGAAAGGCAGGCAGAGAATTCCCTGCTAGCACCTTCTCTGTGCCTGGGAAGCACAAGTGTTCCCATTGCTTCGCAGAATCGCGTTTGTGCAGAACACACTAACACTTGTTCAGAAGGAAAGAAAGCACAGAGCCCCAGATTTTTATGTTGCCCTGGAGAGCTTGCAGAGCACTGGGGAAAGGCAGGCAGAGAATTCCCTGCTAGCACCTTCTCTGTGCCTGGGAAGCACAAGTGTTCCCATTGCTTCGCAGAATCGCGTTTGTGCAGAAAACACTAACACTTGTTCAGAAGGAAAGAAAGCACAGAGCCCCAGATTTTATGTTGCCCTGGAGAGCTTGCAGAGCACTGGGGAAAGGCAGGCAGAGAATTCCCTGCTAGCACCTTCTCTGTGCCTGGGAAGGAGAAGTGTTCCCATTGCTTCGCAGAATCGCGTTTGTGCAGAAAACACTAACACTTGTTCAGAAGGAAAGAAAGCACAGAGCCCCAGATTTTATGTTGCCCTGGAGAGCTTGCAGAGCACTGGGGAAAGGCAGGCAGAGAATTCCCTGCTAGCACCTTCTCTGTGCCTGGGAGGCACAAGTGTTCACATTGCTTCGCAGAATCGCGTTAGTGCAGAAAACACTAACACTTGTTCAGAAGGAAAGAAAGCACAGAGCCCCACATTTTATGTTGCCCTGGAGAGCTTGCAGAGCACTGGGGAAAGGCAGGCAGAGAATTCCCTGCTAGCACCTTCTCTGTGCCTGGGAAGCACAAGTGTTCCCATTGCTTCGCAGAATCGCGTTTGTGCAGAAAACACTAAAACTTGTGCAGAAGGAAAGAAAGCACAGAGCCCCAGATTTTATGTTGCCCTGGAGAGCTTGCAGAGCACTGGGGAAAGGCAGGCAGAGAATTCCCTGCTAGCACCTTCTCTGTGCCTGGGAAGCACAAGTGTTCCCATTGCTTCGCAGAATCGCGTTTGTGCAGAAAACACTAACACTTGTTCAGAAGGAAAGAAAGCACAGAGCCCCAGATTTTATGTTGCCCTGGAGAGCTTGCAGAGCACTGGGGAAAGGCAGGCAGAGAATTCCCTGCTAGCACCTTCTCTGTGCCTGGGAAGCACAAGTGTTCCCATTGCTTCGCAGAATCGCGTTTGTGCAGAAAACACTAACACTTGTTCAGAAGGAAAGAAAGCACAGAGCCCCACATTTTATGTTGCCCTGGAGAGCTTGCAGAGCACTGGGGAAAGGCAGGCAGAGAATTCCCTGCTAGCACCTTCTCTGTGCCTGGGAAGCACAAGTGTTCCCATTGCTTCGCAGAATCGCGTTTGTGCAGAAAACACTGACACTTGTTCAGAAGGAAAGAAAGCACAGAGCCCCACATTTTATGTTGCCCTGGAGAGCTTGCAGAGCACTGGGGAAAGGCAGGCAGAGAATTCCCTGCTAGCACCTTCTCTGTGCCTGGGAAGCACAAGTGTTCCCATTGCTTCGCAGAATCGCGTTTGTGCAGAAAACACTGACACGTGTTCAGAAGGAAAGAAAGCACAGAGCCCCAGATTTTATGTTGCCCTGGAGAGCTTGCAGAGCACTGGGGAAAGGCAGGCAGAGAATTCCCTGCTAGCACCTTCTCTGTGCCTGGGAAGGAGAAGTGTTCCCATTGCTTCGCAGAATCGCGTTTGTGCAGAAAACACTAACACTTGTTCAGAAGGAAAGAAAGCACAGAGCCCCAGATTTTATGTTGCCCTGGAGAGCTTGCAGAGCACTGGGGAAAGGCAGGCAGAGAATTCCCTGCTAGCACCTTCTCTGTGCCTGGGAAGCACAAGTGTTCCCATTGCTTCGCAGAATCGCGTTTGTGCAGAAAACACTAACACTTGTTCAGAAGGAAAGAAAGTACAGTGCCCCAGATTTTCTGTTGCCCTGGAGAGCTTGCAGAGCACTGGGGAAAGGCAGGCAGAGAATTCCCTGCTAGCACCTTCTCTGTGCCTGGGAAGCACAAGTGTTCACATTGCTTCGCAGATTCGCGTTTGTGCAGAAAACACTAACACTTGTTCAGAAGGAAAGAAAGCACAGAGCCCCAGATTTTCTGTTGCCCTGGAGAGCTTGCAGAGCACTGGGGAAAGGCAGGCAGAGAATTCCCTGCTAGCACCTTCTCTGTGCCTGGGAAGCACAAGTGTTCACATTGCTTCGCAGAATCGCGTTTGTGCAGAAAACACTGACACGTGTTCAGAAGGAAAGAAAGCACAGAGCCCCAGATTTTCTGTTGCCCTGGAGAGCTTGCAGAGCACTGGGGAAAGGCAGGCAGAGAATTCCCTGCTAGCACCTTCTCTGTGCCTGGGAGGCACAAGTGTTCACATTGCTTCGCAGAATCGCGTTTGTGCAGAAAACACTAACACTTGTTCAGAAGGAAAGAAAGCACAGAGCCCCACATTTTATGTTGCCCTGGAGAGCTTGCAGAGCACTGGGGAAAGGCAGGCAGAGAATTCCCTGCTAGCACCTTCTCTGTGCCTGGGAAGGAGAAGTGTTCCCATTGCTTCGCAGAATCGCGTTTGTGCAGAAAACACTAACACTTGTTCAGAAGGAAAGAAAGCACAGAGCCCCAGATTTTCTGTTGCCCTGCAGAGCTTGCAGAGCACTGGGGAAAGGCAGGCAGAGAAGTCCCTGCTAGCACCTTCTCTGTGCCTGGGAAGCACAAGTGTTCCCATTGCTTCGCAGAATCGCGTTTGTGCAGAAAACACTAACACTTGTTGAGAAGGAAAGAAAGCACAGAGCCCCACATTTTCTGTTGCCCTGGAGAGCTTGCAGAGCACTGGGGAAAGGCAGGCAGAGAATTCCCTGCTACCGCCTTCTCTGTGCCTGGGAAGCACAAGTGTTCACATTGCTTCGCAGAATCGCGTTTGTGCAGAAAACACTAACACTTGTTCAGAAGGAAAGAAAGCACAGAGCCCCACATTTTATGTTGCCCTGGAGAGCTTGCAGAGCACTGGGGAAAGGCAGGCAGAGAATTCCCTGCTAGCACCTTCTCTGTGCCTGGGAGGCACAAGTGTTCCCATTGCTTCGCAGAATCGCGTTAGTGCAGAAAACACTAACACTTGTTCAGAAGGAAAGAAAGCACAGAGCCCCACATTTTATGTTGCCCTGGAGAGCTTGCAGAGCACTGGGGAAAGGCAGGCAGAGAATTCCCTGCTAGCACCTTCTCTGTGCCTGGGAAGCACAAGTGTTCCCATTGCTTCGCAGAATCGCGTTTGTGCAGAAAACACTAACACTTGTGCAGAAGGAAAGAAAGCACAGAGCCCCAGATTTTATGTTGCCCTGGAGAGCTTGCAGAGCACTGGGGAAAGGCAGGCAGAGAATTCCCTGCTAGCACCTTCTCTGTGCCTGGGAAGCACAAGTGTTCCCATTGCTTCGCAGAATCGCGTTTGTGCAGAAAACACTAACACTTGTTCAGAAGGAAAGAAAGCACAGAGCCCCAGATTTGATGTTGCCCTGGAGAGCTTGCAGAGCACTGGGGAAAGGCAGGCAGAGAATTCCCTGCTAGCACCTTCTCTGTGCCTGGGAAGGAGAAGTGTTCCCATTGCTTCGCAGAATCGCGTTTGTGCAGAAAACACTAACACTTGTTCAGAAGGAAAGAAAGCACAGAGCCCCACATTTTCTGTTGCCCTGGAGAGCTTGCAGAGCACTGGGGAAAGGCAGGCAGAGAATTCCCTGCTAGCACCTTCTCTGTGCCTGGGAAGCACAAGTGTTCCCATTGCTTCGCAGAATCGCGTTTGTGCAGAAAACACTAACACTTGTTCAGAAGGAAAGAAAGCACAGAGCCCCAGATTTTATGTTGCCCTGGAGAGCTTGCAGAGCACTGGGGAAAGGCAGGCAGAGAATTCCCTGCTAGCACCTTCTCTGTGCCTGGGAAGCACAAGTGTTCCCATTGCTTCGCAGAATCGCGTTTGTGCAGAAAACACTAACACTTGTTCAGAAGGAAAGAAAGCACAGAGCCCCACATTTTATGTTGCCCTGGAGAGCTTGCAGAGCACTGGGGAAAGGCAGGCAGAGAATTCCCTGCTAGCACCTTCTCTGTGCCTGGGAAGCACAAGTGTTCCCATTGCTTCGCAGAATCGCGTTTGTGCAGAAAACACTAACACTTGTTCAGAAGGAAAGAAAGCACAGAGCCCCACATTTTATGTTGCCCTGGAGAGCTTGCAGAGCACTGGGGAAAGGCAGGCAGAGAATTCCCTGCTAGCACCTTCTCTGTGCCTGGGAAGCACAAGTGTTCCCATTGCTTCGCAGAATCGCGTTTGTGCAGAAAACACTGACACGTGTTCAGAAGGAAAGAAAGCACAGAGCCCCAGATTTTATGTTGCCCTGGAGAGCTTGCAGAGCACTGGGGAAAAGCAGGCAGAGAATTCCCTGCTAGCACCTTCTCTGTGCCTGGGAAGTACAAGTGTTCCCATTGCTTCGCAGAATCGCGTTTGTGCAGAAAACACTAACACTTGTTCAGAAGGAAAGAAAGCACAGAGCCCCACATTTTATGTTGCCCTGGAGAGCTTGCAGAGCACTGGGGAAAGGCAGGCAGAGAATTCCCTGCTAGCACCTTCTCTGTGCCTGGGAAGCACAAGTGTTCCCATTGCTTCGCAGAATCGCGTTTGTGCAGAAAACACTAACACTTGTTCAGAAGGAAAGAAAGCACAGAGCCCCACATTTTAGGTTGCCCTGGAGAGCTTGCAGAGCACTGGGGAAAGGCAGGCAGAGAATTCCCTGCTAGCACCTTCTCTGTGCCTGGGAAGCACAAGTGTTCCCATTGCTTCGCAGAATCGCGTTTGTGCAGAAAACACTAACACTTGTTCAGAAGGAAAGAAAGTACAGTGCCCCAGATTTTCTGTTGCCCTGGAGAGCTTGCAGAGCACTGGGGAAAGGCAGGCAGAGAATTCCCTGCTAGCACCTTCTCTGTGCCTGGGAAGCACAAGTGTTCACATTGCTTCGCAGATTCGCGTTTGTGCAGAAAACACTAACACTTGTTCAGAAGGAAAGAAAGCACAGAGCCCCAGATTTTATGTTGCCCTGGAGAGCTTGCAGAGCACTGGGGAAAGGCAGGCAGAGAATTCCCTGCTAGCACCTTCTCTGTGCCTGGGAAGCACAAGTGTTCACATTGCTTCGCAGAATCGCGTTTGTGCAGAAAACACTGACACGTGTTCAGAAGGAAAGAAAGCACAGAGCCCCAGATTTTCTGTTGCCCTGGAGAGCTTGCAGAGCACTGGGGAAAGGCAGGCAGAGAATTCCCTGCTAGCACCTTCTCTGTGCCTGGGAGGCACAAGTGTTCACATTGCTTCACAGAATCGCGTTTGTGCAGAAAACACTAACACTTGTTCAGAAGGAAAGAAAGCACAGAGCCCCAGATTTTATGTTGCCCTGGAGAGCTTGCAGAGCACTGGGGAAAGGCAGGCAGAGAATTCCCTGCTAGCACCTTCTCTGTGCCTGGGAAGCACAAGTGTTCCCATTGCTTCGCAGAATCGCGTTTGTGCAGAAAACACTAACACTTGTTCAGAAGGAAAGAAAGCACAGAGCCCCACATTTTCTGTTGCCCTGGAGAGCTTGCAGAGCACTGGGGAAAGGCAGGCAGAGAATTCCCTGCTAGCACCTTCTCTGTGCCTGGGAAGCACAAGTGTTCCCATTGCTTCGCAGAATCGCGTTTGTGCAGAAAACACTAACACTTGTTCAGAAGGAAAGAAAGCACAGAGCCCCAGATTTTATGTTGCCCTGGAGAGCTTGCAGAGCACTGGGGAAAGGCAGGCAGAGAATTCCCTGCTAGCACCTTCTCTGTGCCTGGGAAGCACAAGTGTTCCCATTGCTTCGCAGAATCGCGTTTGTGCAGAAAACACTAACACTTGTTCAGAAGGAAAGAAAGCACAGAGCCCCACATTTTATGTTGCCCTGGAGAGCTTGCAGAGCACTGGGGAAAGGCAGGCAGAGAATTCCCTGCTAGCACCTTCTCTGTGCCTGGGAAGCACAAGTGTTCCCATTGCTTCGCAGAATCGCGTTTGTGCAGAAAACACTAACACTTGTTCAGAAGGAAAGAAAGCACAGAGCCCCACATTTTATGTTGCCCTGGAGAGCTTGCAGAGCACTGGGGAAAGGCAGGCAGAGAATTCCCTGCTAGCACCTTCTCTGTGCCTGGGAAGCACAAGTGTTCCCATTGCTTCGCAGAATCGCGTTTGTGCAGAAAACACTGACACGTGTTCAGAAGGAAAGAAAGCACAGAGCCCCAGATTTTATGTTGCCCTGGAGAGCTTGCAGAGCACTGGGGAAAGGCAGGCAGAGAATTCCCTGCTAGCACCTTCTCTGTGCCTGGGAAGGAGAAGTGTTCCCATTGCTTCGCAGAATCGCGTTTGTGCAGAAAACACTAACACTTGTTCAGAAGGAAAGAAAGCACAGAGCCCCACATTTTATGTTGCCCTGGAGAGCTTGCAGAGCACTGGGGAAAGGCAGGCAGAGAATTCCCTGCTAGCACCTTCTCTGTGCCTGGGAAGCACAAGTGTTCCCATTGCTTCGCAGAATCGCGTTTGTGCAGAAAACACTAACACTTGTTCAGAAGGAAAGAAAGCACAGAGCCCCACATTTTAGGTTGCCCTGGAGAGCTTGCAGAGCACTGGGGAAAGGCAGGCAGAGAATTCCCTGCTAGCACCTTCTCTGTGCCTGGGAAGCACAAGTGTTCCCATTGCTTCGCAGAATCGCGTTTGTGCAGAAAACACTAACACTTGTTCAGAAGGAAAGAAAGCACAGAGCCCCAGATTTTCTGTTGCCCTGGAGAGCTTGCAGAGCACTGGGGAAAGGCAGGCAGAGAATTCCCTGCTAGCACCTTCTCTGTGCCTGGGAAGCACAAGTGTTCACATTGCTTCGCAGAATCGCGTTTGTGCAGAAAACACTGACACGTGTTCAGAAGGAAAGAAAGCACAGAGCCCCAGATTTTCTGTTGCCCTGGAGAGCTTGCAGAGCACTGGGGAAAGGCAGGCAGAGAATTCCCTGCTAGCACCTTCTCTGTGCCTGGGAAGGAGAAGTGTTCCCATTGCTTCGCAGAATCGCGTTTGTGCAGAAAACACTAACACTTGTTCAGAAGGAAAGAAAGCACAGAGCCCCACATTTTCTGTTGCCCTGGAGAGCTTGCAGAGCACTGGGGAAAGGCAGGCAGAGAATTCCCTGCTAGCACCTTCTCTGTGCCTGGGAAGCACAAGTGTTCCCATTGCTTCGCAGAATCGCGTTTGTGCAGAAAACACTAACACTTGTTCAGAAGGAAAGAAAGCACAGAGCCCCAGATTTTATGTTGCCCTGGAGAGCTTGCAGAGCACTGGGGAAAGGCAGGCAGAGAATTCCCTGCTAGCACCTTCTCTGTGCCTGGGAAGCACAAGTGTTCCCATTGCTTCGCAGAATCGCGTTTGTGCAGAAAACACTAACACTTGTTCAGAAGGAAAGAAAGCACAGAGCCCCAGATTTTCTGTTGCCCTGGAGAGCTTGCAGAGCACTGGGGAAAGGCAGGCAGAGAATTCCCTGCTAGCACCTTCTCTGTGCCTGGGAAGCACAAGTGTTCCCATTGCTTCGCAGAATCGCGTTTGTGCAGAAAACACTAACACTTGTGCAGAAGGAAAGAAAGCACAGAGCCCCAGATTTTATGTTGCCCTGGAGAGCTTGCAGAGCACTGGGGAAAGGCAGGCAGAGAATTCCCTGCTAGCACCTTCTCTGTGCCTGGGAAGCACAAGTGTTCCCATTGCTTCGCAGAATCGCGTTTGTGCAGAAAACACTAACACTTGTTCAGAAGGAAAGAAAGCACAGAGCCCCAGATTTTATGTTGCCCTGGAGAGCTTGCAGAGCACTGGGGAAAGGCAGGCAGAGAATTCCCTGCTAGCACCTTCTCTGTGCCTGGGAAGCACAAGTGTTCCCATTGCTTCGCAGAATCGCGTTTGTGCAGAAAACACTAACACTTGTTCAGAAGGAAAGAAAGCACAGAGCCCCACATTTTCTGTTGCCCTGGAGAGCTTGCAGAGCACTGGGGAAAGGCAGGCAGAGAATTCCCTGCTAGCACCTTCTCTGTGCCTGGGAAGCACAAGTGTTCCCATTGCTTCGCAGAATCGCGTTTGTGCAGAAAACACTAACACTTGTTCAGAAGGAAAGAAAGCACAGAGCCCCAGATTTTATGTTGCCCTGGAGAGCTTGCAGAGCACTGGGGAAAGGCAGGCAGAGAATTCCCTGCTAGCACCTTCTCTGTGCCTGGGAAGCACAAGTGTTCCCATTGCTTCGCAGAATCGCGTTTGTGCAGAAAACACTAACACTTGTTCAGAAGGAAAGAAAGCACAGAGCCCCACATTTTATGTTGCCCTGGAGAGCTTGCAGAGCACTGGGGAAAGGCAGGCAGAGAATTCCCTGCTAGCACCTTCTCTGTGCCTGGGAAGCACAAGTGTTCCCATTGCTTCGCAGAATCGCGTTTGTGCAGAAAACACTAACACTTGTTCAGAAGGAAAGAAAGCACAGAGCCCCACATTTTATGTTGCCCTGGAGAGCTTGCAGAGCACTGGGGAAAGGCAGGCAGAGAATTCCCTGCTAGCACCTTCTCTGTGCCTGGGAAGCACAAGTGTTCCCATTGCTTCGCAGAATCGCGTTTGTGCAGAAAACACTGACACGTGTTCAGAAGGAAAGAAAGCACAGAGCCCCAGATTTTATGTTGCCCTGGAGAGCTTGCAGAGCACTGGGGAAAGGCAGGCAGAGAATTCCCTGCTAGCACCTTCTCTGTGCCTGGGAAGCACAAGTGTTCACATTGCTTCGCAGATTCGCGTTTGTGCAGAAAACACTAACACTTGTTCAGAAGGAAAGAAAGCACAGAGCCCCACATTTTCTGTTGCCCTGGAGAGCTTGCAGAGCACTGGGGAAAGGCAGGCAGAGAATTCCCTGCTAGCACCTTCTCTGTGCCTGGGAAGCACAAGTGTTCCCATTGCTTCGCAGAATCGCGTTTGTGCAGAAAACACTAACACTTGTCCAGAAGGAAAGAAAGCACAGAGCCCCACATTTTAGGTTGCCCTGGAGAGCTTGCAGAGCACTGGGGAAAGGCAGGCAGAGAATTCCCTGCTAGCACCTTCTCTGTGCCTGGGAAGCACAAGTGTTCCCATTGCTTCGCAGAATCGCGTTTGTGCAGAAAACACTAACACTTGTTCAGAAGGAAAGAAAGTACAGTGCCCCAGATTTTCTGTTGCCCTGGAGAGCTTGCAGAGCACTGGGGAAAGGCAGGCAGAGAATTCCCTGCTAGCACCTTCTCTGTGCCTGGGAAGCACAAGTGTTCACATTGCTTCGCAGATTCGCGTTTGTGCAGAAAACACTAACACTTGTTCAGAAGGAAAGAAAGCACAGAGCCCCAGATTTTCTGTTGCCCTGGAGAGCTTGCAGAGCACTGGGGAAAGGCAGGCAGAGAATTCCCTGCTAGCACCTTCTCTGTGCCTGGGAAGCACAAGTGTTCCCATTGCTTCGCAGAATCGCGTTTGTGCAGAAAACACTGACACGTGTTCAGAAGGAAAGAAAGCACAGAGCCCCAGATTTTCTGTTGCCCTGGAGAGCTTGCAGAGCACTGGGGAAAGGCAGGCAGAGAATTCCCTGCTAGCACCTTCTCTGTGCCTGGGAGGCACAAGTGTTCACATTGCTTCGCAGAATCGCGTTTGTGCAGAAAACACTAACACTTGTTCAGAAGGAAAGAAAGCACAGAGCCCCACATTTTATGTTGCCCTGGAGAGCTTGCAGAGCACTGGGGAAAGGCAGGCAGAGAATTCCCTGCTAGCACCTTCTCTGTGCCTGGGAAGCACAAGTGTTCCCATTGCTTCGCAGAATCGCGTTTGTGCAGAAAACACTAACACTTGTTCAGAAGGAAAGAAAGCACAGAGCCCCACATTTTATGTTGCCCTGGAGAGCTTGCAGAGCACTGGGGAAAGGCAGGCAGAGAATTCCCTGCTAGCACCTTCTCTGTGCCTGGGAAGCACAAGTGTTCCCATTGCTTCGCAGAATCGCGTTTGTGCAGAAAACACTAACACTTGTTCAGAAGGAAAGAAAGCACAGAGCCCCACATTTTATGTTGCCCTGGAGAGCTTGCAGAGCACTGGGGAAAGGCAGGCAGAGAATTCCCTGCTAGCACCTTCTCTGTGCCTGGGAAGCACAAGTGTTCCCATTGCTTCGCAGAATCGCGTTTGTGCAGAAAACACTAACACTTGTTCAGAAGGAAAGAAAGCACAGAGCCCCACATTTTCTGTTGCCCTGGAGAGCTTGCAGAGCACTGGGGAAAGGCAGGCAGAGAATTCCCTGCTAGCACCTTCTCTGTGCCTGGGAAGCACAAGTGTTCCCATTGCTTCGCAGAATCGCGTTTGTGCAGAAAACACTGACACGTGTTCAGAAGGAAAGAAAGTACAGTGCCCCAGATTTTCTGTTGCCCTGGAGAGCTTGCAGAGCACTGGGGAAAGGCAGGCAGAGAATTCCCTGCTAGCACCTTCTCTGTGCCTGGGAAGCACAAGTGTTCCCATTGCTTCGCAGAATCGCGTTTGTGCAGAAAACACTGACACTTGTTCAGAAGGAAAGAAAGCACAGAGCCCCAGATTTTATGTTGCCCTGGAGAGCTTGCAGAGCACTGGGGAAAGGCAGGCAGAGAATTCCCTGCTAGCACCTTCTCTGTGCCTGGGAAGCACAAGTGTTCCCATTGCTTCGCAGAATCGCGTTTGTGCAGAAAACACTAACACTTGTTCAGAAGGAAAGAAAGCACAGAGCCCCAGATTTTATGTTGCCCTGGAGAGCTTGCAGAGCACTGGGGAAAGGCAGGCAGAGAATTCCCTGCTAGCACCTTCTCTGTGCCTGGGAAGCACAAGTGTTCCCATTGCTTCGCAGAATCGCGTTTGTGCAGAAAACACTAACACTTGTTCAGAAGGAAAGAAAGCACAGAGCCCCAGATTTTATGTTGCCCTGGAGAGCTTGCAGAGCACTGGGGAAAGGCAGGCAGAGAATTCCCTGCTAGCACCTTCTCTGTGCCTGGGAAGCACAAGTGTTCCCATTGCTTCGCAGAATCGCGTTTGTGCAGAAAACACTAACACTTGTGCAGAAGGAAAGAAAGCACAGAGCCCCACATTTTATGTTGCGCTGGAGAGCTTGCAGAGCACTGGGGAAAGGCAGGCAGAGAATTCCCTGCTAGCACCTTCTCTGTGCCTGGGAAGCACAAGTGTTCCCATTGCTTCGCAGAATCGCGTTTGTGCAGAAAACACTGACACGTGTTCAGAAGGAAAGAAAGCACAGAGCCCCAGATTTTATGTTGCCCTGGAGAGCTTGCAGAGCACTGGGGAAAGGCAGGCAGAGAATTCCCTGCTAGCACCTTCTCTGTGCCTGGGAAGCACAAGTGTTCACATTGCTTCGCAGAATCGCGTTTGTGCAGAAAACACTGACACGTGTTCAGAAGGAAAGAAAGCACAGAGCCCCACATTTTATGTTGCCCTGGAGAGCTTGCAGAGCACTGGGGAAAGGCAGGCAGAGAATTCCCTGCTAGCACCTTCTCTGTGCCTGGGAAGCACAAGTGTTCCCATTGCTTCGCAGAATCGCGTTTGTGCAGAAAACACTAACACTTGTTCAGAAGGAAAGAAAGCACAGAGCCCCAGATTTTATGTTGCCCTGGAGAGCTTGCAGAGCACTGGGGAAAGGCAGGCAGAGAATTCCCTGCTAGCACCTTCTCTGTGCCTGGGAAGCACAAGTGTTCCCATTGCTTCGCAGAATCGCGTTTGTGCAGAAAACACTGACACGTGTTCAGAAGGAAAGAAAGCACAGAGCCCCAGATTTTATGTTGCCCTGGAGAGCTTGCAGAGCACTGGGGAAAGGCAGGCAGAGAATTCCCTGCTAGCACCTTCTCTGTGCCTGGGAAGGAGAAGTGTTCCCATTGCTTCGCAGAATCGCGTTTGTGCAGAAAACACTAACACTTGTTCAGAAGGAAAGAAAGCACAGAGCCCCAGATTTTCTGTTGCCCTGGAGAGCTTGCAGAGCACTGGGGAAAGGCAGGCAGAGAATTCCCTGCTAGCACCTTCTCTGTGCCTGGGAAGCACAAGTGTTCACATTGCTCCGCAGAATCGCGTTTGTGCAGAAAACACTGACACTTGTTCAGAAGGAAAGAAAGCACAGAGCCCCACATTTTATGTTGCCCTGGAGAGCTTGCAGAGCACTGGGGAAAGGCAGGCAGAGAATTCCCTGCTAGCACCTTCTCTGTGCCTGGGAAGCACAAGTGTTCCCATTGCTTCGCAGAATCGCGTTTGTGCAGAAAACACTAACACTTGTTCAGAAGGAAAGAAAGCACAGAGCCCCACATTTTATGTTGCCCTGGAGAGCTTGCAGAGCACTGGGGAAAGGCAGGCAGAGAATTCCCTGCTAGCACCTTCTCTGTGCCTGGGAAGCACAAGTGTTCCCATTGCTTCGCAGAATCGCGTTTGTGCAGAAAACACTAACACTTGTTCAGAAGGAAAGAAAGCACAGAGCCCCAGATTTTATGTTGCCCTGGAGAGCTTGCAGAGCACTGGGGAAAGGCAGGCAGAGAATTCCCTGCTAGCACCTTCTCTGTGCCTGGGAAGCACAAGTGTTCCCATTGCTTCGCAGAATCGCGTTTGTGCAGAAAACACTGACACGTGTTCAGAAGGAAAGAAAGCACAGAGCCCCAGATTTTATGTTGCCCTGGAGAGCTTGCAGAGCACTGGGGAAAGGCAGGCAGAGAATTCCCTGCTAGCACCTTCTCTGTGCCTGGGAAGCACAAGTGTTCACATTGCTTCGCAGAATCGCGTTTGTGCAGAAAACACTGACACGTGTTCAGAAGGAAAGAAAGCACAGAGCCCCACATTTTATGTTGCCCTGGAGAGCTTGCAGAGCACTGGGGAAAGGCAGGCAGAGAATTCCCTGCTAGCACCTTCTCTGTGCCTGGGAAGCACAAGTGTTCCCATTGCTTCGCAGAATCGCGTTTGTGCAGAAAACACTAACACTTGTTCAGAAGGAAAGAAAGCACAGAGCCCCAGATTTTATGTTGCCCTGGAGAGCTTGCAGAGCACTGGGGAAAGGCAGGCAGAGAATTCCCTGCTAGCACCTTCTCTGTGCCTGGGAAGCACAAGTGTTCCCATTGCTTCGCAGAATCGCGTTTGTGCAGAAAACACTAACACTTGTTCAGAAGGAAAGAAAGCACAGAGCCCCACATTTTATGTTGCCCTGGAGAGCTTGCAGAGCACTGGGGAAAGGCAGGCAGAGAATTCCCTGCTAGCACCTTCTCTGTGCCTGGGAAGGAGAAGTGTTCCCATTGCTTCGCAGAATCGCGTTTGTGCAGAAAACACTAACACTTGTTCAGAAGGAAAGAAAGCACAGAGCCCCACATTTTATGTTGCCCTGGAGAGCTTGCAGAGCACTGGGGAAAGGCAGGCAGAGAATTCCCTGCTAGCACCTTCTCTGTGCCTGGGAAGCACAAGTGTTCCCATTGCTTCGCAGAATCGCGTTTGTGCAGAAAACACTAACACTTGTGCAGAAGGAAAGAAAGCACAGAGCCCCAGATTTTATGTTGCCCTGGAGAGCTTGCAGAGCACTGGGGAAAGGCAGGCAGAGAATTCCCTGCTAGCACCTTCTCTGTGCCTGGGAAGCACAAGTGTTCCCATTGCTTCGCAGAATCGCGTTTGTGCAGAAAACACTAACACTTGTTCAGAAGGAAAGAAAGCACAGAGCCCCAGATTTTATGTTGCCCTGGAGAGCTTGCAGAGCACTGGGGAAAGGCAGGCAGAGAATTCCCTGCTAGCACCTTCTCTGTGCCTGGGAAGGAGAAGTGTTCCCATTGCTTCGCAGAATCGCGTTTGTGCAGAAAACACTAACACTTGTTCAGAAGGAAAGAAAGCACAGAGCCCCACATTTTCTGTTGCCCTGGAGAGCTTGCAGAGCACTGGGGAAAGGCAGGCAGAGAATTCCCTGCTAGCACCTTCTCTGTGCCTGGGAAGCACAAGTGTTCCCATTGCTTCGCAGAATCGCGTTTGTGCAGAAAACACTAACACTTGTTCAGAAGGAAAGAAAGCACAGAGCCCCAGATTTTATGTTGCCCTGGAGAGCTTGCAGAGCACTGGGGAAAGGCAGGCAGAGAATTCCCTGCTAGCACCTTCTCTGTGCCTGGGAAGCACAAGTGTTCCCATTGCTTCGCAGAATCGCGTTTGTGCAGAAAACACTAACACTTGTTCAGAAGGAAAGAAAGCACAGAGCCCCACATTTTATGTTGCCCTGGAGAGCTTGCAGAGCACTGGGGAAAGGCAGGCAGAGAATTCCCTGCTAGCACCTTCTCTGTGCCTGGGAAGCACAAGTGTTCCCATTGCTTCGCAGAATCGCGTTTGTGCAGAAAACACTAACACTTGTTCAGAAGGAAAGAAAGCACAGAGCCCCACATTTTATGTTGCCCTGGAGAGCTTGCAGAGCACTGGGGAAAGGCAGGCAGAGAATTCCCTGCTAGCACCTTCTCTGTGCCTGGGAAGCACAAGTGTTCCCATTGCTTCGCAGATTCGCGTTTGTGCAGAAAACACTGACACGTGTTCAGAAGGAAAGAAAGCACAGAGCCCCAGATTTTATGTTGCCCTGGAGAGCTTGCAGAGCACTGGGGAAAGGCAGGCAGAGAATTCCCTGCTAGCACCTTCTCTGTGCCTGGGAAGGAGAAGTGTTCCCATTGCTTCGCAGAATCGCGTTTGTGCAGAAAACACTAACACTTGTTCAGAAGGAAAGAAAGCACAGAGCCCCACATTTTATGTTGCCCTGGAGAGCTTGCAGAGCACTGGGGAAAGGCAGGCAGAGAATTCCCTGCTAGCACCTTCTCTGTGCCTGGGAAGCACAAGTGTTCCCATTGCTTCGCAGAATCGCGTTTGTGCAGAAAACACTAACACTTGTTCAGAAGGAAAGAAAGTACAGTGCCCCAGATTTTCTGTTGCCCTGGAGAGCTTGCAGAGCACTGGGGAAAGGCAGGCAGAGAATTCCCTGCTAGCACCTTCTCTGTGCCTGGGAAGCACAAGTGTTCACATTGCTTCGCAGATTCGCGTTTGTGCAGAAAACACTAACACTTGTTCAGAAGGAAAGAAAGCACAGAGCCCCAGATTTTATGTTGCCCTGGAGAGCTTGCAGAGCACTGGGGAAAGGCAGGCAGAGAATTCCCTGCTAGCACCTTCTCTGTGCCTGGGAAGCACAAGTGTTCCCATTGCTTCGCAGAATCGCGTTTGTGCAGAAAACACTAACACTTGTGCAGAAGGAAAGAAAGCACAGAGCCCCACATTTTATGTTGCGCTGGAGAGCTTGCAGAGCACTGGGGAAAGGCAGGCAGAGAATTCCCTGCTAGCACCTTCTCTGTGCCTGGGAAGCACAAGTGTTCCCATTGCTTCGCAGAATCGCGTTTGTGCAGAAAACACTGACACGTGTTCAGAAGGAAAGAAAGCACAGAGCCCCAGATTTTATGTTGCCCTGGAGAGCTTGCAGAGCACTGGGGAAAGGCAGGCAGAGAATTCCCTGCTAGCACCTTCTCTGTGCCTGGGAAGCACAAGTGTTCACATTGCTTCGCAGAATCGCGTTTGTGCAGAAAACACTGACACGTGTTCAGAAGGAAAGAAAGCACAGAGCCCCACATTTTATGTTGCCCTGGAGAGCTTGCAGAGCACTGGGGAAAGGCAGGCAGAGAATTCCCTGCTAGCACCTTCTCTGTGCCTGGGAAGCACAAGTGTTCCCATTGCTTCGCAGAATCGCGTTTGTGCAGAAAACACTAACACTTGTTCAGAAGGAAAGAAAGCACAGAGCCCCAGATTTTATGTTGCCCTGGAGAGCTTGCAGAGCACTGGGGAAAGGCAGGCAGAGAATTCCCTGCTAGCACCTTCTCTGTGCCTGGGAAGCACAAGTGTTCCCATTGCTTCGCAGAATCGCGTTTGTGCAGAAAACACTGACACGTGTTCAGAAGGAAAGAAAGCACAGAGCCCCAGATTTTATGTTGCCCTGGAGAGCTTGCAGAGCACTGGGGAAAGGCAGGCAGAGAATTCCCTGCTAGCACCTTCTCTGTGCCTGGGAAGCACAAGTGTTCCCATTGCTTCGCAGAATCGCGTTTGTGCAGAAAACACTAACACTTGTTCAGAAGGAAAGAAAGCACAGAGCCCCAGATTTTCTGTTGCCCTGGAGAGCTTGCAGAGCACTGGGGAAAGGCAGGCAGAGAATTCCCTGCTAGCACCTTCTCTGTGCCTGGGAAGCACAAGTGTTCACATTGCTCCGCAGAATCGCGTTTGTGCAGAAAACACTGACACTTGTTCAGAAGGAAAGAAAGCACAGAGCCCCACATTTTATGTTGCCCTGGAGAGCTTGCAGAGCACTGGGGAAAGGCAGGCAGAGAATTCCCTGCTAGCACCTTCTCTGTGCCTGGGAAGCACAAGTGTTCCCATTGCTTCGCAGAATCGCGTTTGTGCAGAAAACACTAACACTTGTTCAGAAGGAAAGAAAGCACAGAGCCCCACATTTTATGTTGCCCTGGAGAGCTTGCAGAGCACTGGGGAAAGGCAGGCAGAGAATTCCCTGCTAGCACCTTCTCTGTGCCTGGGAAGCACAAGTGTTCCCATTGCTTCGCAGAATCGCGTTTGTGCAGAAAACACTAACACTTGTTCAGAAGGAAAGAAAGCACAGAGCCCCAGATT
The DNA here is from genome assembly GCA_030819815.1 of Strix occidentalis. Lineage (NCBI taxonomy): Eukaryota > Metazoa > Chordata > Aves > Strigiformes > Strigidae > Strix > Strix occidentalis. Next base: position 348,219 of record JASWHU010000059.1, on the reverse strand, counting down.
TTATGTTGCCCTGGAGAGCTTGCAGAGCACTGGGGAAAGGCAGGCAGAGAATTCCCTGCTAGCACCTTCTCTGTGCCTGGGAAGCACAAGTGTTCCCATTGCTTCGCAGAATCGCGTTTGTGCAGAAAACACTGACACGTGTTCAGAAGGAAAGAAAGCACAGAGCCCCAGATTTTATGTTGCCCTGGAGAGCTTGCAGAGCACTGGGGAAAGGCAGGCAGAGAATTCCCTGCTAGCACCTTCTCTGTGCCTGGGAAGCACAAGTGTTCACATTGCTTCGCAGAATCGCGTTTGTGCAGAAAACACTGACACGTGTTCAGAAGGAAAGAAAGCACAGAGCCCCACATTTTATGTTGCCCTGGAGAGCTTGCAGAGCACTGGGGAAAGGCAGGCAGAGAATTCCCTGCTAGCACCTTCTCTGTGCCTGGGAAGCACAAGTGTTCCCATTGCTTCGCAGAATCGCGTTTGTGCAGAAAACACTAACACTTGTTCAGAAGGAAAGAAAGCACAGAGCCCCAGATTTTATGTTGCCCTGGAGAGCTTGCAGAGCACTGGGGAAAGGCAGGCAGAGAATTCCCTGCTAGCACCTTCTCTGTGCCTGGGAAGCACAAGTGTTCCCATTGCTTCGCAGAATCGCGTTTGTGCAGAAAACACTAACACTTGTTCAGAAGGAAAGAAAGCACAGAGCCCCACATTTTATGTTGCCCTGGAGAGCTTGCAGAGCACTGGGGAAAGGCAGGCAGAGAATTCCCTGCTAGCACCTTCTCTGTGCCTGGGAAGGAGAAGTGTTCCCATTGCTTCGCAGAATCGCGTTTGTGCAGAAAACACTAACACTTGTTCAGAAGGAAAGAAAGCACAGAGCCCCACATTTTATGTTGCCCTGGAGAGCTTGCAGAGCACTGGGGAAAGGCAGGCAGAGAATTCCCTGCTAGCACCTTCTCTGTGCCTGGGAAGCACAAGTGTTCCCATTGCTTCGCAGAATCGCGTTTGTGCAGAAAACACTAACACTTGTGCAGAAGGAAAGAAAGCACAGAGCCCCAGATTTTATGTTGCCCTGGAGAGCTTGCAGAGCACTGGGGAAAGGCAGGCAGAGAATTCCCTGCTAGCACCTTCTCTGTGCCTGGGAAGCACAAGTGTTCCCATTGCTTCGCAGAATCGCGTTTGTGCAGAAAACACTAACACTTGTTCAGAAGGAAAGAAAGCACAGAGCCCCAGATTTTATGTTGCCCTGGAGAGCTTGCAGAGCACTGGGGAAAGGCAGGCAGAGAATTCCCTGCTAGCACCTTCTCTGTGCCTGGGAAGGAGAAGTGTTCCCATTGCTTCGCAGAATCGCGTTTGTGCAGAAAACACTAACACTTGTTCAGAAGGAAAGAAAGCACAGAGCCCCACATTTTCTGTTGCCCTGGAGAGCTTGCAGAGCACTGGGGAAAGGCAGGCAGAGAATTCCCTGCTAGCACCTTCTCTGTGCCTGGGAAGCACAAGTGTTCCCATTGCTTCGCAGAATCGCGTTTGTGCAGAAAACACTAACACTTGTTCAGAAGGAAAGAAAGCACAGAGCCCCAGATTTTATGTTGCCCTGGAGAGCTTGCAGAGCACTGGGGAAAGGCAGGCAGAGAATTCCCTGCTAGCACCTTCTCTGTGCCTGGGAAGCACAAGTGTTCCCATTGCTTCGCAGAATCGCGTTTGTGCAGAAAACACTAACACTTGTTCAGAAGGAAAGAAAGCACAGAGCCCCACATTTTATGTTGCCCTGGAGAGCTTGCAGAGCACTGGGGAAAGGCAGGCAGAGAATTCCCTGCTAGCACCTTCTCTGTGCCTGGGAAGCACAAGTGTTCCCATTGCTTCGCAGAATCGCGTTTGTGCAGAAAACACTGACACTTGTTCAGAAGGAAAGAAAGCACAGAGCCCCACATTTTATGTTGCCCTGGAGAGCTTGCAGAGCACTGGGGAAAGGCAGGCAGAGAATTCCCTGCTAGCACCTTCTCTGTGCCTGGGAAGCACAAGTGTTCCCATTGCTTCGCAGAATCGCGTTTGTGCAGAAAACACTAACACTTGTTCAGAAGGAAAGAAAGCACAGAGCCCCACATTTTATGTTGCCCTGGAGAGCTTGCAGAGCACTGGGGAAAGGCAGGCAGAGAATTCCCTGCTAGCACCTTCTCTGTGCCTGGGAAGCACAAGTGTTCCCATTGCTTCGCAGAATCGCGTTTGTGCAGAAAACACTAACACTTGTTCAGAAGGAAAGAAAGCACAGAGCCCCAGATTTTATGTTGCCCTGGAGAGCTTGCAGAGCACTGGGGAAAGGCAGGCAGAGAATTCCCTGCTAGCACCTTCTCTGTGCCTGGGAAGCACAAGTGTTCCCATTGCTTCGCAGAATCGCGTTTGTGCAGAAAACACTGACACGTGTTCAGAAGGAAAGAAAGCACAGAGCCCCAGATTTTATGTTGCCCTGGAGAGCTTGCAGAGCACTGGGGAAAGGCAGGCAGAGAATTCCCTGCTAGCACCTTCTCTGTGCCTGGGAAGCACAAGTGTTCACATTGCTTCGCAGAATCGCGTTTGTGCAGAAAACACTGACACGTGTTCAGAAGGAAAGAAAGCACAGAGCCCCACATTTTATGTTGCCCTGGAGAGCTTGCAGAGCACTGGGGAAAGGCAGGCAGAGAATTCCCTGCTAGCACCTTCTCTGTGCCTGGGAAGCACAAGTGTTCCCATTGCTTCGCAGAATCGCGTTTGTGCAGAAAACACTAACACTTGTTCAGAAGGAAAGAAAGCACAGAGCCCCAGATTTTATGTTGCCCTGGAGAGCTTGCAGAGCACTGGGGAAAGGCAGGCAGAGAATTCCCTGCTAGCACCTTCTCTGTGCCTGGGAAGCACAAGTGTTCCCATTGCTTCGCAGAATCGCGTTTGTGCAGAAAACACTAACACTTGTTCAGAAGGAAAGAAAGCACAGAGCCCCACATTTTATGTTGCCCTGGAGAGCTTGCAGAGCACTGGGGAAAGGCAGGCAGAGAATTCCCTGCTAGCACCTTCTCTGTGCCTGGGAAGGAGAAGTGTTCCCATTGCTTCGCAGAATCGCGTTTGTGCAGAAAACACTAACACTTGTTCAGAAGGAAAGAAAGCACAGAGCCCCACATTTTATGTTGCCCTGGAGAGCTTGCAGAGCACTGGGGAAAGGCAGGCAGAGAATTCCCTGCTAGCACCTTCTCTGTGCCTGGGAAGCACAAGTGTTCCCATTGCTTCGCAGAATCGCGTTTGTGCAGAAAACACTAACACTTGTGCAGAAGGAAAGAAAGCACAGAGCCCCAGATTTTATGTTGCCCTGGAGAGCTTGCAGAGCACTGGGGAAAGGCAGGCAGAGAATTCCCTGCTAGCACCTTCTCTGTGCCTGGGAAGCACAAGTGTTCCCATTGCTTCGCAGAATCGCGTTTGTGCAGAAAACACTAACACTTGTTCAGAAGGAAAGAAAGCACAGAGCCCCAGATTTTATGTTGCCCTGGAGAGCTTGCAGAGCACTGGGGAAAGGCAGGCAGAGAATTCCCTGCTAGCACCTTCTCTGTGCCTGGGAAGGAGAAGTGTTCCCATTGCTTCGCAGAATCGCGTTTGTGCAGAAAACACTAACACTTGTTCAGAAGGAAAGAAAGCACAGAGCCCCACATTTTCTGTTGCCCTGGAGAGCTTGCAGAGCACTGGGGAAAGGCAGGCAGAGAATTCCCTGCTAGCACCTTCTCTGTGCCTGGGAAGCACAAGTGTTCCCATTGCTTCGCAGAATCGCGTTTGTGCAGAAAACACTAACACTTGTTCAGAAGGAAAGAAAGCACAGAGCCCCAGATTTTATGTTGCCCTGGAGAGCTTGCAGAGCACTGGGGAAAGGCAGGCAGAGAATTCCCTGCTAGCACCTTCTCTGTGCCTGGGAAGCACAAGTGTTCCCATTGCTTCGCAGAATCGCGTTTGTGCAGAAAACACTAACACTTGTTCAGAAGGAAAGAAAGCACAGAGCCCCACATTTTATGTTGCCCTGGAGAGCTTGCAGAGCACTGGGGAAAGGCAGGCAGAGAATTCCCTGCTAGCACCTTCTCTGTGCCTGGGAAGCACAAGTGTTCCCATTGCTTCGCAGAATCGCGTTTGTGCAGAAAACACTAACACTTGTTCAGAAGGAAAGAAAGCACAGAGCCCCACATTTTATGTTGCCCTGGAGAGCTTGCAGAGCACTGGGGAAAGGCAGGCAGAGAATTCCCTGCTAGCACCTTCTCTGTGCCTGGGAAGCACAAGTGTTCCCATTGCTTCGCAGATTCGCGTTTGTGCAGAAAACACTGACACGTGTTCAGAAGGAAAGAAAGCACAGAGCCCCAGATTTTATGTTGCCCTGGAGAGCTTGCAGAGCACTGGGGAAAGGCAGGCAGAGAATTCCCTGCTAGCACCTTCTCTGTGCCTGGGAAGGAGAAGTGTTCCCATTGCTTCGCAGAATCGCGTTTGTGCAGAAAACACTAACACTTGTTCAGAAGGAAAGAAAGCACAGAGCCCCACATTTTATGTTGCCCTGGAGAGCTTGCAGAGCACTGGGGAAAGGCAGGCAGAGAATTCCCTGCTAGCACCTTCTCTGTGCCTGGGAAGCACAAGTGTTCCCATTGCTTCGCAGAATCGCGTTTGTGCAGAAAACACTAACACTTGTTCAGAAGGAAAGAAAGTACAGTGCCCCAGATTTTCTGTTGCCCTGGAGAGCTTGCAGAGCACTGGGGAAAGGCAGGCAGAGAATTCCCTGCTAGCACCTTCTCTGTGCCTGGGAAGCACAAGTGTTCACATTGCTTCGCAGATTCGCGTTTGTGCAGAAAACACTAACACTTGTTCAGAAGGAAAGAAAGCACAGAGCCCCAGATTTTCTGTTGCCCTGGAGAGCTTGCAGAGCACTGGGGAAAGGCAGGCAGAGAATTCCCTGCTAGCACCTTCTCTGTGCCTGGGAAGCACAAGTGTTCACATTGCTTCGCAGAATCGCGTTTGTGCAGAAAACACTGACACGTGTTCAGAAGGAAAGAAAGCACAGAGCCCCAGATTTTCTGTTGCCCTGGAGAGCTTGCAGAGCACTGGGGAAAGGCAGGCAGAGAATTCCCTGCTAGCACCTTCTCTGTGCCTGGGAGGCACAAGTGTTCACATTGCTTCGCAGAATCGCGTTTGTGCAGAAAACACTAACACTTGTTCAGAAGGAAAGAAAGCACAGAGCCCCAGATTTTATGTTGCCCTGGAGAGCTTGCAGAGCACTGGGGAAAGGCAGGCAGAGAATTCCCTGCTAGCACCTTCTCTGTGCCTGGGAAGGAGAAGTGTTCCCATTGCTTCGCAGAATCGCGTTTGTGCAGAAAACACTAACACTTGTTCAGAAGGAAAGAAAGCACAGAGCCCCACATTTTCTGTTGCCCTGGAGAGCTTGCAGAGCACTGGGGAAAGGCAGGCAGAGAATTCCCTGCTAGCACCTTCTCTGTGCCTGGGAAGCACAAGTGTTCCCATTGCTTCGCAGAATCGCGTTTGTGCAGAAAACACTAACACTTGTTCAGAAGGAAAGAAAGCACAGAGCCCCAGATTTTATGTTGCCCTGGAGAGCTTGCAGAGCACTGGGGAAAGGCAGGCAGAGAATTCCCTGCTAGCACCTTCTCTGTGCCTGGGAAGCACAAGTGTTCCCATTGCTTCGCAGAATCGCGTTTGTGCAGAAAACACTAACACTTGTTCAGAAGGAAAGAAAGCACAGAGCCCCACATTTTATGTTGCCCTGGAGAGCTTGCAGAGCACTGGGGAAAGGCAGGCAGAGAATTCCCTGCTAGCACCTTCTCTGTGCCTGGGAAGCACAAGTGTTCCCATTGCTTCGCAGAATCGCGTTTGTGCAGAAAACACTAACACTTGTTCAGAAGGAAAGAAAGCACAGAGCCCCAGATTTTATGTTGCCCTGGAGAGCTTGCAGAGCACTGGGGAAAGGCAGGCAGAGAATTCCCTGCTAGCACCTTCTCTGTGCCTGGGAAGCACAAGTGTTCCCATTGCTTCGCAGAATCGCGTTTGTGCAGAAAACACTAACACTTGTTCAGAAGGAAAGAAAGCACAGAGCCCCACATTTTATGTTGCCCTGGAGAGCTTGCAGAGCACTGGGGAAAGGCAGGCAGAGAATTCCCTGCTAGCACCTTCTCTGTGCCTGGGAAGCACAAGTGTTCCCATTGCTTCGCAGAATCGCGTTTGTGCAGAAAACACTAACACTTGTTCAGAAGGAAAGAAAGCACAGAGCCCCACATTTTCTGTTGCCCTGGAGAGCTTGCAGAGCACTGGGGAAAGGCAGGCAGAGAATTCCCTGCTAGCACCTTCTCTGTGCCTGGGAAGCACAAGTGTTCCCATTGCTTCGCAGAATCGCGTTTGTGCAGAAAACACTAACACTTGTTCAGAAGGAAAGAAAGCACAGAGCCCCAGATTTTATGTTGCCCTGGAGAGCTTGCAGAGCACTGGGGAAAGGCAGGCAGAGAATTCCCTGCTAGCACCTTCTCTGTGCCTGGGAAGCACAAGTGTTCCCATTGCTTCGCAGAATCGCGTTTGTGCAGAAAACACTAACACTTGTTCAGAAGGAAAGAAAGCACAGAGCCCCACATTTTATGTTGCCCTGGAGAGCTTGCAGAGCACTGGGGAAAGGCAGGCAGAGAATTCCCTGCTAGCACCTTCTCTGTGCCTGGGAAGCACAAGTGTTCCCATTGCTTCGCAGAATCGCGTTTGTGCAGAAAACACTAACACTTGTTCAGAAGGAAAGAAAGCACAGAGCCCCACATTTTATGTTGCCCTGGAGAGCTTGCAGAGCACTGGGGAAAGGCAGGCAGAGAATTCCCTGCTAGCACCTTCTCTGTGCCTGGGAAGCACAAGTGTTCCCATTGCTTCGCAGAATCGCGTTTGTGCAGAAAACACTGACACGTGTTCAGAAGGAAAGAAAGCACAGAGCCCCAGATTTTATGTTGCCCTGGAGAGCTTGCAGAGCACTGGGGAAAGGCAGGCAGAGAATTCCCTGCTAGCACCTTCTCTGTGCCTGGGAAGGAGAAGTGTTCCCATTGCTTCGCAGAATCGCGTTTGTGCAGAAAACACTAACACTTGTTCAGAAGGAAAGAAAGCACAGAGCCCCACATTTTATGTTGCCCTGGAGAGCTTGCAGAGCACTGGGGAAAGGCAGGCAGAGAATTCCCTGCTAGCACCTTCTCTGTGCCTGGGAAGCACAAGTGTTCCCATTGCTTCGCAGAATCGCGTTTGTGCAGAAAACACTAACACTTGTTCAGAAGGAAAGAAAGCACAGAGCCCCACATTTTAGGTTGCCCTGGAGAGCTTGCAGAGCACTGGGGAAAGGCAGGCAGAGAATTCCCTGCTAGCACCTTCTCTGTGCCTGGGAAGCACAAGTGTTCCCATTGCTTCGCAGAATCGCGTTTGTGCAGAAAACACTAACACTTGTTCAGAAGGAAAGAAAGTACAGTGCCCCAGATTTTCTGTTGCCCTGGAGAGCTTGCAGAGCACTGGGGAAAGGCAGGCAGAGAATTCCCTGCTAGCACCTTCTCTGTGCCTGGGAAGCACAAGTGTTCACATTGCTTCGCAGATTCGCGTTTGTGCAGAAAACACTAACACTTGTTCAGAAGGAAAGAAAGCACAGAGCCCCAGATTTTCTGTTGCCCTGGAGAGCTTGCAGAGCACTGGGGAAAGGCAGGCAGAGAATTCCCTGCTAGCACCTTCTCTGTGCCTGGGAAGCACAAGTGTTCACATTGCTTCGCAGAATCGCGTTTGTGCAGAAAACACTAACACTTGTTCAGAAGGAAAGAAAGCACAGAGCCCCAGATTTTATGTTGCCCTGGAGAGCTTGCAGAGCACTGGGGAAAGGCAGGCAGAGAATTCCCTGCTAGCACCTTCTCTGTGCCTGGGAGGCACAAGTGTTCACATTGCTTCGCAGAATCGCGTTTGTGCAGAAAACACTAACACTTGTTCAGAAGGAAAGAAAGCACAGAGCCCCAGATTTTATGTTGCCCTGGAGAGCTTGCAGAGCACTGGGGAAAGGCAGGCAGAGAATTCCCTGCTAGCACCTTCTCTGTGCCTGGGAAGCACAAGTGTTCCCATTGCTTCGCAGAATCGCGTTTGTGCAGAAAACACTAACACTTGTTCAGAAGGAAAGAAAGCACAGAGCCCCACATTTTATGTTGCCCTGGAGAGCTTGCAGAGCACTGGGGAAAGGCAGGCAGAGAATTCCCTGCTAGCACCTTCTCTGTGCCTGGGAAGGAGAAGTGTTCCCATTGCTTCGCAGAATCGCGTTTGTGCAGAAAACACTAACACTTGTTCAGAAGGAAAGAAAGCACAGAGCCCCACATTTTCTGTTGCCCTGGAGAGCTTGCAGAGCACTGGGGAAAGGCAGGCAGAGAATTCCCTGCTAGCACCTTCTCTGTGCCTGGGAAGCACAAGTGTTCCCATTGCTTCGCAGAATCGCGTTTGTGCAGAAAACACTGACACGTGTTCAGAAGGAAAGAAAGCACAGAGCCCCAGATTTTATGTTGCCCTGGAGAGCTTGCAGAGCACTGGGGAAAGGCAGGCAGAGAATTCCCTGCTAGCACCTTCTCTGTGCCTGGGAAGCACAAGTGTTCCCATTGCTTCGCAGAATCGCGTTTGTGCAGAAAACACTAACACTTGTTCAGAAGGAAAGAAAGTACAGTGCCCCAGATTTTCTGTTGCCCTGGAGAGCTTGCAGAGCACTGGGGAAAGGCAGGCAGAGAATTCCCTGCTAGCACCTTCTCTGTGCCTGGGAAGCACAAGTGTTCCCATTGCTTCGCAGAATCGCGTTTGTGCAGAAAACACTGACACTTGTTCAGAAGGAAAGAAAGCACAGAGCCCCAGATTTTATGTTGCCCTGGAGAGCTTGCAGAGCACTGGGGAAAGGCAGGCAGAGAATTCCCTGCTAGCACCTTCTCTGTGCCTGGGAAGCACAAGTGTTCCCATTGCTTCGCAGAATCGCGTTTGTGCAGAAAACACTAACACTTGTTCAGAAGGAAAGAAAGCACAGAGCCCCAGATTTTATGTTGCCCTGGAGAGCTTGCAGAGCACTGGGGAAAGGCAGGCAGAGAATTCCCTGCTAGCACCTTCTCTGTGCCTGGGAAGCACAAGTGTTCACATTGCTTCGCAGAATCGCGTTTGTGCAGAAAACACTAACACTTGTTCAGAAGGAAAGAAAGCACAGAGCCCCAGATTTTATGTTGCCCTGGAGAGCTTGCAGAGCACTGGGGAAAGGCAGGCAGAGAATTCCCTGCTAGCACCTTCTCTGTGCCTGGGAAGGAGAAGTGTTCCCATTGCTTCGCAGAATCGCGTTTGTGCAGAAAACACTAACACTTGTTCAGAAGGAAAGAAAGCACAGAGCCCCAGATTTTATGTTGCCCTGGAGAGCTTGCAGAGCACTGGGGAAAGGCAGGCAGAGAATTCCCTGCTAGCACCTTCTCTGTGCCTGGGAAGGAGAAGTGTTCCCATTGCTTCGCAGAATCGCGTTTGTGCAGAAAACACTAACACTTGTTCAGAAGGAAAGAAAGCACAGAGCCCCACATTTTATGTTGCGCTGGAGAGCTTGCAGAGCACTGGGGAAAGGCAGGCAGAGAATTCCCTGCTAGCACCTTCTCTGTGCCTGGGAAGCACAAGTGTTCCCATTGCTTCGCAGAATCGCGTTTGTGCAGAAAACACTGACACGTGTTCAGAAGGAAAGAAAGCACAGAGCCCCAGATTTTATGTTGCCCTGGAGAGCTTGCAGAGCACTGGGGAAAGGCAGGCAGAGAATTCCCTGCTAGCACCTTCTCTGTGCCTGGGAAGCACAAGTGTTCACATTGCTTCGCAGAATCGCGTTTGTGCAGAAAACACTGACACGTGTTCAGAAGGAAAGAAAGCACAGAGCCCCACATTTTATGTTGCCCTGGAGAGCTTGCAGAGCACTGGGGAAAGGCAGGCAGAGAATTCCCTGCTAGCACCTTCTCTGTGCCTGGGAAGCACAAGTGTTCCCATTGCTTCGCAGAATCGCGTTTGTGCAGAAAACACTAACACTTGTTCAGAAGGAAAGAAAGCACAGAGCCCCAGATTTTATGTTGCCCTGGAGAGCTTGCAGAGCACTGGGGAAAGGCAGGCAGAGAATTCCCTGCTAGCACCTTCTCTGTGCCTGGGAAGCACAAGTGTTCCCATTGCTTCGCAGAATCGCGTTTGTGCAGAAAACACTGACACGTGTTCAGAAGGAAAGAAAGCACAGAGCCCCAGATTTTATGTTGCCCTGGAGAGCTTGCAGAGCACTGGGGAAAGGCAGGCAGAGAATTCCCTGCTAGCACCTTCTCTGTGCCTGGGAAGGAGAAGTGTTCCCATTGCTTCGCAGAATCGCGTTTGTGCAGAAAACACTAACACTTGTTCAGAAGGAAAGAAAGCACAGAGCCCCAGATTTTATGTTGCCCTGGAGAGCTTGCAGAGCACTGGGGAAAGGCAGGCAGAGAATTCCCTGCTAGCACCTTCTCTGTGCCTGGGAAGCACAAGTGTTCCCATTGCTTCGCAGAATCGCGTTTGTGCAGAAAACACTAACACTTGTTCAGAAGGAAAGAAAGCACAGAGCCCCACATTTTAGGTTGCCCTGGAGAGCTTGCAGAGCACTGGGGAAAGGCAGGCAGAGAATTCTCTGCTAGCACCTTCTCTGTGCCTGGGAAGCACAAGTGTTCCCATTGCTTCGCAGAATCGCGTTTGTGCAGAAAACACTAACACTTGTTCAGAAGGAAAGAAAGTACAGAGCCCCAGATTTTCTGTTGCCCTGGAGAGCTTGCAGAGCACTGGGGAAAGGCAGGCAGAGAATTCCCTGCTAGCACCTTCTCTGTGCCTGGGAAGCACAAGTGTTCACATTGCTTCGCAGAATCGCGTTTGTGCAGAAAACACTGACACTTGTTCAGAAGGAAAGAAAGCACAGAGCCCCACATTTTATGTTGCCCTGGAGAGCTTGCAGAGCACTGGGGAAAGGCAGGCAGAGAATTCCCTGCTAGCACCTTCTCTGTGCCTGGGAAGCACAAGTGTTCCCATTGCTTCGCAGAATCGCGTTTGTGCAGAAAACACTAACACTTGTTCAGAAGGAAAGAAAGCACAGAGCCCCACATTTTAGGTTGCCCTGGAGAGCTTGCAGAGCACTGGGGAAAGGCAGGCAGAGAATTCCCTGCTAGCACCTTCTCTGTGCCTGGGAAGCACAAGTGTTCCCATTGCTTCGCAGAATCGCGTTTGTGCAGAAAACACTAACACTTGTTCAGAAGGAAAGAAAGCACAGAGCCCCAGATTTTATGTTGCCCTGGAGAGCTTGCAGAGCACTGGGGAAAGGCAGGCAGAGAATTCCCTGCTAGCACCTTCTCTGTGCCTGGGAAGGAGAAGTGTTCCCATTGCTTCGCAGAATCGCGTTTGTGCAGAAAACACTAACACTTGTTCAGAAGGAAAGAAAGCACAGAGCCCCACATTTTATGTTGCCCTGGAGAGCTTGCAGAGCACTGGGGAAAGGCAGGCAGAGAATTCCCTGCTAGCACCTTCTCTGTGCCTGGGAAGCACAAGTGTTCCCATTGCTTCGCAGAATCGCGTTTGTGCAGAAAACACTAACACTTGTTCAGAAGGAAAGAAAGCACAGAGCCCCACATTTTATGTTGCCCTGGAGAGCTTGCAGAGCACTGGGGAAAGGCAGGCAGAGAATTCCCTGCTAGCACCTTCTCTGTGCCTGGGAAGCACAAGTGTTCCCATTGCTTCGCAGAATCGCGTTTGTGCAGAAAACACTGACACGTGTTCAGAAGGAAAGAAAGCACAGAGCCCCAGATTTTATGTTGCCCTGGAGAGCTTGCAGAGCACTGGGGAAAGGCAGGCAGAGAATTCCCTGCTAGCACCTTCTCTGTGCCTGGGAAGCACAAGTGTTCACATTGCTTCGCAGAATCGCGTTTGTGCAGAAAACACTGACACGTGTTCAGAAGGAAAGAAAGCACAGAGCCCCACATTTTATGTTGCCCTGGAGAGCTTGCAGAGCACTGGGGAAAGGCAGGCAGAGAATTCCCTGCTAGCACCTTCTCTGTGCCTGGGAAGCACAAGTGTTCCCATTGCTTCGCAGAATCGCGTTTGTGCAGAAAACACTAACACTTGTTCAGAAGGAAAGAAAGCACAGAGCCCCAGATTTTATGTTGCCCTGGAGAGCTTGCAGAGCACTGGGGAAAGGCAGGCAGAGAATTCCCTGCTAGCACCTTCTCTGTGCCTGGGAAGCACAAGTGTTCACATTGCTTCGCAGAATCGCGTTTGTGCAGAAAACACTGACACGTGTTCAGAAGGAAAGAAAGCACAGAGCCCCACATTTTATGTTGCCCTGGAGAGCTTGCAGAGCACTGGGGAAAGGCAGGCAGAGAATTCCCTGCTAGCACCTTCTCTGTGCCTGGGAAGCACAAGTGTTCCCATTGCTTCGCAGAATCGCGTTTGTGCAGAAAACACTAACACTTGTTCAGAAGGAAAGAAAGCACAGAGCCCCAGATTTTATGTTGCCCTGGAGAGCTTGCAGAGCACTGGGGAAAGGCAGGCAGAGAATTCCCTGCTAGCACCTTCTCTGTGCCTGGGAAGCACAAGTGTTCCCATTGCTTCGCAGAATCGCGTTTGTGCAGAAAACACTGACACGTGTTCAGAAGGAAAGAAAGCACAGAGCCCCAGATTTTATGTTGCCCTGGAGAGCTTGCAGAGCACTGGGGAAAGGCAGGCAGAGAATTCCCTGCTAGCACCTTCTCTGTGCCTGGGAAGGAGAAGTGTTCCCATTGCTTCGCAGAATCGCGTTTGTGCAGAAAACACTAACACTTGTTCAGAAGGAAAGAAAGCACAGAGCCCCAGATTTTATGTTGCCCTGGAGAGCTTGCAGAGCACTGGGGAAAGGCAGGCAGAGAATTCCCTGCTAGCACCTTCTCTGTGCCTGGGAAGGAGAAGTGTTCCCATTGCTTCGCAGAATCGCGTTTGTGCAGAAAACACTAACACGTGTTCAGAAGGAAAGAAAGCACAGAGCCCCAGATTTTATGTTGCCCTGGAGAGCTTGCAGAGCACTGGGGAAAGGCAGGCAGAGAATTCCCTGCTAGCACCTTCTCTGTGCCTGGGAAGCACAAGTGTTCCCATTGCTTCGCAGAATCGCGTTTGTGCAGAAAACACTAACACTTGTTCAGAAGGAAAGAAAGCACAGAGCCCCAGATTTTATGTTGCCCTGGAGAGCTTGCAGAGCACTGGGGAAAGGCAGGCAGAGAATTCCCTGCTAGCACCTTCTCTGTGCCTGGGAAGCACAAGTGTTCCCATTGCTTCGCAGAATCGCGTTTGTGCAGAAAACACTAACACTTGTGCAGAAGGAAAGAAAGCACAGAGCCCCAGATTTTATGTTGCCCTGGAGAGCTTGCAGAGCACTGGGGAAAGGCAGGCAGAGAATTCCCTGCTAGCACCTTCTCTGTGCCTGGGAAGCACAAGTGTTCCCATTGCTTCGCAGAATCGCGTTTGTGCAGAAAACACTAACACTTGTTCAGAAGGAAAGAAAGCACAGAGCCCCACATTTTAGGTTGCCCTGGAGAGCTTGCAGAGCACTGGGGAAAGGCAGGCAGAGAATTCCCTGCTAGCACCTTCTCTGTGCCTGGGAAGCACAAGTGTTCCCATTGCTTCGCAGAATCGCGTTTGTGCAGAAAACACTAACACTTGTTCAGAAGGAAAGAAAGCACAGAGCCCCACATTTTATGTTGCCCTGGAGAGCTTGCAGAGCACTGGGGAAAGGCAGGCAGAGAATTCCCTGCTAGCACCTTCTCTGTGCCTGGGAAGCACAAGTGTTCCCATTGCTTCGCAGAATCGCGTTTGTGCAGAAAACACTGACACGTGTTCAGAAGGAAAGAAAGCACAGAGCCCCAGATTTTATGTTGCCCTGGAGAGCTTGCAGAGCACTGGGGAAAGGCAGGCAGAGAATTCCCTGCTAGCACCTTCTCTGTGCCTGGGAAGGAGAAGTGTTCCCATTGCTTCGCAGAATCGCGTTTGTGCAGAAAACACTAACACTTGTTCAGAAGGAAAGAAAGCACAGAGCCCCAGATTTTATGTTGCCCTGGAGAGCTTGCAGAGCACTGGGGAAAGGCAGGCAGAGAATTCCCTGCTAGCACCTTCTCTGTGCCTGGGAAGCACAAGTGTTCCCATTGCTTCGCAGAATCGCGTTTGTGCAGAAAACACTAACACTTGTTCAGAAGGAAAGAAAGTACAGTGCCCCAGATTTTCTGTTGCCCTGGAGAGCTTGCAGAGCACTGGGGAAAGGCAGGCAGAGAATTCCCTGCTAGCACCTTCTCTGTGCCTGGGAAGCACAAGTGTTCACATTGCTTCGCAGATTCGCGTTTGTGCAGAAAACACTAACACTTGTTCAGAAGGAAAGAAAGCACAGAGCCCCAGATTTTCTGTTGCCCTGGAGAGCTTGCAGAGCACTGGGGAAAGGCAGGCAGAGAATTCCCTGCTAGCACCTTCTCTGTGCCTGGGAAGCACAAGTGTTCCCATTGCTTCGCAGAATCGCGTTTGTGCAGAAAACTCTGACACGTGTTCAGAAGGAAAGAAAGCACAGAGCCCCAGATTTTCTGTTGCCCTGGAGAGCTTGCAGAGCACTGGGGAAAGGCAGGCAGAGAATTCCCTGCTAGCACCTTCTCTGTGCCTGGGAAGCACAAGTGTTCCCATTGCTTCGCAGAATCGCGTTTGTGCAGAAAACACTAACACTTGTTCAGAAGGAAAGAAAGCACAGAGCCCCACATTTTATGTTGCCCTGGAGAGCTTGCAGAGCACTGGGGAAAGGCAGGCAGAGAATTCCCTGCTAGCACCTTCTCTGTGCCTGGGAAGGAGAAGTGTTCCCATTGCTTCGCAGAATCGCGTTTGTGCAGAAAACACTAACACTTGTTCAGAAGGAAAGAAAGCACAGAGCCCCACATTTTAGGTTGCCCTGGAGAGCTTGCAGAGCACTGGGGAAAGGCAGGCAGAGAATTCCCTGCTAGCACCTTCTCTGTGCCTGGGAAGCACAAGTGTTCCCATTGCTTCGCAGAATCGCGTTTGTGCAGAAAACACTAACACTTGTGCAGAAGGAAAGAAAGCACAGAGCCCCAGATTTTATGTTGCCCTGGAGAGCTTGCAGAGCACTGGGGAAAGGCAGGCAGAGAATTCCCTGCTAGCACCTTCTCTGTGCCTGGGAAGCACAAGTGTTCCCATTGCTTCGCAGAATCGCGTTTGTGCAGAAAACACTAACACTTGTTCAGAAGGAAAGAAAGCACAGAGCCCCACATTTTAGGTTGCCCTGGAGAGCTTGCAGAGCACTGGGGAAAGGCAGGCAGAGAATTCCCTGCTAGCACCTTCTCTGTGCCTGGGAAGCACAAGTGTTCCCATTGCTTCGCAGAATCGCGTTTGTGCAGAAAACACTAACACTTGTTCAGAAGGAAAGAAAGCACAGAGCCCCACATTTTATGTTGCCCTGGAGAGCTTGCAGAGCACTGGGGAAAGGCAGGCAGAGAATTCCCTGCTAGCACCTTCTCTGTGCCTGGGAAGCACAAGTGTTCCCATTGCTTCGCAGAATCGCGTTTGTGCAGAAAACACTGACACGTGTTCAGAAGGAAAGAAAGCACAGAGCCCCAGATTTTATGTTGCCCTGGAGAGCTTGCAGAGCACTGGGGAAAGGCAGGCAGAGAATTCCCTGCTAGCACCTTCTCTGTGCCTGGGAAGCACAAGTGTTCCCATTGCTTCGCAGAATCGCGTTTGTGCAGAAAACACTAACACTTGTTCAGAAGGAAAGAAAGTACAGTGCCCCAGATTTTCTGTTGCCCTGGAGAGCTTGCAGAGCACTGGGGAAAGGCAGGCAGAGAATTCCCTGCTAGCACCTTCTCTGTGCCTGGGAAGCACAAGTGTTCACATTGCTTCGCAGATTCGCGTTTGTGCAGAAAACACTAACACTTGTTCAGAAGGAAAGAAAGCACAGAGCCCCAGATTTTCTGTTGCCCTGGAGAGCTTGCAGAGCACTGGGGAAAGGCAGGCAGAGAATTCCCTGCTAGCACCTTCTCTGTGCCTGGGAAGCACAAGTGTTCCCATTGCTTCGCAGAATCGCGTTTGTGCAGAAAACACTGACACGTGTTCAGAAGGAAAGAAAGCACAGAGCCCCAGATTTTCTGTTGCCCTGGAGAGCTTGCAGAGCACTGGGGAAAGGCAGGCAGAGAATTCCCTGCTAGCACCTTCTCTGTGCCTGGGAAGCACAAGTGTTCCCATTGCTTCGCAGAATCGCGTTTGTGCAGAAAACACTAACACTTGTTCAGAAGGAAAGAAAGCACAGAGCCCCACATTTTATGTTGCCCTGGAGAGCTTGCAGAGCACTGGGGAAAGGCAGGCAGAGAATTCCCTGCTAGCACCTTCTCTGTGCCTGGGAAGCACAAGTGTTCACATTGCTTCGCAGAATCGCGTTTGTGCAGAAAACACTAACACTTGTTCAGAAGGAAAGAAAGCACAGAGCCCCACATTTTCTGTTGCCCTGGAGAGCTTGCAGAGCACTGGGGAAAGGCAGGCAGAGAATTCCCTGCTAGCACCTTCTCTGTGCCTGGGAAGCACAAGTGTTCCCATTGCTTCGCAGAATCGCGTTTGTGCAGAAAACACTAACACTTGTTCAGAAGGAAAGAAAGCACAGAGCCCCAGATTTTATGTTGCCCTGGAGAGCTTGCAGAGCACTGGGGAAAGGCAGGCAGAGAATTCCCTGCTAGCACCTTCTCTGTGCCTGGGAAGCACAAGTGTTCCCATTGCTTCGCAGAATCGCGTTTGTGCAGAAAACACTAACACTTGTGCAGAAGGAAAGAAAGCACAGAGCCCCAGATTTTATGTTGCCCTGGAGAGCTTGCAGAGCACTGGGGAAAGGCAGGCAGAGAATTCCCTGCTAGCACCTTCTCTGTGCCTGGGAAGCACAAGTGTTCCCATTGCTTCGCAGAATCGCGTTTGTGCAGAAAACACTAACACTTGTTCAGAAGGAAAGAAAGCACAGAGCCCCAGATTTTATGTTGCCCTGGAGAGCTTGCAGAGCACTGGGGAAAGGCAGGCAGAGAATTCCCTGCTAGCACCTTCTCTGTGCCTGGGAAGCACAAGTGTTCCCATTGCTTCGCAGAATCGCGTTTGTGCAGAAAACACTAACACTTGTTCAGAAGGAAAGAAAGCACAGAGCCCCACATTTTCTGTTGCCCTGGAGAGCTTGCAGAGCACTGGGGAAAGGCAGGCAGAGAATTCCCTGCTAGCACCTTCTCTGTGCCTGGGAAGCACAAGTGTTCCCATTGCTTCGCAGAATCGCGTTTGTGCAGAAAACACTAACACTTGTTCAGAAGGAAAGAAAGCACAGAGCCCCAGATTTTATGTTGCCCTGGAGAGCTTGCAGAGCACTGGGGAAAGGCAGGCAGAGAATTCCCTGCTAGCACCTTCTCTGTGCCTGGGAAGGAGAAGTGTTCCCATTGCTTCGCAGAATCGCGTTTGTGCAGAAAACACTAACACTTGTTCAGAAGGAAAGAAAGCACAGAGCCCCACATTTTATGTTGCCCTGGAGAGCTTGCAGAGCACTGGGGAAAGGCAGGCAGAGAATTCCCTGCTAGCACCTTCTCTGTGCCTGGGAAGCACAAGTGTTCCCATTGCTTCGCTGAATCGCGTTTGTGCAGAAAACACTAACACTTGTTCAGAAGGAAAGAAAGCACAGAGCCCCAGATTTTATGTTGCCCTGGAGAGCTTGCAGAGCACTGGGGAAAGGCAGGCAGAGAATTCCCTGCTAGCACCTTCTCTGTGCCTGGGAAGCACAAGTGTTCCCATTGCTTCGCAGAATCGCGTTTGTGCAGAAAACACTGACACGTGTTCAGAAGGAAAGAAAGCACAGAGCCCCACATTTTATGTTGCCCTGGAGAGCTTGCAGAGCACTGGGGAAAGGCAGGCAGAGAATTCCCTGCTAGCACCTTCTCTGTGCCTGGGAAGCACAAGTGTTCCCATTGCTTCGCAGAATCGCGTTTGTGCAGAAAACACTAACACTTGTTCAGAAGGAAAGAAAGCACAGAGCCCCACATTTTAGGTTGCCCTGGAGAGCTTGCAGAGCACTGGGGAAAGGCAGGCAGAGAATTCCCTGCTAGCACCTTCTCTGTGCCTGGGAAGCACAAGTGTTCCCATTGCTTCGCAGAATCGCGTTTGTGCAGAAAACACTAACACTTGTTCAGAAGGAAAGAAAGTACAGTGCCCCAGATTTTCTGTTGCCCTGGAGAGCTTGCAGAGCACTGGGGAAAGGCAGGCAGAGAATTCCCTGCTAGCACCTTCTCTGTGCCTGGGAAGCACAAGTGTTCACATTGCTTCGCAGATTCGCGTTTGTGCAGAAAACACTAACACTTGTTCAGAAGGAAAGAAAGCACAGAGCCCCAGATTTTCTGTTGCCCTGGAGAGCTTGCAGAGCACTGGGGAAAGGCAGGCAGAGAATTCCCTGCTAGCACCTTCTCTGTGCCTGGGAAGCACAAGTGTTCCCATTGCTTCGCAGAATCGCGTTTGTGCAGAAAACACTGACACGTGTTCAGAAGGAAAGAAAGCACAGAGCCCCAGATTTTCTGTTGCCCTGGAGAGCTTGCAGAGCACTGGGGAAAGGCAGGCAGAGAATTCCCTGCTAGCACCTTCTCTGTGCCTGGGAAGCACAAGTGTTCCCATTGCTTCGTAGAATCGCGTTTGTGCAGAAAACACTAACACTTGTTCAGAAGGAAAGAAAGCACAGAGCCCCACATTTTATGTTGCCCTGGAGAGCTTGCAGAGCACTGGGGAAAGGCAGGCAGAGAATTCCCTGCTAGCACCTTCTCTGTGCCTGGGAAGCACAAGTGTTCACATTGCTTCGCAGAATCGCGTTTGTGCAGAAAACACTGACACGTGTTCAGAAGGAAAGAAAGCACAGAGCCCCAGATTTTATGTTGCCCTGGAGAGCTTGCAGAGCACTGGGGAAAGGCAGGCAGAGAATTCCCTGCTAGCACCTTCTCTGTGCCTGGGAAGCACAAGTGTTCACATTGCTTCGCAGATTCGCGTTTGTGCAGAAAACACTAACACTTGTTCAGAAGGAAAGAAAGCACAGAGCCCCACATTTTATGTTGCCCTGGAGAGCTTGCAGAGCACTGGGGAAAGGCAGGCAGAGAATTCCCTGCTAGCACCTTCTCTGTGCCTGGGAAGCACAAGTGTTCCCATTGCTTCGCAGAATCGCGTTTGTGCAGAAAACACTAACACTTGTCCAGAAGGAAAGAAAGCACAGAGCCCCACATTTTAGGTTGCCCTGGAGAGCTTGCAGAGCACTGGGGAAAGGCAGGCAGAGAATTCCCTGCTAGCACCTTCTCTGTGCCTGGGAAGCACAAGTGTTCCCATTGCTTCGCAGAATCGCGTTTGTGCAGAAAACACTAACACTTGTTCAGAAGGAAAGAAAGTACAGTGCCCCAGATTTTCTGTTGCCCTGGAGAGCTTGCAGAGCACTGGGGAAAGGCAGGCAGAGAATTCCCTGCTAGCACCTTCTCTGTGCCTGGGAAGCACAAGTGTTCACATTGCTTCGCAGATTCGCGTTTGTGCAGAAAACACTAACACTTGTTCAGAAGGAAAGAAAGCACAGAGCCCCAGATTTTCTGTTGCCCTGGAGAGCTTGCAGAGCACTGGGGAAAGGCAGGCAGAGAATTCCCTGCTAGCACCTTCTCTGTGCCTGGGAAGCACAAGTGTTCCCATTGCTTCGCAGAATCGCGTTTGTGCAGAAAACACTGACACGTGTTCAGAAGGAAAGAAAGCACAGAGCCCCAGATTTTCTGTTGCCCTGGAGAGCTTGCAGAGCACTGGGGAAAGGCAGGCAGAGAATTCCCTGCTAGCACCTTCTCTGTGCCTGGGAAGCACAAGTGTTCCCATTGCTTCGCAGAATCGCGTTTGTGCAGAAAACACTAACACTTGTTCAGAAGGAAAGAAAGCACAGAGCCCCACATTTTATGTTGCCCTGGAGAGCTTGCAGAGCACTGGGGAAAGGCAGGCAGAGAATTCCCTGCTAGCACCTTCTCTGTGCCTGGGAAGCACAAGTGTTCCCATTGCTTCGCAGAATCGCGTTTGTGCAGAAAACACTAACACTTGTTCAGAAGGAAAGAAAGCACAGAGCCCCACATTTTATGTTGCCCTGGAGAGCTTGCAGAGCACTGGGGAAAGGCAGGCAGAGAATTCCCTGCTAGCACCTTCTCTGTGCCTGGGAAGCACAAGTGTTCCCATTGCTTCGCAGAATCGCGTTTGTGCAGAAAACACTAACACTTGTTCAGAAGGAAAGAAAGCACAGAGCCCCACATTTTCTGTTGCCCTGGAGAGCTTGCAGAGCACTGGGGAAAGGCAGGCAGAGAATTCCCTGCTAGCACCTTCTCTGTGCCTGGGAAGCACAAGTGTTCCCATTGCTTCGCAGAATCGCGTTTGTGCAGAAAACACTGACACGTGTTCAGAAGGAAAGAAAGTACAGTGCCCCAGATTTTCTGTTGCCCTGGAGAGCTTGCAGAGCACTGGGGAAAGGCAGGCAGAGAATTCCCTGCTAGCACCTTCTCTGTGCCTGGGAAGCACAAGTGTTCCCATTGCTTCGCAGAATCGCGTTTGTGCAGAAAACACTGACACTTGTTCAGAAGGAAAGAAAGCACAGAGCCCCAGATTTTATGTTGCCCTGGAGAGCTTGCAGAGCACTGGGGAAAGGCAGGCAGAGAATTCCCTGCTAGCACCTTCTCTGTGCCTGGGAAGCACAAGTGTTCCCATTGCTTCGCAGAATCGCGTTTGTGCAGAAAACACTAACACTTGTTCAGAAGGAAAGAAAGCACAGAGCCCCAGATTTTATGTTGCCCTGGAGAGCTTGCAGAGCACTGGGGAAAGGCAGGCAGAGAATTCCCTGCTAGCACCTTCTCTGTGCCTGGGAAGCACAAGTGTTCCCATTGCTTCGCAGAATCGCGTTTGTGCAGAAAACACTAACACTTGTTCAGAAGGAAAGAAAGCACAGAGCCCCAGATTTTATGTTGCCCTGGAGAGCTTGCAGAGCACTGGGGAAAGGCAGGCAGAGAATTCCCTGCTAGCACCTTCTCTGTGCCTGGGAAGCACAAGTGTTCCCATTGCTTCGCAGAATCGCGTTTGTGCAGAAAACACTAACACTTGTGCAGAAGGAAAGAAAGCACAGAGCCCCACATTTTATGTTGCGCTGGAGAGCTTGCAGAGCACTGGGGAAAGGCAGGCAGAGAATTCCCTGCTAGCACCTTCTCTGTGCCTGGGAAGCACAAGTGTTCCCATTGCTTCGCAGAATCGCGTTTGTGCAGAAAACACTGACACGTGTTCAGAAGGAAAGAAAGCACAGAGCCCCAGATTTTATGTTGCCCTGGAGAGCTTGCAGAGCACTGGGGAAAGGCAGGCAGAGAATTCCCTGCTAGCACCTTCTCTGTGCCTGGGAAGCACAAGTGTTCACATTGCTTCGCAGAATCGCGTTTGTGCAGAAAACACTGACACGTGTTCAGAAGGAAAGAAAGCACAGAGCCCCACATTTTATGTTGCCCTGGAGAGCTTGCAGAGCACTGGGGAAAGGCAGGCAGAGAATTCCCTGCTAGCACCTTCTCTGTGCCTGGGAAGCACAAGTGTTCCCATTGCTTCGCAGAATCGCGTTTGTGCAGAAAACACTAACACTTGTTCAGAAGGAAAGAAAGCACAGAGCCCCAGATTTTATGTTGCCCTGGAGAGCTTGCAGAGCACTGGGGAAAGGCAGGCAGAGAATTCCCTGCTAGCACCTTCTCTGTGCCTGGGAAGCACAAGTGTTCCCATTGCTTCGCAGAATCGCGTTTGTGCAGAAAACACTGACACGTGTTCAGAAGGAAAGAAAGCACAGAGCCCCAGATTTTATGTTGCCCTGGAGAGCTTGCAGAGCACTGGGGAAAGGCAGGCAGAGAATTCCCTGCTAGCACCTTCTCTGTGCCTGGGAAGGAGAAGTGTTCCCATTGCTTCGCAGAATCGCGTTTGTGCAGAAAACACTAACACTTGTTCAGAAGGAAAGAAAGCACAGAGCCCCAGATTTTCTGTTGCCCTGGAGAGCTTGCAGAGCACTGGGGAAAGGCAGGCAGAGAATTCCCTGCTAGCACCTTCTCTGTGCCTGGGAAGCACAAGTGTTCACATTGCTCCGCAGAATCGCGTTTGTGCAGAAAACACTGACACTTGTTCAGAAGGAAAGAAAGCACAGAGCCCCACATTTTATGTTGCCCTGGAGAGCTTGCAGAGCACTGGGGAAAGGCAGGCAGAGAATTCCCTGCTAGCACCTTCTCTGTGCCTGGGAAGCACAAGTGTTCCCATTGCTTCGCAGAATCGCGTTTGTGCAGAAAACACTAACACTTGTTCAGAAGGAAAGAAAGCACAGAGCCCCACATTTTATGTTGCCCTGGAGAGCTTGCAGAGCACTGGGGAAAGGCAGGCAGAGAATTCCCTGCTAGCACCTTCTCTGTGCCTGGGAAGCACAAGTGTTCCCATTGCTTCGCAGAATCGCGTTTGTGCAGAAAACACTAACACTTGTTCAGAAGGAAAGAAAGCACAGAGCCCCACATTTTCTGTTGCCCTGGAGAGCTTGCAGAGCACTGGGGAAAGGCAGGCAGAGAATTCCCTGCTAGCACCTTCTCTGTGCCTGGGAAGCACAAGTGTTCCCATTGCTTCGCAGAATCGCGTTTGTGCAGAAAACACTAACACTTGTTCAGAAGGAAAGAAAGCACAGAGCCCCAGATTTTATGTTGCCCTGGAGAGCTTGCAGAGCACTGGGGAAAGGCAGGCAGAGAATTCCCTGCTAGCACCTTCTCTGTGCCTGGGAAGCACAAGTGTTCCCATTGCTTCGCAGAATCGCGTTTGTGCAGAAAACACTAACACTTGTTCAGAAGGAAAGAAAGCACAGAGCCCCACATTTTATGTTGCCCTGGAGAGCTTGCAGAGCACTGGGGAAAGGCAGGCAGAGAATTCCCTGCTAGCACCTTCTCTGTGCCTGGGAAGCACAAGTGTTCCCATTGCTTCGCAGAATCGCGTTTGTGCAGAAAACACTGACACTTGTTCAGAAGGAAAGAAAGCACAGAGCCCCACATTTTATGTTGCCCTGGAGAGCTTGCAGAGCACTGGGGAAAGGCAGGCAGAGAATTCCCTGCTAGCACCTTCTCTGTGCCTGGGAAGCACAAGTGTTCCCATTGCTTCGCAGAATCGCGTTTGTGCAGAAAACACTGACACGTGTTCAGAAGGAAAGAAAGCACAGAGCCCCAGATTTTATGTTGCCCTGGAGAGCTTGCAGAGCACTGGGGAAAGGCAGGCAGAGAATTCCCTGCTAGCACCTTCTCTGTGCCTGGGAAGCACAAGTGTTCACATTGCTTCGCAGAATCGCGTTTGTGCAGAAAACACTGACACGTGTTCAGAAGGAAAGAAAGCACAGAGCCCCACATTTTATGTTGCCCTGGAGAGCTTGCAGAGCACTGGGGAAAGGCAGGCAGAGAATTCCCTGCTAGCACCTTCTCTGTGCCTGGGAAGCACAAGTGTTCCCATTGCTTCGCAGAATCGCGTTTGTGCAGAAAACACTAACACTTGTTCAGAAGGAAAGAAAGCACAGA
This sequence comes from Strix occidentalis, assembly GCA_030819815.1. NCBI lineage: Eukaryota > Metazoa > Chordata > Aves > Strigiformes > Strigidae > Strix > Strix occidentalis. The sequence goes on along the minus strand of JASWHU010000059.1, from coordinate 324,565 downwards.
GCCCCAGATTTTATGTTGCCCTGGAGAGCTTGCAGAGCACTGGGGAAAGGCAGGCAGAGAATTCCCTGCTAGCACCTTCTCTGTGCCTGGGAAGCACAAGTGTTCCCATTGCTTCGCAGAATCGCGTTTGTGCAGAAAACACTAACACGTGTTCAGAAGGAAAGAAAGCACAGAGCCCCACATTTTATGTTGCCCTGGAGAGCTTGCAGAGCACTGGGGAAAGGCAGGCAGAGAATTCCCTGCTAGCACCTTCTCTGTGCCTGGGAAGCACAAGTGTTCCCATTGCTTCGCAGAATCGCGTTTGTGCAGAAAACACTAACACGTGTTCAGAAGGAAAGAAAGCACAGAGCCCCACATTTTATGTTGCCCTGGAGAGCTTGCAGAGCACTGGGGAAAGGCAGGCAGAGAATTCCCTGCTAGCACCTTCTCTGTGCCTGGGAAGCACAAGTGTTCCCATTGCTTCGCAGAATCGCGTTTGTGCAGAAAACACTAACACTTGTGCAGAAGGAAAGAAAGCACAGAGCCCCAGATTTTATGTTGCCCTGGAGAGCTTGCAGAGCACTGGGGAAAGGCAGGCAGAGAATTCCCTGCTAGCACCTTCTCTGTGCCTGGGAAGCACAAGTGTTCCCATTGCTTCGCAGAATCGCGTTTGTGCAGAAAACACTAACACTTGTTCAGAAGGAAAGAAAGCACAGAGCCCCAGATTTTATGTTGCCCTGGAGAGCTTGCAGAGCACTGGGGAAAGGCAGGCAGAGAATTCCCTGCTAGCACCTTCTCTGTGCCTGGGAAGCACAAGTGTTCCCATTGCTTCGCAGAATCGCGTTTGTGCAGAAAACACTAACACTTGTTCAGAAGGAAAGAAAGCACAGAGCCCCACATTTTCTGTTGCCCTGGAGAGCTTGCAGAGCACTGGGGAAAGGCAGGCAGAGAATTCCCTGCTAGCACCTTCTCTGTGCCTGGGAAGCACAAGTGTTCCCATTGCTTCGCAGAATCGCGTTTGTGCAGAAAACACTAACACTTGTTCAGAACGAAAGAAAGCACAGAGCCCCAGATTTTATGTTGCCCTGGAGAGCTTGCAGAGCACTGGGGAAAGGCAGGCAGAGAATTCCCTGCTAGCACCTTCTCTGTGCCTGGGAAGCACAAGTGTTCCCATTGCTTCGCAGAATCGCGTTTGTGCAGAAAACACTAACACTTGTTCAGAAGGAAAGAAAGCACAGAGCCCCACATTTTATGTTGCCCTGGAGAGCTTGCAGAGCACTGGGGAAAGGCAGGCAGAGAATTCCCTGCTAGCACCTTCTCTGTGCCTGGGAAGCACAAGTGTTCCCATTGCTTCGCAGAATCGCGTTTGTGCAGAAAACACTAACACTTGTTCAGAAGGAAAGAAAGCACAGAGCCCCACATTTTATGTTGCCCTGGAGAGCTTGCAGAGCACTGGGGAAAGGCAGGCAGAGAATTCCCTGCTAGCACCTTCTCTGTGCCTGGGAAGCACAAGTGTTCCCATTGCTTCGCAGAATCGCGTTTGTGCAGAAAACACTGACACGTGTTCAGAAGGAAAGAAAGCACAGAGCCCCAGATTTTATGTTGCCCTGGAGAGCTTGCAGAGCACTGGGGAAAGGCAGGCAGAGAATTCCCTGCTAGCACCTTCTCTGTGCCTGGGAAGGAGAAGAGTTCCCATTGCTTCGCAGAATCGCGTTTGTGCAGAAAACACTAACACTTGTTCAGAAGGAAAGAAAGCACAGAGCCCCACATTTTATGTTGCCCTGGAGAGCTTGCAGAGCACTGGGGAAAGGCAGGCAGAGAATTCCCTGCTAGCACCTTCTCTGTGCCTGGGAAGCACAAGTGTTCCCATTGCTTCGCAGAATCGCGTTTGTGCAGAAAACACTAACACTTGTTCAGAAGGAAAGAAAGTACAGTGCCCCAGATTTTCTGTTGCCCTGGAGAGCTTGCAGAGCACTGGGGAAAGGCAGGCAGAGAATTCCCTGCTAGCACCTTCTCTGTGCCTGGGAAGCACAAGTGTTCACATTGCTTCGCAGATTCGCGTTTGTGCAGAAAACACTAACACTTGTTCAGAAGGAAAGAAAGCACAGAGCCCCAGATTTTCTGTTGCCCTGGAGAGCTTGCAGAGCACTGGGGAAAGGCAGGCAGAGAATTCCCTGCTAGCACCTTCTCTGTGCCTGGGAAGCACAAGTGTTCACATTGCTTCGCAGAATCGCGTTTGTGCAGAAAACACTGACACGTGTTCAGAAGGAAAGAAAGCACAGAGCCCCAGATTTTCTGTTGCCCTGGAGAGCTTGCAGAGCACTGGGGAAAGGCAGGCAGAGAATTCCCTGCTAGCACCTTCTCTGTGCCTGGGAGGCACAAGTGTTCACATTGCTTCGCAGAATCGCGTTTGTGCAGAAAACACTAACACTTGTTCAGAAGGAAAGAAAGCACAGAGCCCCAGATTTTATGTTGCCCTGGAGAGCTTGCAGAGCACTGGGGAAAGGCAGGCAGAGAATTCCCTGCTAGCACCTTCTCTGTGCCTGGGAAGCACAAGTGTTCCCATTGCTTCGCAGAATCGCGTTTGTGCAGAAAACACTAACACTTGTTCAGAAGGAAAGAAAGCACAGAGCCCCACATTTTCTGTTGCCCTGGAGAGCTTGCAGAGCACTGGGGAAAGGCAGGCAGAGAATTCCCTGCTAGCACCTTCTCTGTGCCTGGGAAGGAGAAGTGTTCCCATTGCTTCGCAGAATCGCGTTTGTGCAGAAAACACTAACACTTGTTCAGAAGGAAAGAAAGCACAGAGCCCCAGATTTTATGTTGCCCTGGAGAGCTTGCAGAGCACTGGGGAAAGGCAGGCAGAGAATTCCCTGCTAGCACCTTCTCTGTGCCTGGGAAGCACAAGTGTTCCCATTGCTTCGCAGAATCGCGTTTGTGCAGAAAACACTAACACTTGTTCAGAAGGAAAGAAAGCACAGAGCCCCAGATTTTATGTTGCCCTGGAGAGCTTGCAGAGCACTGGGGAAAGGCAGGCAGAGAATTCCCTGCTAGCACCTTCTCTGTGCCTGGGAAGCACAAGTGTTCCCATTGCTTCGCAGAATCGCGTTTGTGCAGAAAACACTAACACTTGTTCAGAAGGAAAGAAAGCACAGAGCCCCACATTTTATGTTGCCCTGGAGAGCTTGCAGAGCACTGGGGAAAGGCAGGCAGAGAATTCCCTGCTAGCACCTTCTCTGTGCCTGGGAAGCACAAGTGTTCCCATTGCTTCGCAGAATCGCGTTTGTGCAGAAAACACTAACACTTGTTCAGAAGGAAAGAAAGCACAGAGCCCCACATTTTCTGTTGCCCTGGAGAGCTTGCAGAGCACTGGGGAAAGGCAGGCAGAGAATTCCCTGCTAGCACCTTCTCTGTGCCTGGGAAGCACAAGTGTTCCCATTGCTTCGCAGAATCGCGTTTGTGCAGAAAACACTAACACTTGTTCAGAAGGAAAGAAAGCACAGAGCCCCACATTTTATGTTGCCCTGGAGAGCTTGCAGAGCACTGGGGAAAGGCAGGCAGAGAATTCCCTGCTAGCACCTTCTCTGTGCCTGGGAAGCACAAGTGTTCCCATTGCTTCGCAGAATCGCGTTTGTGCAGAAAACACTAACACTTGTTCAGAAGGAAAGAAAGCACAGAGCCCCAGATTTTCTGTTGCCCTGGAGAGCTTGCAGAGCACTGGGGAAAGGCAGGCAGAGAATTCCCTGCTAGCACCTTCTCTGTGCCTGGGAAGCACAAGTGTTCCCATTGCTTCGCAGAATCGCGTTTGTGCAGAAAACACTAACACTTGTTCAGAAGGAAAGAAAGCACAGAGCCCCACATTTTATGTTGCCCTGGAGAGCTTGCAGAGCACTGGGGAAAGGCAGGCAGAGAATTCCCTGCTAGCACCTTCTCTGTGCCTGGGAAGCACAAGTGTTCCCATTGCTTCGCAGAATCGCGTTTGTGCAGAAAACACTGACACGTGTTCAGAAGGAAAGAAAGCACAGAGCCCCACATTTTATGTTGCCCTGGAGAGCTTGCAGAGCACTGGGGAAAGGCAGGCAGAGAATTCCCTGCTAGCACCTTCTCTGTGCCTGGGAAGCACAAGTGTTCCCATTGCTTCGCAGAATCGCGTTTGTGCAGAAAACACTAACACTTGTTCAGAAGGAAAGAAAGCACAGAGCCCCACATTTTATGTTGCCCTGGAGAGCTTGCAGAGCACTGGGGAAAGGCAGGCAGAGAATTCCCTGCTAGCACCTTCTCTGTGCCTGGGAAGCACAAGTGTTCCCATTGCTTCGCAGAATCGCGTTTGTGCAGAAAACACTAACACTTGTTCAGAAGGAAAGAAAGCACAGAGCCCCACATTTTAGGTTGCCCTGGAGAGCTTGCAGAGCACTGGGGAAAGGCAGGCAGAGAATTCCCTGCTAGCACCTTCTCTGTGCCTGGGAAGCACAAGTGTTCCCATTGCTTCGCAGAATCGCGTTTGTGCAGAAAACACTAACACTTGTTCAGAAGGAAAGAAAGTACAGTGCCCCAGATTTTCTGTTGCCCTGGAGAGCTTGCAGAGCACTGGGGAAAGGCAGGCAGAGAATTCCCTGCTAGCACCTTCTCTGTGCCTGGGAAGCACAAGTGTTCACATTGCTTCGCAGATTCGCGTTTGTGCAGAAAACACTAACACTTGTTCAGAAGGAAAGAAAGCACAGAGCCCCAGATTTTCTGTTGCCCTGGAGAGCTTGCAGAGCACTGGGGAAAGGCAGGCAGAGAATTCCCTGCTAGCACCTTCTCTGTGCCTGGGAAGCACAAGTGTTCACATTGCTTCGCAGAATCGCGTTTGTGCAGAAAACACTAACACTTGTTCAGAAGGAAAGAAAGCACAGAGCCCCAGATTTTATGTTGCCCTGGAGAGCTTGCAGAGCACTGGGGAAAGGCAGGCAGAGAATTCCCTGCTAGCACCTTCTCTGTGCCTGGGAGGCACAAGTGTTCACATTGCTTCGCAGAATCGCGTTTGTGCAGAAAACACTAACACTTGTTCAGAAGGAAAGAAAGCACAGAGCCCCAGATTTTATGTTGCCCTGGAGAGCTTGCAGAGCACTGGGGAAAGGCAGGCAGAGAATTCCCTGCTAGCACCTTCTCTGTGCCTGGGAAGCACAAGTGTTCCCATTGCTTCGCAGAATCGCGTTTGTGCAGAAAACACTAACACTTGTTCAGAAGGAAAGAAAGCACAGAGCCCCACATTTTATGTTGCCCTGGAGAGCTTGCAGAGCACTGGGGAAAGGCAGGCAGAGAATTCCCTGCTAGCACCTTCTCTGTGCCTGGGAAGGAGAAGTGTTCCCATTGCTTCGCAGAATCGCGTTTGTGCAGAAAACACTAACACTTGTTCAGAAGGAAAGAAAGCACAGAGCCCCACATTTTCTGTTGCCCTGGAGAGCTTGCAGAGCACTGGGGAAAGGCAGGCAGAGAATTCCCTGCTAGCACCTTCTCTGTGCCTGGGAAGCACAAGTGTTCCCATTGCTTCGCAGAATCGCGTTTGTGCAGAAAACACTGACACGTGTTCAGAAGGAAAGAAAGCACAGAGCCCCAGATTTTATGTTGCCCTGGAGAGCTTGCAGAGCACTGGGGAAAGGCAGGCAGAGAATTCCCTGCTAGCACCTTCTCTGTGCCTGGGAAGCACAAGTGTTCCCATTGCTTCGCAGAATCGCGTTTGTGCAGAAAACACTAACACTTGTTCAGAAGGAAAGAAAGTACAGTGCCCCAGATTTTCTGTTGCCCTGGAGAGCTTGCAGAGCACTGGGGAAAGGCAGGCAGAGAATTCCCTGCTAGCACCTTCTCTGTGCCTGGGAAGCACAAGTGTTCCCATTGCTTCGCAGAATCGCGTTTGTGCAGAAAACACTGACACTTGTTCAGAAGGAAAGAAAGCACAGAGCCCCAGATTTTATGTTGCCCTGGAGAGCTTGCAGAGCACTGGGGAAAGGCAGGCAGAGAATTCCCTGCTAGCACCTTCTCTGTGCCTGGGAAGCACAAGTGTTCCCATTGCTTCGCAGAATCGCGTTTGTGCAGAAAACACTAACACTTGTTCAGAAGGAAAGAAAGCACAGAGCCCCAGATTTTATGTTGCCCTGGAGAGCTTGCAGAGCACTGGGGAAAGGCAGGCAGAGAATTCCCTGCTAGCACCTTCTCTGTGCCTGGGAAGCACAAGTGTTCACATTGCTTCGCAGAATCGCGTTTGTGCAGAAAACACTAACACTTGTTCAGAAGGAAAGAAAGCACAGAGCCCCAGATTTTATGTTGCCCTGGAGAGCTTGCAGAGCACTGGGGAAAGGCAGGCAGAGAATTCCCTGCTAGCACCTTCTCTGTGCCTGGGAAGGAGAAGTGTTCCCATTGCTTCGCAGAATCGCGTTTGTGCAGAAAACACTAACACTTGTTCAGAAGGAAAGAAAGCACAGAGCCCCAGATTTTATGTTGCCCTGGAGAGCTTGCAGAGCACTGGGGAAAGGCAGGCAGAGAATTCCCTGCTAGCACCTTCTCTGTGCCTGGGAAGGAGAAGTGTTCCCATTGCTTCGCAGAATCGCGTTTGTGCAGAAAACACTAACACTTGTTCAGAAGGAAAGAAAGCACAGAGCCCCACATTTTATGTTGCGCTGGAGAGCTTGCAGAGCACTGGGGAAAGGCAGGCAGAGAATTCCCTGCTAGCACCTTCTCTGTGCCTGGGAAGCACAAGTGTTCCCATTGCTTCGCAGAATCGCGTTTGTGCAGAAAACACTGACACGTGTTCAGAAGGAAAGAAAGCACAGAGCCCCACATTTTATGTTGCCCTGGAGAGCTTGCAGAGCACTGGGGAAAGGCAGGCAGAGAATTCCCTGCTAGCACCTTCTCTGTGCCTGGGAAGCACAAGTGTTCACATTGCTTCGCAGAATCGCGTTTGTGCAGAAAACACTGACACGTGTTCAGAAGGAAAGAAAGCACAGAGCCCCACATTTTATGTTGCCCTGGAGAGCTTGCAGAGCACTGGGGAAAGGCAGGCAGAGAATTCCCTGCTAGCACCTTCTCTGTGCCTGGGAAGCACAAGTGTTCCCATTGCTTCGCAGAATCGCGTTTGTGCAGAAAACACTAACACTTGTTCAGAAGGAAAGAAAGCACAGAGCCCCAGATTTTATGTTGCCCTGGAGAGCTTGCAGAGCACTGGGGAAAGGCAGGCAGAGAATTCCCTGCTAGCACCTTCTCTGTGCCTGGGAAGCACAAGTGTTCCCATTGCTTCGCAGAATCGCGTTTGTGCAGAAAACACTGACACGTGTTCAGAAGGAAAGAAAGCACAGAGCCCCAGATTTTATGTTGCCCTGGAGAGCTTGCAGAGCACTGGGGAAAGGCAGGCAGAGAATTCCCTGCTAGCACCTTCTCTGTGCCTGGGAAGCACAAGTGTTCCCATTGCTTCGCAGAATCGCGTTTGTGCAGAAAACACTAACACTTGTTCAGAAGGAAAGAAAGCACAGAGCCCCAGATTTTATGTTGCCCTGGAGAGCTTGCAGAGCACTGGGGAAAGGCAGGCAGAGAATTCCCTGCTAGCACCTTCTCTGTGCCTGGGAAGCACAAGTGTTCCCATTGCTTCGCAGAATCGCGTTTGTGCAGAAAACACTAACACTTGTTCAGAAGGAAAGAAAGCACAGAGCCCCACATTTTAGGTTGCCCTGGAGAGCTTGCAGAGCACTGGGGAAAGGCAGGCAGAGAATTCTCTGCTAGCACCTTCTCTGTGCCTGGGAAGCACAAGTGTTCCCATTGCTTCGCAGAATCGCGTTTGTGCAGAAAACACTAACACTTGTTCAGAAGGAAAGAAAGTACAGAGCCCCAGATTTTCTGTTGCCCTGGAGAGCTTGCAGAGCACTGGGGAAAGGCAGGCAGAGAATTCCCTGCTAGCACCTTCTCTGTGCCTGGGAAGCACAAGTGTTCACATTGCTTCGCAGAATCGCGTTTGTGCAGAAAACACTGACACTTGTTCAGAAGGAAAGAAAGCACAGAGCCCCACATTTTATGTTGCCCTGGAGAGCTTGCAGAGCACTGGGGAAAGGCAGGCAGAGAATTCCCTGCTAGCACCTTCTCTGTGCCTGGGAAGCACAAGTGTTCCCATTGCTTCGCAGAATCGCGTTTGTGCAGAAAACACTAACACTTGTTCAGAAGGAAAGAAAGCACAGAGCCCCAGATTTTATGTTGCCCTGGAGAGCTTGCAGAGCACTGGGGAAAGGCAGGCAGAGAATTCCCTGCTAGCACCTTCTCTGTGCCTGGGAAGCACAAGTGTTCCCATTGCTTCGCAGAATCGCGTTTGTGCAGAAAACACTAACACTTGTTCAGAAGGAAAGAAAGCACAGAGCCCCAGATTTTATGTTGCCCTGGAGAGCTTGCAGAGCACTGGGGAAAGGCAGGCAGAGAATTCCCTGCTAGCACCTTCTCTGTGCCTGGGAAGCACAAGTGTTCCCATTGCTTCGCAGAATCGCGTTTGTGCAGAAAACACTAACACTTGTTCAGAAGGAAAGAAAGTACAGAGCCCCAGATTTTCTGTTGCCCTGGAGAGCTTGCAGAGCACTGGGGAAAGGCAGGCAGAGAATTCCCTGCTAGCACCTTCTCTGTGCCTGGGAAGCACAAGTGTTCACATTGCTTCGCAGAATCGCGTTTGTGCAGAAAACACTGACACTTGTTCAGAAGGAAAGAAAGCACAGAGCCCCACATTTTATGTTGCCCTGGAGAGCTTGCAGAGCACTGGGGAAAGGCAGGCAGAGAATTCCCTGCTAGCACCTTCTCTGTGCCTGGGAAGCACAAGTGTTCCCATTGCTTCGCAGAATCGCGTTTGTGCAGAAAACACTAACACTTGTTCAGAAGGAAAGAAAGCACAGAGCCCCAGATTTTATGTTGCCCTGGAGAGCTTGCAGAGCACTGGGGAAAGGCAGGCAGAGAATTCCCTGCTAGCACCTTCTCTGTGCCTGGGAAGCACAAGTGTTCCCATTGCTTCGCAGAATCGCGTTTGTGCAGAAAACACTAACACTTGTTCAGAAGGAAAGAAAGCACAGAGCCCCAGATTTTATGTTGCCCTGGAGAGCTTGCAGAGCACTGGGGAAAGGCAGGCAGAGAATTCCCTGCTAGCACCTTCTCTGTGCCTGGGAAGGAGAAGTGTTCCCATTGCTTCGCAGAATCGCGTTTGTGCAGAAAACACTAACACTTGTTCAGAAGGAAAGAAAGCACAGAGCCCCACATTTTATGTTGCCCTGGAGAGCTTGCAGAGCACTGGGGAAAGGCAGGCAGAGAATTCCCTGCTAGCACCTTCTCTGTGCCTGGGAAGCACAAGTGTTCCCATTGCTTCGCAGAATCGCGTTTGTGCAGAAAACACTAACACTTGTTCAGAAGGAAAGAAAGCACAGAGCCCCACATTTTATGTTGCCCTGGAGAGCTTGCAGAGCACTGGGGAAAGGCAGGCAGAGAATTCCCTGCTAGCACCTTCTCTGTGCCTGGGAAGCACAAGTGTTCCCATTGCTTCGCAGAATCGCGTTTGTGCAGAAAACACTGACACGTGTTCAGAAGGAAAGAAAGCACAGAGCCCCACATTTTATGTTGCCCTGGAGAGCTTGCAGAGCACTGGGGAAAGGCAGGCAGAGAATTCCCTGCTAGCACCTTCTCTGTGCCTGGGAAGCACAAGTGTTCACATTGCTTCGCAGAATCGCGTTTGTGCAGAAAACACTGACACGTGTTCAGAAGGAAAGAAAGCACAGAGCCCCACATTTTATGTTGCCCTGGAGAGCTTGCAGAGCACTGGGGAAAGGCAGGCAGAGAATTCCCTGCTAGCACCTTCTCTGTGCCTGGGAAGCACAAGTGTTCACATTGCTTCGCAGAATCGCGTTTGTGCAGAAAACACTAACACTTGTTCAGAAGGAAAGAAAGCACAGAGCCCCAGATTTTATGTTGCCCTGGAGAGCTTGCAGAGCACTGGGGAAAGGCAGGCAGAGAATTCCCTGCTAGCACCTTCTCTGTGCCTGGGAAGCACAAGTGTTCACATTGCTTCGCAGAATCGCGTTTGTGCAGAAAACACTGACACGTGTTCAGAAGGAAAGAAAGCACAGAGCCCCACATTTTATGTTGCCCTGGAGAGCTTGCAGAGCACTGGGGAAAGGCAGGCAGAGAATTCCCTGCTAGCACCTTCTCTGTGCCTGGGAAGCACAAGTGTTCCCATTGCTTCGCAGAATCGCGTTTGTGCAGAAAACACTAACACTTGTTCAGAAGGAAAGAAAGCACAGAGCCCCAGATTTTATGTTGCCCTGGAGAGCTTGCAGAGCACTGGGGAAAGGCAGGCAGAGAATTCCCTGCTAGCACCTTCTCTGTGCCTGGGAAGCACAAGTGTTCCCATTGCTTCGCAGAATCGCGTTTGTGCAGAAAACACTGACACGTGTTCAGAAGGAAAGAAAGCACAGAGCCCCAGATTTTATGTTGCCCTGGAGAGCTTGCAGAGCACTGGGGAAAGGCAGGCAGAGAATTCCCTGCTAGCACCTTCTCTGTGCCTGGGAAGCACAAGTGTTCCCATTGCTTCGCAGAATCGCGTTTGTGCAGAAAACACTAACACTTGTTCAGAAGGAAAGAAAGCACAGAGCCCCAGATTTTATGTTGCCCTGGAGAGCTTGCAGAGCACTGGGGAAAGGCAGGCAGAGAATTCCCTGCTAGCACCTTCTCTGTGCCTGGGAAGCACAAGTGTTCCCATTGCTTCGCAGAATCGCGTTTGTGCAGAAAACACTAACACGTGTTCAGAAGGAAAGAAAGCACAGAGCCCCAGATTTTATGTTGCCCTGGAGAGCTTGCAGAGCACTGGGGAAAGGCAGGCAGAGAATTCCCTGCTAGCACCTTCTCTGTGCCTGGGAAGCACAAGTGTTCCCATTGCTTCGCAGAATCGCGTTTGTGCAGAAAACACTAACACTTGTTCAGAAGGAAAGAAAGCACAGAGCCCCACATTTTATGTTGCCCTGGAGAGCTTGCAGAGCACTGGGGAAAGGCAGGCAGAGAATTCCCTGCTAGCACCTTCTCTGTGCCTGGGAAGCACAAGTGTTCCCATTGCTTCGCAGAATCGCGTTTGTGCAGAAAACACTGACACGTGTTCAGAAGGAAAGAAAGCACAGAGCCCCAGATTTTATGTTGCCCTGGAGAGCTTGCAGAGCACTGGGGAAAGGCAGGCAGAGAATTCCCTGCTAGCACCTTCTCTGTGCCTGGGAAGGAGAAGTGTTCCCATTGCTTCGCAGAATCGCGTTTGTGCAGAAAACACTAACACTTGTTCAGAAGGAAAGAAAGCACAGAGCCCCACATTTTATGTTGCCCTGGAGAGCTTGCAGAGCACTGGGGAAAGGCAGGCAGAGAATTCCCTGCTAGCACCTTCTCTGTGCCTGGGAAGCACAAGTGTTCCCATTGCTTCGCAGAATCGCGTTTGTGCAGAAAACACTAACACTTGTTCAGAAGGAAAGAAAGTACAGTGCCCCAGATTTTCTGTTGCCCTGGAGAGCTTGCAGAGCACTGGGGAAAGGCAGGCAGAGAATTCCCTGCTAGCACCTTCTCTGTGCCTGGGAAGCACAAGTGTTCACATTGCTTCGCAGATTCGCGTTTGTGCAGAAAACACTAACACTTGTTCAGAAGGAAAGAAAGCACAGAGCCCCAGATTTTCTGTTGCCCTGGAGAGCTTGCAGAGCACTGGGGAAAGGCAGGCAGAGAATTCCCTGCTAGCACCTTCTCTGTGCCTGGGAAGCACAAGTGTTCACATTGCTTCGCAGAATCGCGTTTGTGCAGAAAACACTGACACGTGTTCAGAAGGAAAGAAAGCACAGAGCCCCAGATTTTCTGTTGCCCTGGAGAGCTTGCAGAGCACTGGGGAAAGGCAGGCAGAGAATTCCCTGCTAGCACCTTCTCTGTGCCTGGGAGGCACAAGTGTTCACATTGCTTCGCAGAATCGCGTTTGTGCAGAAAACACTAACACTTGTTCAGAAGGAAAGAAAGCACAGAGCCCCACATTTTATGTTGCCCTGGAGAGCTTGCAGAGCACTGGGGAAAGGCAGGCAGAGAATTCCCTGCTAGCACCTTCTCTGTGCCTGGGAAGCACAAGTGTTCCCATTGCTTCGCAGAATCGCTTTTGTGCAGAAAACACTAACACTTGTTCAGAAGGAAAGAAAGCACAGAGCCCCACATTTTCTGTTGCCCTGGAGAGCTTGCAGAGCACTGGGGAAAGGCAGGCAGAGAATTCCCTGCTAGCACCTTCTCTGTGCCTGGGAAGGAGAAGTGTTCCCATTGCTTCGCAGAATCGCGTTTGTGCAGAAAACACTAACACTTGTTCAGAAGGAAAGAAAGCACAGAGCCCCACATTTTCTGTTGCCCTGGAGAGCTTGCAGAGCACTGGGGAAAGGCAGGCAGAGAATTCCCTGCTAGCACCTTCTCTGTGCCTGGGAAGCACAAGTGTTCCCATTGCTTCGCAGAATCGCGTTTGTGCAGAAAACACTAACACTTGTTCAGAAGGAAAGAAAGCACAGAGCCCCAGATTTTCTGTTGCCCTGGAGAGCTTGCAGAGCACTGGGGAAAGGCAGGCAGAGAATTCCCTGCTAGCACCTTCTCTGTGCCTGGGAAGCACAAGTGTTCCCATTGCTTCGCAGAATCGCGTTTGTGCAGAAAACACTAACAGTTGTGCAGAAGGAAAGAAAGCACAGAGCCCCAGATTTTATGTTGCCCTGGAGAGCTTGCAGAGCACTGGGGAAAGGCAGGCAGAGAATTCCCTGCTAGCACCTTCTCTGTGCCTGGGAAGCACAAGTGTTCCCATTGCTTCGCAGAATCGCGTTTGTGCAGAAAACACTAACACTTGTTCAGAAGGAAAGAAAGCACAGAGCCCCACATTTTATGTTGCCCTGGAGAGCTTGCAGAGCACTGGGGAAAGGCAGGCAGAGAATTCCCTGCTAGCACCTTCTCTGTGCCTGGGAAGCACAAGTGTTCCCATTGCTTCGCAGAATCGCGTTTGTGCAGAAAACACTAACACTTGTTCAGAAGGAAAGAAAGCACAGAGCCCCACATTTTATGTTGCCCTGGAGAGCTTGCAGAGCACTGGGGAAAGGCAGGCAGAGAATTCCCTGCTAGCACCTTCTCTGTGCCTGGGAAGCACAAGTGTTCCCATTGCTTCGCAGAATCGCGTTTGTGCAGAAAACACTAACACTTGTTCAGAAGGAAAGAAAGCACAGAGCCCCACATTTTATGTTGCCCTGGAGAGCTTGCAGAGCACTGGGGAAAGGCAGGCAGAGAATTCCCTGCTAGCACCTTCTCTGTGCCTGGGAAGCACAAGTGTTCCCATTGCTTCGCAGAATCGCGTTTGTGCAGAAAACACTGACACGTGTTCAGAAGGAAAGAAAGCACAGAGCCCCAGATTTTATGTTGCCCTGGAGAGCTTGCAGAGCACTGGGGAAAGGCAGGCAGAGAATTCCCTGCTAGCACCTTCTCTGTGCCTGGGAAGGAGAAGTGTTCCCATTGCTTCGCAGAATCGCGTTTGTGCAGAAAACACTAACACTTGTTCAGAAGGAAAGAAAGCACAGAGCCCCACATTTTATGTTGCCCTGGAGAGCTTGCAGAGCACTGGGGAAAGGCAGGCAGAGAATTCCCTGCTAGCACCTTCTCTGTGCCTGGGAAGCACAAGTGTTCCCATTGCTTCGCAGAATCGCGTTTGTGCAGAAAACACTAACACTTGTTCAGAAGGAAAGAAAGCACAGAGCCCCACATTTTATGTTGCCCTGGAGAGCTTGCAGAGCACTGGGGAAAGGCAGGCAGAGAATTCCCTGCTAGCACCTTCTCTGTGCCTGGGAAGCACAAGTGTTCCCATTGCTTCGCAGAATCGCGTTTGTGCAGAAAACACTAACACTTGTTCAGAAGGAAAGAAAGTACAGTGCCCCAGATTTTCTGTTGCCCTGGAGAGCTTGCAGAGCACTGGGGAAAGGCAGGCAGAGAATTCCCTGCTAGCACCTTCTCTGTGCCTGGGAAGCACAAGTGTTCACATTGCTTCGCAGATTCGCGTTTGTGCAGAAAACACTAACACTTGTTCAGAAGGAAAGAAAGCACAGAGCCCCAGATTTTCTGTTGCCCTGGAGAGCTTGCAGAGCACTGGGGAAAGGCAGGCAGAGAATTCCCTGCTAGCACCTTCTCTGTGCCTGGGAAGCACAAGTGTTCACATTGCTTCGCAGAATCGCGTTTGTGCAGAAAACACTAACACTTGTTCAGAAGGAAAGAAAGCACAGAGCCCCACATTTTATGTTGCCCTGGAGAGCTTGCAGAGCACTGGGGAAAGGCAGGCAGAGAATTCCCTGCTAGCACCTTCTCTGTGCCTGGGAGGCACAAGTGTTCACATTGCTTCGCAGAATCGCGTTTGTGCAGAAAACACTAACACTTGTTCAGAAGGAAAGAAAGCACAGAGCCCCAGATTTTATGTTGCCCTGGAGAGCTTGCAGAGCACTGGGGAAAGGCAGGCAGAGAATTCCCTGCTAGCACCTTCTCTGTGCCTGGGAAGCACAAGTGTTCCCATTGCTTCGCAGAATCGCGTTTGTGCAGAAAACACTAACACTTGTTCAGAAGGAAAGAAAGCACAGAGCCCCAGATTTTATGTTGCCCTGGAGAGCTTGCAGAGCACTGGGGAAAGGCAGGCAGAGAATTCCCTGCTAGCACCTTCTCTGTGCCTGGGAAGGAGAAGTGTTCCCATTGCTTCGCAGAATCGCGTTTGTGCAGAAAACACTAACACTTGTTCAGAAGGAAAGAAAGCACAGAGCCCCACATTTTCTGTTGCCCTGGAGAGCTTGCAGAGCACTGGGGAAAGGCAGGCAGAGAATTCCCTGCTAGCACCTTCTCTGTGCCTGGGAAGCACAAGTGTTCCCATTGCTTCGCAGAATCGCGTTTGTGCAGAAAACACTAACACTTGTTCAGAAGGAAAGAAAGCACAGAGCCCCAGATTTTATGTTGCCCTGGAGAGCTTGCAGAGCACTGGGGAAAGGCAGGCAGAGAATTCCCTGCTAGCACCTTCTCTGTGCCTGGGAAGCACAAGTGTTCCCATTGCTTCGCAGAATCGCGTTTGTGCAGAAAACACTAACACTTGTTCAGAAGGAAAGAAAGTACAGTGCCCCAGATTTTCTGTTGCCCTGGAGAGCTTGCAGAGCACTGGGGAAAGGCAGGCAGAGAATTCCCTGCTAGCACCTTCTCTGTGCCTGGGAAGCACAAGTGTTCCCATTGCTTCGCAGAATCGCGTTTGTGCAGAAAACACTGACACTTGTTCAGAAGGAAAGAAAGCACAGAGCCCCAGATTTTATGTTGCCCTGGAGAGCTTGCAGAGCACTGGGGAAAGGCAGGCAGAGAATTCCCTGCTAGCACCTTCTCTGTGCCTGGGAAGCACAAGTGTTCCCATTGCTTCGCAGAATCGCGTTTGTGCAGAAAACACTAACACTTGTTCAGAAGGAAAGAAAGCACAGAGCCCCAGATTTTATGTTGCCCTGGAGAGCTTGCAGAGCACTGGGGAAAGGCAGGCAGAGAATTCCCTGCTAGCACCTTCTCTGTGCCTGGGAAGCAGAAGTGTTCACATTGCTTCGCAGAATCGCGTTTGTGCAGAAAACACTAACACTTGTTCAGAAGGAAAGAAAGCACAGAGCCCCAGATTTTATGTTGCCCTGGAGAGCTTGCAGAGCACTGGGGAAAGGCAGGCAGAGAATTCCCTGCTAGCACCTTCTCTGTGCCTGGGAAGCACAAGTGTTCCCATTGCTTCGCAGAATCGCGTTTGTGCAGAAAACACTAACACTTGTTCAGAAGGAAAGAAAGCACAGAGCCCCAGATTTTATGTTGCCCTGGAGAGCTTGCAGAGCACTGGGGAAAGGCAGGCAGAGAATTCCCTGCTAGCACCTTCTCTGTGCCTGGGAAGGAGAAGTGTTCCCATTGCTTCGCAGAATCGCGTTTGTGCAGAAAACACTAACACTTGTTCAGAAGGAAAGAAAGCACAGAGCCCCAGATTTTATGTTGCCCTGGAGAGCTTGCAGAGCACTGGGGAAAGGCAGGCAGAGAATTCCCTGCTAGCACCTTCTCTGTGCCTGGGAAGGAGAAGTGTTCCCATTGCTTCGCAGAATCGCGTTTGTGCAGAAAACACTAACACTTGTTCAGAAGGAAAGAAAGCACAGAGCCCCACATTTTATGTTGCCCTGGAGAGCTTGCAGAGCACTGGGGAAAGGCAGGCAGAGAATTCCCTGCTAGCACCTTCTCTGTGCCTGGGAAGCACAAGTGTTCCTATTGCTTCGCAGAATCGCGTTTGTGCAGAAAACACTAACACTTGTTCAGAAGGAAAGAAAGCACAGAGCCCCACATTTTCTGTTGCCCTGGAGAGCTTGCAGAGCACTGGGGAAAGGCAGGCAGAGAATTCCCTGCTAGCACCTTCTCTGTGCCTGGGAAGCACAAGTGTTCCCATTGCTTCGCAGAATCGCGTTTGTGCAGAAAACACTAACACTTGTTCAGAAGGAAAGAAAGCACAGAGCCCCACATTTTATGTTGCCCTGGAGAGCTTGCAGAGCACTGGGGAAAGGCAGGCAGAGAATTCCCTGCTAGCACCTTCTCTGTGCCTGGGAAGCACAAGTGTTCACATTGCTTCGCAGAATCGCGTTTGTGCAGAAAACACTAACACTTGTTCAGAAGGAAAGAAAGCACAGAGCCCCACATTTTATGTTGCCCTGGAGAGCTTGCAGAGCACTGGGGAAAGGCAGGCAGAGAATTCCCTGCTAGCACCTTCTCTGTGCCTGGGAGGCACAAGTGTTCACATTGCTTCGCAGAATCGCGTTTGTGCAGAAAACACTAACACTTGTTCAGAAGGAAAGAAAGCACAGAGCCCCAGATTTTATGTTGCCCTGGAGAGCTTGCAGAGCACTGGGGAAAGGCAGGCAGAGAATTCCCTGCTAGCACCTTCTCTGTGCCTGGGAAGCACAAGTGTTCCCATTGCTTCGCAGAATCGCGTTTGTGCAGAAAACACTAACACTTGTTCAGAAGGAAAGAAAGCACAGAGCCCCACATTTTATGTTGCCCTGGAGAGCTTGCAGAGCACTGGGGAAAGGCAGGCAGAGAATTCCCTGCTAGCACCTTCTCTGTGCCTGGGAAGGAGAAGTGTTCCCATTGCTTCGCAGAATCGCGTTTGTGCAGAAAACACTAACACTTGTTCAGAAGGAAAGAAAGCACAGAGCCCCACATTTTCTGTTGCCCTGGAGAGCTTGCAGAGCACTGGGGAAAGGCAGGCAGAGAATTCCCTGCTAGCACCTTCTCTGTGCCTGGGAAGCACAAGTGTTCCCATTGCTTCGCAGAATCGCGTTTGTGCAGAAAACACTAACACTTGTTCAGAAGGAAAGAAAGCACAGAGCCCCAGATTTTATGTTGCCCTGGAGAGCTTGCAGAGCACTGGGGAAAGGCAGGCAGAGAATTCCCTGCTAGCACCTTCTCTGTGCCTGGGAAGCACAAGTGTTCCCATTGCTTCGCAGAATCGCGTTTGTGCAGAAAACACTAACACTTGTTCAGAAGGAAAGAAAGTACAGTGCCCCAGATTTTCTGTTGCCCTGGAGAGCTTGCAGAGCACTGGGGAAAGGCAGGCAGAGAATTCCCTGCTAGCACCTTCTCTGTGCCTGGGAAGCACAAGTGTTCCCATTGCTTCGCAGAATCGCGTTTGTGCAGAAAACACTGACACTTGTTCAGAAGGAAAGAAAGCACAGAGCCCCAGATTTTATGTTGCCCTGGAGAGCTTGCAGAGCACTGGGGAAAGGCAGGCAGAGAATTCCCTGCTAGCACCTTCTCTGTGCCTGGGAAGCACAAGTGTTCCCATTGCTTCGCAGAATCGCGTTTGTGCAGAAAACACTAACACTTGTTCAGAAGGAAAGAAAGCACAGAGCCCCAGATTTTATGTTGCCCTGGAGAGCTTGCAGAGCACTGGGGAAAGGCAGGCAGAGAATTCCCTGCTAGCACCTTCTCTGTGCCTGGGAAGCACAAGTGTTCACATTGCTTCGCAGAATCGCGTTTGTGCAGAAAACACTAACACTTGTTCAGAAGGAAAGAAAGCACAGAGCCCCAGATTTTATGTTGCCCTGGAGAGCTTGCAGAGCACTGGGGAAAGGCAGGCAGAGAATTCCCTGCTAGCACCTTCTCTGTGCCTGGGAAGCACAAGTGTTCCCATTGCTTCGCAGAATCGCGTTTGTGCAGAAAACACTAACACTTGTTCAGAAGGAAAGAAAGCACAGAGCCCCAGATTTTATGTTGCCCTGGAGAGCTTGCAGAGCACTGGGGAAAGGCAGGCAGAGAATTCCCTGCTAGCACCTTCTCTGTGCCTGGGAAGGAGAAGTGTTCCCATTGCTTCGCAGAATCGCGTTTGTGCAGAAAACACTAACACTTGTTCAGAAGGAAAGAAAGCACAGAGCCCCAGATTTTATGTTGCCCTGGAGAGCTTGCAGAGCACTGGGGAAAGGCAGGCAGAGAATTCCCTGCTAGCACCTTCTCTGTGCCTGGGAAGGAGAAGTGTTCCCATTGCTTCGCAGAATCGCGTTTGTGCAGAAAACACTAACACTTGTTCAGAAGGAAAGAAAGCACAGAGCCCCACATTTTATGTTGCCCTGGAGAGCTTGCAGAGCACTGGGGAAAGGCAGGCAGAGAATTCCCTGCTAGCACCTTCTCTGTGCCTGGGAAGCACAAGTGTTCCTATTGCTTCGCAGAATCGCGTTTGTGCAGAAAACACTAACACTTGTTCAGAAGGAAAGAAAGCACAGAGCCCCACATTTTCTGTTGCCCTGGAGAGCTTGCAGAGCACTGGGGAAAGGCAGGCAGAGAATTCCCTGCTAGCACCTTCTCTGTGCCTGGGAAGCACAAGTGTTCCCATTGCTTCGCAGAATCGCGTTTGTGCAGAAAACACTAACACTTGTTCAGAAGGAAAGAAAGCACAGAGCCCCACATTTTATGTTGCCCTGGAGAGCTTGCAGAGCACTGGGGAAAGGCAGGCAGAGAATTCCCTGCTAGCACCTTCTCTGTGCCTGGGAAGCACAAGTGTTCCCATTGCTTCGCAGAATCGCGTTTGTGCAGAAAACACTAACACTTGTTCAGAAGGAAAGAAAGCACAGAGCCCCACATTTTATGTTGCCCTGGAGAGCTTGCAGAGCACTGGGGAAAGGCAGGCAGAGAATTCCCTGCTAGCACCTTCTCTGTGCCTGGGAAGCACAAGTGTTCCCATTGCTTCGCAGAATCGCGTTTGTGCAGAAAACACTAACACTTGTTCAGAAGGAAAGAAAGCACAGAGCCCCACATTTTATGTTGCCCTGGAGAGCTTGCAGAGCACTGGGGAAAGGCAGGCAGAGAATTCCCTGCTAGCACCTTCTCTGTGCCTGGGAAGCACAAGTGTTCCCATTGCTTCGCAGAATCGCGTTTGTGCAGAAAACACTGACACGTGTTCAGAAGGAAAGAAAGCACAGAGCCCCAGATTTTATGTTGCCCTGGAGAGCTTGCAGAGCACTGGGGAAAGGCAGGCAGAGAATTCCCTGCTAGCACCTTCTCTGTGCCTGGGAAGGAGAAGTGTTCCCATTGCTTCGCAGAATCGCGTTTGTGCAGAAAACACTAACACTTGTTCAGAAGGAAAGAAAGCACAGAGCCCCACATTTTATGTTGCCCTGGAGAGCTTGCAGAGCACTGGGGAAAGGCAGGCAGAGAATTCCCTGCTAGCACCTTCTCTGTGCCTGGGAAGCACAAGTGTTCCCATTGCTTCGCAGAATCGCGTTTGTGCAGAAAACACTAACACTTGTTCAGAAGGAAAGAAAGCACAGAGCCCCACATTTTAGGTTGCCCTGGAGAGCTTGCAGAGCACTGGGGAAAGGCAGGCAGAGAATTCCCTGCTAGCACCTTCTCTGTGCCTGGGAAGCACAAGTGTTCCCATTGCTTCGCAGAATCGCGTTTGTGCAGAAAACACTAACACTTGTTCAGAAGGAAAGAAAGTACAGTGCCCCAGATTTTCTGTTGCCCTGGAGAGCTTGCAGAGCACTGGGGAAAGGCAGGCAGAGAATTCCCTGCTAGCACCTTCTCTGTGCCTGGGAAGCACAAGTGTTCACATTGCTTCGCAGATTCGCGTTTGTGCAGAAAACACTAACACTTGTTCAGAAGGAAAGAAAGCACAGAGCCCCAGATTTTCTGTTGCCCTGGAGAGCTTGCAGAGCACTGGGGAAAGGCAGGCAGAGAATTCCCTGCTAGCACCTTCTCTGTGCCTGGGAAGCACAAGTGTTCACATTGCTTCGCAGAATCGCGTTTGTGCAGAAAACACTAACACTTGTTCAGAAGGAAAGAAAGCACAGAGCCCCAGATTTTATGTTGCCCTGGAGAGCTTGCAGAGCACTGGGGAAAGGCAGGCAGAGAATTCCCTGCTAGCACCTTCTCTGTGCCTGGGAAGCACAAGTGTTCACATTGCTTCGCAGAATCGCGTTTGTGCAGAAAACACTAACACTTGTTCAGAAGGAAAGAAAGCACAGAGCCCCAGATTTTATGTTGCCCTGGAGAGCTTGCAGAGCACTGGGGAAAGGCAGGCAGAGAATTCCCTGCTAGCACCTTCTCTGTGCCTGGGAAGCACAAGTGTTCACATTGCTTCGCAGAATCGCGTTTGTGCAGAAAACACTAACACTTGTTCAGAAGGAAAGAAAGCACAGAGCCCCAGATTTTATGTTGCCCTGGAGAGCTTGCAGAGCACTGGGGAAAGGCAGGCAGAGAATTCCCTGCTAGCACCTTCTCTGTGCCTGGGAAGGAGAAGTGTTCCCATTGCTTCGCAGAATCGCGTTTGTGCAGAAAACACTAACACTTGTTCAGAAGGAAAGAAAGTACAGTGCCCCAGATTTTCTGTTGCCCTGGAGAGCTTGCAGAGCACTGGGGAAAGGCAGGCAGAGAATTCCCTGCTAGCACCTTCTCTGTGCCTGGGAAGCACAAGTGTTCCCATTGCTTCGCAGAATCGCGTTTGTGCAGAAAACACTGACACTTGTTCAGAAGGAAAGAAAGCACAGAGCCCCAGATTTTATGTTGCCCTGGAGAGCTTGCAGAGCACTGGGGAAAGGCAGGCAGAGAATTCCCTGCTAGCACCTTCTCTGTGCCTGGGAAGCACAAGTGTTCCCATTGCTTCGCAGAATCGCGTTTGTGCAGAAAACACTAACACTTGTTCAGAAGGAAAGAAAGCACAGAGCCCCACATTTTATGTTGCCCTGGAGAGCTTGCAGAGCACTGGGGAAAGGCAGGCAGAGAATTCCCTGCTAGCACCTTCTCTGTGCCTGGGAAGCACAAGTGTTCACATTGCTTCGCAGAATCGCGTTTGTGCAGAAAACACTAACACTTGTTCAGAAGGAAAGAAAGCACAGAGCCCCAGATTTTATGTTGCCCTGGAGAGCTTGCAGAGCACTGGGGAAAGGCAGGCAGAGAATTCCCTGCTAGCACCTTCTCTGTGCCTGGGAAGGAGAAGTGTTCCCATTGCTTCGCAGAATCGCGTTTGTGCAGAAAACACTAACACTTGTTCAGAAGGAAAGAAAGCACAGAGCCCCAGATTTTATGTTGCCCTGGAGAGCTTGCAGAGCACTGGGGAAAGGCAGGCAGAGAATTCCCTGCTAGCACCTTCTCTGTGCCTGGGAAGGAGAAGTGTTCCCATTGCTTCGCAGAATCGCGTTTGTGCAGAAAACACTAACACTTGTTCAGAAGGAAAGAAAGCACAGAGCCCCACATTTTATGTTGCGCTGGAGAGCTTGCAGAGCACTGGGGAAAGGCAGGCAGAGAATTCCCTGCTAGCACCTTCTCTGTGCCTGGGAAGCACAAGTGTTCCCATTGCTTCGCAGAATCGCGTTTGTGCAGAAAACACTGACACGTGTTCAGAAGGAAAGAAAGCACAGAGCCCCAGATTTTATGTTGCCCTGGAGAGCTTGCAGAGCACTGGGGAAAGGCAGGCAGAGAATTCCCTGCTAGCACCTTCTCTGTGCCTGGGAAGCACAAGTGTTCACATTGCTTCGCAGAATCGCGTTAGTGCAGAAAACACTGACACGTGTTCAGAAGGAAAGAAAGCACAGAGCCCCACATTTTATGTTGCCCTGGAGAGCTTGCAGAGCACTGGGGAAAGGCAGGCAGAGAATTCCCTGCTAGCACCTTCTCTGTGCCTGGGAAGCACAAGTGTTCCCATTGCTTCGCAGAATCGCGTTTGTGCAGAAAACACTAACACTTGTTCAGAAGGAAAGAAAGCACAGAGCCCCAGATTTTATGTTGCCCTGGAGAGCTTGCAGAGCACTGGGGAAAGGCAGGCAGAGAATTCCCTGCTAGCACCTTCTCTGTGCCTGGGAAGCACAAGTGTTCCCATTGCTTCGCAGAATCGCGTTTGTGCAGAAAACACTGACACGTGTTCAGAAGGAAAGAAAGCACAGAGCCCCAGATTTTATGTTGCCCTGGAGAGCTTGCAGAGCACTGGGGAAAGGCAGGCAGAGAATTCCCTGCTAGCACCTTCTCTGTGCCTGGGAAGCACAAGTGTTCCCATTGCTTCGCAGAATCGCGTTTGTGCAGAAAACACTAACACTTGTTCAGAAGGAAAGAAAGCACAGAGCCCCACATTTTATGTTGCCCTGGAGAGCTTGCAGAGCACTGGGGAAAGGCAGGCAGAGAATTCCCTGCTAGCACCTTCTCTGTGCCTGGGAAGCACAAGTGTTCCCATTGCTTCGCAGAATCGCGTTTGTGCAGAAAACACTAACACTTGTTCAGAAGGAAAGAAAGCACAGAGCCCCACATTTTAGGTTGCCCTGGAGAGCTTGCAGAGCACTGGGGAAAGGCAGGCAGAGAATTCCCTGCTAGCACCTTCTCTGTGCCTGGGAAGCACAAGTGTTCACATTGCTTCGCAGAATCGCGTTTGTGCAGAAAACACTAACACTTGTTCAGAAGGAAAGAAAGCACAGAGCCCCAGATTTTATGTTGCCCTGGAGAGCTTGCAGAGCACTGGGGAAAGGCAGGCAGAGAATTCCCTGCTAGCACCTTCTCTGTGCCTGGGAAGGAGAAGTGTTCCCATTGCTTCGCAGAATCGCGTTTGTGCAGAAAACACTAACACTTGTTCAGAAGGAAAGAAAGCACAGAGCCCCAGATTTTATGTTGCCCTGGAGAGCTTGCAGAGCACTGGGGAAAGGCAGGCAGAGAATTCCCTGCTAGCACCTTCTCTGTGCCTGGGAAGGAGAAGTGTTCCCATTGCTTCGCAGAATCGCGTTTGTGCAGAAAACACTAACACTTGTTCAGAAGGAAAGAAAGCACAGAGCCCCACATTTTATGTTGCGCTGGAGAGCTTGCAGAGCACTGGGGAAAGGCAGGCAGAGAATTCCCTGCTAGCACCTTCTCTGTGCCTGGGAAGCACAAGTGTTCCCATTGCTTCGCAGAATCGCGTTTGTGCAGAAAACACTGACACGTGTTCAGAAGGAAAGAAAGCACAGAGCCCCAGATTTTATGTTGCCCTGGAGAGCTTGCAGAGCACTGGGGAAAGGCAGGCAGAGAATTCCCTGCTAGCACCTTCTCTGTGCCTGGGAAGCACAAGTGTTCACATTGCTTCGCAGAATCGCGTTTGTGCAGAAAACACTGACACGTGTTCAGAAGGAAAGAAAGCACAGAGCCCCACATTTTATGTTGCCCTGGAGAGCTTGCAGAGCACTGGGGAAAGGCAGGCAGAGAATTCCCTGCTAGCACCTTCTCTGTGCCTGGGAAGCACAAGTGTTCCCATTGCTTCGCAGAATCGCGTTTGTGCAGAAAACACTAACACTTGTTCAGAAGGAAAGAAAGCACAGAGCCCCAGATTTTATGTTGCCCTGGAGAGCTTGCAGAGCACTGGGGAAAGGCAGGCAGAGAATTCCCTGCTAGCACCTTCTCTGTGCCTGGGAAGCACAAGTGTTCCCATTGCTTCGCAGAATCGCGTTTGTGCAGAAAACACTGACACGTGTTCAGAAGGAAAGAAAGCACAGAGCCCCAGATTTTATGTTGCCCTGGAGAGCTTGCAGAGCACTGGGGAAAGGCAGGCAGAGAATTCCCTGCTAGCACCTTCTCTGTGCCTGGGAAGCACAAGTGTTCCCATTGCTTCGCAGAATCGCGTTTGTGCAGAAAACACTAACACTTGTTCAGAAGGAAAGAAAGCACAGAGCCCCACATTTTATGTTGCCCTGGAGAGCTTGCAGAGCACTGGGGAAAGGCAGGCAGAGAATTCCCTGCTAGCACCTTCTCTGTGCCTGGGAAGCACAAGTGTTCCCATTGCTTCGCAGAATCGCGTTTGTGCAGAAAACACTAACACTTGTTCAGAAGGAAAGAAAGCACAGAGCCCCACATTTTAGGTTGCCCTGGAGAGCTTGCAGAGCACTGGGGAAAGGCAGGCAGAGAATTCTCTGCTAGCACCTTCTCTGTGCCTGGGAAGCACAAGTGTTCCCATTGCTTCGCAGAATCGCGTTTGTGCAGAAAACACTAACACTTGTTCAGAAGGAAAGAAAGTACAGAGCCCCAGATTTTCTGTTGCCCTGGAGAGCTTGCAGAGCACTGGGGAAAGGCAGGCAGAGAATTCCCTGCTAGCACCTTCTCTGTGCCTGGGAAGCACAAGTGTTCACATTGCTTCGCAGAATCGCGTTTGTGCAGAAAACACTGACACTTGTTCAGAAGGAAAGAAAGCACAGAGCCCCACATTTTATGTTGCCCTGGAGAGCTTGCAGAGCACTGGGGAAAGGCAGGCAGAGAATTCCCTGCTAGCACCTTCTCTGTGCCTGGGAAGCACAAGTGTTCCCATTGCTTCGCAGAATCGCGTTTGTGCAGAAAACACTAACACTTGTTCAGAAGGAAAGAAAGCACAGAGCCCCAGATTTTATGTTGCCCTGGAGAGCTTGCAGAGCACTGGGGAAAGGCAGGCAGAGAATTCCCTGCTAGCACCTTCTCTGTGCCTGGGAAGCACAAGTGTTCCCATTGCTTCGCAGAATCGCGTTTGTGCAGAAAACACTAACACTTGTTCAGAAGGAAAGAAAGCACAGAGCCCCAGATTTTATGTTGCCCTGGAGAGCTTGCAGAGCACTGGGGAAAGGCAGGCAGAGAATTCCCTGCTAGCACCTTCTCTGTGCCTGGGAAGGAGAAGTGTTCCCATTGCTTCGCAGAATCGCGTTTGTGCAGAAAACACTAACACTTGTTCAGAAGGAAAGAAAGCACAGAGCCCCACATTTTATGTTGCCCTGGAGAGCTTGCAGAGCACTGGGGAAAGGCAGGCAGAGAATTCCCTGCTAGCACCTTCTCTGTGCCTGGGAAGCACAAGTGTTCCCATTGCTTCGCAGAATCGCGTTTGTGCAGAAAACACTAACACTTGTTCAGAAGGAAAGAAAGCACAGAGCCCCACATTTTATGTTGCCCTGGAGAGCTTGCAGAGCACTGGGGAAAGGCAGGCAGAGAATTCCCTGCTAGCACCTTCTCTGTGCCTGGGAAGCACAAGTGTTCCCATTGCTTCGCAGAATCGCGTTTGTGCAGAAAACACTGACACGTGTTCAGAAGGAAAGAAAGCACAGAGCCCCACATTTTATGTTGCCCTGGAGAGCTTGCAGAGCACTGGGGAAAGGCAGGCAGAGAATTCCCTGCTAGCACCTTCTCTGTGCCTGGGAAGCACAAGTGTTCACATTGCTTCGCAGAATCGCGTTTGTGCAGAAAACACTGACACGTGTTCAGAAGGAAAGAAAGCACAGAGCCCCACATTTTATGTTGCCCTGGAGAGCTTGCAGAGCACTGGGGAAAGGCAGGCAGAGAATTCCCTGCTAGCACCTTCTCTGTGCCTGGGAAGCACAAGTGTTCACATTGCTTCGCAGAATCGCGTTTGTGCAGAAAACACTAACACTTGTTCAGAAGGAAAGAAAGCACAGAGCCCCAGATTTTATGTTGCCCTGGAGAGCTTGCAGAGCACTGGGGAAAGGCAGGCAGAGAATTCCCTGCTAGCACCTTCTCTGTGCCTGGGAAGCACAAGTGTTCACATTGCTTCGCAGAATCGCGTTTGTGCAGAAAACACTGACACGTGTTCAGAAGGAAAGAAAGCACAGAGCCCCACATTTTATGTTGCCCTGGAGAGCTTGCAGAGCACTGGGGAAAGGCAGGCAGAGAATTCCCTGCTAGCACCTTCTCTGTGCCTGGGAAGCACAATTGTTCCCATTGCTTCGCAGAATCGCGTTTGTGCAGAAAACACTAACACTTGTTCAGAAGGAAAGAAAGCACAGAGCCCCAGATTTTATGTTGCCCTGGAGAGCTTGCAGAGCACTGGGGAAAGGCAGGCAGAGAATTCCCTGCTAGCACCTTCTCTGTGCCTGGGAAGCACAAGTGTTCCCATTGCTTCGCAGAATCGCGTTTGTGCAGAAAACACTGACACGTGTTCAGAAGGAAAGAAAGCACAGAGCCCCAGATTTTATGTTGCCCTGGAGAGCTTGCAGAGCACTGGGGAAAGGCAGGCAGAGAATTCCCTGCTAGCACCTTCTCTGTGCCTGGGAAGGAGAAGTGTTCCCATTGCTTCGCAGAATCGCGTTTGTGCAGAAAACACTAACACTTGTTCAGAAGGAAAGAAAGCACAGAGCCCCAGATTTTATGTTGCCCTGGAGAGCTTGCAGAGCACTGGGGAAAGGCAGGCAGAGAATTCCCTGCTAGCACCTTCTCTGTGCCTGGGAAGCACAAGTGTTCCCATTGCTTCGCAGAATCGCGTTTGTGCAGAAAACACTAACACGTGTTCAGAAGGAAAGAAAGCACAGAGCCCCAGATTTTATGTTGCCCTGGAGAGCTTGCAGAGCACTGGGGAAAGGCAGGCAGAGAATTCCCTGCTAGCACCTTCTCTGTGCCTGGGAAGCACAAGTGTTCCCATTGCTTCGCAGAATCGCGTTTGTGCAGAAAACACTAACACTTGTTCAGAAGGAAAGAAAGCACAGAGCCCCACATTTTCTGTTGCCCTGGAGAGCTTGCAGAGCACTGGGGAAAGGCAGGCAGAGAATTCCCTGCTAGCACCTTCTCTGTGCCTGGGAAGCACAAGTGTTCCCATTGCTTCGCAGAATCGCGTTTGTGCAGAAAACACTAACACTTGTTCAGAAGGAAAGAAAGCACAGAGCCCCAGATTTTATGTTGCCCTGGAGAGCTTGCAGAGCACTGGGGAAAGGCAGGCAGAGAATTCCCTGCTAGCACCTTCTCTGTGCCTGGGAAGCACAAGTGTTCCCATTGCTTCGCAGAATCGCGTTTGTGCAGAAAACACTAACACTTGTTCAGAAGGAAAGAAAGCACAGAGCCCCAGATTTTAGGTTGCCCTGGAGAGCTTGCAGAGCACTGGGGAAAGGCAGGCAGAGAATTCCCTGCTAGCACCTTCTCTGTGCCTGGGAAGGAGAAGTGTTCCCATTGCTTCGCAGAATCGCGTTTGTGCAGAAAACACTAACACTTGTTCAGAAGGAAAGAAAGCACAGAGCCCCAGATTTTCTGTTGCCCTGGAGAGCTTGCAGAGCACTGGGGAAAGGCAGGCAGAGAATTCCCTGCTAGCACCTTCTCTGTGCCTGGGAAGCACAAGTGTTCCCATTGCTTCGCAGAATCGCGTTTGTGCAGAAAACACTGACACGTGTTCAGAAGGAAAGAAAGCACAGAGCCCCAGATTTTCTGTTGCCCTGGAGAGCTTGCAGAGCACTGGGGAAAGGCAGGCAGAGAATTCCCTGCTAGCACCTTCTCTGTGCCTGGGAAGCACAAGTGTTCCCATTGCTTCGCAGAATCGCGTTTGTGCAGAAAACACTAACACTTGTTCAGAAGGAAAGAAAGCACAGAGCCCCACATTTTATGTTGCCCTGGAGAGCTTGCAGAGCACTGGGGAAAGGCAGGCAGAGAATTCCCTGCTAGCACCTTCTCTGTGCCTGGGAAGGAGAAGTGTTCCCATTGCTTCGCAGAATCGCGTTTGTGCAGAAAACACTAACACTTGTTCAGAAGGAAAGAAAGCACAGAGCCCCACATTTTCTGTTGCCCTGGAGAGCTTGCAGAGCACTGGGGAAAGGCAGGCAGAGAATTCCCTGCTAGCACCTTCTCTGTGCCTGGGAAGCACAAGTGTTCCCATTGCTTCGCAGAATCGCGTTTGTGCAGAAAACACTAACACTTGTTCAGAAGGAAAGAAAGCACAGAGCCCCAGATTTTATGTTGCCCTGGAGAGCTTGCAGAGCACTGGGGAAAGGCAGGCAGAGAATTCCCTGCTAGCACCTTCTCTGTGCCTGGGAAGCACAAGTGTTCCCATTGCTTCGCAGAATCGCGTTTGTGCAGAAAACACTAACACTTGTGCAGAAGGAAAGAAAGCACAGAGCCCCAGATTTTATGTTGCCCTGGAGAGCTTGCAGAGCACTGGGGAAAGGCAGGCAGAGAATTCCCTGCTAGCACCTTCTCTGTGCCTGGGAAGCACAAGTGTTCCCATTGCTTCGCAGAATCGCGTTTGTGCAGAAAACACTAACACTTGTTCAGAAGGAAAGAAAGCACAGAGCCCCAGATTTTATGTTGCCCTGGAGAGCTTGCAGAGCACTGGGGAAAGGCAGGCAGAGAATTCCCTGCTAGCACCTTCTCTGTGCCTGGGAAGCACAAGTGTTCCCATTGCTTCGCAGAATCGCGTTTGTGCAGAAAACACTAACACTTGTTCAGAAGGAAAGAAAGCACAGAGCCCCACATTTTCTGTTGCCCTGGAGAGCTTGCAGAGCACTGGGGAAAGGCAGGCAGAGAATTCCCTGCTAGCACCTTCTCTGTGCCTGGGAAGC
Source organism: Strix occidentalis (assembly GCA_030819815.1). Taxonomy (NCBI): domain Eukaryota; kingdom Metazoa; phylum Chordata; class Aves; order Strigiformes; family Strigidae; genus Strix; species Strix occidentalis. Next base: position 295,760 of record JASWHU010000059.1, on the reverse strand, counting down.
ACAAGTGTTCCCATTGCTTCGCAGAATCGCGTTTGTGCAGAAAACACTAACACTTGTTCAGAAGGAAAGAAAGCACAGAGCCCCAGATTTTATGTTGCCCTGGAGAGCTTGCAGAGCACTGGGGAAAGGCAGGCAGAGAATTCCCTGCTAGCACCTTCTCTGTGCCTGGGAAGCACAAGTGTTCCCATTGCTTCGCAGAATCGCGTTTGTGCAGAAAACACTAACACTTGTTCAGAAGGAAAGAAAGCACAGAGCCCCAGATTTTAGGTTGCCCTGGAGAGCTTGCAGAGCACTGGGGAAAGGCAGGCAGAGAATTCCCTGCTAGCACCTTCTCTGTGCCTGGGAAGCACAAGTGTTCCCATTGCTTCGCTGAATCGCGTTTGTGCAGAAAACACTAACACTTGTTCAGAAGGAAAGAAAGCACAGAGCCCCAGATTTTATGTTGCCCTGGAGAGCTTGCAGAGCACTGGGGAAAGGCAGGCAGAGAATTCCCTGCTAGCACCTTCTCTGTGCCTGGGAAGCACAAGTGTTCCCATTGCTTCGCAGAATCGCGTTTGTGCAGAAAACACTGACACGTGTTCAGAAGGAAAGAAAGCACAGAGCCCCACATTTTATGTTGCCCTGGAGAGCTTGCAGAGCACTGGGGAAAGGCAGGCAGAGAATTCCCTGCTAGCACCTTCTCTGTGCCTGGGAAGCACAAGTGTTCCCATTGCTTCGCAGAATCGCGTTTGTGCAGAAAACACTAACACTTGTTCAGAAGGAAAGAAAGTACAGTGCCCCAGATTTTCTGTTGCCCTGGAGAGCTTGCAGAGCACTGGGGAAAGGCAGGCAGAGAATTCCCTGCTAGCACCTTCTCTGTGCCTGGGAAGCACAAGTGTTCACATTGCTTCGCAGATTCGCGTTTGTGCAGAAAACACTAACACTTGTTCAGAAGGAAAGAAAGCACAGAGCCCCAGATTTTCTGTTGCCCTGGAGAGCTTGCAGAGCACTGGGGAAAGGCAGGCAGAGAATTCCCTGCTAGCACCTTCTCTGTGCCTGGGAAGCACAAGTGTTCCCATTGCTTCGCAGAATCGCGTTTGTGCAGAAAACACTGACACGTGTTCAGAAGGAAAGAAAGCACAGAGCCCCAGATTTTCTGTTGCCCTGGAGAGCTTGCAGAGCACTGGGGAAAGGCAGGCAGAGAATTCCCTGCTAGCACCTTCTCTGTGCCTGGGAGGCACAAGTGTTCACATTGCTTCGCAGAATCGCGTTTGTGCAGAAAACACTAACACTTGTTCAGAAGGAAAGAAAGCACAGAGCCCCAGATTTTATGTTGCCCTGGAGAGCTTGCAGAGCACTGGGGAAAGGCAGGCAGAGAATTCCCTGCTAGCACCTTCTCTGTGCCTGGGAAGCACAAGTGTTCCCATTGCTTCGCAGAATCGCGTTTGTGCAGAAAACACTAACACTTGTTCAGAAGGAAAGAAAGCACAGAGCCCCAGATTTTATGTTGCCCTGGAGAGCTTGCAGAGCACTGGGGAAAGGCAGGCAGAGAATTCCCTGCTAGCACCTTCTCTGTGCCTGGGAAGCACAAGTGTTCCCATTGCTTCGCAGAATCGCGTTTGTGCAGAAAACACTGACACGTGTTCAGAAGGAAAGAAAGCACAGAGCCCCACATTTTATGTTGCCCTGGAGAGCTTGCAGAGCACTGGGGAAAGGCAGGCAGAGAATTCCCTGCTAGCACCTTCTCTGTGCCTGGGAAGGAGAAGTGTTCCCATTGCTTCGCAGAATCGCGTTTGTGCAGAAAACACTAACACTTGTTCAGAAGGAAAGAAAGTACAGTGCCCCAGATTTTCTGTTGCCCTGGAGAGCTTGCAGAGCACTGGGGAAAGGCAGGCAGAGAATTCCCTGCTAGCACCTTCTCTGTGCCTGGGAAGCACAAGTGTTCCCATTGCTTCGCAGAATCGCGTTTGTGCAGAAAACACTGACACTTGTTCAGAAGGAAAGAAAGCACAGAGCCCCAGATTTTCTGTTGCCCTGGAGAGCTTGCAGAGCACTGGGGAAAGGCAGGCAGAGAATTCCCTGCTAGCACCTTCTCTGTGCCTGGGAAGCACAAGTGTTCCCATTGCTTCGCAGAATCGCGTTTGTGCAGAAAACACTAACACTTGTTCAGAAGGAAAGAAAGCACAGAGCCCCAGATTTTATGTTGCCCTGGAGAGCTTGCAGAGCACTGGGGAAAGGCAGGCAGAGAATTCCCTGCTAGCACCTTCTCTGTGCCTGGGAAGCACAAGTGTTCCCATTGCTTCGCAGAATCGCGTTTGTGCAGAAAACACTAACACTTGTTCAGAAGGAAAGAAAGCACAGAGCCCCAGATTTTATGTTGCCCTGGAGAGCTTGCAGAGCACTGGGGAAAGGCAGGCAGAGAATTCCCTGCTAGCACCTTCTCTGTGCCTGGGAAGCACAAGTGTTCCCATTGCTTCGCAGAATCGCGTTTGTGCAGAAAACACTAACACTTGTTCAGAAGGAAAGAAAGCACAGAGCCCCACATTTTATGTTGCCCTGGAGAGCTTGCAGAGCACTGGGGAAAGGCAGGCAGAGAATTCCCTGCTAGCACCTTCTCTGTGCCTGGGAAGGAGAAGTGTTCCCATTGCTTCGCAGAATCGCGTTTGTGCAGAAAACACTAACACTTGTTCAGAAGGAAAGAAAGCAGAGAGCCCCAGATTTTCTGTTGCCCTGGAGAGCTTGCAGAGCACTGGGGAAAGGCAGGCAGAGAATTCCCTGCTAGCACCTTCTCTGTGCCTGGGAAGGAGAAGTGTTCCCATTGCTTCGCAGAATCGCGTTTGTGCAGAAAACACTAACACTTGTTCAGAAGGAAAGAAAGCACAGAGCCCCACATTTTATGTTGCGCTGGAGAGCTTGCAGAGCACTGGGGAAAGGCAGGCAGAGAATTCCCTGCTAGCACCTTCTCTGTGCCTGGGAAGCACAAGTGTTCCCATTGCTTCGCAGAATCGCGTTTGTGCAGAAAACACTGACACGTGTTCAGAAGGAAAGAAAGCACAGAGCCCCAGATTTTCTGTTGCCCTGGAGAGCTTGCAGAGCACTGGGGAAAGGCAGGCAGAGAATTCCCTGCTAGCACCTTCTCTGTGCCTGGGAAGCACAAGTGTTCCCATTGCTTCGCAGAATCGCGTTTGTGCAGAAAACACTGACACGTGTTCAGAAGGAAAGAAAGCACAGAGCCCCACATTTTATGTTGCCCTGGAGAGCTTGCAGAGCACTGGGGAAAGGCAGGCAGAGAATTCCCTGCTAGCACCTTCTCTGTGCCTGGGAAGCACAAGTGTTCCCATTGCTTCGCAGAATCGCGTTTGTGCAGAAAACACTAACACTTGTTCAGAAGGAAAGAAAGCACAGAGCCCCAGATTTTCTGTTGCCCTGGAGAGCTTGCAGAGCACTGGGGAAAGGCAGGCAGAGAATTCCCTGCTAGCACCTTCTCTGTGCCTGGGAAGCACAAGTGTTCCCATTGCTTCGCAGAATCGCGTTTGTGCAGAAAACACTGACACGTGTTCAGAAGGAAAGAAAGCACAGAGCCCCAGATTTTATGTTGCCCTGGAGAGCTTGCAGAGCACTGGGGAAAGGCAGGCAGAGAATTCCCTGCTAGCACCTTCTCTGTGCCTGGGAAGCACAAGTGTTCCCATTGCTTCGCAGAATCGCGTTTGTGCAGAAAACACTAACACTTGTTCAGAAGGAAAGAAAGCACAGAGCCCCAGATTTTATGTTGCCCTGGAGAGCTTGCAGAGCACTGGGGAAAGGCAGGCAGAGAATTCCCTGCTAGCACCTTCTCTGTGCCTGGGAAGCACAAGTGTTCCCATTGCTTCGCAGAATCGCGTTTGTGCAGAAAACACTAACACTTGTTCAGAAGGAAAGAAAGCACAGAGCCCCAGATTTTATGTTGCCCTGGAGAGCTTGCAGAGCACTGGGGAAAGGCAGGCAGAGAATTCTCTGCTAGCACCTTCTCTGTGCCTGGGAAGCACAAGTGTTCCCATTGCTTCGCAGAATCGCGTTTGTGCAGAAAACACTAACACTTGTTCAGAAGGAAAGAAAGTACAGAGCCCCAGATTTTCTGTTGCCCTGGAGAGCTTGCAGAGCACTGGGGAAAGGCAGGCAGAGAATTCCCTGCTAGCACCTTCTCTGTGCCTGGGAAGCACAAGTGTTCACATTGCTTCGCAGAATCGCGTTTGTGCAGAAAACACTGACACTTGTTCAGAAGGAAAGAAAGCACAGAGCCCCACATTTTCTGTTGCCCTGGAGAGCTTGCAGAGCACTGGGGAAAGGCAGGCAGAGAATTCCCTGCTAGCACCTTCTCTGTGCCTGGGAAGCACAAGTGTTCCCATTGCTTCGCAGAATCGCGTTTGTGCAGAAAACACTAACACTTGTTCAGAAGGAAAGAAAGCACAGAGCCCCAGATTTTATGTTGCCCTGGAGAGCTTGCAGAGCACTGGGGAAAGGCAGGCAGAGAATTCCCTGCTAGCACCTTCTCTGTGCCTGGGAAGCACAAGTGTTCCCATTGCTTCGCAGAATCGCGTTTGTGCAGAAAACACTAACACTTGTTCAGAAGGAAAGAAAGCACAGAGCCCCAGATTTTATGTTGCCCTGGAGAGCTTGCAGAGCACTGGGGAAAGGCAGGCAGAGAATTCCCTGCTAGCACCTTCTCTGTGCCTGGGAAGCACAAGTGTTCCCATTGCTTCGCAGAATCGCGTTTGTGCAGAAAACACTGACACGTGTTCAGAAGGAAAGAAAGCACAGAGCCCCACATTTTATGTTGCCCTGGAGAGCTTGCAGAGCACTGGGGAAAGGCAGGCAGAGAATTCCCTGCTAGCACCTTCTCTGTGCCTGGGAAGCACAAGTGTTCACATTGCTTCGCAGAATCGCGTTTGTGCAGAAAACACTGACACGTGTTCAGAAGGAAAGAAAGCACAGAGCCCCAGATTTTATGTTGCCCTGGAGAGCTTGCAGAGCACTGGGGAAAGGCAGGCAGAGAATTCCCTGCTAGCACCTTCTCTGTGCCTGGGAAGCACAAGTGTTCACATTGCTTCGCAGAATCGCGTTTGTGCAGAAAACACTAACACTTGTTCAGAAGGAAAGAAAGCACAGAGCCCCAGATTTTATGTTGCCCTGGAGAGCTTGCAGAGCAGTGGGGAAAGGCAGGCAGAGAATTCCCTGCTAGCACCTTCTCTGTGCCTGGGAAGCACAAGTGTTCACATTGCTTCGCAGAATCGCGTTTGTGCAGAAAACACTGACACGTGTTCAGAAGGAAAGAAAGCACAGAGCCCCACATTTTATGTTGCCCTGGAGAGCTTGCAGAGCACTGGGGAAAGGCAGGCAGAGAATTCCCTGCTAGCACCTTCTCTGTGCCTGGGAAGCACAAGTGTTCCCATTGCTTCGCAGAATCGCGTTTGTGCAGAAAACACTAACACTTGTTCAGAAGGAAAGAAAGCACAGAGCCCCACATTTTATGTTGCCCTGGAGAGCTTGCAGAGCACTGGGGAAAGGCAGGCAGAGAATTCCCTGCTAGCACCTTCTCTGTGCCTGGGAAGCACAAGTGTTCACATTGCTTCGCAGAATCGCGTTTGTGCAGAAAACACTGACACGTGTTCAGAAGGAAAGAAAGCACAGAGCCCCAGATTTTATGTTGCCCTGGAGAGCTTGCAGAGCACTGGGGAAAGGCAGGCAGAGAATTCCCTGCTAGCACCTTCTCTGTGCCTGGGAAGCACAAGTGTTCCCATTGCTTCGCAGAATCGCGTTTGTGCAGAAAACACTAACACTTGTTCAGAAGGAAAGAAAGCACAGAGCCCCACATTTTATGTTGCGCTGGAGAGCTTGCAGAGCACTGGGGAAAGGCAGGCAGAGAATTCCCTGCTAGCACCTTCTCTGTGCCTGGGAAGCACAAGTGTTCCCATTGCTTCGCAGAATCGCGTTTGTGCAGAAAACACTGACACGTGTTCAGAAGGAAAGAAAGCACAGAGCCCCAGATTTTATGTTGCCCTGGAGAGCTTGCAGAGCACTGGGGAAAGGCAGGCAGAGAATTCCCTGCTAGCACCTTCTCTGTGCCTGGGAAGCACAAGTGTTCACATTGCTTCGCAGAATCGCGTTTGTGCAGAAAACACTGACACGTGTTCAGAAGGAAAGAAAGCACAGAGCCCCACATTTTATGTTGCCCTGGAGAGCTTGCAGAGCACTGGGGAAAGGCAGGCAGAGAATTCCCTGCTAGCACCTTCTCTGTGCCTGGGAAGCACAAGTGTTCCCATTGCTTCGCAGAATCGCGTTTGTGCAGAAAACACTAACACTTGTTCAGAAGGAAAGAAAGCACAGAGCCCCAGATTTTATGTTGCCCTGGAGAGCTTGCAGAGCACTGGGGAAAGGCAGGCAGAGAATTCCCTGCTAGCACCTTCTCTGTGCCTGGGAAGGAGAAGTGTTCCCATTGCTTCGCAGAATCGCGTTTGTGCAGAAAACACTGACACGTGTTCAGAAGGAAAGAAAGCACAGAGCCCCACATTTTATGTTGCCCTGGAGAGCTTGCAGAGCACTGGGGAAAGGCAGGCAGAGAATTCCCTGCTAGCACCTTCTCTGTGCCTGGGAAGCACAAGTGTTCCCATTGCTTCGCAGAATCGCGTTTGTGCAGAAAACACTAACACTTGTTCAGAAGGAAAGAAAGCACAGAGCCCCAGATTTTATGTTGCCCTGGAGAGCTTGCAGAGCACTGGGGAAAGGCAGGCAGAGAATTCCCTGCTAGCACCTTCTCTGTGCCTGGGAAGCACAAGTGTTCCCATTGCTTCGCAGAATCGCGTTTGTGCAGAAAACACTGACACGTGTTCAGAAGGAAAGAAAGCACAGAGCCCCAGATTTTATGTTGCCCTGGAGAGCTTGCAGAGCACTGGGGAAAGGCAGGCAGAGAATTCCCTGCTAGCACCTTCTCTGTGCCTGGGAAGGAGAAGTGTTCCCATTGCTTCGCAGAATCGCGTTTGTGCAGAAAACACTAACACTTGTTCAGAAGGAAAGAAAGCACAGAGCCCCACATTTTATGTTGCGCTGGAGAGCTTGCAGAGCACTGGGGAAAGGCAGGCAGAGAATTCCCTGCTAGCACCTTCTCTGTGCCTGGGAAGCACAAGTGTTCCCATTGCTTCGCAGAATCGCGTTTGTGCAGAAAACACTAACACTTGTTCAGAAGGAAAGAAAGCACAGAGCCCCAGATTTTATGTTGCCCTGGAGAGCTTGCAGAGCACTGGGGAAAGGCAGGCAGAGAATTCTCTGCTAGCACCTTCTCTGTGCCTGGGAAGCACAAGTGTTCCCATTGCTTCGCAGAATCGCGTTTGTGCAGAAAACACTAACACTTGTTCAGAAGGAAAGAAAGTACAGAGCCCCAGATTTTCTGTTGCCCTGGAGAGCTTGCAGAGCACTGGGGAAAGGCAGGCAGAGAATTCCCTGCTAGCACCTTCTCTGTGCCTGGGAAGCACAAGTGTTCACATTGCTTCGCAGAATCGCGTTTGTGCAGAAAACACTGACACTTGTTCAGAAGGAAAGAAAGCACAGAGCCCCACATTTTATGTTGCCCTGGAGAGCTTGCAGAGCACTGGGGAAAGGCAGGCAGAGAATTCCCTGCTAGCACCTTCTCTGTGCCTGGGAAGCACAAGTGTTCCCATTGCTTCGCAGAATCGCGTTTGTGCAGAAAACACTAACACTTGTTCAGAAGGAAAGAAAGCACAGAGCCCCACATTTTATGTTGCCCTGGAGAGCTTGCAGAGCACTGGGGAAAGGCAGGCAGAGAATTCCCTGCTAGCACCTTCTCTGTGCCTGGGAAGCACAAGTGTTCCCATTGCTTCGCAGAATCGCGTTTGTGCAGAAAACACTAACACTTGTTCAGAAGGAAAGAAAGCACAGAGCCCCAGATTTTATGTTGCCCTGGAGAGCTTGCAGAGCACTGGGGAAAGGCAGGCAGAGAATTCCCTGCTAGCACCTTCTCTGTGCCTGGGAAGGAGAAGTGTTCCCATTGCTTCGCAGAATCGCGTTTGTGCAGAAAACACTAACACTTGTTCAGAAGGAAAGAAAGCACAGAGCCCCAGATTTTATGTTGCCCTGGAGAGCTTGCAGAGCACTGGGGAAAGGCAGGCAGAGAATTCCCTGCTAGCACCTTCTCTGTGCCTGGGAAGCACAAGTGTTCCCATTGCTTCGCAGAATCGCGTTTGTGCAGAAAACACTAACACTTGTTCAGAAGGAAAGAAAGCACAGAGCCCCACATTTTATGTTGCCCTGGAGAGCTTGCAGAGCACTGGGGAAAGGCAGGCAGAGAATTCCCTGCTAGCACCTTCTCTGTGCCTGGGAAGCACAAGTGTTCACATTGCTTCGCAGAATCGCGTTTGTGCAGAAAACACTGACACGTGTTCAGAAGGAAAGAAAGCACAGAGCCCCACATTTTATGTTGCCCTGGAGAGCTTGCAGAGCACTGGGGAAAGGCAGGCAGAGAATTCCCTGCTAGCACCTTCTCTGTGCCTGGGAAGCACAAGTGTTCACATTGCTTCGCAGAATCGCGTTTGTGCAGAAAACACTAACACTTGTTCAGAAGGAAAGAAAGCACAGAGCCCCAGATTTTATGTTGCCCTGGAGAGCTTGCAGAGCACTGGGGAAAGGCAGGCAGAGAATTCCCTGCTAGCACCTTCTCTGTGCCTGGGAAGCACAAGTGTTCACATTGCTTCGCAGAATCACGTTTGTGCAGAAAACACTGACACGTGTTCAGAAGGAAAGAAAGCACAGAGCCCCACATTTTATGTTGCCCTGGAGAGCTTGCAGAGCACTGGGGAAAGGCAGGCAGAGAATTCCCTGCTAGCACCTTCCCTGTGCCTGGGAAGCACAAGTGTTCCCATTGCTTCGCAGAATCGCGTTTGTGCAGAAAACACTGACACTTGTTCAGAAGGAAAGAAAGCACAGAGCCCCAGATTTTCTGTTGCCCTGGAGAGCTTGCAGAGCACTGGGGAAAGGCAGGCAGAGAATTCCCTGCTAGCACCTTCTCTGTGCCTGGGAAGCACAAGTGTTCCCATTGCTTCGCAGAATCGCGTTTGTGCAGAAAACACTAACACTTGTTCAGAAGGAAAGAAAGCACAGAGCCCCAGATTTTATGTTGCCCTGGAGAGCTTGCAGAGCACTGGGGAAAGGCAGGCAGAGAATTCCCTGCTAGCACCTTCTCTGTGCCTGGGAAGCACAAGTGTTCCCATTGCTTCGCAGAATCGCGTTTGTGCAGAAAACACTAACACTTGTTCAGAAGGAAAGAAAGCACAGAGCCCCAGATTTTCTGTTGCCCTGGAGAGCTTGCAGAGCACTGGGGAAAGGCAGGCAGAGAATTCCCTGCTGTCACCTTCTCTGTGCCTGGGAAGCACAAGTGTTCACATTGCTTCGCAGAATCGCGTTTGTGCAGAAAACACTGACACGTGTTCAGAAGGAAAGAAAGCACAGAGCCCCACATTTTATGTTGCCCTGGAGAGCTTGCAGAGCACTGGGGAAAGGCAGGCAGAGAATTCCCTGCTAGCACCTTCTCTGTGCCTGGGAAGCACAAGTGTTCACATTGCTTCGCAGAATCGCGTTTGTGCAGAAAACACTAACACTTGTTCAGAAGGAAAGAAAGCACAGAGCCCCAGATTTTATGTTGCCCTGGAGAGCTTGCAGAGCACTGGGGAAAGGCAGGCAGAGAATTCCCTGCTAGCACCTTCTCTGTGCCTGGGAAGCACAAGTGTTCACATTGCTTCGCAGAATCGCGTTTGTGCAGAAAACACTGACACGTGTTCAGAAGGAAAGAAAGCACAGAGCCCCAGATTTTATGTTGCCCTGGAGAGCTTGCAGAGCACTGGGGAAAGGCAGGCAGAGAATTCCCTGCTAGCACCTTCTCTGTGCCTGGGAAGCACAAGTGTTCCCATTGCTTCGCAGAATCGCTTTTGTGCAGAAAACACTAACACTTGTTCAGAAGGAAAGAAAGCACAGAGCCCCAGATTTTCTGTTGCCCTGGAGAGCTTGCAGAGCACTGGGGAAAGGCAGGCAGAGAATTCCCTGCTAGCACCTTCTCTGTGCCTGGGAAGGAGAAGTGTTCCCATTGCTTCGCAGAAGCGCGTTTGTGCAGAAAACACTAACACTTGTTCAGAAGGAAAGAAAGCACAGAGCCCCAGATTTTATGTTGCCCTGGAGAGCTTGCAGAGCACTGGGGAAAGGCAGGCAGAGAATTCCCTGCTAGCACCTTCTCTGTGCCTGGGAAGCACAAGTGTTCCCATTGCTTCGCAGAATCGCGTTTGTGCAGAAAACACTGACAAGTGTTCAGAAGGAAAGAAAGCACAGAGCCCCAGATTTTATGTTGCCCTGGAGAGCTTGCAGAGCACTGGGGAAAGGCAGGCAGAGAATTCCCTGCTAGCACCTTCTCTGTGCCTGGGAAGCACAAGTGTTCACATTGCTTCGCAGAATCGCGTTTGTGCAGAAAACACTGACACGTGTTCAGAAGGAAAGAAAGCACAGAGCCCCACATTTTATGTTGCCCTGGAGAGCTTGCAGAGCACTGGGGAAAGGCAGGCAGAGAATTCCCTGCTAGCACCTTCTCTGTGCCTGGGAAGCACAAGTGTTCCCATTGCTTCGCAGAATCGCGTTTGTGCAGAAAACACTAACACTTGTTCAGAAGGAAAGAAAGCACAGAGCCCCACATTTTATGTTGCCCTGGAGAGCTTGCAGAGCACTGGGGAAAGGCAGGCAGAGAATTCCCTGCTAGCACCTTCTCTGTGCCTGGGAGGCACAAGTGTTCACATTGCTTCGCAGAATCGCGTTAGTGCAGAAAACACTAACACTTGTTCAGAAGGAAAGAAAGCACAGAGCCCCAGATTTTATGTTGCCCTGGAGAGCTTGCAGAGCACTGGGGAAAGGCAGGCAGAGAATTCCCTGCTAGCACCTTCTCTGTGCCTGGGAAGCACAAGTGTTCACATTGCTTCGCAGATTCGCGTTTGTGCAGAAAACACTAACACTTGTTCAGAAGGAAAGAAAGCACAGAGCCCCAGATTTTATGTTGCCCTGCAGAGCTTGCAGAGCACTGGGGAAAGGCAGGCAGAGAATTCCCTGCTAGCACCTTCTCTGTGCCTGGGAAGCACAAGTGTTCCCATTGCTTCGCAGAATCGCGTTTGTGCAGAAAACACTAACACTTGTTCAGAAGGAAAGAAAGCACAGAGCCCCAGATTTTCTGTTGCCCTGGAGAGCTTGCAGAGCACTGGGGAAAGGCAGGCAGAGAATTCCCTGCTAGCACCTTCTCTGTGCCTGGGAAGCACAAGTGTTCCCATTGCTTCGCAGAATCGCGTTTGTGCAGAAAACACTGACACTTGTTCAGAAGGAAAGAAAGCACAGAGCCCCACATTTTATGTTGCCCTGGAGAGCTTGCAGAGCACTGGGGAAAGGCAGGCAGAGAATTCCCTGCTAGCACCTTCTCTGTGCCTGGGAAGCACAAGTGTTCCCATTGCTTCGCAGAATCGCGTTTGTGCAGAAAACACTGACACGTGTTCAGAAGGAAAGAAAGCACAGAGCCCCAGATTTTCTGTTGCCCTGGAGAGCTTGCAGAGCACTGGGGACAGGCAGGCAGAGAATTCCCTGCTAGCACCTTCTCTGTGCCTGGGAAGCACAAGTGTTCACATTGCTTCGCAGAATCGCGTTTGTGCAGAAAACACTGACACGTGTTCAGAAGGAAAGAAAGCACAGAGCCCCAGATTTTATGTTGCCCTGGAGAGCTTGCAGAGCACTGGGGAAAGGCAGGCAGAGAATTCCCTGCTAGCACCTTCTCTGTGCCTGGGAAGCACAAGTGTTCCCATTGCTTCGCAGAATCGCGTTTGTGCAGAAAACACTGACACGTGTTCAGAAGGAAAGAAAGCACAGAGCCCCAGATTTTCTGTTGCCCTGGAGAGCTTGCAGAGCACTGGGGACAGGCAGGCAGAGAATTCCCTGCTAGCACCTTCTCTGTGCCTGGGAAGCACAAGTGTTCACATTGCTTCGCAGAATCGCGTTTGTGCAGAAAACACTGACACTTGTTCAGAAGGAAAGAAAGCACAGAGCCCCACATTTTATGTTGCCCTGGAGAGCTTGCAGAGCACTGGGGAAAGGCAGGCAGAGAATTCCCTGCTAGCACCTTCTCTGTGCCTGGGAAGCACAAGTGTTCACATTGCTTCGCAGAATCGCGTTTGTGCAGAAAACACTAACACTTGTTCAGAAGGAAAGAAAGCACAGAGCCCCAGATTTTCTGTTGCCCTGGAGAGCTTGCAGAGCACTGGGGAAAGGCAGGCAGAGAATTCCCTGCTAGCACCTTCTCTGTGCCTGGGAAGGAGAAGTGTTCCCATTGCTTCGCAGAATCGCGTTTGTGCAGAAAACACTAACACTTGTTCAGAAGGAAAGAAAGCACAGAGCCCCAGATTTTCTGTTGCCCTGGAGAGCTTGCAGAGCACTGGGGAAAGGCAGGCAGAGAATTCCCTGCTAGCACCTTCTCTGTGCCTGGGAAGCACAAGTGTTCCCATTGCTTCGCAGACTCGCGTTTGTGCAGAAAACACTGACACTTGTTCAGAAGGAAAGAAAGCACAGAGCCCCACATTTTATGTTGCCCTGGAGAGCTTGCAGAGCACTGGGGAAAGGCAGGCAGAGAATTCCCTGCTAGCACCTTCTCTGTGCCTGGGAGGCACAAGTGTTCACATTGCTTCGCAGAATCGCGTTAGTGCAGAAAACACTAACACTTGTGCAGAAGGAAAGAAAGCACAGAGCCCCAGATTTTATGTTGCCCTGGAGAGCTTGCAGAGCACTGGGGAAAGGCAGGCAGAGAATTCCCTGCTAGCACCTTCTCTGTGCCTGGGAAGCACAAGTGTTCCCATTGCTTCGCAGAATCGCGTTTGTGCAGAAAACACTAACACTTGTTCAGAAGGAAAGAAAGCACAGAGCCCCAGATTTTATGTTGCCCTGGAGAGCTTGCAGAGCACTGGGGAAAGGCAGGCAGAGAATTCCCTGCTAGCACCTTCTCTGTGCCTGGGAAGCACAAGTGTTCCCATTGCTTCGCAGAATCGCGTTTGTGCAGAAAACACTAACACTTGTTCAGAAGGAAAGAAAGCACAGAGCCCCACATTTTATGTTGCCCTGGAGAGCTTGCAGAGCACTGGGGAAAGGCAGGCAGAGAATTCCCTGCTAGCACCTTCTCTGTGCCTGGGAAGCACAAGTGTTCCCATTGCTTCGCAGAATCGCGTTTGTGCAGAAAACACTAACACTTGTTCAGAAGGAAAGAAAGCACAGAGCCCCACATTTTATGTTGCCCTGGAGAGCTTGCAGAGCACTGGGGAAAGGCAGGCAGAGAATTCCCTGCTAGCACCTTCTCTGTGCCTGGGAAGCACAAGTGTTCCCATTGCTTCGCAGAATCGCGTTTGTGCAGAAAACACTAACACTTGTTCAGAAGGAAAGAAAGTACAGTGCCCCAGATTTTATGTTGCCCTGGAGAGCTTGCAGAGCACTGGGGAAAGGCAGGCAGAGAATTCCCTGCTAGCACCTTCTCTGTGCCTGGGAAGCACAAGTGTTCACATTGCTTCGCAGATTCGCGTTTGTGCAGAAAACACTAACACTTGTTCAGAAGGAAAGAAAGCACAGAGCCCCAGATTTTCTGTTACCCTGGAGAGCTTGCAGAGCACTGGGGAAAGGCAGGCAGAGAATTCCCTGCTAGCACCTTCTCTGTGCCTGGGAAGCACAAGTGTTCACATTGCTTCGCAGAATCGCGTTTGTGCAGAAAACACTGACACGTGTTCAGAAGGAAAGAAAGCACAGAGCCCCAGATTTTCTGTTGCCCTGGAGAGCTTGCAGAGCACTGGGGAAAGGCAGGCAGAGAATTCCCTGCTAGCACCTTCTCTGTGCCTGGGAGGCACAAGTGTTCACATTGCTTCGCAGAATCGCGTTTGTGCAGAAAACACTAACACTTGTTCAGAAGGAAAGAAAGCACAGAGCCCCACATTTTCTGTTGCCCTGGAGAGCTTGCAGAGCACTGGGGAAAGGCAGGCAGAGAATTCCCTGCTAGCACCTTCTCTGTGCCTGGGAGGCACAAGTGTTCACATTGCTTCGCAGAATCGCGTTTGTGCAGAAAACACTAACACTTGTTCAGAAGGAAAGAAAGCACAGAGCCCCACATTTTATGTTGCCCTGGAGAGCTTGCAGAGCACTGGGGAAAGGCAGGCAGAGAATTCCCTGCTAGCACCTTCTCTGTGCCTGGGAAGCACAAGTGTTCCCATTGCTTCGCAGAATCGCGTTTGTGCAGAAAACACTGACACGTGTTCAGAAGGAAAGAAAGCACAGAGCCCCACATTTTCTGTTGCCCTGGAGAGCTTGCAGAGCACTGGGGAAAGGCAGGCAGAGAATTCCCTGCTAGCACCTTCTCTGTGCCTGGGAAGCACAAGTGTTCCCATTGCTTCGCAGAATCGCGTTTGTGCAGAAAACACTAACACTTGTTCAGAAGGAAAGAAAGCACAGAGCCCCAGATTTTATGTTGCCCTGGAGAGCTTGCAGAGCACTGGGGAAAGGCAGGCAGAGAATTCCCTGCTAGCACCTTCTCTGTGCCTGGGAAGCACAAGTGTTCCCATTGCTTCGCAGAATCGCGTTTGTGCAGAAAACACTAACACTTGTTCAGAAGGAAAGAAAGCACAGAGCCCCAGATTTTATGTTGCCCTGGAGAGCTTGCAGAGCACTGGGGAAAGGCAGGCAGAGAATTCCCTGCTAGCACCTTCTCTGTGCCTGGGAAGCACAAGTGTTCCCATTGCTTCGCAGAATCGCGTTTGTGCAGAAAACACTAACACTTGTTCAGAAGGAAAGAAAGCACAGAGCCCCACATTTTATGTTGCCCTGGAGAGCTTGCAGAGCACTGGGGAAAGGCAGGCAGAGAATTCCCTGCTAGCACCTTCTCTGTGCCTGGGAAGCACAAGTGTTCCCATTGCTTCGCAGAATCGCGTTTGTGCAGAAAACACTGACACGTGTTCAGAAGGAAAGAAAGCACAGAGCCCCAGATTTTATGTTGCCCTGGAGAGCTTGCAGAGCACTGGGGAAAGGCAGGCAGAGAATTCCCTGCTAGCACCTTCTCTGTGCCTGGGAAGCACAAGTGTTCCCATTGCTTCGCAGAATCGCGTTTGTGCAGAAAACACTAACACTTGTTCAGAAGGAAAGAAAGCACAGAGCCCCACATTTTATGTTGGCCTGGAGAGCTTGCAGAGCACTGGGGAAAGGCAGGCAGAGAATTCCCTGCTAGCACCTTCTCTGTGCCTGGGAAGCACAAGTGTTCCCATTGCTTCGCAGAATCGCGTTTGTGCAGAAAACACTAACACTTGTTCAGAAGGAAAGAAAGTACAGAGCCCCAGATTTTCTGTTGCCCTGGAGAGCTTGCAGAGCACTGGGGAAAGGCAGGCAGAGAATTCCCTGCTAGCACCTTCTCTGTGCCTGGGAAGCACAAGTGTTCACATTGCTTCGCAGAATCGCGTTTGTGCAGAAAACACTGACACTTGTTCAGAAGGAAAGAAAGCACAGAGCCCCACATTTTATGTTGCCCTGGAGAGCTTGCAGAGCACTGGGGAAAGGCAGGCAGAGAATTCCCTGCTAGCACCTTCTCTGTGCCTGGGAAGCACAAGTGTTCCCATTGCTTCGCAGAATCGCGTTTGTGCAGAAAACACTAACACTTGTTCAGAAGGAAAGAAAGCACAGAGCCCCAGATTTTATGTTGCCCTGGAGAGCTTGCAGAGCACTGGGGAAAGGCAGGCAGAGAATTCCCTGCTAGCACCTTCTCTGTGCCTGGGAAGCACAAGTGTTCCCATTGCTTCGCAGAATCGCGTTTGTGCAGAAAACACTAACACTTGTTCAGAAGGAAAGAAAGCACAGAGCCCCACATTTTATGTTGCCCTGGAGAGCTTGCAGAGCACTGGGGAAAGGCAGGCAGAGAATTCCCTGCTAGCACCTTCTCTGTGCCTGGGAAGCACAAGTGTTCCCATTGCTTCGCAGAATCGCGTTTGTGCAGAAAACACTAACACTTGTTCAGAAGGAAAGAAAGCACAGAGCCCCAGATTTTATGTTGCCCTGGAGAGCTTGCAGAGCACTGGGGAAAGGCAGGCAGAGAATTCCCTGCTAGCACCTTCTCTGTGCCTGGGAAGCACAAGTGTTCCCATTGCTTCGCAGAATCGCGTTTGTGCAGAAAACACTAACACTTGTTCAGAAGGAAAGAAAGCACAGAGCCCCAGATTTTATGTTGCCCTGGAGAGCTTGCAGAGCACTGGGGAAAGGCAGGCAGAGAATTCCCTGCTAGCACCTTCTCTGTGCCTGGGAAGCACAAGTGTTCACATTGCTTCGCAGAATCGCGTTTGTGCAGAAAACACTGACACGTGTTCAGAAGGAAAGAAAGCACAGAGCCCCACATTTTATGTTGCCCTGGAGAGCTTGCAGAGCACTGGGGAAAGGCAGGCAGAGAATTCCCTGCTAGCACCTTCTCTGTGCCTGGGAAGCACAAGTGTTCACATTGCTTCGCAGAATCGCGTTTGTGCAGAAAACACTGACACGTGTTCAGAAGGAAAGAAAGCACAGAGCCCCACATTTTATGTTGCCCTGGAGAGCTTGCAGAGCACTGGGGAAAGGCAGGCAGAGAATTCCCTGCTAGCACCTTCTCTGTGCCTGGGAAGCACAAGTGTTCCCATTGCTTCGCAGAATCGCGTTTGTGCAGAAAACACTAACACTTGTTCAGAAGGAAAGAAAGCACAGAGCCCCAGATTTTATGTTGCCCTGGAGAGCTTGCAGAGCACTGGGGAAAGGCAGGCAGAGAATTCCCTGCTAGCACCTTCTCTGTGCCTGGGAAGCACAAGTGTTCACATTGCTTCGCAGAATCGCGTTTGTGCAGAAAACACTGACACGTGTTCAGAAGGAAAGAAAGCACAGAGCCCCACATTTTATGTTGCCCTGGAGAGCTTGCAGAGCACTGGGGAAAGGCAGGCAGAGAATTCCCTGCTAGCACCTTCTCTGTGCCTGGGAAGCACAAGTGTTCCCATTGCTTCGCAGAATCGCGTTTGTGCAGAAAACACTAACACTTGTTCAGAAGGAAAGAAAGCACAGAGCCCCAGATTTTATGTTGCCCTGGAGAGCTTGCAGAGCACTGGGGAAAGGCAGGCAGAGAATTCCCTGCTAGCACCTTCTCTGTGCCTGGGAAGCACAAGTGTTCCCATTGCTTCGCAGAATCGCGTTTGTGCAGAAAACACTAACACTTGTTCAGAAGGAAAGAAAGCACAGAGCCCCAGATTTTATGTTGCCCTGGAGAGCTTGCAGAGCACTGGGGAAAGGCAGGCAGAGAATTCTCTGCTAGCACCTTCTCTGTGCCTGGGAAGCACAAGTGTTCCCATTGCTTCGCAGAATCGCGTTTGTGCAGAAAACACTAACACTTGTTCAGAAGGAAAGAAAGTACAGAGCCCCACATTTTATGTTGCCCTGGAGAGCTTGCAGAGCACTGGGGAAAGGCAGGCAGAGAATTCCCTGCTAGCACCTTCTCTGTGCCTGGGAAGCACAAGTGTTCACATTGCTTCGCAGAATCGCGTTTGTGCAGAAAACACTGACACTTGTTCAGAAGGAAAGAAAGCACAGAGCCCCACATTTTCTGTTGCCCTGGAGAGCTTGCAGAGCACTGGGGAAAGGCAGGCAGAGAATTCCCTGCTAGCACCTTCTCTGTGCCTGGGAAGCACAAGTGTTCCCATTGCTTCGCAGAATCGCGTTTGTGCAGAAAACACTAACACTTGTTCAGAAGGAAAGAAAGCACAGAGCCCCAGATTTTATGTTGCCCTGGAGAGCTTGCAGAGCACTGGGGAAAGGCAGGCAGAGAATTCCCTGCTAGCACCTTCTCTGTGCCTGGGAAGCACAAGTGTTCCCATTGCTTCGCAGAATCGCGTTTGTGCAGAAAACACTAACACTTGTTCAGAAGGAAAGAAAGCACAGAGCCCCAGATTTTATGTTGCCCTGGAGAGCTTGCAGAGCACTGGGGAAAGGCAGGCAGAGAATTCCCTGCTAGCACCTTCTCTGTGCCTGGGAAGCACAAGTGTTCCCATTGCTTCGCAGAATCGCGTTTGTGCAGAAAACACTAACACTTGTTCAGAAGGAAAGAAAGCACAGAGCCCCACATTTTATGTTGCCCTGGAGAGCTTGCAGAGCACTGGGGAAAGGCAGGCAGAGAATTCCCTGCTAGCACCTTCTCTGTGCCTGGGAAGCACAAGTGTTCCCATTGCTTCGCAGAATCGCGTTTGTGCAGAAAACACTGACACGTGTTCAGAAGGAAAGAAAGCACAGAGCCCCAGATTTTATGTTGCCCTGGAGAGCTTGCAGAGCACTGGGGAAAGGCAGGCAGAGAATTCCCTGCTAGCACCTTCTCTGTGCCTGGGAAGCACAAGTGTTCCCATTGCTTCGCAGAATCGCGTTTGTGCAGAAAACACTAACACTTGTTCAGAAGGAAAGAAAGCACAGAGCCCCACATTTTATGTTGCCCTGGAGAGCTTGCAGAGCACTGGGGAAAGGCAGGCAGAGAATTCCCTGCTAGCACCTTCTCTGTGCCTGGGAAGCACAAGTGTTCCCATTGCTTCGCAGAATCGCGTTTGTGCAGAAAACACTAACACTTGTTCAGAAGGAAAGAAAGCACAGAGCCCCAGATTTTATGTTGCCCTGGAGAGCTTGCAGAGCACTGGGGAAAGGCAGGCAGAGAATTCCCTGCTAGCACCTTCTCTGTGCCTGGGAAGGAGAAGTGTTCCCATTGCTTCGCAGAATCGCGTTTGTGCAGAAAACACTAACACTTGTTCAGAAGGAAAGAAAGCACAGAGCCCCAGATTTTATGTTGCCCTGGAGAGCTTGCAGAGCACTGGGGAAAGGCAGGCAGAGAATTCTCTGCTAGCACCTTCTCTGTGCCTGGGAAGCACAAGTGTTCCCATTGCTTCGCAGAATCGCGTTTGTGCAGAAAACACTAACACTTGTTCAGAAGGAAAGAAAGTACAGAGCCCCACATTTTATGTTGCCCTGGAGAGCTTGCAGAGCACTGGGGAAAGGCAGGCAGAGAATTCCCTGCTAGCACCTTCTCTGTGCCTGGGAAGCACAAGTGTTCACATTGCTTCGCAGAATCGCGTTTGTGCAGAAAACACTGACACTTGTTCAGAAGGAAAGAAAGCACAGAGCCCCACATTTTATGTTGCCCTGGAGAGCTTGCAGAGCACTGGGGAAAGGCAGGCAGAGAATTCCCTGCTAGCACCTTCTCTGTGCCTGGGAAGCACAAGTGTTCCCATTGCTTCGCAGAATCGCGTTTGTGCAGAAAACACTAACACTTGTTCAGAAGGAAAGAAAGCACAGAGCCCCAGATTTTATGTTGCCCTGGAGAGCTTGCAGAGCACTGGGGAAAGGCAGGCAGAGAATTCCCTGCTAGCACCTTCTCTGTGCCTGGGAAGCACAAGTGTTCCCATTGCTTCGCAGAATCGCGTTTGTGCAGAAAACACTAACACTTGTTCAGAAGGAAAGAAAGCACAGAGCCCCAGATTTTATGTTGCCCTGGAGAGCTTGCAGAGCACTGGGGAAAGGCAGGCAGAGAATTCCCTGCTAGCACCTTCTCTGTGCCTGGGAAGGAGAAGTGTTCCCATTGCTTCGCAGAATCGCGTTTGTGCAGAAAACACTAACACTTGTTCAGAAGGAAAGAAAGCACAGAGCCCCAGATTTTATGTTGCCCTGGAGAGCTTGCAGAGCACTGGGGAAAGGCAGGCAGAGAATTCCCTGCTAGCACCTTCTCTGTGCCTGGGAAGCACAAGTGTTCCCATTGCTTCGCAGAATCGCGTTTGTGCAGAAAACACTAACACTTGTTCAGAAGGAAAGAAAGCACAGAGCCCCAGATTTTATGTTGCCCTGGAGAGCTTGCAGAGCACTGGGGAAAGGCAGGCAGAGAATTCCCTGCTAGCACCTTCTCTGTGCCTGGGAAGCACAAGTGTTCCCATTGCTTCGCAGAATCGCGTTTGTGCAGAAAACACTGACACGTGTTCAGAAGGAAAGAAAGCACAGAGCCCCACATTTTATGTTGCCCTGGAGAGCTTGCAGAGCACTGGGGAAAGGCAGGCAGAGAATTCCCTGCTAGCACCTTCTCTGTGCCTGGGAAGCACAAGTGTTCACATTGCTTCGCAGAATCGCGTTTGTGCAGAAAACACTAACACTTGTTCAGAAGGAAAGAAAGCACAGAGCCCCAGATTTTATGTTGCCCTGGAGAGCTTGCAGAGCACTGGGGAAAGGCAGGCAGAGAATTCCCTGCTAGCACCTTCTCTGTGCCTGGGAAGCACAAGTGTTCCCATTGCTTCGCAGAATCGCTTTTGTGCAGAAAACACTAACACTTGTTCAGAAGGAAAGAAAGCACAGAGCCCCAGATTTTATGTTGCCCTGGAGAGCTTGCAGAGCACTGGGGAAAGGCAGGCAGAGAATTCCCTGCTAGCACCTTCTCTGTGCCTGGGAAGCACAAGTGTTCCCATTGCTTCGCAGAATCGCGTTTGTGCAGAAAACACTGACACGTGTTCAGAAGGAAAGAAAGCACAGAGCCCCAGATTTTATGTTGCCCTGGAGAGCTTGCAGAGCACTGGGGAAAGGCAGGCAGAGAATTCCCTGCTAGCACCTTCTCTGTGCCTGGGAAGCACAAGTGTTCACATTGCTTCGCAGAATCGCGTTTGTGCAGAAAACACTGACACGTGTTCAGAAGGAAAGAAAGCACAGAGCCCCAGATTTTATGTTGCCCTGGAGAGCTTGCAGAGCACTGGGGAAAGGCAGGCAGAGAATTCCCTGCTAGCACCTTCTCTGTGCCTGGGAAGCACAAGTGTTCCCATTGCTTCGCAGAATCGCGTTTGTGCAGAAAACACTAACACTTGTTCAGAAGGAAAGAAAGCACAGAGCCCCAGATTTTATGTTGCCCTGGAGAGCTTGCAGAGCAGTGGGGAAAGGCAGGCAGAGAATTCCCTGCTAGCACCTTCTCTGTGCCTGGGAAGCACAAGTGTTCACATTGCTTCGCAGAATCGCGTTTGTGCAGAAAACACTGACACGTGTTCAGAAGGAAAGAAAGCACAGAGCCCCACATTTTATGTTGCCCTGGAGAGCTTGCAGAGCACTGGGGAAAGGCAGGCAGAGAATTCCCTGCTAGCACCTTCTCTGTGCCTGGGAAGCACAAGTGTTCCCATTGCTTCGCAGAATCGCGTTTGTGCAGAAAACACTAACACTTGTTCAGAAGGAAAGAAAGCACAGAGCCCCAGATTTTATGTTGCCCTGGAGAGCTTGCAGAGCACTGGGGAAAGGCAGGCAGAGAATTCCCTGCTAGCACCTTCTCTGTGCCTGGGAAGCACAAGTGTTCCCATTGCTTCGCAGAATCGCGTTTGTGCAGAAAACACTAACACTTGTTCAGAAGGAAAGAAAGCACAGAGCCCCAGATTTTCTGTTGCCCTGGAGAGCTTGCAGAGCACTGGGGAAAGGCAGGCAGAGAATTCCCTGCTAGCACCTTCTCTGTGCCTGGGAAGCACAAGTGTTCCCATTGCTTCGCAGAATCGCGTTTGTGCAGAAAACACTAACACTTGTTCAGAAGGAAAGAAAGCACAGAGCCCCAGATTTTATGTTGCCCTGGAGAGCTTGCAGAGCACTGGGGAAAGGCAGGCAGAGAATTCCCTGCTAGCACCTTCTCTGTGCCTGGGAAGCACAAGTGTTCCCATTGCTTCGCAGAATCGCTTTTGTGCAGAAAACACTAACACTTGTTCAGAAGGAAAGAAAGCACAGAGCCCCAGATTTTATGTTGCCCTGGAGAGCTTGCAGAGCACTGGGGAAAGGCAGGCAGAGAATTCCCTGCTAGCACCTTCTCTGTGCCTGGGAAGCACAAGTGTTCCCATTGCTTCGCAGAATCGCGTTTGTGCAGAAAACACTGACACGTGTTCAGAAGGAAAGAAAGCACAGAGCCCCACATTTTATGTTGCCCTGGAGAGCTTGCAGAGCACTGGGGAAAGGCAGGCAGAGAATTCCCTGCTAGCACCTTCTCTGTGCCTGGGAAGCACAAGTGTTCACATTGCTTCGCAGAATCGCGTTTGTGCAGAAAACACTGACACGTGTTCAGAAGGAAAGAAAGCACAGAGCCCCAGATTTTATGTTGCCCTGGAGAGCTTGCAGAGCACTGGGGAAAGGCAGGCAGAGAATTCCCTGCTAGCACCTTCTCTGTGCCTGGGAAGCACAAGTGTTCCCATTGCTTCGCAGAATCGCGTTTGTGCAGAAAACACTAACACTTGTTCAGAAGGAAAGAAAGCACAGAGCCCCACATTTTATGTTGCCCTGGAGAGCTTGCAGAGCACTGGGGAAAGGCAGGCAGAGAATTCCCTGCTAGCACCTTCTCTGTGCCTGGGAAGCACAAGTGTTCACATTGCTTCGCAGAATCGCGTTTGTGCAGAAAACACTGACACGTGTTCAGAAGGAAAGAAAGCACAGAGCCCCAGATTTTATGTTGCCCTGGAGAGCTTGCAGAGCACTGGGGAAAGGCAGGCAGAGAATTCCCTGCTAGCACCTTCTCTGTGCCTGGGAAGGAGAAGTGTTCCCATTGCTTCGCAGAATCGCGTTTGTGCAGAAAACACTAACACTTGTTCAGAAGGAAAGAAAGCACAGAGCCCCAGATTTTATGTTGCCCTGGAGAGCTTGCAGAGCACTGGGGAAAGGCAGGCAGAGAATTCCCTGCTAGCACCTTCTCTGTGCCTGGGAAGGAGAAGTGTTCCCATTGCTTCGCAGAATCGCGTTTGTGCAGAAAACACTAACACTTGTTCAGAAGGAAAGAAAGCACAGAGCCCCACATTTTATGTTGCCCTGGAGAGCTTGCAGAGCACTGGGGAAAGGCAGGCAGAGAATTCCCTGCTAGCACCTTCTCTGTGCCTGGGAAGCACAAGTGTTCCCATTGCTTCGCAGAATCGCGTTTGTGCAGAAAACACTAACACTTGTTCAGAAGGAAAGAAAGCACAGAGCCCCAGATTTTCTGTTGCCCTGGAGAGCTTGCAGAGCACTGGGGAAAGGCAGGCAGAGAATTCCCTGCTAGCACCTTCTCTGTGCCTGGGAAGCACAAGTGTTCCCATTGCTTCGCAGAATCGCGTTTGTGCAGAAAACACTGACACTTGTTCAGAAGGAAAGAAAGCACAGAGCCCCAGATTTTATGTTGCCCTGGAGAGCTTGCAGAGCACTGGGGAAAGGCAGGCAGAGAATTCCCTGCTAGCACCTTCTCTGTGCCTGGGAAGCACAAGTGTTCCCATTGCTTCGCAGATTCGCGTTTGTGCAGAAAACACTAACACTTGTTCAGAAGGAAAGAAAGCACAGAGCCCCAGATTTTAGGTTGCCCTGGAGAGCTTGCAGAGCACTGGGGAAAGGCAGGCAGAGAATTCCCTGCTAGCACCTTCTCTGTGCCTGGGAAGGAGAAGTGTTCCCATTGCTTCGCAGAATCGCGTTTGTGCAGAAAACACTAACACTTGTTCAGAAGGAAAGAAAGCACAGAGCCCCAGATTTTATGTTGCCCTGGAGAGCTTGCAGAGCACTGGGGAAAGGCAGGCAGAGAATTCCCTGCTAGCACCTTCTCTGTGCCTGGGAAGCACAAGTGTTCCCATTGCTTCGCAGACTCGCGTTTGTGCAGAAAACACTGACACTTGTTCAGAAGGAAAGAAAGCACAGAGCCCCACATTTTATGTTGCCCTGGAGAGCTTGCAGAGCACTGGGGAAAGGCAGGCAGAGAATTCCCTGCTAGCACCTTCTCTGTGCCTGGGAGGCACAAGTGTTCCCATTGCTTCGCAGAATCGCGTTAGTGCAGAAAACACTAACACTTGTTCAGAAGGAAAGAAAGCACAGAGCCCCAGATTTTATGTTGCCCTGGAGAGCTTGCAGAGCACTGGGGAAAGGCAGGCAGAGAATTCCCTGCTAGCACCTTCTCTGTGCCTGGGAAGCACAAGTGTTCCCATTGCTTCGCAGAATCGCGTTTGTGCAGAAAACACTAACACTTGTTCAGAAGGAAAGAAAGCACAGAGCCCCAGATTTTATGTTGCCCTGGAGAGCTTGCAGAGCACTGGGGAAAGGCAGGCAGAGAATTCCCTGCTAGCACCTTCTCTGTGCCTGGGAAGCACAAGTGTTCCCATTGCTTCGCAGAATCGCGTTTGTGCAGAAAACACTAACACTTGTTCAGAAGGAAAGAAAGCACAGAGCCCCAGATTTTATGTTGCCCTGGAGAGCTTGCAGAGCACTGGGGAAAGGCAGGCAGAGAATTCTCTGCTAGCACCTTCTCTGTGCCTGGGAAGCACAAGTGTTCCCATTGCTTCGCAGAATCGCGTTTGTGCAGAAAACACTAACACTTGTTCAGAAGGAAAGAAAGTACAGAGCCCCACATTTTATGTTGCCCTGGAGAGCTTGCAGAGCACTGGGGAAAGGCAGGCAGAGAATTCCCTGCTAGCACCTTCTCTGTGCCTGGGAAGCACAAGTGTTCCCATTGCTTCGCAGAATCGCGTTTGTGCAGAAAACACTAACACTTGTTCAGAAGGAAAGAAAGCACAGAGCCCCAGATTTTCTGTTGCCCTGGAGAGCTTGCAGAGCACTGGGGAAAGGCAGGCAGAGAATTCCCTGCTAGCACCTTCTCTGTGCCTGGGAAGCACAAGTGTTCCCATTGCTTCGCAGAATCGCGTTTGTGCAGAAAACACTAACACTTGTTCAGAAGGAAAGAAAGCACAGAGCCCCAGATTTTATGTTGCCCTGGAGAGCTTGCAGAGCACTGGGGAAAGGCAGGCAGAGAATTCCCTGCTAGCACCTTCTCTGTGCCTGGGAAGCACAAGTGTTCCCATTGCTTCGCAGAATCGCTTTTGTGCAGAAAACACTAACACTTGTTCAGAAGGAAAGAAAGCACAGAGCCCCAGATTTTATGTTGCCCTGGAGAGCTTGCAGAGCACTGGGGAAAGGCAGGCAGAGAATTCCCTGCTAGCACCTTCTCTGTGCCTGGGAAGCACAAGTGTTCCCATTGCTTCGCAGAATCGCGTTTGTGCAGAAAACACTGACACGTGTTCAGAAGGAAAGAAAGCACAGAGCCCCACATTTTATGTTGCCCTGGAGAGCTTGCAGAGCACTGGGGAAAGGCAGGCAGAGAATTCCCTGCTAGCACCTTCTCTGTGCCTGGGAAGCACAAGTGTTCACATTGCTTCGCAGAATCGCGTTTGTGCAGAAAACACTGACACGTGTTCAGAAGGAAAGAAAGCACAGAGCCCCAGATTTTATGTTGCCCTGGAGAGCTTGCAGAGCACTGGGGAAAGGCAGGCAGAGAATTCCCTGCTAGCACCTTCTCTGTGCCTGGGAAGCACAAGTGTTCACATTGCTTCGCAGAATCGCGTTTGTGCAGAAAACACTAACACTTGTTCAGAAGGAAAGAAAGCACAGAGCCCCACATTTTATGTTGCCCTGGAGAGCTTGCAGAGCACTGGGGAAAGGCAGGCAGAGAATTCCCTGCTAGCACCTTCTCTGTGCCTGGGAAGCACAAGTGTTCACATTGCTTCGCAGAATCGCGTTTGTGCAGAAAACACTGACACGTGTTCAGAAGGAAAGAAAGCACAGAGCCCCAGATTTTATGTTGCCCTGGAGAGCTTGCAGAGCACTGGGGAAAGGCAGGCAGAGAATTCCCTGCTAGCACCTTCTCTGTGCCTGGGAAGCACAAGTGTTCCCATTGCTTCGCAGAATCGCGTTTGTGCAGAAAACACTAACACTTGTTCAGAAGGAAAGAAAGCACAGAGCCCCAGATTTTATGTTGCCCTGGAGAGCTTGCAGAGCACTGGGGAAAGGCAGGCAGAGAATTCCCTGCTAGCACCTTCTCTGTGCCTGGGAAGGAGAAGTGTTCCCATTGCTTCGCAGAATCGCGTTTGTGCAGAAAACACTAACACTTGTTCAGAAGGAAAGAAAGCACAGAGCCCCAGATTTTCTGTTGCCCTGGAGAGCTTGCAGAGCACTGGGGAAAGGCAGGCAGAGAATTCCCTGCTAGCACCTTCTCTGTGCCTGGGAAGCACAAGTGTTCCCATTGCTTCGCAGAATCGCGTTTGTGCAGAAAACACTAACACTTGTTCAGAAGGAAAGAAAGCACAGAGCCCCAGATTTTCTGTTGCCCTGGAGAGCTTGCAGAGCACTGGGGAAAGGCAGGCAGAGAATTCCCTGCTAGCACCTTCTCTGTGCCTGGGAAGCACAAGTGTTCCCATTGCTTCGCAGAATCGCGTTTGTGCAGAAAACACTGACACTTGTTCAGAAGGAAAGAAAGCACAGAGCCCCAGATTTTATGTTGCCCTGGAGAGCTTGCAGAGCACTGGGGAAAGGCAGGCAGAGAATTCCCTGCTAGCACCTTCTCTGTGCCTGGGAAGCACAAGTGTTCCCATTGCTTCGCAGATTCGCGTTTGTGCAGAAAACACTAACACTTGTTCAGAAGGAAAGAAAGCACAGAGCCCCAGATTTTATGTTGCCCTGGAGAGCTTGCAGAGCACTGGGGAAAGGCAGGCAGAGAATTCCCTGCTAGCACCTTCTCTGTGCCTGGGAAGGAGAAGTGTTCCCATTGCTTCGCAGAATCGCGTTTGTGCAGAAAACACTAACACTTGTTCAGAAGGAAAGAAAGCACAGAGCCCCAGATTTTATGTTGCCCTGGAGAGCTTGCAGAGCACTGGGGAAAGGCAGGCAGAGAATTCCCTGCTAGCACCTTCTCTGTGCCTGGGAAGCACAAGTGTTCCCATTGCTTCGCAGACTCGCGTTTGTGCAGAAAACACTGACACTTGTTCAGAAGGAAAGAAAGCACAGAGCCCCACATTTTATGTTGCCCTGGAGAGCTTGCAGAGCACTGGGGAAAGGCAGGCAGAGAATTCCCTGCTAGCACCTTCTCTGTGCCTGGGAGGCACAAGTGTTCACATTGCTTCGCAGAATCGCGTTAGTGCAGAAAACACTAACACTTGTTCAGAAGGAAAGAAAGCACAGAGCCCCAGATTTTATGTTGCCCTGGAGAGCTTGCAGAGCACTGGGGAAAGGCAGGCAGAGAATTCCCTGCTAGCACCTTCTCTGTGCCTGGGAAGCACAAGTGTTCCCATTGCTTCGCAGAATCGCGTTTGTGCAGAAAACACTAACACTTGTTCAGAAGGAAAGAAAGCACAGAGCCCCAGATTTTATGTTGCCCTGGAGAGCTTGCAGAGCACTGGGGAAAGGCAGGCAGAGAATTCCCTGCTAGCACCTTCTCTGTGCCTGGGAAGCACAAGTGTTCCCATTGCTTCGCAGAATCGCGTTTGTGCAGAAAACACATTTGTTCAGAAGGAAAGAAAGCACAGAGCCCCACATTTTATGTTGGCCTGGAGAGCTTGCAGAGCACTGGGGAAAGGCAGGCAGAGAATTCCCTGCTAGCACCTTCTCTGTGCCTGGGAAGCACAAGTGTTCCCATTGCTTCGCAGAATCGCGTTTGTGCAGAAAACACTAACACTTGTTCAGAAGGAAAGAAAGCACAGAGCCCCACATTTTATGTTGCCCTGGAGAGCTTGCAGAGCACTGGGGAAAGGCAGGCAGAGAATTCCCTGCTAGCACCTTCTCTGTGCCTGGGAAGCACAAGTGTTCCCATTGCTTCGCAGAATCGCGTTTGTGCAGAAAACACTAACACTTGTTCAGAAGGAAAGAAAGCACAGAGCCCCACATTTTATGTTGCCCTGGAGAGCTTGCAGAGCACTGGGGAAAGGCAGGCAGAGAATTCCCTGCTAGCACCTTCTCTGTGCCTGGGAAGCACAAGTGTTCCCATTGCTTCGCAGAATCGCGTTTGTGCAGAAAACACTAACACTTGTTCAGAAGGAAAGAAAGCACAGAGCCCCAGATTTTCTGTTGCCCTGGAGAGCTTGCAGAGCACTGGGGAAAGGCAGGCAGAGAATTCCCTGCTAGCACCTTCTCTGTGCCTGGGAAGCACAAGTGTTCACATTGCTTCGCAGAATCGCGTTTGTGCAGAAAACACTGACACGTGTTCAGAAGGAAAGAAAGCACAGAGCCCCAGATTTTCTGTTGCCCTGGAGAGCTTGCAGAGCACTGGGGAAAGGCAGGCAGAGAATTCCCTGCTAGCACCTTCTCTGTGCCTGGGAGGCACAAGTGTTCACATTGCTTCGCAGAATCGCGTTTGTGCAGAAAACACTAACACTTGTTCAGAAGGAAAGAAAGCACAGAGCCCCACATTTTCTGTTGCCCTGGAGAGCTTGCAGAGCACTGTGGAAAGGCAGGCAGAGAATTCCCTGCTAGCACCTTCTCTGTGCCTGGGAGGCACAAGTGTTCACATTGCTTCGCAGAATCGCGTTTGTGCAGAAAACACTAACACTTGTTCAGAAGGAAAGAAAGCACAGAGCCCCACATTTTATGTTGCCCTGGAGAGCTTGCAGAGCACTGGGGAAAGGCAGGCAGAGAATTCCCTGCTAGCACCTTCTCTGTGCCTGGGAAGCACAAGTGTTCCCATTGCTTCGCAGAATCGCGTTTGTGCAGAAAACACTAACACTTGTTCAGAAGGAAAGAAAGCACAGAGCCCCACATTTTCTGTTGCCCTGGAGAGCTTGCAGAGCACTGGGGAAAGGCAGGCAGAGAATTCCCTGCTAGCACCTTCTCTGTGCCTGGGAAGCACAAGTGTTCCCATTGCTTCGCAGAATCGCGTTTGTGCAGAAAACACTAACACTTGTTCAGAAGGAAAGAAAGCACAGAGCCCCAGATTTTATGTTGGCCTGGAGAGCTTGCAGAGCACTGGGGAAAGGCAGGCAGAGAATTCCCTGCTAGCACCTTCTCTGTGCCTGGGAAGCACAAGTGTTCCCATTGCTTCGCAGAATCGCGTTTGTGCAGAAAACACTAACACTTGTTCAGAAGGAAAGAAAGTACAGAGCCCCACATTTTATGTTGCCCTGGAGAGCTTGCAGAGCACTGGGGAAAGGCAGGCAGAGAATTCCCTGCTAGCACCTTCTCTGTGCCTGGGAAGCACAAGTGTTCACATTGCTTCGCAGAATCGCGTTTGTGCAGAAAACACTGACACTTGTTCAGAAGGAAAGAAAGCACAGAGCCCCACATTTTATGTTGCCCTGGAGAGCTTGCAGAGCACTGGGGAAAGGCAGGCAGAGAATTCCCTGCTAGCACCTTCTCTGTGCCTGGGAAGCACAAGTGTTCACATTGCTTCGCAGAATCGCGTTTGTGCAGAAAACACTGACACTTGTTCAGAAGGAAAGAAAGCACAGAGCCCCAGATTTTATGTTGCCCTGGAGAGCTTGCAGAGCACTGGGGAAAGGCAGGCAGAGAATTCCCTGCTAGCACCTTCTCTGTGCCTGGGAAGCACAAGTGTTCCCATTGCTTCGCAGAATCGCGTTTGTGCAGAAAACACTAACACTTGTTCAGAAGGAAAGAAAGCACAGAGCCCCACATTTTATGTTGGCCTGGAGAGCTTGCAGAGCACTGGGGAAAGGCAGGCAGAGAATTCCCTGCTAGCACCTTCTCTGTGCCTGGGAAGCACAAGTGTTCCCATTGCTTCGCAGAATCGCGTTTGTGCAGAAAACACTAACACTTGTTCAGAAGGAAAGAAAGCACAGAGCCCCACATTTTATGTTGCCCTGGAGAGCTTGCAGAGCACTGGGGAAAGGCAGGCAGAGAATTCCCTGCTAGCACCTTCTCTGTGCCTGGGAAGCACAAGTGTTCACATTGCTTCGCAGAATCGCGTTTGTGCAGAAAACACTGACACTTGTTCAGAAGGAAAGAAAGCACAGAGCCCCACATTTTATGTTGCCCTGGAGAGCTTGCAGAGCACTGGGGAAAGGCAGGCAGAGAATTCCCTGCTAGCACCTTCTCTGTGCCTGGGAAGCACAAGTGTTCCCATTGCTTCGCAGAATCGCGTTTGTGCAGAAAACACTAACACTTGTTCAGAAGGAAAGAAAGCACAGAGCCCCAGATTTTCTGTTGCCCTGGAGAGCTTGCAGAGCACTGGGGAAAGGCAGGCAGAGAATTCCCTGCTAGCACCTTCTCTGTGCCTGGGAAGCACAAGTGTTCCCATTGCTTTGCAGAATCGCGTTTGTGCAGAAAACACTGACACGTGTTCAGAAGGAAAGAAAGCACAGAGCCCCAGATTTTATGTTGCCCTGGAGAGCTTGCAGAGCACTGGGGAAAGGCAGGCAGAGAATTCCCTGCTAGCACCTTCTCTGTGCCTGGGAAGCACAAGTGTTCACATTGCTTCGCAGAATCGCGTTTGTGCAGAAAACACTGACACGTGTTCAGAAGGAAAGAAAGCACAGAGCCCCACATTTTATGTTGCCCTGGAGAGCTTGCAGAGCACTGGGGAAAGGCAGGCAGAGAATTCCCTGCTAGCACCTTCTCTGTGCCTGGGAAGCACAAGTGTTCACATTGCTTCGCAGAATCGCGTTTGTGCAGAAAACACTAACACTTGTTCAGAAGGAAAGAAAGCACAGAGCCCCAGATTTTATGTTGCCCTGGAGAGCTTGCAGAGCACTGGGGAAAGGCAGGCAGAGAATTCCCTGCTAGCACCTTCTCTGTGCCTGGGAAGCACAAGTGTTCACATTGCTTCGCAGAATCGCGTTTGTGCAGAAAACACTGACACGTGTTCAGAAGGAAAGAAAGCACAGAGCCCCACATTTTATGTTGCCCTGGAGAGCTTGCAGAGCACTGGGGAAAGGCAGGCAGAGAATTCCCTGCTAGCACCTTCTCTGTGCCTGGGAAGGAGAAGTGTTCCCATTGCTTCGCAGAATCGCGTTTGTGCAGAAAACACTAACACTTGTTCAGAAGGAAAGAAAGCACAGAGCCCCAGATTTTATGTTGCCCTGGAGAGCTTGCAGAGCACTGGGGAAAGGCAGGCAGAGAATTCCCTGCTAGCACCTTCTCTGTGCCTGGGAAGCACAAGTGTTCCCATTGCTTCGCAGAATCGCGTTTGTGCAGAAAACACTAACACTTGTTCAGAAGGAAAGAAAGCACAGAGCCCCAGATTTTATGTTGCCCTGGAGAGCTTGCAGAGCACTGGGGAAAGGCAGGCAGAGAATTCTCTGCTAGCACCTTCTCTGTGCCTGGGAAGCACAAGTGTTCCCATTGCTTCGCAGAATCGCGTTTGTGCAGAAAACACTAACACTTGTTCAGAAGGAAAGAAAGTACAGAGCCCCACATTTTATGTTGCCCTGGAGAGCTTGCAGAGCACTGGGGAAAGGCAGGCAGAGAATTCCCTGCTAGCACCTTCTCTGTGCCTGGGAAGCACAAGTGTTCACATTGCTTCGCAGAATCGCGTTTGTGCAGAAAACACTGACACTTGTTCAGAAGGAAAGAAAGCACAGAGCCCCACATTTTATGTTGCCCTGGAGAGCTTGCAGAGCACTGGGGAAAGGCAGGCAGAGAATTCCCTGCTAGCACCTTCTCTGTGCCTGGGAAGCACAAGTGTTCCCATTGCTTCGCAGAATCGCGTTTGTGCAGAAAACACTAACACTTGTTCAGAAGGAAAGAAAGCACAGAGCCCCAGATTTTATGTTGCCCTGGAGAGCTTGCAGAGCACTGGGGAAAGGCAGGCAGAGAATTCCCTGCTAGCACCTTCTCTGTGCCTGGGAAGCACAAGTGTTCCCATTGCTTCGCAGAATCGCGTTTGTGCAGAAAACACTAACACTTGTTCAGAAGGAAAGAAAGCACAGAGCCCCAGATTTTATGTTGCCCTGGAGAGCTTGCAGAGCACTGGGGAAAGGCAGGCAGAGAATTCCCTGCTAGCACCTTCTCTGTGCCTGGGAAGCACAAGTGTTCCCATTGCTTCGCAGAATCGCGTTTGTGCAGAAAACACTGACACGTGTTCAGAAGGAAAGAAAGCACAGAGCCCCAGATTTTATGTTGCCCTGGAGAGCTTGCAGAGCACTGGGGAAAGGCAGGCAGAGAATTCCCTGCTAGCACCTTCTCTGTGCCTGGGAAGGAGAAGTGTTCCCATTGCTTCGCAGAATCGCGTTTGTGCAGAAAACACTAACACTTGTTCAGAAGGAAAGAAAGCACAGAGCCCCACATTTTATGTTGCCCTGGAGAGCTTGCAGAGCACTGGGGAAAGGCAGGCAGAGAATTCCCTGCTAGCACCTTCTCTGTGCCTGGGAAGCACAAGTGTTCCCATTGCTTCGCAGAATCGCGTTTGTGCAGAAAACACTAACACTTGTTCAGAAGGAAAGAAAGCACAGAGCCCCACATTTTATGTTGCCCTGGAGAGCTTGCAGAGCACTGGGGAAAGGCAGGCAGAGAATTCCCTGCTAGCACCTTCTCTGTGCCTGGGAAGCACAAGTGTTCCCATTGCTTCGCAGAATCGCGTTTGTGCAGAAAACACTAACACTTGTTCAGAAGGAAAGAAAGCACAGAGCCCCAGATTTTATGTTGCCCTGGAGAGCTTGCAGAGCACTGGGGAAAGGCAGGCAGAGAATTCTCTGCTAGCACCTTCTCTGTGCCTGGGAAGCACAAGTGTTCCCATTGCTTCGCAGAATCGCGTTTGTGCAGAAAACACTAACACTTGTTCAGAAGGAAAGAAAGTACAGAGCCCCACATTTTATGTTGCCCTGGAGAGCTTGCAGAGCACTGGGGAAAGGCAGGCAGAGAATTCCCTGCTAGCACCTTCTCTGTGCCTGGGAAGCACAAGTGTTCCCATTGCTTCGCAGAATCGCGTTTGTGCAGAAAACACTAACACTTGTTCAGAAGGAAAGAAAGCACAGAGCCCCAGATTTTATGTTGCCCTGGAGAGCTTGCAGAGCACTGGGGAAAGGCAGGCAGAGAATTCCCTGCTAGCACCTTCTCTGTGCCTGGGAAGGAGAAGTGTTCCCATTGCTTCGCAGAATCGCGTTTGTGCAGAAAACACTAACACTTGTTCAGAAGGAAAGAAAGCACAGAGCCCCAGATTTTCTGTTGCCCTGGAGAGCTTGCAGAGCACTGGGGAAAGGCAGGCAGAGAATTCCCTGCTAGCACCTTCTCTGTGCCTGGGAAGCACAAGTGTTCCCATTGCTTCGCAGAATCGCGTTTGTGCAGAAAACACTAACACTTGTTCAGAAGGAAAGAAAGCACAGAGCCCCAGATTTTATGTTGCCCTGGAGAGCTTGCAGAGCACTGGGGAAAGGCAGGCAGAGAATTCCCTGCTAGCACCTTCTCTGTGCCTGGGAAGCACAAGTGTTCACATTGCTTCGCAGAATCGCGTTTGTGCAGAAAACACTGACACGTGTTCAGAAGGAAAGAAAGCACAGAGCCCCAGATTTTATGTTGCCCTGGAGAGCTTGCAGAGCACTGGGGAAAGGCAGGCAGAGAATTCTCTGCTAGCACCTTCTCTGTGCCTGGGAAGCACAAGTGTTCCCATTGCTTCGCAGAATCGCGTTTGTGCAGAAAACACTAACACTTGTTCAGAAGGAAAGAAAGTACAGAGCCCCACATTTTATGTTGCCCTGGAGAGCTTGCAGAGCACTGGGGAAAGGCAGGCAGAGAATTCCCTGCTAGCACCTTCTCTGTGCCTGGGAAGCACAAGTGTTCCCATTGCTTCGCAGAATCGCGTTTGTGCAGAAAACACTAACACTTGTTCAGAAGGAAAGAAAGCACAGAGCCCCAGATTTTATGTTGCCCTGGAGAGCTTGCAGAGCACTGGGGAAAGGCAGGCAGAGAATTCCCTGCTAGCACCTTCTCTGTGCCTGGGAAGCACAAGTGTTCCCATTGCTTCGCAGAATCGCGTTTGTGCAGAAAACACTAACACTTGTTCAGAAGGAAAGAAAGCACAGAGCCCCAGATTTTATGTTGCCCTGGAGAGCTTGCAGAGCACTGGGGAAAGGCAGGCAGAGAATTCCCTGCTAGCACCTTCTCTGTGCCTGGGAAGCACAAGTGTTCCCATTGCTTCGCAGAATCGCTTTTGTGCAGAAAACACTAACACTTGTTCAGAAGGAAAGAAAGCACAGAGCCCCAGATTTTATGTTGCCCTGGAGAGCTTGCAGAGCACTGGGGAAAGGCAGGCAGAGAATTCCCTGCTAGCACCTTCTCTGTGCCTGGGAAGCACAAGTGTTCCCATTGCTTCGCAGAATCGCGTTTGTGCAGAAAACACTAACACTTGTTCAGAAGGAAAGAAAGCACAGAGCCCCAGATTTTATGTTGCCCTGGAGAGCTTGCAGAGCACTGGGGAAAGGCAGGCAGAGAATTCCCTGCTAGCACCTTCTCTGTGCCTGGGAAGCACAAGTGTTCCCATTGCTTCGCAGAATCGCGTTTGTGCAGAAAACACTAACACTTGTTCAGAAGGAAAGAAAGCACAGAGCCCCAGATTTTATGTTGCCCTGGAGAGCTTGCAGAGCACTGGGGAAAGGCAGGCAGAGAATTCCCTGCTAGCACCTTCTCTGTGCCTGGGAAGCACAAGTGTTCACATTGCTTCGCAGAATCGCGTTTGTGCAGAAAACACTGACACGTGTTCAGAAGGAAAGAAAGCACAGAGCCCCAGATTTTATGTTGCCCTGGAGAGCTTGCAGAGCACTGGGGAAAGGCAGGCAGAGAATTCCCTGCTAGCACCTTCTCTGTGCCTGGGAAGCACAAGTGTTCACATTGCTTCGCAGAATCGCGTTTGTGCAGAAAACACTGACACGTGTTCAGAAGGAAAGAAAGCACAGAGCCCCACATTTTATGTTGCCCTGGAGAGCTTGCAGAGCACTGGGGAAAGGCAGGCAGAGAATTCCCTGCTAGCACCTTCTCTGTGCCTGGGAAGCACAAGTGTTCACATTGCTTCGCAGAATCGCGTTTGTGCAGAAAACACTAACACTTGTTCAGAAGGAAAGAAAGCACAGAGCCCCAGATTTTATGTTGCCCTGGAGAGCTTGCAGAGCACTGGGGAAAGGCAGGCAGAGAATTCCCTGCTAGCACCTTCTCTGTGCCTGGGAAGCACAAGTGTTCACATTGCTTCGCAGAATCGCGTTTGTGCAGAAAACACTGACACGTGTTCAGAAGGAAAGAAAGCACAGAGCCCCACATTTTATGTTGCCCTGGAGAGCTTGCAGAGCACTGGGGAAAGGCAGGCAGAGAATTCCCTGCTAGCACCTTCTCTGTGCCTGGGAAGCACAAGTGTTCACATTGCTTCGCAGAATCGCGTTTGTGCAGAAAACACTGACACGTGTTCAGAAGGAAAGAAAGCACAGAGCCCCAGATTTTATGTTGCCCTGGAGAGCTTGCAGAGCACTGGGGAAAGGCAGGCAGAGAATTCCCTGCTAGCACCTTCTCTGTGCCTGGGAAGCACAAGTGTTCCCATTGCTTCGCAGAATCGCGTTTGTGCAGAAAACACTGACACGTGTTCAGAAGGAAAGAAAGCACAGAGCCCCAGATTTTCTGTTGCCCTGGAGAGCTTGCAGAGCACTGGGGAAAGGCAGGCAGAGAATTCCCTGCTAGCACCTTCTCTGTGCCTGGGAAGCACAAGTGTTCCCATTGCTTCGCAGAATCGCGTTTGTGCAGAAAACACTAACACTTGTTCAGAAGGAAAGAAAGCACAGAGCCCCAGATTTTCTGTTGCCCTGGAGAGCTTGCAGAGCACTGGGGAAAGGCAGGCAGAGAATTCCCTGCTAGCACCTTCTCTGTGCCTGGGAAGCACAAGTGTTCCCATTGCTTCGCAGAATCGCGTTTGTGCAGAAAACACTGACACTTGTTCAGAAGGAAAGAAAGCACAGAGCCCCAGATTTTATGTTGCCCTGGAGAGCTTGCAGAGCACTGGGGAAAGGCAGGCAGAGAATTCCCTGCTAGCACCTTCTCTGTGCCTGGGAAGCACAAGTGTTCCCATTGCTTCGCAGATTCGCGTTTGTGCAGAAAACACTAACACTTGTTCAGAAGGAAAGAAAGCACAGAGCCCCAGATTTTATGTTGCCCCGGAGAGCTTGCAGAGCACTGGGGAAAGGCAGGCAGAGAATTCCCTGCTAGCACCTTCTCTGTGCCTGGGAAGGAGAAGTGTTCCCATTGCTTCGCAGAATCGCGTTTGTGCAGAAAACACTAACACTTGTTCAGAAGGAAAGAAAGCACAGAGCCCCAGATTTTATGTTGCCCTGGAGAGCTTGCAGAGCACTGGGGAAAGGCAGGCAGAGAATTCCCTGCTAGCACCTTCTCTGTGCCTGGGAAGCACAAGTGTTCCCATTGCTTCGCAGAATCGCGTTTGTGCAGAAAACACTAACACTTGTTCAGAAGGAAAGAAAGCACAGAGCCCCAGATTTTATGTTGCCCTGGAGAGCTTGCAGAGCACTGGGGAAAGGCAGGCAGAGAATTCCCTGCTAGCACCTTCTCTGTGCCTGGGAAGCACAAGTGTTCACATTGCTTCGCAGAATCGCGTTTGTGCAGAAAACACTGACACGTGTTCAGAAGGAAAGAAAGCACAGAGCCCCAGATTTTATGTTGCCCTGGAGAGCTTGCAGAGCACTGGGGAAAGGCAGGCAGAGAATTCCCTGCTAGCACCTTCTCTGTGCCTGGGAAGCACAAGTGTTCCCATTGCTTCGCAGAATCGCGTTTGTGCAGAAAACACTGACACGTGTTCAGAAGGAAAGAAAGCACAGAGCCCCAGATTTTATGTTGCCCTGGAGAGCTTGCAGAGCACTGGGGAAAGGCAGGCAGAGAATTCCCTGCTAGCACCTTCTCTGTGCCTGGGAAGCACAAGTGTTCCCATTGCTTCGCAGAATCGCGTTTGTGCAGAAAACACTAACACTTGTTCAGAAGGAAAGAAAGCACAGAGCCCCACATTTTATGTTGCCCTGGAGAGCTTGCAGAGCACTGGGGAAAGGCAGGCAGAGAATTCCCTGCTAGCACCTTCTCTGTGCCTGGGAAGCACAAGTGTTCACATTGCTTCGCAGAATCGCGTTTGTGCAGAAAACACTGACACGTGTTCAGAAGGAAAGAAAGCACAGAGCCCCACATTTTATGTTGCCCTGGAGAGCTTGCAGAGCACTGGGGAAAGGCAGGCAGAGAATTCCCTGCTAGCACCTTCTCTGTGCCTGGGAAGCACAAGTGTTCCCATTGCTTCGCAGAATCGCGTTTGTGCAGAAAACACTAACACTTGTTCAGAAGGAAAGAAAGCACAGAGCCCCAGATTTTATGTTGCCCTGGAGAGCTTGCAGAGCACTGGGGAAAGGCAGGCAGAGAATTCCCTGCTAGCACCTTCTCTGTGCCTGGGAAGCACAAGTGTTCCCATTGCTTCGCAGAATCGCGTTTGTGCAGAAAACACTAACACTTGTTCAGAAGGAAAGAAAGTACAGAGCCCCACATTTTATGTTGCCCTGGAGAGCTTGCAGAGCACTGGGGAAAGGCAGGCAGAGAATTCCCTGCTAGCACCTTCTCTGTGCCTGGGAAGCACAAGTGTTCCCATTGCTTCGCAGAATCGCGTTTGTGCAGAAAACACTGACACTTGTTCAGAAGGAAAGAAAGCACAGAGCCCCAGATTTTATGTTGCCCTGGAGAGCTTGCAGAGCACTGGGGAAAGGCAGGCAGAGAATTCCCTGCTAGCACCTTCTCTGTGCCTGGGAAGCACAAGTGTTCCCATTGCTTCGCAGAATCGCGTTTGTGCAGAAAACACTAACACTTGTTCAGAAGGAAAGAAAGCACAGAGCCCCAGATTTTATGTTGCCCTGGAGAGCTTGCAGAGCACTGGGGAAAGGCAGGCAGAGAATTCCCTGCTAGCACCTTCTCTGTGCCTGGGAAGCACAAGTGTTCCCATTGCTTCGCAGAATCGCGTTTGTGCAGAAAACACTAACACTTGTTCAGAAGGAAAGAAAGCACAGAGCCCCACATTTTATGTTGCCCTGGAGAGCTTGCAGAGCACTGGGGAAAGGCAGGCAGAGAATTCCCTGCTAGCACCTTCTCTGTGCCTGGGAAGCACAAGTGTTCCCATTGCTTCGCAGAATCGCGTTTGTGCAGAAAACACTGACACGTGTTCAGAAGGAAAGAAAGCACAGAGCCCCAGATTTTATGTTGCCCTGGAGAGCTTGCAGAGCACTGGGGAAAGGCAGGCAGAGAATTCCCTGCTAGCACCTTCTCTGTGCCTGGGAAGCACAAGTGTTCCCATTGCTTCGCAGAATCGCGTTTGTGCAGAAAACACTAACACTTGTTCAGAAGGAAAGAAAGCACAGAGCCCCAGATTTTATGTTGCCCTGGAGAGCTTGCAGAGCACTGGGGAAAGGCAGGCAGAGAATTCCCTGCTAGCACCTTCTCTGTGCCTGGGAAGCACAAGTGTTCCCATTGCTTCGCAGAATCGCGTTTGTGCAGAAAACACTAACACTTGTTCAGAAGGAAAGAAAGCACAGAGCCCCAGATTTTATGTTGCCCTGGAGAGCTTGCAGAGCACTGGGGAAAGGCAGGCAGAGAATTCTCTGCTAGCACCTTCTCTGTGCCTGGGAAGCACAAGTGTTCCCATTGCTTCGCAGAATCGCGTTTGTGCAGAAAACACTAACACTTGTTCAGAAGGAAAGAAAGTACAGAGCCCCACATTTTATGTTGCCCTGGAGAGCTTGCAGAGCACTGGGGAAAGGCAGGCAGAGAATTCCCTGCTAGCACCTTCTCTGTGCCTGGGAAGCACAAGTGTTCACATTGCTTCGCAGAATCGCGTTTGTGCAGAAAACACTGACACTTGTTCAGAAGGAAAGAAAGCACAGAGCCCCAGATTTTATGTTGCCCTGGAGAGCTTGCAGAGCACTGGGGAAAGGCAGGCAGAGAATTCCCTGCTAGCACCTTCTCTGTGCCTGGGAAGCACAAGTGTTCCCATTGCTTCGCAGAATCGCGTTTGTGCAGAAAACACTAACACTTGTTCAGAAGGAAAGAAAGCACAGAGCCCCAGATTTTATGTTGCCCTGGAGAGCTTGCAGAGCACTGGGGAAAGGCAGGCAGAGAATTCCCTGCTAGCACCTTCTCTGTGCCTGGGAAGGAGAAGTGTTCCCATTGCTTCGCAGAATCGCGTTTGTGCAGAAAACACTAACACTTGTTCAGAAGGAAAGAAAGCACAGAGCCCCAGATTTTATGTTGCCCTGGAGAGCTTGCAGAGCACTGGGGAAAGGCAGGCAGAGAATTCCCTGCTAGCACCTTCTCTGTGCCTGGGAAGCACAAGTGTTCCCATTGCTTCGCAGAATCGCGTTTGTGCAGAAAACACTAACACTTGTTCAGAAGGAAAGAAAGCACAGAGCCCCAGATTTTATGTTGCCCTGGAGAGCTTGCAGAGCACTGGGGAAAGGCAGGCAGAGAATTCCCTGCTAGCACCTTCTCTGTGCCTGGGAAGCACAAGTGTTCACATTGCTTCGCAGAATCGCGTTTGTGCAGAAAACACTGACACGTGTTCAGAAGGAAAGAAAGCACAGAGCCCCACATTTTATGTTGCCCTGGAGAGCTTGCAGAGCACTGGGGAAAGGCAGGCAGAGAATTCCCTGCTAGCACCTTCTCTGTGCCTGGGAAGCACAAGTGTTCACATTGCTTCGCAGAATCGCGTTTGTGCAGAAAACACTGACACGTGTTCAGAAGGAAAGAAAGCACAGAGCCCCAGATTTTATGTTGCCCTGGAGAGCTTGCAGAGCACTGGGGAAAGGCAGGCAGAGAATTCCCTGCTAGCACCTTCTCTGTGCCTGGGAAGCACAAGTGTTCCCATTGCTTCGCAGAATCGCGTTTGTGCAGAAAACACTAACACTTGTTCAGAAGGAAAGAAAGCACAGAGCCCCAGATTTTATGTTGCCCTGGAGAGCTTGCAGAGCACTGGGGAAAGGCAGGCAGAGAATTCCCTGCTAGCACCTTCTCTGTGCCTGGGAAGCACAAGTGTTCCCATTGCTTCGCAGAATCGCGTTTGTGCAGAAAACACTGACACGTGTTCAGAAGGAAAGAAAGCACAGAGCCCCACATTTTATGTTGCCCTGGAGAGCTTGCAGAGCACTGGGGAAAGGCAGGCAGAGAATTCCCTGCTAGCACCTTCTCTGTGCCTGGGAAGCACAAGTGTTCCCATTGCTTCGCAGAATCGCGTTTGTGCAGAAAACACTAACACTTGTTCAGAAGGAAAGAAAGCACAGAGCCCCAGATTTTATGTTGCCCTGGAGAGCTTGCAGAGCACTGGGGAAAGGCAGGCAGAGAATTCTCTGCTAGCACCTTCTCTGTGCCTGGGAAGCACAAGTGTTCCCATTGCTTCGCAGAATCGCGTTTGTGCAGAAAACACTAACACTTGTTCAGAAGGAAAGAAAGTACAGAGCCCCACATTTTATGTTGCCCTGGAGAGCTTGCAGAGCACTGGGGAAAGGCAGGCAGAGAATTCCCTGCTAGCACCTTCTCTGTGCCTGGGAAGCACAAGTGTTCCCATTGCTTCGCAGAATCGCGTTTGTGCAGAAAACACTAACACTTGTTCAGAAGGAAAGAAAGCACAGAGCCCCAGATTTTATGTTGCCCTGGAGAGCTTGCAGAGCACTGGGGAAAGGCAGGCAGAGAATTCCCTGCTAGCACCTTCTCTGTGCCTGGGAAGCACAAGTGTTCCCATTGCTTCGCAGAATCGCGTTTGTGCAGAAAACACTAACACTTGTTCAGAAGGAAAGAAAGCACAGAGCCCCAGATTTTATGTTGCCCTGGAGAGCTTGCAGAGCACTGGGGAAAGGCAGGCAGAGAATTCCCTGCTAGCACCTTCTCTGTGCCTGGGAAGCACAAGTGTTCCCATTGCTTCGCAGAATCGCTTTTGTGCAGAAAACACTAACACTTGTTCAGAAGGAAAGAAAGCACAGAGCCCCAGATTTTATGTTGCCCTGGAGAGCTTGCAGAGCACTGGGGAAAGGCAGGCAGAGAATTCCCTGCTAGCACCTTCTCTGTGCCTGGGAAGCACAAGTGTTCCCATTGCTTCGCAGAATCGCGTTTGTGCAGAAAACACTAACACTTGTTCAGAAGGAAAGAAAGCACAGAGCCCCAGATTTTATGTTGCCCTGGAGAGCTTGCAGAGCACTGGGGAAAGGCAGGCAGAGAATTCCCTGCTAGCACCTTCTCTGTGCCTGGGAAGCACAAGTGTTCCCATTGCTTCGCAGAATCGCGTTTGTGCAGAAAACACTAACACTTGTTCAGAAGGAAAGAAAGCACAGAGCCCCAGATTTTATGTTGCCCTGGAGAGCTTGCAGAGCACTGGGGAAAGGCAGGCAGAGAATTCCCTGCTAGCACCTTCTCTGTGCCTGGGAAGCACAAGTGTTCACATTGCTTCGCAGAATCGCGTTTGTGCAGAAAA
The DNA here is from genome assembly GCA_030819815.1 of Strix occidentalis. NCBI lineage: Eukaryota > Metazoa > Chordata > Aves > Strigiformes > Strigidae > Strix > Strix occidentalis. Next base: position 254,482 of record JASWHU010000059.1, on the reverse strand, counting down.
CACTGACACGTGTTCAGAAGGAAAGAAAGCACAGAGCCCCAGATTTTATGTTGCCCTGGAGAGCTTGCAGAGCACTGGGGAAAGGCAGGCAGAGAATTCCCTGCTAGCACCTTCTCTGTGCCTGGGAAGCACAAGTGTTCACATTGCTTCGCAGAATCGCGTTTGTGCAGAAAACACTGACACGTGTTCAGAAGGAAAGAAAGCACAGAGCCCCAGATTTTATGTTGCCCTGGAGAGCTTGCAGAGCACTGGGGAAAGGCAGGCAGAGAATTCCCTGCTAGCACCTTCTCTGTGCCTGGGAAGCACAAGTGTTCACATTGCTTCGCAGAATCGCGTTTGTGCAGAAAACACTAACACTTGTTCAGAAGGAAAGAAAGCACAGAGCCCCAGATTTTATGTTGCCCTGGAGAGCTTGCAGAGCACTGGGGAAAGGCAGGCAGAGAATTCCCTGCTAGCACCTTCTCTGTGCCTGGGAAGCACAAGTGTTCACATTGCTTCGCAGAATCGCGTTTGTGCAGAAAACACTGACACGTGTTCAGAAGGAAAGAAAGCACAGAGCCCCACATTTTATGTTGCCCTGGAGAGCTTGCAGAGCACTGGGGAAAGGCAGGCAGAGAATTCCCTGCTAGCACCTTCTCTGTGCCTGGGAAGCACAAGTGTTCACATTGCTTCGCAGAATCGCGTTTGTGCAGAAAACACTGACACGTGTTCAGAAGGAAAGAAAGCACAGAGCCCCAGATTTTATGTTGCCCTGGAGAGCTTGCAGAGCACTGGGGAAAGGCAGGCAGAGAATTCCCTGCTAGCACCTTCTCTGTGCCTGGGAAGGAGAAGTGTTCCCATTGCTTCGCAGAATCGCGTTTGTGCAGAAAACACTAACACTTGTTCAGAAGGAAAGAAAGCACAGAGCCCCACATTTTATGTTGCCCTGGAGAGCTTGCAGAGCACTGGGGAAAGGCAGGCAGAGAATTCCCTGCTAGCACCTTCTCTGTGCCTGGGAAGCACAAGTGTTCCCATTGCTTCGCAGAATCGCGTTTGTGCAGAAAACACTAACACTTGTTCAGAAGGAAAGAAAGCACAGAGCCCCAGATTTTCTGTTGCCCTGGAGAGCTTGCAGAGCACTGGGGAAAGGCAGGCAGAGAATTCCCTGCTAGCACCTTCTCTGTGCCTGGGAAGCACAAGTGTTCCCATTGCTTCGCAGAATCGCGTTTGTGCAGAAAACACTGACACTTGTTCAGAAGGAAAGAAAGCACAGAGCCCCAGATTTTATGTTGCCCTGGAGAGCTTGCAGAGCACTGGGGAAAGGCAGGCAGAGAATTCCCTGCTAGCACCTTCTCTGTGCCTGGGAAGCACAAGTGTTCCCATTGCTTCGCAGATTCGCGTTTGTGCAGAAAACACTAACACTTGTTCAGAAGGAAAGAAAGCACAGAGCCCCAGATTTTATGTTGCCCTGGAGAGCTTGCAGAGCACTGGGGAAAGGCAGGCAGAGAATTCCCTGCTAGCACCTTCTCTGTGCCTGGGAAGGAGAAGTGTTCCCATTGCTTCGCAGAATCGCGTTTGTGCAGAAAACACTAACACTTGTTCAGAAGGAAAGAAAGCACAGAGCCCCACATTTTATGTTGCCCTGGAGAGCTTGCAGAGCACTGGGGAAAGGCAGGCAGAGAATTCCCTGCTAGCACCTTCTCTGTGCCTGGGAAGCACAAGTGTTCCCATTGCTTCGCAGAATCGCGTTTGTGCAGAAAACACTAACACTTGTTCAGAAGGAAAGAAAGCACAGAGCCCCAGATTTTATGTTGCCCTGGAGAGCTTGCAGAGCACTGGGGAAAGGCAGGCAGAGAATTCCCTGCTAGCACCTTCTCTGTGCCTGGGAAGCACAAGTGTTCACATTGCTTCGCAGAATCGCGTTTGTGCAGAAAACACTGACACGTGTTCAGAAGGAAAGAAAGCACAGAGCCCCAGATTTTATGTTGCCCTGGAGAGCTTGCAGAGCACTGGGGAAAGGCAGGCAGAGAATTCCCTGCTAGCACCTTCTCTGTGCCTGGGAAGCACAAGTGTTCACATTGCTTCGCAGAATCGCGTTTGTGCAGAAAACACTGACACGTGTTCAGAAGGAAAGAAAGCACAGAGCCCCAGATTTTATGTTGCCCTGGAGAGCTTGCAGAGCACTGGGGAAAGGCAGGCAGAGAATTCCCTGCTAGCACCTTCTCTGTGCCTGGGAAGCACAAGTGTTCCCATTGCTTCGCAGAATCGCGTTTGTGCAGAAAACACTAACACTTGTTCAGAAGGAAAGAAAGCACAGAGCCCCAGATTTTATGTTGCCCTGGAGAGCTTGCAGAGCACTGGGGAAAGGCAGGCAGAGAATTCCCTGCTAGCACCTTCTCTGTGCCTGGGAAGCACAAGTGTTCACATTGCTTCGCAGAATCGCGTTTGTGCAGAAAACACTGACACGTGTTCAGAAGGAAAGAAAGCACAGAGCCCCACATTTTATGTTGCCCTGGAGAGCTTGCAGAGCACTGGGGAAAGGCAGGCAGAGAATTCCCTGCTAGCACCTTCTCTGTGCCTGGGAAGCACAAGTGTTCCCATTGCTTCGCAGAATCGCGTTTGTGCAGAAAACACTAACACTTGTTCAGAAGGAAAGAAAGCACAGAGCCCCACATTTTATGTTGCCCTGGAGAGCTTGCAGAGCACTGGGGAAAGGCAGGCAGAGAATTCCCTGCTAGCACCTTCTCTGTGCCTGGGAAGCACAAGTGTTCCCATTGCTTCGCAGAATCGCGTTTGTGCAGAAAACACTAACACTTGTTCAGAAGGAAAGAAAGCACAGAGCCCCAGATTTTATGTTGCCCTGGAGAGCTTGCAGAGCACTGGGGAAAGGCAGGCAGAGAATTCTCTGCTAGCACCTTCTCTGTGCCTGGGAAGCACAAGTGTTCCCATTGCTTCGCAGAATCGCGTTTGTGCAGAAAACACTAACACTTGTTCAGAAGGAAAGAAAGTACAGAGCCCCACATTTTATGTTGCCCTGGAGAGCTTGCAGAGCACTGGGGAAAGGCAGGCAGAGAATTCCCTGCTAGCACCTTCTCTGTGCCTGGGAAGCACAAGTGTTCACATTGCTTCGCAGAATCGCGTTTGTGCAGAAAACACTGACACTTGTTCAGAAGGAAAGAAAGCACAGAGCCCCACATTTTATGTTGCCCTGGAGAGCTTGCAGAGCACTGGGGAAAGGCAGGCAGAGAATTCCCTGCTAGCACCTTCTCTGTGCCTGGGAAGCACAAGTGTTCCCATTGCTTCGCAGAATCGCGTTTGTGCAGAAAACACTAACACTTGTTCAGAAGGAAAGAAAGCACAGAGCCCCAGATTTTATGTTGCCCTGGAGAGCTTGCAGAGCACTGGGGAAAGGCAGGCAGAGAATTCCCTGCTAGCACCTTCTCTGTGCCTGGGAAGCACAAGTGTTCCCATTGCTTCGCAGAATCGCGTTTGTGCAGAAAACACTAACACTTGTTCAGAAGGAAAGAAAGCACAGAGCCCCAGATTTTATGTTGCCCTGGAGAGCTTGCAGAGCACTGGGGAAAGGCAGGCAGAGAATTCCCTGCTAGCACCTTCTCTGTGCCTGGGAAGCACAAGTGTTCACATTGCTTCGCAGAATCGCGTTTGTGCAGAAAACACTGACACGTGTTCAGAAGGAAAGAAAGCACAGAGCCCCAGATTTTATGTTGCCCTGGAGAGCTTGCAGAGCACTGGGGAAAGGCAGGCAGAGAATTCCCTGCTAGCACCTTCTCTGTGCCTGGGAAGCACAAGTGTTCACATTGCTTCGCAGAATCGCGTTTGTGCAGAAAACACTGACACGTGTTCAGAAGGAAAGAAAGCACAGAGCCCCAGATTTTATGTTGCCCTGGAGAGCTTGCAGAGCACTGGGGAAAGGCAGGCAGAGAATTCCCTGCTAGCACCTTCTCTGTGCCTGGGAAGCACAAGTGTTCCCATTGCTTCGCAGAATCGCGTTTGTGCAGAAAACACTAACACTTGTTCAGAAGGAAAGAAAGCACAGAGCCCCAGATTTTATGTTGCCCTGGAGAGCTTGCAGAGCACTGGGGAAAGGCAGGCAGAGAATTCCCTGCTAGCACCTTCTCTGTGCCTGGGAAGCACAAGTGTTCACATTGCTTCGCAGAATCGCGTTTGTGCAGAAAACACTGACACGTGTTCAGAAGGAAAGAAAGCACAGAGCCCCAGATTTTATGTTGCCCTGGAGAGCTTGCAGAGCACTGGGGAAAGGCAGGCAGAGAATTCCCTGCTAGCACCTTCTCTGTGCCTGGGAAGGAGAAGTGTTCCCATTGCTTCGCAGAATCGCGTTTGTGCAGAAAACACTAACACTTGTTCAGAAGGAAAGAAAGCACAGAGCCCCACATTTTATGTTGCCCTGGAGAGCTTGCAGAGCACTGGGGAAAGGCAGGCAGAGAATTCCCTGCTAGCACCTTCTCTGTGCCTGGGAAGGAGAAGTGTTCCCATTGCTTCGCAGAATCGCGTTTGTGCAGAAAACACTAACACTTGTTCAGAAGGAAAGAAAGCACAGAGCCCCAGATTTTATGTTGCCCTGGAGAGCTTGCAGAGCACTGGGGAAAGGCAGGCAGAGAATTCCCTGCTAGCACCTTCTCTGTGCCTGGGAAGCACAAGTGTTCCCATTGCTTCGCAGAATCGCGTTTGTGCAGAAAACACTAACACTTGTTCAGAAGGAAAGAAAGCACAGAGCCCCAGATTTTATGTTGCCCTGGAGAGCTTGCAGAGCACTGGGGAAAGGCAGGCAGAGAATTCCCTGCTAGCACCTTCTCTGTGCCTGGGAAGCACAAGTGTTCCCATTGCTTCGCAGAATCGCGTTTGTGCAGAAAACACTGACACGTGTTCAGAAGGAAAGAAAGCACAGAGCCCCAGATTTTATGTTGCCCTGGAGAGCTTGCAGAGCACTGGGGAAAGGCAGGCAGAGAATTCCCTGCTAGCACCTTCTCTGTGCCTGGGAAGCACAAGTGTTCACATTGCTTCGCAGAATCGCGTTTGTGCAGAAAACACTGACACTTGTTCAGAAGGAAAGAAAGCACAGAGCCCCACATTTTATGTTGCCCTGGAGAGCTTGCAGAGCACTGGGGAAAGGCAGGCAGAGAATTCCCTGCTAGCACCTTCTCTGTGCCTGGGAAGCACAAGTGTTCCCATTGCTTCGCAGAATCGCGTTTGTGCAGAAAACACTAACACTTGTTCAGAAGGAAAGAAAGCACAGAGCCCCAGATTTTATGTTGCCCTGGAGAGCTTGCAGAGCACTGGGGAAAGGCAGGCAGAGAATTCCCTGCTAGCACCTTCTCTGTGCCTGGGAAGCACAAGTGTTCCCATTGCTTCGCAGAATCGCGTTTGTGCAGAAAACACTGACACGTGTTCAGAAGGAAAGAAAGCACAGAGCCCCACATTTTATGTTGCCCTGGAGAGCTTGCAGAGCACTGGGGAAAGGCAGGCAGAGAATTCCCTGCTAGCACCTTCTCTGTGCCTGGGAAGCACAAGTGTTCCCATTGCTTCGCAGAATCGCGTTTGTGCAGAAAACACTGACACGTGTTCAGAAGGAAAGAAAGCACAGAGCCCCAGATTTTATGTTGCCCTGGAGAGCTTGCAGAGCACTGGGGAAAGGCAGGCAGAGAATTCCCTGCTAGCACCTTCTCTGTGCCTGGGAAGGAGAAGTGTTCCCATTGCTTCGCAGAATCGCGTTTGTGCAGAAAACACTAACACTTGTTCAGAAGGAAAGAAAGCACAGAGCCCCACATTTTATGTTGCCCTGGAGAGCTTGCAGAGCACTGGGGAAAGGCAGGCAGAGAATTCCCTGCTAGCACCTTCTCTGTGCCTGGGAAGCACAAGTGTTCCCATTGCTTCGCAGAATCGCGTTTGTGCAGAAAACACTAACACTTGTTCAGAAGGAAAGAAAGCACAGAGCCCCAGATTTTCTGTTGCCCTGGAGAGCTTGCAGAGCACTGGGGAAAGGCAGGCAGAGAATTCCCTGCTAGCACCTTCTCTGTGCCTGGGAAGCACAAGTGTTCCCATTGCTTCGCAGAATCGCGTTTGTGCAGAAAACACTGACACTTGTTCAGAAGGAAAGAAAGCACAGAGCCCCAGATTTTATGTTGCCCTGGAGAGCTTGCAGAGCACTGGGGAAAGGCAGGCAGAGAATTCCCTGCTAGCACCTTCTCTGTGCCTGGGAAGCACAAGTGTTCCCATTGCTTCGCAGATTCGCGTTTGTGCAGAAAACACTAACACTTGTTCAGAAGGAAAGAAAGCACAGAGCCCCAGATTTTATGTTGCCCTGGAGAGCTTGCAGAGCACTGGGGAAAGGCAGGCAGAGAATTCCCTGCTAGCACCTTCTCTGTGCCTGGGAAGGAGAAGTGTTCCCATTGCTTCGCAGAATCGCGTTTGTGCAGAAAACACTAACACTTGTTCAGAAGGAAAGAAAGCACAGAGCCCCACATTTTATGTTGCCCTGGAGAGCTTGCAGAGCACTGGGGAAAGGCAGGCAGAGAATTCCCTGCTAGCACCTTCTCTGTGCCTGGGAAGCACAAGTGTTCCCATTGCTTCGCAGAATCGCGTTTGTGCAGAAAACACTAACACTTGTTCAGAAGGAAAGAAAGCACAGAGCCCCAGATTTTATGTTGCCCTGGAGAGCTTGCAGAGCACTGGGGAAAGGCAGGCAGAGAATTCCCTGCTAGCACCTTCTCTGTGCCTGGGAAGCACAAGTGTTCACATTGCTTCGCAGAATCGCGTTTGTGCAGAAAACACTGACACGTGTTCAGAAGGAAAGAAAGCACAGAGCCCCAGATTTTATGTTGCCCTGGAGAGCTTGCAGAGCACTGGGGAAAGGCAGGCAGAGAATTCCCTGCTAGCACCTTCTCTGTGCCTGGGAAGCACAAGTGTTCACATTGCTTCGCAGAATCGCGTTTGTGCAGAAAACACTGACACGTGTTCAGAAGGAAAGAAAGCACAGAGCCCCAGATTTTATGTTGCCCTGGAGAGCTTGCAGAGCACTGGGGAAAGGCAGGCAGAGAATTCCCTGCTAGCACCTTCTCTGTGCCTGGGAAGCACAAGTGTTCCCATTGCTTCGCAGAATCGCGTTTGTGCAGAAAACACTAACACTTGTTCAGAAGGAAAGAAAGCACAGAGCCCCAGATTTTATGTTGCCCTGGAGAGCTTGCAGAGCACTGGGGAAAGGCAGGCAGAGAATTCCCTGCTAGCACCTTCTCTGTGCCTGGGAAGCACAAGTGTTCACATTGCTTCGCAGAATCGCGTTTGTGCAGAAAACACTGACACGTGTTCAGAAGGAAAGAAAGCACAGAGCCCCACATTTTATGTTGCCCTGGAGAGCTTGCAGAGCACTGGGGAAAGGCAGGCAGAGAATTCCCTGCTAGCACCTTCTCTGTGCCTGGGAAGCACAAGTGTTCCCATTGCTTCGCAGAATCGCGTTTGTGCAGAAAACACTAACACTTGTTCAGAAGGAAAGAAAGCACAGAGCCCCACATTTTATGTTGCCCTGGAGAGCTTGCAGAGCACTGGGGAAAGGCAGGCAGAGAATTCCCTGCTAGCACCTTCTCTGTGCCTGGGAAGCACAAGTGTTCCCATTGCTTCGCAGAATCGCGTTTGTGCAGAAAACACTAACACTTGTTCAGAAGGAAAGAAAGCACAGAGCCCCAGATTTTATGTTGCCCTGGAGAGCTTGCAGAGCACTGGGGAAAGGCAGGCAGAGAATTCTCTGCTAGCACCTTCTCTGTGCCTGGGAAGCACAAGTGTTCCCATTGCTTCGCAGAATCGCGTTTGTGCAGAAAACACTAACACTTGTTCAGAAGGAAAGAAAGTACAGAGCCCCACATTTTATGTTGCCCTGGAGAGCTTGCAGAGCACTGGGGAAAGGCAGGCAGAGAATTCCCTGCTAGCACCTTCTCTGTGCCTGGGAAGCACAAGTGTTCACATTGCTTCGCAGAATCGCGTTTGTGCAGAAAACACTGACACTTGTTCAGAAGGAAAGAAAGCACAGAGCCCCACATTTTATGTTGCCCTGGAGAGCTTGCAGAGCACTGGGGAAAGGCAGGCAGAGAATTCCCTGCTAGCACCTTCTCTGTGCCTGGGAAGCACAAGTGTTCCCATTGCTTCGCAGAATCGCGTTTGTGCAGAAAACACTAACACTTGTTCAGAAGGAAAGAAAGCACAGAGCCCCAGATTTTATGTTGCCCTGGAGAGCTTGCAGAGCACTGGGGAAAGGCAGGCAGAGAATTCCCTGCTAGCACCTTCTCTGTGCCTGGGAAGCACAAGTGTTCCCATTGCTTCGCAGAATCGCGTTTGTGCAGAAAACACTAACACTTGTTCAGAAGGAAAGAAAGCACAGAGCCCCAGATTTTATGTTGCCCTGGAGAGCTTGCAGAGCACTGGGGAAAGGCAGGCAGAGAATTCCCTGCTAGCACCTTCTCTGTGCCTGGGAAGCACAAGTGTTCACATTGCTTCGCAGAATCGCGTTTGTGCAGAAAACACTGACACGTGTTCAGAAGGAAAGAAAGCACAGAGCCCCAGATTTTATGTTGCCCTGGAGAGCTTGCAGAGCACTGGGGAAAGGCAGGCAGAGAATTCCCTGCTAGCACCTTCTCTGTGCCTGGGAAGCACAAGTGTTCACATTGCTTCGCAGAATCGCGTTTGTGCAGAAAACACTGACACGTGTTCAGAAGGAAAGAAAGCACAGAGCCCCAGATTTTATGTTGCCCTGGAGAGCTTGCAGAGCACTGGGGAAAGGCAGGCAGAGAATTCCCTGCTAGCACCTTCTCTGTGCCTGGGAAGCACAAGTGTTCCCATTGCTTCGCAGAATCGCGTTTGTGCAGAAAACACTAACACTTGTTCAGAAGGAAAGAAAGCACAGAGCCCCAGATTTTATGTTGCCCTGGAGAGCTTGCAGAGCACTGGGGAAAGGCAGGCAGAGAATTCCCTGCTAGCACCTTCTCTGTGCCTGGGAAGCACAAGTGTTCACATTGCTTCGCAGAATCGCGTTTGTGCAGAAAACACTGACACGTGTTCAGAAGGAAAGAAAGCACAGAGCCCCACATTTTATGTTGCCCTGGAGAGCTTGCAGAGCACTGGGGAAAGGCAGGCAGAGAATTCCCTGCTAGCACCTTCTCTGTGCCTGGGAAGCACAAGTGTTCCCATTGCTTCGCAGAATCGCGTTTGTGCAGAAAACACTAACACTTGTTCAGAAGGAAAGAAAGCACAGAGCCCCACATTTTATGTTGCCCTGGAGAGCTTGCAGAGCACTGGGGAAAGGCAGGCAGAGAATTCCCTGCTAGCACCTTCTCTGTGCCTGGGAAGGAGAAGTGTTCCCATTGCTTCGCAGAATCGCGTTTGTGCAGAAAACACTAACACTTGTTCAGAAGGAAAGAAAGCACAGAGCCCCAGATTTTATGTTGCCCTGGAGAGCTTGCAGAGCACTGGGGAAAGGCAGGCAGAGAATTCCCTGCTAGCACCTTCTCTGTGCCTGGGAAGCACAAGTGTTCCCATTGCTTCGCAGAATCGCGTTTGTGCAGAAAACACTAACACTTGTTCAGAAGGAAAGAAAGCACAGAGCCCCAGATTTTATGTTGCCCTGGAGAGCTTGCAGAGCACTGGGGAAAGGCAGGCAGAGAATTCCCTGCTAGCACCTTCTCTGTGCCTGGGAAGCACAAGTGTTCACATTGCTTCGCAGAATCGCGTTTGTGCAGAAAACACTGACACGTGTTCAGAAGGAAAGAAAGCACAGAGCCCCAGATTTTATGTTGCCCTGGAGAGCTTGCAGAGCACTGGGGAAAGGCAGGCAGAGAATTCCCTGCTAGCACCTTCTCTGTGCCTGGGAAGCACAAGTGTTCACATTGCTTCGCAGAATCGCGTTTGTGCAGAAAACACTGACACTTGTTCAGAAGGAAAGAAAGCACAGAGCCCCACATTTTATGTTGCCCTGGAGAGCTTGCAGAGCACTGGGGAAAGGCAGGCAGAGAATTCCCTGCTAGCACCTTCTCTGTGCCTGGGAAGCACAAGTGTTCCCATTGCTTCGCAGAATCGCGTTTGTGCAGAAAACACTAACACTTGTTCAGAAGGAAAGAAAGCACAGAGCCCCAGATTTTATGTTGCCCTGGAGAGCTTGCAGAGCACTGGGGAAAGGCAGGCAGAGAATTCCCTGCTAGCACCTTCTCTGTGCCTGGGAAGCACAAGTGTTCCCATTGCTTCGCAGAATCGCGTTTGTGCAGAAAACACTAACACTTGTTCAGAAGGAAAGAAAGCACAGAGCCCCAGATTTTCTGTTGCCCTGGAGAGCTTGCAGAGCACTGGGGAAAGGCAGGCAGAGAATTCCCTGCTAGCACCTTCTCTGTGCCTGGGAAGCACAAGTGTTCACATTGCTTCGCAGAATCGCGTTTGTGCAGAAAACACTGACACGTGTTCAGAAGGAAAGAAAGCACAGAGCCCCAGATTTTATGTTGCCCTGGAGAGCTTGCAGAGCACTGGGGAAAGGCAGGCAGAGAATTCCCTGCTAGCACCTTCTCTGTGCCTGGGAAGCACAAGTGTTCACATTGCTTCGCAGAATCGCGTTTGTGCAGAAAACACTGACACGTGTTCAGAAGGAAAGAAAGCACAGAGCCCCAGATTTTATGTTGCCCTGGAGAGCTTGCAGAGCACTGGGGAAAGGCAGGCAGAGAATTCCCTGCTAGCACCTTCTCTGTGCCTGGGAAGCACAAGTGTTCCCATTGCTTCGCAGAATCGCGTTTGTGCAGAAAACACTAACACTTGTTCAGAAGGAAAGAAAGCACAGAGCCCCAGATTTTATGTTGCCCTGGAGAGCTTGCAGAGCACTGGGGAAAGGCAGGCAGAGAATTCCCTGCTAGCACCTTCTCTGTGCCTGGGAAGCACAAGTGTTCCCATTGCTTCGCAGAATCGCGTTTGTGCAGAAAACACTGACACGTGTTCAGAAGGAAAGAAAGCACAGAGCCCCAGATTTTATGTTGCCCTGGAGAGCTTGCAGAGCACTGGGGAAAGGCAGGCAGAGAATTCCCTGCTAGCACCTTCTCTGTGCCTGGGAAGCACAAGTGTTCACATTGCTTCGCAGAATCGCGTTTGTGCAGAAAACACTGACACTTGTTCAGAAGGAAAGAAAGCACAGAGCCCCACATTTTATGTTGCCCTGGAGAGCTTGCAGAGCACTGGGGAAAGGCAGGCAGAGAATTCCCTGCTAGCACCTTCTCTGTGCCTGGGAAGCACAAGTGTTCCCATTGCTTCGCAGAATCGCGTTTGTGCAGAAAACACTAACACTTGTTCAGAAGGAAAGAAAGCACAGAGCCCCAGATTTTATGTTGCCCTGGAGAGCTTGCAGAGCACTGGGGAAAGGCAGGCAGAGAATTCCCTGCTAGCACCTTCTCTGTGCCTGGGAAGCACAAGTGTTCCCATTGCTTCGCAGAATCGCGTTTGTGCAGAAAACACTGACACGTGTTCAGAAGGAAAGAAAGCACAGAGCCCCACATTTTATGTTGCCCTGGAGAGCTTGCAGAGCACTGGGGAAAGGCAGGCAGAGAATTCCCTGCTAGCACCTTCTCTGTGCCTGGGAAGCACAAGTGTTCCCATTGCTTCGCAGAATCGCGTTTGTGCAGAAAACACTGACACGTGTTCAGAAGGAAAGAAAGCACAGAGCCCCAGATTTTATGTTGCCCTGGAGAGCTTGCAGAGCACTGGGGAAAGGCAGGCAGAGAATTCCCTGCTAGCACCTTCTCTGTGCCTGGGAAGCACAAGTGTTCCCATTGCTTCGCAGAATCGCGTTTGTGCAGAAAACACTAACACTTGTTCAGAAGGAAAGAAAGCACAGAGCCCCACATTTTATGTTGCCCTGGAGAGCTTGCAGAGCACTGGGGAAAGGCAGGCAGAGAATTCCCTGCTAGCACCTTCTCTGTGCCTGGGAAGCACAAGTGTTCCCATTGCTTCGCAGAATCGCGTTTGTGCAGAAAACACTAACACTTGTTCAGAAGGAAAGAAAGCACAGAGCCCCAGATTTTCTGTTGCCCTGGAGAGCTTGCAGAGCACTGGGGAAAGGCAGGCAGAGAATTCCCTGCTAGCACCTTCTCTGTGCCTGGGAAGCACAAGTGTTCCCATTGCTTCGCAGAATCGCGTTTGTGCAGAAAACACTGACACTTGTTCAGAAGGAAAGAAAGCACAGAGCCCCAGATTTTATGTTGCCCTGGAGAGCTTGCAGAGCACTGGGGAAAGGCAGGCAGAGAATTCCCTGCTAGCACCTTCTCTGTGCCTGGGAAGCACAAGTGTTCCCATTGCTTCGCAGATTCGCGTTTGTGCAGAAAACACTAACACTTGTTCAGAAGGAAAGAAAGCACAGAGCCCCAGATTTTATGTTGCCCTGGAGAGCTTGCAGAGCACTGGGGAAAGGCAGGCAGAGAATTCCCTGCTAGCACCTTCTCTGTGCCTGGGAAGGAGAAGTGTTCCCATTGCTTCGCAGAATCGCGTTTGTGCAGAAAACACTAACACTTGTTCAGAAGGAAAGAAAGCACAGAGCCCCACATTTTATGTTGCCCTGGAGAGCTTGCAGAGCACTGGGGAAAGGCAGGCAGAGAATTCCCTGCTAGCACCTTCTCTGTGCCTGGGAAGCACAAGTGTTCCCATTGCTTCGCAGAATCGCGTTTGTGCAGAAAACACTAACACTTGTTCAGAAGGAAAGAAAGCACAGAGCCCCAGATTTTATGTTGCCCTGGAGAGCTTGCAGAGCACTGGGGAAAGGCAGGCAGAGAATTCCCTGCTAGCACCTTCTCTGTGCCTGGGAAGCACAAGTGTTCACATTGCTTCGCAGAATCGCGTTTGTGCAGAAAACACTGACACGTGTTCAGAAGGAAAGAAAGCACAGAGCCCCAGATTTTATGTTGCCCTGGAGAGCTTGCAGAGCACTGGGGAAAGGCAGGCAGAGAATTCCCTGCTAGCACCTTCTCTGTGCCTGGGAAGCACAAGTGTTCACATTGCTTCGCAGAATCGCGTTTGTGCAGAAAACACTGACACGTGTTCAGAAGGAAAGAAAGCACAGAGCCCCAGATTTTATGTTGCCCTGGAGAGCTTGCAGAGCACTGGGGAAAGGCAGGCAGAGAATTCCCTGCTAGCACCTTCTCTGTGCCTGGGAAGCACAAGTGTTCCCATTGCTTCGCAGAATCGCGTTTGTGCAGAAAACACTAACACTTGTTCAGAAGGAAAGAAAGCACAGAGCCCCAGATTTTATGTTGCCCTGGAGAGCTTGCAGAGCACTGGGGAAAGGCAGGCAGAGAATTCCCTGCTAGCACCTTCTCTGTGCCTGGGAAGCACAAGTGTTCACATTGCTTCGCAGAATCGCGTTTGTGCAGAAAACACTGACACGTGTTCAGAAGGAAAGAAAGCACAGAGCCCCACATTTTATGTTGCCCTGGAGAGCTTGCAGAGCACTGGGGAAAGGCAGGCAGAGAATTCCCTGCTAGCACCTTCTCTGTGCCTGGGAAGCACAAGTGTTCCCATTGCTTCGCAGAATCGCGTTTGTGCAGAAAACACTAACACTTGTTCAGAAGGAAAGAAAGCACAGAGCCCCACATTTTATGTTGCCCTGGAGAGCTTGCAGAGCACTGGGGAAAGGCAGGCAGAGAATTCCCTGCTAGCACCTTCTCTGTGCCTGGGAAGCACAAGTGTTCCCATTGCTTCGCAGAATCGCGTTTGTGCAGAAAACACTAACACTTGTTCAGAAGGAAAGAAAGCACAGAGCCCCAGATTTTATGTTGCCCTGGAGAGCTTGCAGAGCACTGGGGAAAGGCAGGCAGAGAATTCCCTGCTAGCACCTTCTCTGTGCCTGGGAAGCACAAGTGTTCCCATTGCTTCGCAGAATCGCGTTTGTGCAGAAAACACTAACACTTGTTCAGAAGGAAAGAAAGTACAGAGCCCCACATTTTATGTTGCCCTGGAGAGCTTGCAGAGCACTGGGGAAAGGCAGGCAGAGAATTCCCTGCTAGCACCTTCTCTGTGCCTGGGAAGCACAAGTGTTCACATTGCTTCGCAGAATCGCGTTTGTGCAGAAAACACTGACACTTGTTCAGAAGGAAAGAAAGCACAGAGCCCCACATTTTATGTTGCCCTGGAGAGCTTGCAGAGCACTGGGGAAAGGCAGGCAGAGAATTCCCTGCTAGCACCTTCTCTGTGCCTGGGAAGCACAAGTGTTCCCATTGCTTCGCAGAATCGCGTTTGTGCAGAAAACACTAACACTTGTTCAGAAGGAAAGAAAGCACAGAGCCCCAGATTTTATGTTGCCCTGGAGAGCTTGCAGAGCACTGGGGAAAGGCAGGCAGAGAATTCCCTGCTAGCACCTTCTCTGTGCCTGGGAAGCACAAGTGTTCCCATTGCTTCGCAGAATCGCGTTTGTGCAGAAAACACTAACACTTGTTCAGAAGGAAAGAAAGCACAGAGCCCCAGATTTTATGTTGCCCTGGAGAGCTTGCAGAGCACTGGGGAAAGGCAGGCAGAGAATTCCCTGCTAGCACCTTCTCTGTGCCTGGGAAGCACAAGTGTTCACATTGCTTCGCAGAATCGCGTTTGTGCAGAAAACACTGACACGTGTTCAGAAGGAAAGAAAGCACAGAGCCCCAGATTTTATGTTGCCCTGGAGAGCTTGCAGAGCACTGGGGAAAGGCAGGCAGAGAATTCCCTGCTAGCACCTTCTCTGTGCCTGGGAAGCACAAGTGTTCACATTGCTTCGCAGAATCGCGTTTGTGCAGAAAACACTGACACGTGTTCAGAAGGAAAGAAAGCACAGAGCCCCAGATTTTATGTTGCCCTGGAGAGCTTGCAGAGCACTGGGGAAAGGCAGGCAGAGAATTCCCTGCTAGCACCTTCTCTGTGCCTGGGAAGCACAAGTGTTCCCATTGCTTCGCAGAATCGCGTTTGTGCAGAAAACACTAACACTTGTTCAGAAGGAAAGAAAGCACAGAGCCCCAGATTTTATGTTGCCCTGGAGAGCTTGCAGAGCACTGGGGAAAGGCAGGCAGAGAATTCCCTGCTAGCACCTTCTCTGTGCCTGGGAAGCACAAGTGTTCACATTGCTTCGCAGAATCGCGTTTGTGCAGAAAACACTGACACGTGTTCAGAAGGAAAGAAAGCACAGAGCCCCACATTTTATGTTGCCCTGGAGAGCTTGCAGAGCACTGGGGAAAGGCAGGCAGAGAATTCCCTGCTAGCACCTTCTCTGTGCCTGGGAAGCACAAGTGTTCCCATTGCTTCGCAGAATCGCGTTTGTGCAGAAAACACTAACACTTGTTCAGAAGGAAAGAAAGCACAGAGCCCCACATTTTATGTTGCCCTGGAGAGCTTGCAGAGCACTGGGGAAAGGCAGGCAGAGAATTCCCTGCTAGCACCTTCTCTGTGCCTGGGAAGGAGAAGTGTTCCCATTGCTTCGCAGAATCGCGTTTGTGCAGAAAACACTAACACTTGTTCAGAAGGAAAGAAAGCACAGAGCCCCAGATTTTATGTTGCCCTGGAGAGCTTGCAGAGCACTGGGGAAAGGCAGGCAGAGAATTCCCTGCTAGCACCTTCTCTGTGCCTGGGAAGCACAAGTGTTCCCATTGCTTCGCAGAATCGCGTTTGTGCAGAAAACACTAACACTTGTTCAGAAGGAAAGAAAGCACAGAGCCCCAGATTTTATGTTGCCCTGGAGAGCTTGCAGAGCACTGGGGAAAGGCAGGCAGAGAATTCCCTGCTAGCACCTTCTCTGTGCCTGGGAAGCACAAGTGTTCACATTGCTTCGCAGAATCGCGTTTGTGCAGAAAACACTGACACGTGTTCAGAAGGAAAGAAAGCACAGAGCCCCACATTTTATGTTGCCCTGGAGAGCTTGCAGAGCACTGGGGAAAGGCAGGCAGAGAATTCCCTGCTAGCACCTTCTCTGTGCCTGGGAAGCACAAGTGTTCACATTGCTTCGCAGAATCGCGTTTGTGCAGAAAACACTGACACTTGTTCAGAAGGAAAGAAAGCACAGAGCCCCACATTTTATGTTGCCCTGGAGAGCTTGCAGAGCACTGGGGAAAGGCAGGCAGAGAATTCCCTGCTAGCACCTTCTCTGTGCCTGGGAAGCACAAGTGTTCCCATTGCTTCGCAGAATCGCGTTTGTGCAGAAAACACTAACACTTGTTCAGAAGGAAAGAAAGCACAGAGCCCCAGATTTTATGTTGCCCTGGAGAGCTTGCAGAGCACTGGGGAAAGGCAGGCAGAGAATTCCCTGCTAGCACCTTCTCTGTGCCTGGGAAGCACAAGTGTTCCCATTGCTTCGCAGAATCGCGTTTGTGCAGAAAACACTAACACTTGTTCAGAAGGAAAGAAAGCACAGAGCCCCAGATTTTATGTTGCCCTGGAGAGCTTGCAGAGCACTGGGGAAAGGCAGGCAGAGAATTCCCTGCTAGCACCTTCTCTGTGCCTGGGAAGCACAAGTGTTCACATTGCTTCGCAGAATCGCGTTTGTGCAGAAAACACTGACACGTGTTCAGAAGGAAAGAAAGCACAGAGCCCCAGATTTTATGTTGCCCTGGAGAGCTTGCAGAGCACTGGGGAAAGGCAGGCAGAGAATTCCCTGCTAGCACCTTCTCTGTGCCTGGGAAGCACAAGTGTTCACATTGCTTCGCAGAATCGCGTTTGTGCAGAAAACACTGACACGTGTTCAGAAGGAAAGAAAGCACAGAGCCCCAGATTTTATGTTGCCCTGGAGAGCTTGCAGAGCACTGGGGAAAGGCAGGCAGAGAATTCCCTGCTAGCACCTTCTCTGTGCCTGGGAAGCACAAGTGTTCCCATTGCTTCGCAGAATCGCGTTTGTGCAGAAAACACTAACACTTGTTCAGAAGGAAAGAAAGCACAGAGCCCCAGATTTTATGTTGCCCTGGAGAGCTTGCAGAGCACTGGGGAAAGGCAGGCAGAGAATTCCCTGCTAGCACCTTCTCTGTGCCTGGGAAGCACAAGTGTTCCCATTGCTTCGCAGAATCGCGTTTGTGCAGAAAACACTGACACGTGTTCAGAAGGAAAGAAAGCACAGAGCCCCACATTTTATGTTGCCCTGGAGAGCTTGCAGAGCACTGGGGAAAGGCAGGCAGAGAATTCCCTGCTAGCACCTTCTCTGTGCCTGGGAAGCACAAGTGTTCCCATTGCTTCGCAGAATCGCGTTTGTGCAGAAAACACTAACACTTGTTCAGAAGGAAAGAAAGCACAGAGCCCCACATTTTATGTTGCCCTGGAGAGCTTGCAGAGCACTGGGGAAAGGCAGGCAGAGAATTCCCTGCTAGCACCTTCTCTGTGCCTGGGAAGGAGAAGTGTTCCCATTGCTTCGCAGAATCGCGTTTGTGCAGAAAACACTAACACTTGTTCAGAAGGAAAGAAAGCACAGAGCCCCAGATTTTATGTTGCCCTGGAGAGCTTGCAGAGCACTGGGGAAAGGCAGGCAGAGAATTCCCTGCTAGCACCTTCTCTGTGCCTGGGAAGCACAAGTGTTCCCATTGCTTCGCAGAATCGCGTTTGTGCAGAAAACACTAACACTTGTTCAGAAGGAAAGAAAGCACAGAGCCCCAGATTTTATGTTGCCCTGGAGAGCTTGCAGAGCACTGGGGAAAGGCAGGCAGAGAATTCCCTGCTAGCACCTTCTCTGTGCCTGGGAAGCACAAGTGTTCACATTGCTTCGCAGAATCGCGTTTGTGCAGAAAACACTGACACGTGTTCAGAAGGAAAGAAAGCACAGAGCCCCACATTTTATGTTGCCCTGGAGAGCTTGCAGAGCACTGGGGAAAGGCAGGCAGAGAATTCCCTGCTAGCACCTTCTCTGTGCCTGGGAAGCACAAGTGTTCCCATTGCTTCGCAGAATCGCGTTTGTGCAGAAAACACTAACACGTGTTCAGAAGGAAAGAAAGCACAGAGCCCCAGATTTTATGTTGCCCTGGAGAGCTTGCAGAGCACTGGGGAAAGGCAGGCAGAGAATTCCCTGCTAGCACCTTCTCTGTGCCTGGGAAGCACAAGTGTTCACATTGCTTCGCAGAATCGCGTTTGTGCAGAAAACACTGACACGTGTTCAGAAGGAAAGAAAGCACAGAGCCCCAGATTTTATGTTGCCCTGGAGAGCTTGCAGAGCACTGGGGAAAGGCAGGCAGAGAATTCCCTGCTAGCACCTTCTCTGTGCCTGGGAAGCACAAGTGTTCACATTGCTTCGCAGAATCGCGTTTGTGCAGAAAACACTGACACGTGTTCAGAAGGAAAGAAAGCACAGAGCCCCAGATTTTATGTTGCCCTGGAGAGCTTGCAGAGCACTGGGGAAAGGCAGGCAGAGAATTCCCTGCTAGCACCTTCTCTGTGCCTGGGAAGCACAAGTGTTCCCATTGCTTCGCAGAATCGCGTTTGTGCAGAAAACACTAACACTTGTTCAGAAGGAAAGAAAGCACAGAGCCCCAGATTTTATGTTGCCCTGGAGAGCTTGCAGAGCACTGGGGAAAGGCAGGCAGAGAATTCCCTGCTAGCACCTTCTCTGTGCCTGGGAAGCACAAGTGTTCACATTGCTTCGCAGAATCGCGTTTGTGCAGAAAACACTGACACGTGTTCAGAAGGAAAGAAAGCACAGAGCCCCACATTTTATGTTGCCCTGGAGAGCTTGCAGAGCACTGGGGAAAGGCAGGCAGAGAATTCCCTGCTAGCACCTTCTCTGTGCCTGGGAAGCACAAGTGTTCCCATTGCTTCGCAGAATCGCGTTTGTGCAGAAAACACTAACACTTGTTCAGAAGGAAAGAAAGCACAGAGCCCCACATTTTATGTTGCCCTGGAGAGCTTGCAGAGCACTGGGGAAAGGCAGGCAGAGAATTCCCTGCTAGCACCTTCTCTGTGCCTGGGAAGCACAAGTGTTCCCATTGCTTCGCAGAATCGCGTTTGTGCAGAAAACACTAACACTTGTTCAGAAGGAAAGAAAGCACAGAGCCCCAGATTTTATGTTGCCCTGGAGAGCTTGCAGAGCACTGGGGAAAGGCAGGCAGAGAATTCCCTGCTAGCACCTTCTCTGTGCCTGGGAAGCACAAGTGTTCCCATTGCTTCGCAGAATCGCGTTTGTGCAGAAAACACTAACACTTGTTCAGAAGGAAAGAAAGTACAGAGCCCCACATTTTATGTTGCCCTGGAGAGCTTGCAGAGCACTGGGGAAAGGCAGGCAGAGAATTCCCTGCTAGCACCTTCTCTGTGCCTGGGAAGCACAAGTGTTCACATTGCTTCGCAGAATCGCGTTTGTGCAGAAAACACTGACACTTGTTCAGAAGGAAAGAAAGCACAGAGCCCCACATTTTATGTTGCCCTGGAGAGCTTGCAGAGCACTGGGGAAAGGCAGGCAGAGAATTCCCTGCTAGCACCTTCTCTGTGCCTGGGAAGCACAAGTGTTCCCATTGCTTCGCAGAATCGCGTTTGTGCAGAAAACACTAACACTTGTTCAGAAGGAAAGAAAGCACAGAGCCCCAGATTTTATGTTGCCCTGGAGAGCTTGCAGAGCACTGGGGAAAGGCAGGCAGAGAATTCCCTGCTAGCACCTTCTCTGTGCCTGGGAAGCACAAGTGTTCCCATTGCTTCGCAGAATCGCGTTTGTGCAGAAAACACTAACACTTGTTCAGAAGGAAAGAAAGCACAGAGCCCCAGATTTTATGTTGCCCTGGAGAGCTTGCAGAGCACTGGGGAAAGGCAGGCAGAGAATTCCCTGCTAGCACCTTCTCTGTGCCTGGGAAGCACAAGTGTTCACATTGCTTCGCAGAATCGCGTTTGTGCAGAAAACACTGACACGTGTTCAGAAGGAAAGAAAGCACAGAGCCCCAGATTTTATGTTGCCCTGGAGAGCTTGCAGAGCACTGGGGAAAGGCAGGCAGAGAATTCCCTGCTAGCACCTTCTCTGTGCCTGGGAAGCACAAGTGTTCACATTGCTTCGCAGAATCGCGTTTGTGCAGAAAACACTGACACGTGTTCAGAAGGAAAGAAAGCACAGAGCCCCAGATTTTATGTTGCCCTGGAGAGCTTGCAGAGCACTGGGGAAAGGCAGGCAGAGAATTCCCTGCTAGCACCTTCTCTGTGCCTGGGAAGCACAAGTGTTCCCATTGCTTCGCAGAATCGCGTTTGTGCAGAAAACACTAACACTTGTTCAGAAGGAAAGAAAGCACAGAGCCCCAGATTTTATGTTGCCCTGGAGAGCTTGCAGAGCACTGGGGAAAGGCAGGCAGAGAATTCCCTGCTAGCACCTTCTCTGTGCCTGGGAAGCACAAGTGTTCACATTGCTTCGCAGAATCGCGTTTGTGCAGAAAACACTGACACGTGTTCAGAAGGAAAGAAAGCACAGAGCCCCACATTTTATGTTGCCCTGGAGAGCTTGCAGAGCACTGGGGAAAGGCAGGCAGAGAATTCCCTGCTAGCACCTTCTCTGTGCCTGGGAAGCACAAGTGTTCCCATTGCTTCGCAGAATCGCGTTTGTGCAGAAAACACTAACACTTGTTCAGAAGGAAAGAAAGCACAGAGCCCCACATTTTATGTTGCCCTGGAGAGCTTGCAGAGCACTGGGGAAAGGCAGGCAGAGAATTCCCTGCTAGCACCTTCTCTGTGCCTGGGAAGGAGAAGTGTTCCCATTGCTTCGCAGAATCGCGTTTGTGCAGAAAACACTAACACTTGTTCAGAAGGAAAGAAAGCACAGAGCCCCAGATTTTATGTTGCCCTGGAGAGCTTGCAGAGCACTGGGGAAAGGCAGGCAGAGAATTCCCTGCTAGCACCTTCTCTGTGCCTGGGAAGCACAAGTGTTCCCATTGCTTCGCAGAATCGCGTTTGTGCAGAAAACACTAACACTTGTTCAGAAGGAAAGAAAGCACAGAGCCCCAGATTTTATGTTGCCCTGGAGAGCTTGCAGAGCACTGGGGAAAGGCAGGCAGAGAATTCCCTGCTAGCACCTTCTCTGTGCCTGGGAAGCACAAGTGTTCACATTGCTTCGCAGAATCGCGTTTGTGCAGAAAACACTGACACGTGTTCAGAAGGAAAGAAAGCACAGAGCCCCAGATTTTATGTTGCCCTGGAGAGCTTGCAGAGCACTGGGGAAAGGCAGGCAGAGAATTCCCTGCTAGCACCTTCTCTGTGCCTGGGAAGCACAAGTGTTCACATTGCTTCGCAGAATCGCGTTTGTGCAGAAAACACTGACACTTGTTCAGAAGGAAAGAAAGCACAGAGCCCCACATTTTATGTTGCCCTGGAGAGCTTGCAGAGCACTGGGGAAAGGCAGGCAGAGAATTCCCTGCTAGCACCTTCTCTGTGCCTGGGAAGCACAAGTGTTCCCATTGCTTCGCAGAATCGCGTTTGTGCAGAAAACACTAACACTTGTTCAGAAGGAAAGAAAGCACAGAGCCCCAGATTTTATGTTGCCCTGGAGAGCTTGCAGAGCACTGGGGAAAGGCAGGCAGAGAATTCCCTGCTAGCACCTTCTCTGTGCCTGGGAAGCACAAGTGTTCCCATTGCTTCGCAGAATCGCGTTTGTGCAGAAAACACTAACACTTGTTCAGAAGGAAAGAAAGCACAGAGCCCCAGATTTTATGTTGCCCTGGAGAGCTTGCAGAGCACTGGGGAAAGGCAGGCAGAGAATTCCCTGCTAGCACCTTCTCTGTGCCTGGGAAGCACAAGTGTTCACATTGCTTCGCAGAATCGCGTTTGTGCAGAAAACACTGACACGTGTTCAGAAGGAAAGAAAGCACAGAGCCCCAGATTTTATGTTGCCCTGGAGAGCTTGCAGAGCACTGGGGAAAGGCAGGCAGAGAATTCCCTGCTAGCACCTTCTCTGTGCCTGGGAAGCACAAGTGTTCACATTGCTTCGCAGAATCGCGTTTGTGCAGAAAACACTGACACGTGTTCAGAAGGAAAGAAAGCACAGAGCCCCAGATTTTATGTTGCCCTGGAGAGCTTGCAGAGCACTGGGGAAAGGCAGGCAGAGAATTCCCTGCTAGCACCTTCTCTGTGCCTGGGAAGCACAAGTGTTCCCATTGCTTCGCAGAATCGCGTTTGTGCAGAAAACACTAACACTTGTTCAGAAGGAAAGAAAGCACAGAGCCCCAGATTTTATGTTGCCCTGGAGAGCTTGCAGAGCACTGGGGAAAGGCAGGCAGAGAATTCCCTGCTAGCACCTTCTCTGTGCCTGGGAAGCACAAGTGTTCCCATTGCTTCGCAGAATCGCGTTTGTGCAGAAAACACTGACACGTGTTCAGAAGGAAAGAAAGCACAGAGCCCCACATTTTATGTTGCCCTGGAGAGCTTGCAGAGCACTGGGGAAAGGCAGGCAGAGAATTCCCTGCTAGCACCTTCTCTGTGCCTGGGAAGCACAAGTGTTCCCATTGCTTCGCAGAATCGCGTTTGTGCAGAAAACACTAACACTTGTTCAGAAGGAAAGAAAGCACAGAGCCCCACATTTTATGTTGCCCTGGAGAGCTTGCAGAGCACTGGGGAAAGGCAGGCAGAGAATTCCCTGCTAGCACCTTCTCTGTGCCTGGGAAGGAGAAGTGTTCCCATTGCTTCGCAGAATCGCGTTTGTGCAGAAAACACTAACACTTGTTCAGAAGGAAAGAAAGCACAGAGCCCCAGATTTTATGTTGCCCTGGAGAGCTTGCAGAGCACTGGGGAAAGGCAGGCAGAGAATTCCCTGCTAGCACCTTCTCTGTGCCTGGGAAGCACAAGTGTTCCCATTGCTTCGCAGAATCGCGTTTGTGCAGAAAACACTAACACTTGTTCAGAAGGAAAGAAAGCACAGAGCCCCAGATTTTATGTTGCCCTGGAGAGCTTGCAGAGCACTGGGGAAAGGCAGGCAGAGAATTCCCTGCTAGCACCTTCTCTGTGCCTGGGAAGCACAAGTGTTCACATTGCTTCGCAGAATCGCGTTTGTGCAGAAAACACTGACACGTGTTCAGAAGGAAAGAAAGCACAGAGCCCCACATTTTATGTTGCCCTGGAGAGCTTGCAGAGCACTGGGGAAAGGCAGGCAGAGAATTCCCTGCTAGCACCTTCTCTGTGCCTGGGAAGCACAAGTGTTCCCATTGCTTCGCAGAATCGCGTTTGTGCAGAAAACACTAACACGTGTTCAGAAGGAAAGAAAGCACAGAGCCCCAGATTTGATGTTGCCCTGGAGAGCTTGCAGAGCACTGGGGAAAGGCAGGCAGAGAATTCCCTGCTAGCACCTTCTCTGTGCCTGGGAAGCACAAGTGTTCCCATTGCTTCGCAGAATCGCGTTTGTGCAGAAAACACTAACACTTGTTCAGAAGGAAAGAAAGCACAGAGCCCCAGATTTTATGTTGCCCTGGAGAGCTTGCAGAGCACTGGGGAAAGGCAGGCAGAGAATTCTCTGCTAGCACCTTCTCTGTGCCTGGGAAGCACAAGTGTTCCCATTGCTTCGCAGAATCGCGTTTGTGCAGAAAACACTAACACTTGTTCAGAAGGAAAGAAAGTACAGAGCCCCACATTTTATGTTGCCCTGGAGAGCTTGCAGAGCACTGGGGAAAGGCAGGCAGAGAATTCCCTGCTAGCACCTTCTCTGTGCCTGGGAAGCACAAGTGTTCACATTGCTTCGCAGAATCGCGTTTGTGCAGAAAACACTGACACTTGTTCAGAAGGAAAGAAAGCACAGAGCCCCACATTTTATGTTGCCCTGGAGAGCTTGCAGAGCACTGGGGAAAGGCAGGCAGAGAATTCCCTGCTAGCACCTTCTCTGTGCCTGGGAAGCACAAGTGTTCCCATTGCTTCGCAGAATCGCGTTTGTGCAGAAAACACTAACACTTGTTCAGAAGGAAAGAAAGCACAGAGCCCCAGATTTTATGTTGCCCTGGAGAGCTTGCAGAGCACTGGGGAAAGGCAGGCAGAGAATTCCCTGCTAGCACCTTCTCTGTGCCTGGGAAGCACAAGTGTTCCCATTGCTTCGCAGAATCGCGTTTGTGCAGAAAACACTAACACTTGTTCAGAAGGAAAGAAAGCACAGAGCCCCAGATTTTATGTTGCCCTGGAGAGCTTGCAGAGCACTGGGGAAAGGCAGGCAGAGAATTCCCTGCTAGCACCTTCTCTGTGCCTGGGAAGCACAAGTGTTCACATTGCTTCGCAGAATCGCGTTTGTGCAGAAAACACTGACACGTGTTCAGAAGGAAAGAAAGCACAGAGCCCCAGATTTTATGTTGCCCTGGAGAGCTTGCAGAGCACTGGGGAAAGGCAGGCAGAGAATTCCCTGCTAGCACCTTCTCTGTGCCTGGGAAGCACAAGTGTTCACATTGCTTCGCAGAATCGCGTTTGTGCAGAAAACACTGACACGTGTTCAGAAGGAAAGAAAGCACAGAGCCCCAGATTTTATGTTGCCCTGGAGAGCTTGCAGAGCACTGGGGAAAGGCAGGCAGAGAATTCCCTGCTAGCACCTTCTCTGTGCCTGGGAAGCACAAGTGTTCCCATTGCTTCGCAGAATCGCGTTTGTGCAGAAAACACTAACACTTGTTCAGAAGGAAAGAAAGCACAGAGCCCCAGATTTTATGTTGCCCTGGAGAGCTTGCAGAGCACTGGGGAAAGGCAGGCAGAGAATTCCCTGCTAGCACCTTCTCTGTGCCTGGGAAGCACAAGTGTTCACATTGCTTCGCAGAATCGCGTTTGTGCAGAAAACACTGACACGTGTTCAGAAGGAAAGAAAGCACAGAGCCCCACATTTTATGTTGCCCTGGAGAGCTTGCAGAGCACTGGGGAAAGGCAGGCAGAGAATTCCCTGCTAGCACCTTCTCTGTGCCTGGGAAGCACAAGTGTTCCCATTGCTTCGCAGAATCGCGTTTGTGCAGAAAACACTAACACTTGTTCAGAAGGAAAGAAAGCACAGAGCCCCAGATTTTCTGTTGCCCTGGAGAGCTTGCAGAGCACTGGGGAAAGGCAGGCAGAGAATTCCCTGCTAGCACCTTCTCTGTGCCTGGGAAGCACAAGTGTTCCCATTGCTTCGCAGAATCGCGTTTGTGCAGAAAACACTAACACTTGTTCAGAAGGAAAGAAAGCACAGAGCCCCAGATTTTATGTTGCCCTGGAGAGCTTGCAGAGCACTGGGGAAAGGCAGGCAGAGAATTCTCTGCTAGCACCTTCTCTGTGCCTGGGAAGCACAAGTGTTCCCATTGCTTCGCAGAATCGCGTTTGTGCAGAAAACACTAACACTTGTTCAGAAGGAAAGAAAGTACAGAGCCCCACATTTTATGTTGCCCTGGAGAGCTTGCAGAGCACTGGGGAAAGGCAGGCAGAGAATTCCCTGCTAGCACCTTCTCTGTGCCTGGGAAGCACAAGTGTTCACATTGCTTCGCAGAATCGCGTTTGTGCAGAAAACACTGACACTTGTTCAGAAGGAAAGAAAGCACAGAGCCCCACATTTTATGTTGCCCTGGAGAGCTTGCAGAGCACTGGGGAAAGGCAGGCAGAGAATTCCCTGCTAGCACCTTCTCTGTGCCTGGGAAGCACAAGTGTTCCCATTGCTTCGCAGAATCGCGTTTGTGCAGAAAACACTAACACTTGTTCAGAAGGAAAGAAAGCACAGAGCCCCAGATTTTATGTTGCCCTGGAGAGCTTGCAGAGCACTGGGGAAAGGCAGGCAGAGAATTCCCTGCTAGCACCTTCTCTGTGCCTGGGAAGCACAAGTGTTCCCATTGCTTCGCAGAATCGCGTTTGTGCAGAAAACACTAACACTTGTTCAGAAGGAAAGAAAGCACAGAGCCCCAGATTTTATGTTGCCCTGGAGAGCTTGCAGAGCACTGGGGAAAGGCAGGCAGAGAATTCCCTGCTAGCACCTTCTCTGTGCCTGGGAAGCACAAGTGTTCCCATTGCTTCGCAGAATCGCGTTTGTGCAGAAAACACTAACACTTGTTCAGAAGGAAAGAAAGCACAGAGCCCCAGATTTTATGTTGCCCTGGAGAGCTTGCAGAGCACTGGGGAAAGGCAGGCAGAGAATTCCCTGCTAGCACCTTCTCTGTGCCTGGGAAGCACAAGTGTTCCCATTGCTTCGCAGAATCGCGTTTGTGCAGAAAACACTGACACGTGTTCAGAAGGAAAGAAAGCACAGAGCCCCACATTTTATGTTGCCCTGGAGAGCTTGCAGAGCACTGGGGAAAGGCAGGCAGAGAATTCCCTGCTAGCACCTTCTCTGTGCCTGGGAAGCACAAGTGTTCACATTGCTTCGCAGAATCGCGTTTGTGCAGAAAACACTGACACGTGTTCAGAAGGAAAGAAAGCACAGAGCCCCAGATTTTATGTTGCCCTGGAGAGCTTGCAGAGCACTGGGGAAAGGCAGGCAGAGAATTCCCTGCTAGCACCTTCTCTGTGCCTGGGAAGCACAAGTGTTCCCATTGCTTCGCAGAATCGCGTTTGTGCAGAAAACACTAACACTTGTTCAGAAGGAAAGAAAGCACAGAGCCCCAGATTTTATGTTGCCCTGGAGAGCTTGCAGAGCACTGGGGAAAGGCAGGCAGAGAATTCCCTGCTAGCACCTTCTCTGTGCCTGGGAAGCACAAGTGTTCACATTGCTTCGCAGAATCGCGTTTGTGCAGAAAACACTGACACGTGTTCAGAAGGAAAGAAAGCACAGAGCCCCACATTTTATGTTGCCCTGGAGAGCTTGCAGAGCACTGGGGAAAGGCAGGCAGAGAATTCCCTGCTAGCACCTTCTCTGTGCCTGGGAAGGAGAAGTGTTCCCATTGCTTCGCAGAATCGCGTTTGTGCAGAAAACACTAACACTTGTTCAGAAGGAAAGAAAGCACAGAGCCCCAGATTTTATGTTGCCCTGGAGAGCTTGCAGAGCACTGGGGAAAGGCAGGCAGAGAATTCCCTGCTAGCACCTTCTCTGTGCCTGGGAAGGAGAAGTGTTCCCATTGCTTCGCAGAATCGCGTTTGTGCAGAAAACACTAACACTTGTTCAGAAGGAAAGAAAGCACAGAGCCCCAGATTTTCTGTTGCCCTGGAGAGCTTGCAGAGCACTGGGGAAAGGCAGGCAGAGAATTCCCTGCTAGCACCTTCTCTGTGCCTGGGAAGCACAAGTGTTCCCATTGCTTCGCAGAATCGCGTTTGTGCAGAAAACACTAACACTTGTTCAGAAGGAAAGAAAGCACAGAGCCCCAGATTTTATGTTGCCCTGGAGAGCTTGCAGAGCACTGGGGAAAGGCAGGCAGAGAATTCCCTGCTAGCACCTTCTCTGTGCCTGGGAAGCACAAGTGTTCCCATTGCTTCGCAGAATCGCGTTTGTGCAGAAAACACTGACACGTGTTCAGAAGGAAAGAAAGCACAGAGCCCCAGATTTTATGTTGCCCTGGAGAGCTTGCAGAGCACTGGGGAAAGGCAGGCAGAGAATTCCCTGCTAGCACCTTCTCTGTGCCTGGGAAGGAGAAGTGTTCCCATTGCTTCGCAGAATCGCGTTTGTGCAGAAAACACTAACACTTGTTCAGAAGGAAAGAAAGCACAGAGCCCCACATTTTATGTTGCCCTGGAGAGCTTGCAGAGCACTGGGGAAAGGCAGGCAGAGAATTCCCTGCTAGCACCTTCTCTGTGCCTGGGAAGCACAAGTGTTCCCATTGCTTCGCAGAATCGCGTTTGTGCAGAAAACACTAACACTTGTTCAGAAGGAAAGAAAGCACAGAGCCCCAGATTTTATGTTGCCCTGGAGAGCTTGCAGAGCACTGGGGAAAGGCAGGCAGAGAATTCCCTGCTAGCACCTTCTCTGTGCCTGGGAAGCACAAGTGTTCCCATTGCTTCGCAGAATCGCGTTTGTGCAGAAAACACTAACACTTGTTCAGAAGGAAAGAAAGCACAGAGCCCCAGATTTTATGTTGCCCTGGAGAGCTTGCAGAGCACTGGGGAAAGGCAGGCAGAGAATTCTCTGCTAGCACCTTCTCTGTGCCTGGGAAGCACAAGTGTTCCCATTGCTTCGCAGAATCGCGTTTGTGCAGAAAACACTAACACTTGTTCAGAAGGAAAGAAAGTACAGAGCCCCACATTTTATGTTGCCCTGGAGAGCTTGCAGAGCACTGGGGAAAGGCAGGCAGAGAATTCCCTGCTAGCACCTTCTCTGTGCCTGGGAAGCACAAGTGTTCCCATTGCTTCGCAGAATCGCGTTTGTGCAGAAAACACTAACACTTGTTCAGAAGGAAAGAAAGCACAGAGCCCCAGATTTTATGTTGCCCTGGAGAGCTTGCAGAGCACTGGGGAAAGGCAGGCAGAGAATTCCCTGCTAGCACCTTCTCTGTGCCTGGGAAGCACAAGTGTTCACATTGCTTCGCAGAATCGCGTTTGTGCAGAAAACACTAACACTTGTTCAGAAGGAAAGAAAGCACAGAGCCCCACATTTTATGTTGCCCTGGAGAGCTTGCAGAGCACTGGGGAAAGGCAGGCAGAGAATTCCCTGCTAGCACCTTCTCTGTGCCTGGGAAGCACAAGTGTTCACATTGCTTCGCAGAATCGCGTTTGTGCAGAAAACACTGACACGTGTTCAGAAGGAAAGAAAGCACAGAGCCCCACATTTTATGTTGCCCTGGAGAGCTTGCAGAGCACTGGGGAAAGGCAGGCAGAGAATTCCCTGCTAGCACCTTCTCTGTGCCTGGGAAGGAGAAGTGTTCCCATTGCTTCGCAGAATCGCGTTTGTGCAGAAAACACTAACACTTGTTCAGAAGGAAAGAAAGCACAGAGCCCCAGATTTTATGTTGCCCTGGAGAGCTTGCAGAGCACTGGGGAAAGGCAGGCAGAGAATTCCCTGCTAGCACCTTCTCTGTGCCTGGGAAGGAGAAGTGTTCCCATTGCTTCGCAGAATCGCGTTTGTGCAGAAAACACTAACACTTGTTCAGAAGGAAAGAAAGCACAGAGCCCCAGATTTTCTGTTGCCCTGGAGAGCTTGCAGAGCACTGGGGAAAGGCAGGCAGAGAATTCCCTGCTAGCACCTTCTCTGTGCCTGGGAAGCACAAGTGTTCCCATTGCTTCGCAGAATCGCGTTTGTGCAGAAAACACTAACACTTGTTCAGAAGGAAAGAAAGCACAGAGCCCCAGATTTTATGTTGCCCTGGAGAGCTTGCAGAGCACTGGGGAAAGGCAGGCAGAGAATTCCCTGCTAGCACCTTCTCTGTGCCTGGGAAGCACAAGTGTTCCCATTGCTTCGCAGAATCGCGTTTGTGCAGAAAACACTGACACGTGTTCAGAAGGAAAGAAAGCACAGAGCCCCAGATTTTATGTTGCCCTGGAGAGCTTGCAGAGCACTGGGGAAAGGCAGGCAGAGAATTCCCTGCTAGCACCTTCTCTGTGCCTGGGAAGGAGAAGTGTTCCCATTGCTTCGCAGAATCGCGTTTGTGCAGAAAACACTAACACTTGTTCAGAAGGAAAGAAAGCACAGAGCCCCACATTTTATGTTGCCCTGGAGAGCTTGCAGAGCACTGGGGAAAGGCAGGCAGAGAATTCCCTGCTAGCACCTTCTCTGTGCCTGGGAAGCACAAGTGTTCCCATTGCTTCGCAGAATCGCGTTTGTGCAGAAAACACTAACACTTGTTCAGAAGGAAAGAAAGCACAGAGCCCCAGATTTTATGTTGCCCTGGAGAGCTTGCAGAGCACTGGGGAAAGGCAGGCAGAGAATTCCCTGCTAGCACCTTCTCTGTGCCTGGGAAGCACAAGTGTTCCCATTGCTTCGCAGAATCGCGTTTGTGCAGAAAACACTAACACTTGTTCAGAAGGAAAGAAAGCACAGAGCCCCAGATTTTATGTTGCCCTGGAGAGCTTGCAGAGCACTGGGGAAAGGCAGGCAGAGAATTCTCTGCTAGCACCTTCTCTGTGCCTGGGAAGCACAAGTGTTCCCATTGCTTCGCAGAATCGCGTTTGTGCAGAAAACACTAACACTTGTTCAGAAGGAAAGAAAGTACAGAGCCCCACATTTTATGTTGCCCTGGAGAGCTTGCAGAGCACTGGGGAAAGGCAGGCAGAGAATTCCCTGCTAGCACCTTCTCTGTGCCTGGGAAGCACAAGTGTTCCCATTGCTTCGCAGAATCGCGTTTGTGCAGAAAACACTAACACTTGTTCAGAAGGAAAGAAAGCACAGAGCCCCAGATTTTATGTTGCCCTGGAGAGCTTGCAGAGCACTGGGGAAAGGCAGGCAGAGAATTCCCTGCTAGCACCTTCTCTGTGCCTGGGAAGGAGAAGTGTTCCCATTGCTTCTCAGAATCGCGTTTGTGCAGAAAACACTAACACTTGTTCAGAAGGAAAGAAAGCACAGAGCCCCAGATTTTATGTTGCCCTGGAGAGCTTGCAGAGCACTGGGGAAAGGCAGGCAGAGAATTCCCTGCTAGCACCTTCTCTGTGCCTGGGAAGCACAAGTGTTCCCATTGCTTCGCAGAATCGCGTTTGTGCAGAAAACACTAACACTTGTTCAGAAGGAAAGAAAGCACAGAGCCCCAGATTTTATGTTGCCCTGGAGAGCTTGCAGAGCACTGGGGAAAGGCAGGCAGAGAATTCCCTGCTAGCACCTTCTCTGTGCCTGGGAAGCACAAGTGTTCACATTGCTTCGCAGAATCGCGTTTGTGCAGAAAACACTGACACGTGTTCAGAAGGAAAGAAAGCACAGAGCCCCAGATTTTATGTTGCCCTGGAGAGCTTGCAGAGCACTGGGGAAAGGCAGGCAGAGAATTCTCTGCTAGCACCTTCTCTGTGCCTGGGAAGCACAAGTGTTCCCATTGCTTCGCAGAATCGCGTTTGTGCAGAAAACACTAACACTTGTTCAGAAGGAAAGAAAGTACAGAGCCCCACATTTTATGTTGCCCTGGAGAGCTTGCAGAGCACTGGGGAAAGGCAGGCAGAGAATTCCCTGCTAGCACCTTCTCTGTGCCTGGGAAGCACAAGTGTTCCCATTGCTTCGCAGAATCGCGTTTGTGCAGAAAACACTAACACTTGTTCAGAAGGAAAGAAAGCACAGAGCCCCAGATTTTATGTTGCCCTGGAGAGCTTGCAGAGCACTGGGGAAAGGCAGGCAGAGAATTCCCTGCTAGCACCTTCTCTGTGCCTGGGAAGCACAAGTGTTCCCATTGCTTCGCAGAATCGCGTTTGTGCAGAAAACACTAACACTTGTTCAGAAGGAAAGAAAGCACAGAGCCCCAGATTTTATGTTGCCCTGGAGAGCTTGCAGAGCACTGGGGAAAGGCAGGCAGAGAATTCCCTGCTAGCACCTTCTCTGTGCCTGGGAAGCACAAGTGTTCCCATTGCTTCGCAGAATCGCTTTTGTGCAGAAAACACTAACACTTGTTCAGAAGGAAAGAAAGCACAGAGCCCCAGATTTTATGTTGCCCTGGAGAGCTTGCAGAGCACTGGGGAAAGGCAGGCAGAGAATTCCCTGCTAGCACCTTCTCTGTGCCTGGGAAGCACAAGTGTTCCCATTGCTTCGCAGAATCGCGTTTGTGCAGAAAACACTAACACTTGTTCAGAAGGAAAGAAAGCACAGAGCCCCAGATTTTATGTTGCCCTGGAGAGCTTGCAGAGCACTGGGGAAAGGCAGGCAGAGAATTCCCTGCTAGCACCTTCTCTGTGCCTGGGAAGCACAAGTGTTCCCATTGCTTCGCAGAATCGCGTTTGTGCAGAAAACACTAACACTTGTTCAGAAGGAAAGAAAGCACAGAGCCCCAGATTTTATGTTGCCCTGGAGAGCTTGCAGAGCACTGGGGAAAGGCAGGCAGAGAATTCCCTGCTAGCACCTTCTCTGTGCCTGGGAAGCACAAGTGTTCACATTGCTTCGCAGAATCGCGTTTGTGCAGAAAACACTGACACGTGTTCAGAAGGAAAGAAAGCACAGAGCCCCAGATTTTATGTTGCCCTGGAGAGCTTGCAGAGCACTGGGGAAAGGCAGGCAGAGAATTCCCTGCTAGCACCTTCTCTGTGCCTGGGAAGCACAAGTGTTCACATTGCTTCGCAGAATCGCGTTTGTGCAGAAAACACTGACACGTGTTCAGAAGGAAAGAAAGCACAGAGCCCCACATTTTATGTTGCCCTGGAGAGCTTGCAGAGCACTGGGGAAAGGCAGGCAGAGAATTCCCTGCTAGCACCTTCTCTGTGCCTGGGAAGCACAAGTGTTCACATTGCTTCGCAGAATCGCGTTTGTGCAGAAAACACTAACACTTGTTCAGAAGGAAAGAAAGCACAGAGCCCCAGATTTTATGTTGCCCTGGAGAGCTTGCAGAGCACTGGGGAAAGGCAGGCAGAGAATTCCCTGCTAGCACCTTCTCTGTGCCTGGGAAGCACAAGTGTTCACATTGCTTCGCAGAATCGCGTTTGTGCAGAAAACACTGACACGTGTTCAGAAGGAAAGAAAGCACAGAGCCCCACATTTTATGTTGCCCTGGAGAGCTTGCAGAGCACTGGGGAAAGGCAGGCAGAGAATTCCCTGCTAGCACCTTCTCTGTGCCTGGGAAGCACAAGTGTTCACATTGCTTCGCAGAATCGCGTTTGTGCAGAAAACACTGACACGTGTTCAGAAGGAAAGAAAGCACAGAGCCCCAGATTTTATGTTGCCCTGGAGAGCTTGCAGAGCACTGGGGAAAGGCAGGCAGAGAATTCCCTGCTAGCACCTTCTCTGTGCCTGGGAAGGAGAAGTGTTCCCATTGCTTCGCAGAATCGCGTTTGTGCAGAAAACACTGACACGTGTTCAGAAGGAAAGAAAGCACAGAGCCCCAGATTTTCTGTTGCCCTGGAGAGCTTGCAGAGCACTGGGGAAAGGCAGGCAGAGAATTCCCTGCTAGCACCTTCTCTGTGCCTGGGAAGCACAAGTGTTCCCATTGCTTCGCAGAATCGCGTTTGTGCAGAAAACACTAACACTTGTTCAGAAGGAAAGAAAGCACAGAGCCCCAGATTTTATGTTGCCCTGGAGAGCTTGCAGAGCACTGGGGAAAGGCAGGCAGAGAATTCCCTGCTAGCACCTTCTCTGTGCCTGGGAAGCACAAGTGTTCCCATTGCTTCGCAGAATCGCGTTTGTGCAGAAAACACTGACACTTGTTCAGAAGGAAAGAAAGCACAGAGCCCCAGATTTTATGTTGCCCTGGAGAGCTTGCAGAGCACTGGGGAAAGGCAGGCAGAGAATTCCCTGCTAGCACCTTCTCTGTGCCTGGGAAGCACAAGTGTTCCCATTGCTTCGCAGATTCGCGTTTGTGCAGAAAACACTAACACTTGTTCAGAAGGAAAGAAAGCACAGAGCCCCAGATTTTATGTTGCCCCGGAGAGCTTGCAGAGCACTGGGGAAAGGCAGGCAGAGAATTCCCTGCTAGCACCTTCTCTGTGCCTGGGAAGGAGAAGTGTTCCCATTGCTTCGCAGAATCGCGTTTGTGCAGAAAACACTAACACTTGTTCAGAAGGAAAGAAAGCACAGAGCCCCAGATTTTATGTTGCCCTGGAGAGCTTGCAGAGCACTGGGGAAAGGCAGGCAGAGAATTCCCTGCTAGCACCTTCTCTGTGCCTGGGAAGCACAAGTGTTCACATTGCTTCGCAGAATCGCGTTTGTGCAGAAAACACTAACACTTGTTCAGAAGGAAAGAAAGCACAGAGCCCCAGATTTTATGTTGCCCTGGAGAGCTTGCAGAGCACTGGGGAAAGGCAGGCAGAGAATTCCCTGCTAGCACCTTCTCTGTGCCTGGGAAGCACAAGTGTTCACATTGCTTCGCAGAATCGCGTTTGTGCAGAAAACACTGACACGTGTTCAGAAGGAAAGAAAGCACAGAGCCCCACATTTTATGTTGCCCTGGAGAGCTTGCAGAGCACTGGGGAAAGGCAGGCAGAGAATTCCCTGCTAGCACCTTCTCTGTGCCTGGGAAGCACAAGTGTTCACATTGCTTCGCAGAATCGCGTTTGTGCAGAAAACACTGACACGTGTTCAGAAGGAAAGAAAGCACAGAGCCCCAGATTTTATGTTGCCCTGGAGAGCTTGCAGAGCACTGGGGAAAGGCAGGCAGAGAATTCCCTGCTAGCACCTTCTCTGTGCCTGGGAAGGAGAAGTGTTCCCATTGCTTCGCAGAATCGCGTTTGTGCAGAAAACACTGACACGTGTTCAGAAGGAAAGAAAGCACAGAGCCCCAGATTTTCTGTTGCCCTGGAGAGCTTGCAGAGCACTGGGGAAAGGCAGGCAGAGAATTCCCTGCTAGCACCTTCTCTGTGCCTGGGAAGCACAAGTGTTCCCATTGCTTCGCAGAATCGCGTTTGTGCAGAAAACACTAACACTTGTTCAGAAGGAAAGAAAGCACAGAGCCCCAGATTTTATGTTGCCCTGGAGAGCTTGCAGAGCACTGGGGAAAGGCAGGCAGAGAATTCCCTGCTAGCACCTTCTCTGTGCCTGGGAAGCACAAGTGTTCCCATTGCTTCGCAGAATCGCGTTTGTGCAGAAAACACTGACACTTGTTCAGAAGGAAAGAAAGCACAGAGCCCCAGATTTTATGTTGCCCTGGAGAGCTTGCAGAGCACTGGGGAAAGGCAGGCAGAGAATTCCCTGCTAGCACCTTCTCTGTGCCTGGGAAGGAGAAGTGTTCCCATTGCTTCGCAGAATCGCGTTTGTGCAGAAAACACTAACACTTGTTCAGAAGGAAAGAAAGCACAGAGCCCCAGATTTTATGTTGCCCTGGAGAGCTTGCAGAGCACTGGGGAAAGGCAGGCAGAGAATTCCCTGCTAGCACCTTCTCTGTGCCTGGGAAGCACAAGTGTTCCCATTGCTTCGCAGAATCGCGTTTGTGCAGAAAACACTAACACTTGTTCAGAAGGAAAGAAAGCACAGAGCCCCAGATTTTATGTTGCCCTGGAGAGCTTGCAGAGCACTGGGGAAAGGCAGGCAGAGAATTCCCTGCTAGCACCTTCTCTGTGCCTGGGAAGCACAAGTGTTCACATTGCTTCGCAGAATCGCGTTTGTGCAGAAAACACTGACACGTGTTCAGAAGGAAAGAAAGCACAGAGCCCCAGATTTTATGTTGCCCTGGAGAGCTTGCAGAGCACTGGGGAAAGGCAGGCAGAGAATTCCCTGCTAGCACCTTCTCTGTGCCTGGGAAGCACAAGTGTTCACATTGCTTCGCAGAATCGCGTTTGTGCAGAAAACACTGACACGTGTTCAGAAGGAAAGAAAGCACAGAGCCCCAGATTTTATGTTGCCCTGGAGAGCTTGCAGAGCACTGGGGAAAGGCAGGCAGAGAATTCCCTGCTAGCACCTTCTCTGTGCCTGGGAAGCACAAGTGTTCCCATTGCTTCGCAGAATCGCGTTTGTGCAGAAAACACTAACACTTGTTCAGAAGGAAAGAAAGCACAGAGCCCCAGATTTTATGTTGCCCTGGAGAGCTTGCAGAGCAGTGGGGAAAGGCAGGCAGAGAATTCCCTGCTAGCACCTTCTCTGTGCCTGGGAAGCACAAGTGTTCCCATTGCTTCGCAGAATCGCGTTTGTGCAGAAAACACTGACACGTGTTCAGAAGGAAAGAAAGCACAGAGCCCCACATTTTATGTTGCCCTGGAGAGCTTGCAGAGCACTGGGGAAAGGCAGGCAGAGAATTCCCTGCTAGCACCTTCTCTGTGCCTGGGAAGCACAAGTGTTCCCATTGCTTCGCAGAATCGCGTTTGTGCAGAAAACACTAACACTTGTTCAGAAGGAAAGAAAGCACAGAGCCCCACATTTTATGTTGCCCTGGAGAGCTTGCAGAGCACTGGGGAAAGGCAGGCAGAGAATTCCCTGCTAGCACCTTCTCTGTGCCTGGGAAGCACAAGTGTTCACATTGCTTCGCAGAATCGCGTTTGTGCAGAAAACACTGACACTTGTTCAGAAGGAAAGAAAGCACAGAGCCCCACATTTTATGTTGCCCTGGAGAGCTTGCAGAGCACTGGGGAAAGGCAGGCAGAGAATTCCCTGCTAGCACCTTCTCTGTGCCTGGGAAGCACAAGTGTTCCCATTGCTTCGCAGAATCGCGTTTGTGCAGAAAACACTAACACTTGTTCAGAAGGAAAGAAAGCACAGAGCCCCAGATTTTATGTTGCCCTGGAGAGCTTGCAGAGCACTGGGGAAAGGCAGGCAGAGAATTCCCTGCTAGCACCTTCTCTGTGCCTGGGAAGCACAAGTGTTCCCATTGCTTCGCAGAATCGCGTTTGTGCAGAAAACACTAACACTTGTTCAGAAGGAAAGAAAGCACAGAGCCCCAGATTTTATGTTGCCCTGGAGAGCTTGCAGAGCACTGGGGAAAGGCAGGCAGAGAATTCCCTGCTAGCACCTTCTCTGTGCCTGGGAAGCACAAGTGTTCCCATTGCTTCGCAGAATCGCGTTTGTGCAGAAAACACTAACACTTGTTCAGAAGGAAAGAAAGCACAGAGCCCCAGATTTTATGTTGCCCTGGAGAGCTTGCAGAGCACTGGGGAAAGGCAGGCAGAGAATTCCCTGCTAGCACCTTCTCTGTGCCTGGGAAGCACAAGTGTTCCCATTGCTTCGCAGAATCGCGTTTGTGCAGAAAACACTGACACGTGTTCAGAAGGAAAGAAAGCACAGAGCCCCAGATTTTATGTTGCCCTGGAGAGCTTGCAGAGCACTGGGGAAAGGCAGGCAGAGAATTCCCTGCTAGCACCTTCTCTGTGCCTGGGAAGCACAAGTGTTCACATTGCTTCGCAGAATCACGTTTGTGCAGAAAACACTGACACGTGTTCAGAAGGAAAGAAAGCACAGAGCCCCACATTTTATGTTGCCCTGGAGAGCTTGCAGAGCACTGGGGAAAGGCAGGCAGAGAATTCCCTGCTAGCACCTTCTCTGTGCCTGGGAAGGAGAAGTGTTCCCATTGCTTCGCAGAATCGCGTTTGTGCAGAAAACACTAACACTTGTTCAGAAGGAAAGAAAGCACAGAGCCCCAGATTTTATGTTGCCCTGGAGAGCTTGCAGAGCACTGGGGAAAGGCAGGCAGAGAATTCCCTGCTAGCACCTTCTCTGTGCCTGGGAAGGAGAAGTGTTCCCATTGCTTCGCAGAATCGCGTTTGTGCAGAAAACACTAACACTTGTTCAGAAGGAAAGAAAGCACAGAGCCCCAGATTTTCTGTTGCCCTGGAGAGCTTGCAGAGCACTGGGGAAAGGCAGGCAGAGAATTCCCTGCTAGCACCTTCTCTGTGCCTGGGAAGCACAAGTGTTCCCATTGCTTCGCAGAATCGCGTTTGTGCAGAAAACACTAACACTTGTTCAGAAGGAAAGAAAGCACAGAGCCCCAGATTTTATGTTGCCCTGGAGAGCTTGCAGAGCACTGGGGAAAGGCAGGCAGAGAATTCCCTGCTAGCACCTTCTCTGTGCCTGGGAAGCACAAGTGTTCCCATTGCTTCGCAGAATCGCGTTTGTGCAGAAAACACTGACACGTGTTCAGAAGGAAAGAAAGCACAGAGCCCCAGATTTTATGTTGCCCTGGAGAGCTTGCAGAGCACTGGGGAAAGGCAGGCAGAGAATTCCCTGCTAGCACCTTCTCTGTGCCTGGGAAGGAGAAGTGTTCCCATTGCTTCGCAGAATCGCGTTTGTGCAGAAAACACTAACACTTGTTCAGAAGGAAAGAAAGCACAGAGCCCCACATTTTATGTTGCCCTGGAGAGCTTGCAGAGCACTGGGGAAAGGCAGGCAGAGAATTCCCTGCTAGCACCTTCTCTGTGCCTGGGAAGCACAAGTGTTCCCATTGCTTCGCAGAATCGCGTTTGTGCAGAAAACACTAACACTTGTTCAGAAGGAAAGAAAGCACAGAGCCCCAGATTTTATGTTGCCCTGGAGAGCTTGCAGAGCACTGGGGAAAGGCAGGCAGAGAATTCCCTGCTAGCACCTTCTCTGTGCCTGGGAAGCACAAGTGTTCCCATTGCTTCGCAGAATCGCGTTTGTGCAGAAAACACTAACACTTGTTCAGAAGGAAAGAAAGCACAGAGCCCCAGATTTTATGTTGCCCTGGAGAGCTTGCAGAGCACTGGGGAAAGGCAGGCAGAGAATTCTCTGCTAGCACCTTCTCTGTGCCTGGGAAGCACAAGTGTTCCCATTGCTTCGCAGAATCGCGTTTGTGCAGAAAACACTAACACTTGTTCAGAAGGAAAGAAAGTACAGAGCCCCACATTTTATGTTGCCCTGGAGAGCTTGCAGAGCACTGGGGAAAGGCAGGCAGAGAATTCCCTGCTAGCACCTTCTCTGTGCCTGGGAAGCACAAGTGTTCCCATTGCTTCGCAGAATCGCGTTTGTGCAGAAAACACTAACACTTGTTCAGAAGGAAAGAAAGCACAGAGCCCCAGATTTTATGTTGCCCTGGAGAGCTTGCAGAGCACTGGGGAAAGGCAGGCAGAGAATTCCCTGCTAGCACCTTCTCTGTGCCTGGGAAGGAGAAGTGTTCCCATTGCTTCGCAGAATCGCGTTTGTGCAGAAAACACTAACACTTGTTCAGAAGGAAAGAAAGCACAGAGCCCCAGATTTTATGTTGCCCTGGAGAGCTTGCAGAGCACTGGGGAAAGGCAGGCAGAGAATTCCCTGCTAGCACCTTCTCTGTGCCTGGGAAGCACAAGTGTTCCCATTGCTTCGCAGAATCGCGTTTGTGCAGAAAACACTAACACTTGTTCAGAAGGAAAGAAAGCACAGAGCCCCAGATTTTATGTTGCCCTGGAGAGCTTGCAGAGCACTGGGGAAAGGCAGGCAGAGAATTCCCTGCTAGCACCTTCTCTGTGCCTGGGAAGCACAAGTGTTCACATTGCTTCGCAGAATCGCGTTTGTGCAGAAAACACTGACACGTGTTCAGAAGGAAAGAAAGCACAGAGCCCCAGATTTTATGTTGCCCTGGAGAGCTTGCAGAGCACTGGGGAAAGGCAGGCAGAGAATTCTCTGCTAGCACCTTCTCTGTGCCTGGGAAGCACAAGTGTTCCCATTGCTTCGCAGAATCGCGTTTGTGCAGAAAACACTAACACTTGTTCAGAAGGAAAGAAAGTACAGAGCCCCACATTTTATGTTGCCCTGGAGAGCTTGCAGAGCACTGGGGAAAGGCAGGCAGAGAATTCCCTGCTAGCACCTTCTCTGTGCCTGGGAAGCACAAGTGTTCCCATTGCTTCGCAGAATCGCGTTTGTGCAGAAAACACTAACACTTGTTCAGAAGGAAAGAAAGCACAGAGCCCCAGATTTTATGTTGCCCTGGAGAGCTTGCAGAGCACTGGGGAAAGGCAGGCAGAGAATTCCCTGCTAGCACCTTCTCTGTGCCTGGGAAGCACAAGTGTTCCCATTGCTTCGCAGAATCGCGTTTGTGCAGAAAACACTAACACTTGTTCAGAAGGAAAGAAAGCACAGAGCCCCAGATTTTATGTTGCCCTGGAGAGCTTGCAGAGCACTGGGGAAAGGCAGGCAGAGAATTCCCTGCTAGCACCTTCTCTGTGCCTGGGAAGCACAAGTGTTCCCATTGCTTCGCAGAATCGCTTTTGTGCAGAAAACACTAACACTTGTTCAGAAGGAAAGAAAGCACAGAGCCCCAGATTTTATGTTGCCCTGGAGAGCTTGCAGAGCACTGGGGAAAGGCAGGCAGAGAATTCCCTGCTAGCACCTTCTCTGTGCCTGGGAAGCACAAGTGTTCCCATTGCTTCGCAGAATCGCGTTTGTGCAGAAAACACTAACACTTGTTCAGAAGGAAAGAAAGCACAGAGCCCCAGATTTTATGTTGCCCTGGAGAGCTTGCAGAGCACTGGGGAAAGGCAGGCAGAGAATTCCCTGCTAGCACCTTCTCTGTGCCTGGGAAGCACAAGTGTTCACATTGCTTCGCAGAATCGCGTTTGTGCAGAAAACACTGACACGTGTTCAGAAGGAAAGAAAGCACAGAGCCCCAGATTTTATGTTGCCCTGGAGAGCTTGCAGAGCACTGGGGAAAGGCAGGCAGAGAATTCCCTGCTAGCACCTTCTCTGTGCCTGGGAAGCACAAGTGTTCACATTGCTTCGCAGAATCGCGTTTGTGCAGAAAACACTGACACGTGTTCAGAAGGAAAGAAAGCACAGAGCCCCACATTTTATGTTGCCCTGGAGAGCTTGCAGAGCACTGGGGAAAGGCAGGCAGAGAATTCCCTGCTAGCACCTTCTCTGTGCCTGGGAAGCACAAGTGTTCACATTGCTTCGCAGAATCGCGTTTGTGCAGAAAACACTAACACTTGTTCAGAAGGAAAGAAAGCACAGAGCCCCAGATTTTATGTTGCCCTGGAGAGCTTGCAGAGCACTGGGGAAAGGCAGGCAGAGAATTCCCTGCTAGCACCTTCTCTGTGCCTGGGAAGCAAAAGTGTTCACATTGTTTCGCAGAATCACGTTTGTGCAGAAAACACTGACACTTGTTCAGAAGGAAAGAAAGCACAGAGCCCCAGATTTTATGTTGCCCTGGAGAGCTTGCAGAGCACTGGGGAAAGGCAGGCAGAGAATTCCCTGCTAGCACCTTCTCTGTGCCTGGGAAGGAGAAGTGTTCACATTGCTTCGCAGAATCGCGTTTGTGCAGAAAACACTAACACTTGTTCAGAAGGAAAGAAAGCACAGAGCCCCAGATTTTATGTTGCCCTGGAGAGCTTGCAGAGCACTGGGGAAAAGCAGGCAGAGAATTCCCTGCTAGCACCTTCTCTGTGCCTGGGAAGCAAAAGTGTTCACATTGCTTCGCAGAATCGCGTTTGTGCAGAAAACACTAACACTTGTTCAGAAGGAAAGAAAGCACAGAGCCCCAGATTTTATGTTGCCCTGGAGAGCTTGCAGAGCACTGGGGAAAGGCAGGCAGAGAATTCCCTGCTAGCACCTTCTCTGTGCCTGGGAAGCAAAAGTGTTCACATTGCTTCGCAGAATCGCGTTTGTGCAGAAAACACTAACACTTGTTCAGAAGGAAAGAAAGCACAGAGCCCCAGATTTTATGTTGCCCTGGAGAGCTTGCAGAGCACTGGGGAAAGGCAGGCAGAGAATTCCCTGCTAGCACCTTCTCTGTGCCTGGGAAGCAAAAGTGTTCACATTGCTTCGCAGAATCGCGTTTGTGCAGAAAACACTAACACTTGTTCAGAAGGAAAGAAAGCACAGAGCCCCAGATTTTATGTTGCCCTGGAGAGCTTGCAGAGCACTGGGGAAAAGCAGGCAGAGAATTCCCTGCTAGCACCTTCTCTGTGCCTGGGAAGCAAAAGTGTTCACATTGTTTCGCAGAATCGCGTTTGTGCAGAAAACACTGACACTTGTTCAGAAGGAAAGAAAGCACAGAGCCCCAGATTTTATGTTGCCCTGGAGAGCTTGCAGAGCACTGGGGAAAAGCAGGCAGAGAATTCCCTGCTAGCACCTTCTCTGTGCCTGGGAAGCAAAAGTGTTCACATTGCTTCGCAGAATCGCGTTTGTGCAGAAAACAATAACACTTGTTCAGAAGGAAAGAAAGCACAGAGCCCCAGATTTTATGTTGCCCTGGAGAGCTTGCAGAGCACTGGGGAAAAGCAGGCAGAGAATTCCCTGCTAGCACCTTCTCTGTGCCTGGGAAGCAAAAGTGTTCACATTGCTTCGCAGAATCACGTTTGTGCAGAAAACACTAACACTTGTTCAGAAGGAAAGAAAGCACAGAGCCCCAGATTTTATGTTGCCCTGGAGAGCTTGCAGAGCACTGGGGAAAGGCAGGCAGAGAATTCCCTGCTAGCACCTTCTCTGTGCCTGGGAAGCACAAGTGTTCACATTGCTTCGCAGAATCGCGTTTGTGCAGAAAACACTGACACGTGTTCAGAAGGAAAGAAAGCACAGAGCCCCAGATTTTATGTTGCCCTGGAGAGCTTGCAGAGCACTGGGGAAAGGCAGGCAGAGAATTCCCTGCTAGCACCTTCTCTGTGCCTGGGAAGCACAAGTGTTCACATTGCTTCGCAGAATCGCGTTTGTGCAGAAAACACTGACACGTGTTCAGAAGGAAAGAAAGCACAGAACCCCAGATTTTATGTTGCCCTGGAGAGCTTGCAGAGCACTGGGGAAAGGCAGGCAGAGAATTCCCTGCTAGCACCTTCTCTGTGCCTGGGAAGCACAAGTGTTCCCATTGCTTCGCAGAATCGCGTTTGTGCAGAAAACACTAACACTTGTTCAGAAGGAAAGAAAGCACAGAGCCCCAGATTTTATGTTGCCCTGGAGAGCTTGC
Organism: Strix occidentalis; assembly: GCA_030819815.1. Taxonomy (NCBI): domain Eukaryota; kingdom Metazoa; phylum Chordata; class Aves; order Strigiformes; family Strigidae; genus Strix; species Strix occidentalis. Next base: position 212,306 of record JASWHU010000059.1, on the reverse strand, counting down.
AGAGCAGTGGGGAAAGGCAGGCAGAGAATTCCCTGCTAGCACCTTCTCTGTGCCTGGGAAGCACAAGTGTTCCCATTGCTTCGCAGAATCGCGTTTGTGCAGAAAACACTGACACGTGTTCAGAAGGAAAGAAAGCACAGAGCCCCACATTTTATGTTGCCCTGGAGAGCTTGCAGAGCACTGGGGAAAGGCAGGCAGAGAATTCCCTGCTAGCACCTTCTCTGTGCCTGGGAAGCACAAGTGTTCCCATTGCTTCGCAGAATCGCGTTTGTGCAGAAAACACTAACACTTGTTCAGAAGGAAAGAAAGCACAGAGCCCCACATTTTATGTTGCCCTGGAGAGCTTGCAGAGCACTGGGGAAAGGCAGGCAGAGAATTCCCTGCTAGCACCTTCTCTGTGCCTGGGAAGCACAAGTGTTCCCATTGCTTCGCAGAATCGCGTTTGTGCAGAAAACACTAACACTTGTTCAGAAGGAAAGAAAGTACAGAGCCCCACATTTTATGTTGCCCTGGAGAGCTTGCAGAGCACTGGGGAAAGGCAGGCAGAGAATTCCCTGCTAGCACCTTCTCTGTGCCTGGGAAGCACAAGTGTTCACATTGCTTCGCAGAATCGCGTTTGTGCAGAAAACACTGACACTTGTTCAGAAGGAAAGAAAGCACAGAGCCCCACATTTTATGTTGCCCTGGAGAGCTTGCAGAGCACTGGGGAAAGGCAGGCAGAGAATTCCCTGCTAGCACCTTCTCTGTGCCTGGGAAGCACAAGTGTTCCCATTGCTTCGCAGAATCGCGTTTGTGCAGAAAACACTAACACTTGTTCAGAAGGAAAGAAAGCACAGAGCCCCAGATTTTATGTTGCCCTGGAGAGCTTGCAGAGCACTGGGGAAAGGCAGGCAGAGAATTCCCTGCTAGCACCTTCTCTGTGCCTGGGAAGCACAAGTGTTCCCATTGCTTCGCAGAATCGCGTTTGTGCAGAAAACACTAACACTTGTTCAGAAGGAAAGAAAGCACAGAGCCCCAGATTTTATGTTGCCCTGGAGAGCTTGCAGAGCACTGGGGAAAGGCAGGCAGAGAATTCCCTGCTAGCACCTTCTCTGTGCCTGGGAAGCACAAGTGTTCCCATTGCTTCGCAGAATCGCGTTTGTGCAGAAAACACTAACACTTGTTCAGAAGGAAAGAAAGCACAGAGCCCCACATTTTATGTTGCCCTGGAGAGCTTGCAGAGCACTGGGGAAAGGCAGGCAGAGAATTCCCTGCTAGCACCTTCTCTGTGCCTGGGAAGCACAAGTGTTCCCATTGCTTCGCAGAATCGCGTTTGTGCAGAAAACACTGACACGTGTTCAGAAGGAAAGAAAGCACAGAGCCCCAGATTTTATGTTGCCCTGGAGAGCTTGCAGAGCACTGGGGAAAGGCAGGCAGAGAATTCCCTGCTAGCACCTTCTCTGTGCCTGGGAAGGAGAAGTGTTCCCATTGCTTCGCAGAATCGCGTTTGTGCAGAAAACACTAACACTTGTTCAGAAGGAAAGAAAGCACAGAGCCCCACATTTTATGTTGCCCTGGAGAGCTTGCAGAGCACTGGGGAAAGGCAGGCAGAGAATTCCCTGCTAGCACCTTCTCTGTGCCTGGGAAGCACAAGTGTTCCCATTGCTTCGCAGAATCGCGTTTGTGCAGAAAACACTAACACTTGTTCAGAAGGAAAGAAAGCACAGAGCCCCAGATTTTATGTTGCCCTGGAGAGCTTGCAGAGCACTGGGGAAAGGCAGGCAGAGAATTCCCTGCTAGCACCTTCTCTGTGCCTGGGAAGCACAAGTGTTCCCATTGCTTCGCAGAATCGCGTTTGTGCAGAAAACACTAACACTTGTTCAGAAGGAAAGAAAGCACAGAGCCCCAGATTTTATGTTGCCCTGGAGAGCTTGCAGAGCACTGGGGAAAGGCAGGCAGAGAATTCTCTGCTAGCACCTTCTCTGTGCCTGGGAAGCACAAGTGTTCCCATTGCTTCGCAGAATCGCGTTTGTGCAGAAAACACTAACACTTGTTCAGAAGGAAAGAAAGTACAGAGCCCCACATTTTATGTTGCCCTGGAGAGCTTGCAGAGCACTGGGGAAAGGCAGGCAGAGAATTCCCTGCTAGCACCTTCTCTGTGCCTGGGAAGCACAAGTGTTCACATTGCTTCGCAGAATCGCGTTTGTGCAGAAAACACTGACACTTGTTCAGAAGGAAAGAAAGCACAGAGCCCCACATTTTATGTTGCCCTGGAGAGCTTGCAGAGCACTGGGGAAAGGCAGGCAGAGAATTCCCTGCTAGCACCTTCTCTGTGCCTGGGAAGCACAAGTGTTCCCATTGCTTCGCAGAATCGCGTTTGTGCAGAAAACACTAACACTTGTTCAGAAGGAAAGAAAGCACAGAGCCCCAGATTTTATGTTGCCCTGGAGAGCTTGCAGAGCACTGGGGAAAGGCAGGCAGAGAATTCCCTGCTAGCACCTTCTCTGTGCCTGGGAAGGAGAAGTGTTCCCATTGCTTCGCAGAATCGCGTTTGTGCAGAAAACACTAACACTTGTTCAGAAGGAAAGAAAGCACAGAGCCCCAGATTTTATGTTGCCCTGGAGAGCTTGCAGAGCACTGGGGAAAGGCAGGCAGAGAATTCCCTGCTAGCACCTTCTCTGTGCCTGGGAAGCACAAGTGTTCCCATTGCTTCGCAGAATCGCGTTTGTGCAGAAAACACTAACACTTGTTCAGAAGGAAAGAAAGCACAGAGCCCCAGATTTTATGTTGCCCTGGAGAGCTTGCAGAGCACTGGGGAAAGGCAGGCAGAGAATTCCCTGCTAGCACCTTCTCTGTGCCTGGGAAGCACAAGTGTTCACATTGCTTCGCAGAATCGCGTTTGTGCAGAAAACACTGACACGTGTTCAGAAGGAAAGAAAGCACAGAGCCCCACATTTTATGTTGCCCTGGAGAGCTTGCAGAGCACTGGGGAAAGGCAGGCAGAGAATTCCCTGCTAGCACCTTCTCTGTGCCTGGGAAGCACAAGTGTTCACATTGCTTCGCAGAATCGCGTTTGTGCAGAAAACACTGACACGTGTTCAGAAGGAAAGAAAGCACAGAGCCCCAGATTTTATGTTGCCCTGGAGAGCTTGCAGAGCACTGGGGAAAGGCAGGCAGAGAATTCCCTGCTAGCACCTTCTCTGTGCCTGGGAAGCACAAGTGTTCACATTGCTTCGCAGAATCGCGTTTGTGCAGAAAACACTAACACTTGTTCAGAAGGAAAGAAAGCACAGAGCCCCAGATTTTATGTTGCCCTGGAGAGCTTGCAGAGCACTGGGGAAAGGCAGGCAGAGAATTCCCTGCTAGCACCTTCTCTGTGCCTGGGAAGCACAAGTGTTCACATTGCTTCGCAGAATCGCGTTTGTGCAGAAAACACTGACACGTGTTCAGAAGGAAAGAAAGCACAGAGCCCCACATTTTATGTTGCCCTGGAGAGCTTGCAGAGCACTGGGGAAAGGCAGGCAGAGAATTCCCTGCTAGCACCTTCTCTGTGCCTGGGAAGCACAAGTGTTCCCATTGCTTCGCAGAATCGCGTTTGTGCAGAAAACACTAACACTTGTTCAGAAGGAAAGAAAGCACAGAGCCCCAGATTTTATGTTGCCCTGGAGAGCTTGCAGAGCACTGGGGAAAGGCAGGCAGAGAATTCTCTGCTAGCACCTTCTCTGTGCCTGGGAAGCACAAGTGTTCCCATTGCTTCGCAGAATCGCGTTTGTGCAGAAAACACTAACACTTGTTCAGAAGGAAAGAAAGTACAGAGCCCCACATTTTATGTTGCCCTGGAGAGCTTGCAGAGCACTGGGGAAAGGCAGGCAGAGAATTCCCTGCTAGCACCTTCTCTGTGCCTGGGAAGCACAAGTGTTCCCATTGCTTCGCAGAATCGCGTTTGTGCAGAAAACACTAACACGTGTTCAGAAGGAAAGAAAGCACAGAGCCCCAGATTTTATGTTGCCCTGGAGAGCTTGCAGAGCACTGGGGAAAGGCAGGCAGAGAATTCCCTGCTAGCACCTTCTCTGTGCCTGGGAAGCACAAGTGTTCCCATTGCTTCGCAGAATCGCGTTTGTGCAGAAAACACTAACACTTGTTCAGAAGGAAAGAAAGCACAGAGCCCCAGATTTTATGTTGCCCTGGAGAGCTTGCAGAGCACTGGGGAAAGGCAGGCAGAGAATTCCCTGCTAGCACCTTCTCTGTGCCTGGGAAGCACAAGTGTTCCCATTGCTTCGCAGAATCGCGTTTGTGCAGAAAACACTAACACTTGTTCAGAAGGAAAGAAAGCACAGAGCCCCAGATTTTCTGTTGCCCTGGAGAGCTTGCAGAGCACTGGGGAAAGGCAGGCAGAGAATTCCCTGCTAGCACCTTCTCTGTGCCTGGGAAGCACAAGTGTTCCCATTGCTTCGCAGAATCGCGTTTGTGCAGAAAACACTAACACTTGTTCAGAAGGAAAGAAAGCACAGAGCCCCAGATTTTATGTTGCCCTGGAGAGCTTGCAGAGCACTGGGGAAAGGCAGGCAGAGAATTCCCTGCTAGCACCTTCTCTGTGCCTGGGAAGCACAAGTGTTCCCATTGCTTCGCAGAATCGCGTTTGTGCAGAAAACACTAACACTTGTTCAGAAGGAAAGAAAGCACAGAGCCCCAGATTTTATGTTGCCCTGGAGAGCTTGCAGAGCACTGGGGAAAGGCAGGCAGAGAATTCCCTGCTAGCACCTTCTCTGTGCCTGGGAAGCACAAGTGTTCACATTGCTTCGCAGAATCGCGTTTGTGCAGAAAACACTGACACGTGTTCAGAAGGAAAGAAAGCACAGAGCCCCAGATTTTATGTTGCCCTGGAGAGCTTGCAGAGCACTGGGGAAAGGCAGGCAGAGAATTCCCTGCTAGCACCTTCTCTGTGCCTGGGAAGCACAAGTGTTCACATTGCTTCGCAGAATCGCGTTTGTGCAGAAAACACTGACACGTGTTCAGAAGGAAAGAAAGCACAGAGCCCCAGATTTTATGTTGCCCTGGAGAGCTTGCAGAGCACTGGGGAAAGGCAGGCAGAGAATTCCCTGCTAGCACCTTCTCTGTGCCTGGGAAGCACAAGTGTTCCCATTGCTTCGCAGAATCGCGTTTGTGCAGAAAACACTAACACTTGTTCAGAAGGAAAGAAAGCACAGAGCCCCAGATTTTATGTTGCCCTGGAGAGCTTGCAGAGCACTGGGGAAAGGCAGGCAGAGAATTCCCTGCTAGCACCTTCTCTGTGCCTGGGAAGCACAAGTGTTCACATTGCTTCGCAGAATCGCGTTTGTGCAGAAAACACTGACACGTGTTCAGAAGGAAAGAAAGCACAGAGCCCCACATTTTATGTTGCCCTGGAGAGCTTGCAGAGCACTGGGGAAAGGCAGGCAGAGAATTCCCTGCTAGCACCTTCTCTGTGCCTGGGAAGCACAAGTGTTCACATTGCTTCGCAGAATCGCGTTTGTGCAGAAAACACTGACACGTGTTCAGAAGGAAAGAAAGCACAGAGCCCCAGATTTTATGTTGCCCTGGAGAGCTTGCAGAGCACTGGGGAAAGGCAGGCAGAGAATTCCCTGCTAGCACCTTCTCTGTGCCTGGGAAGGAGAAGTGTTCCCATTGCTTCGCAGAATCGCGTTTGTGCAGAAAACACTAACACTTGTTCAGAAGGAAAGAAAGCACAGAGCCCCACATTTTATGTTGCCCTGGAGAGCTTGCAGAGCACTGGGGAAAGGCAGGCAGAGAATTCCCTGCTAGCACCTTCTCTGTGCCTGGGAAGCACAAGTGTTCCCATTGCTTCGCAGAATCGCGTTTGTGCAGAAAACACTAACACTTGTTCAGAAGGAAAGAAAGCACAGAGCCCCAGATTTTCTGTTGCCCTGGAGAGCTTGCAGAGCACTGGGGAAAGGCAGGCAGAGAATTCCCTGCTAGCACCTTCTCTGTGCCTGGGAAGCACAAGTGTTCCCATTGCTTCGCAGAATCGCGTTTGTGCAGAAAACACTGACACTTGTTCAGAAGGAAAGAAAGCACAGAGCCCCAGATTTTATGTTGCCCTGGAGAGCTTGCAGAGCACTGGGGAAAGGCAGGCAGAGAATTCCCTGCTAGCACCTTCTCTGTGCCTGGGAAGCACAAGTGTTCCCATTGCTTCGCAGATTCGCGTTTGTGCAGAAAACACTAACACTTGTTCAGAAGGAAAGAAAGCACAGAGCCCCAGATTTTATGTTGCCCTGGAGAGCTTGCAGAGCACTGGGGAAAGGCAGGCAGAGAATTCCCTGCTAGCACCTTCTCTGTGCCTGGGAAGCACAAGTGTTCCCATTGCTTCGCAGAATCGCGTTTGTGCAGAAAACACTAACACTTGTTCAGAAGGAAAGAAAGCACAGAGCCCCAGATTTTATGTTGCCCTGGAGAGCTTGCAGAGCACTGGGGAAAGGCAGGCAGAGAATTCCCTGCTAGCACCTTCTCTGTGCCTGGGAAGCACAAGTGTTCCCATTGCTTCGCAGAATCGCGTTTGTGCAGAAAACACTAACACTTGTTCAGAAGGAAAGAAAGCACAGAGCCCCAGATTTTATGTTGCCCTGGAGAGCTTGCAGAGCACTGGGGAAAGGCAGGCAGAGAATTCCCTGCTAGCACCTTCTCTGTGCCTGGGAAGCACAAGTGTTCCCATTGCTTCGCAGAATCGCGTTTGTGCAGAAAACACTGACACGTGTTCAGAAGGAAAGAAAGCACAGAGCCCCAGATTTTATGTTGCCCTGGAGAGCTTGCAGAGCACTGGGGAAAGGCAGGCAGAGAATTCCCTGCTAGCACCTTCTCTGTGCCTGGGAAGCACAAGTGTTCACATTGCTTCGCAGAATCGCGTTTGTGCAGAAAACACTGACACGTGTTCAGAAGGAAAGAAAGCACAGAGCCCCAGATTTTATGTTGCCCTGGAGAGCTTGCAGAGCACTGGGGAAAGGCAGGCAGAGAATTCCCTGCTAGCACCTTCTCTGTGCCTGGGAAGCACAAGTGTTCCCATTGCTTCGCAGAATCGCGTTTGTGCAGAAAACACTAACACTTGTTCAGAAGGAAAGAAAGCACAGAGCCCCAGATTTTATGTTGCCCTGGAGAGCTTGCAGAGCACTGGGGAAAGGCAGGCAGAGAATTCCCTGCTAGCACCTTCTCTGTGCCTGGGAAGCACAAGTGTTCACATTGCTTCGCAGAATCGCGTTTGTGCAGAAAACACTGACACGTGTTCAGAAGGAAAGAAAGCACAGAGCCCCACATTTTATGTTGCCCTGGAGAGCTTGCAGAGCACTGGGGAAAGGCAGGCAGAGAATTCCCTGCTAGCACCTTCTCTGTGCCTGGGAAGCACAAGTGTTCCCATTGCTTCGCAGAATCGCGTTTGTGCAGAAAACACTAACACTTGTTCAGAAGGAAAGAAAGCACAGAGCCCCACATTTTATGTTGCCCTGGAGAGCTTGCAGAGCACTGGGGAAAGGCAGGCAGAGAATTCCCTGCTAGCACCTTCTCTGTGCCTGGGAAGCACAAGTGTTCCCATTGCTTCGCAGAATCGCGTTTGTGCAGAAAACACTAACACTTGTTCAGAAGGAAAGAAAGCACAGAGCCCCAGATTTTATGTTGCCCTGGAGAGCTTGCAGAGCACTGGGGAAAGGCAGGCAGAGAATTCTCTGCTAGCACCTTCTCTGTGCCTGGGAAGCACAAGTGTTCCCATTGCTTCGCAGAATCGCGTTTGTGCAGAAAACACTAACACTTGTTCAGAAGGAAAGAAAGTACAGAGCCCCACATTTTATGTTGCCCTGGAGAGCTTGCAGAGCACTGGGGAAAGGCAGGCAGAGAATTCCCTGCTAGCACCTTCTCTGTGCCTGGGAAGCACAAGTGTTCACATTGCTTCGCAGAATCGCGTTTGTGCAGAAAACACTGACACTTGTTCAGAAGGAAAGAAAGCACAGAGCCCCACATTTTATGTTGCCCTGGAGAGCTTGCAGAGCACTGGGGAAAGGCAGGCAGAGAATTCCCTGCTAGCACCTTCTCTGTGCCTGGGAAGCACAAGTGTTCCCATTGCTTCGCAGAATCGCGTTTGTGCAGAAAACACTAACACTTGTTCAGAAGGAAAGAAAGCACAGAGCCCCAGATTTTATGTTGCCCTGGAGAGCTTGCAGAGCACTGGGGAAAGGCAGGCAGAGAATTCCCTGCTAGCACCTTCTCTGTGCCTGGGAAGCACAAGTGTTCCCATTGCTTCGCAGAATCGCGTTTGTGCAGAAAACACTAACACTTGTTCAGAAGGAAAGAAAGCACAGAGCCCCAGATTTTATGTTGCCCTGGAGAGCTTGCAGAGCACTGGGGAAAGGCAGGCAGAGAATTCCCTGCTAGCACCTTCTCTGTGCCTGGGAAGCACAAGTGTTCCCATTGCTTCGCAGAATCGCGTTTGTGCAGAAAACACTGACACGTGTTCAGAAGGAAAGAAAGCACAGAGCCCCAGATTTTATGTTGCCCTGGAGAGCTTGCAGAGCACTGGGGAAAGGCAGGCAGAGAATTCCCTGCTAGCACCTTCTCTGTGCCTGGGAAGCACAAGTGTTCCCATTGCTTCGCAGAATCGCGTTTGTGCAGAAAACACTGACACGTGTTCAGAAGGAAAGAAAGCACAGAGCCCCAGATTTTATGTTGCCCTGGAGAGCTTGCAGAGCACTGGGGAAAGGCAGGCAGAGAATTCCCTGCTAGCACCTTCTCTGTGCCTGGGAAGCACAAGTGTTCCCATTGCTTCGCAGAATCGCGTTTGTGCAGAAAACACTAACACTTGTTCAGAAGGAAAGAAAGCACAGAGCCCCAGATTTTATGTTGCCCTGGAGAGCTTGCAGAGCACTGGGGAAAGGCAGGCAGAGAATTCCCTGCTAGCACCTTCTCTGTGCCTGGGAAGCACAAGTGTTCACATTGCTTCGCAGAATCGCGTTTGTGCAGAAAACACTGACACGTGTTCAGAAGGAAAGAAAGCACAGAGCCCCACATTTTATGTTGCCCTGGAGAGCTTGCAGAGCACTGGGGAAAGGCAGGCAGAGAATTCCCTGCTAGCACCTTCTCTGTGCCTGGGAAGCACAAGTGTTCCCATTGCTTCGCAGAATCGCGTTTGTGCAGAAAACACTAACACTTGTTCAGAAGGAAAGAAAGCACAGAGCCCCAGATTTTATGTTGCCCTGGAGAGCTTGCAGAGCACTGGGGAAAGGCAGGCAGAGAATTCCCTGCTAGCACCTTCTCTGTGCCTGGGAAGGAGAAGTGTTCCCATTGCTTCGCAGAATCGCGTTTGTGCAGAAAACACTAACACTTGTTCAGAAGGAAAGAAAGCACAGAGCCCCAGATTTTATGTTGCCCTGGAGAGCTTGCAGAGCACTGGGGAAAGGCAGGCAGAGAATTCCCTGCTAGCACCTTCTCTGTGCCTGGGAAGCACAAGTGTTCCCATTGCTTCGCAGAATCGCGTTTGTGCAGAAAACACTAACACTTGTTCAGAAGGAAAGAAAGCACAGAGCCTCAGATTTTATGTTGCCCTGGAGAGCTTGCAGAGCACTGGGGAAAGGCAGGCAGAGAATTCCCTGCTAGCACCTTCTCTGTGCCTGGGAAGCACAAGTGTTCACATTGCTTCGCAGAATCGCGTTTGTGCAGAAAACACTGACACGTGTTCAGAAGGAAAGAAAGCACAGAGCCCCAGATTTTATGTTGCCCTGGAGAGCTTGCAGAGCACTGGGGAAAGGCAGGCAGAGAATTCCCTGCTAGCACCTTCTCTGTGCCTGGGAAGCACAAGTGTTCACATTGCTTCGCAGAATCGCGTTTGTGCAGAAAACACTGACACTTGTTCAGAAGGAAAGAAAGCACAGAGCCCCAGATTTTATGTTGCCCTGGAGAGCTTGCAGAGCACTGGGGAAAGGCAGGCAGAGAATTCCCTGCTAGCACCTTCTCTGTGCCTGGGAAGCACAAGTGTTCCCATTGCTTCGCAGAATCGCGTTTGTGCAGAAAACACTAACACTTGTTCAGAAGGAAAGAAAGCACAGAGCCCCAGATTTTATGTTGCCCTGGAGAGCTTGCAGAGCACTGGGGAAAGGCAGGCAGAGAATTCCCTGCTAGCACCTTCTCTGTGCCTGGGAAGCACAAGTGTTCCCATTGCTTCGCAGAATCGCGTTTGTGCAGAAAACACTAACACTTGTTCAGAAGGAAAGAAAGCACAGAGCCCCAGATTTTATGTTGCCCTGGAGAGCTTGCAGAGCACTGGGGAAAGGCAGGCAGAGAATTCCCTGCTAGCACCTTCTCTGTGCCTGGGAAGCACAAGTGTTCACATTGCTTCGCAGAATCGCGTTTGTGCAGAAAACACTGACACGTGTTCAGAAGGAAAGAAAGCACAGAGCCCCAGATTTTATGTTGCCCTGGAGAGCTTGCAGAGCACTGGGGAAAGGCAGGCAGAGAATTCCCTGCTAGCACCTTCTCTGTGCCTGGGAAGCACAAGTGTTCACATTGCTTCGCAGAATCGCGTTTGTGCAGAAAACACTGACACGTGTTCAGAAGGAAAGAAAGCACAGAGCCCCAGATTTTATGTTGCCCTGGAGAGCTTGCAGAGCACTGGGGAAAGGCAGGCAGAGAATTCCCTGCTAGCACCTTCTCTGTGCCTGGGAAGCACAAGTGTTCCCATTGCTTCGCAGAATCGCGTTTGTGCAGAAAACACTAACACTTGTTCAGAAGGAAAGAAAGCACAGAGCCCCAGATTTTATGTTGCCCTGGAGAGCTTGCAGAGCACTGGGGAAAGGCAGGCAGAGAATTCCCTGCTAGCACCTTCTCTGTGCCTGGGAAGCACAAGTGTTCCCATTGCTTCGCAGAATCGCGTTTGTGCAGAAAACACTGACACGTGTTCAGAAGGAAAGAAAGCACAGAGCCCCACATTTTATGTTGCCCTGGAGAGCTTGCAGAGCACTGGGGAAAGGCAGGCAGAGAATTCCCTGCTAGCACCTTCTCTGTGCCTGGGAAGCACAAGTGTTCCCATTGCTTCGCAGAATCGCGTTTGTGCAGAAAACACTAACACTTGTTCAGAAGGAAAGAAAGCACAGAGCCCCACATTTTATGTTGCCCTGGAGAGCTTGCAGAGCACTGGGGAAAGGCAGGCAGAGAATTCCCTGCTAGCACCTTCTCTGTGCCTGGGAAGGAGAAGTGTTCCCATTGCTTCGCAGAATCGCGTTTGTGCAGAAAACACTAACACTTGTTCAGAAGGAAAGAAAGCACAGAGCCCCAGATTTTATGTTGCCCTGGAGAGCTTGCAGAGCACTGGGGAAAGGCAGGCAGAGAATTCCCTGCTAGCACCTTCTCTGTGCCTGGGAAGCACAAGTGTTCCCATTGCTTCGCAGAATCGCGTTTGTGCAGAAAACACTAACACTTGTTCAGAAGGAAAGAAAGCACAGAGCCCCAGATTTTATGTTGCCCTGGAGAGCTTGCAGAGCACTGGGGAAAGGCAGGCAGAGAATTCCCTGCTAGCACCTTCTCTGTGCCTGGGAAGCACAAGTGTTCACATTGCTTCGCAGAATCGCGTTTGTGCAGAAAACACTGACACGTGTTCAGAAGGAAAGAAAGCACAGAGCCCCAGATTTTATGTTGCCCTGGAGAGCTTGCAGAGCACTGGGGAAAGGCAGGCAGAGAATTCCCTGCTAGCACCTTCTCTGTGCCTGGGAAGCACAAGTGTTCACATTGCTTCGCAGAATCGCGTTTGTGCAGAAAACACTGACACGTGTTCAGAAGGAAAGAAAGCACAGAGCCCCAGATTTTATGTTGCCCTGGAGAGCTTGCAGAGCACTGGGGAAAGGCAGGCAGAGAATTCCCTGCTAGCACCTTCTCTGTGCCTGGGAAGCACAAGTGTTCCCATTGCTTCGCAGAATCGCGTTTGTGCAGAAAACACTAACACTTGTTCAGAAGGAAAGAAAGCACAGAGCCCCAGATTTTATGTTGCCCTGGAGAGCTTGCAGAGCACTGGGGAAAGGCAGGCAGAGAATTCCCTGCTAGCACCTTCTCTGTGCCTGGGAAGCACAAGTGTTCACATTGCTTCGCAGAATCGCGTTTGTGCAGAAAACACTGACACGTGTTCAGAAGGAAAGAAAGCACAGAGCCCCACATTTTATGTTGCCCTGGAGAGCTTGCAGAGCACTGGGGAAAGGCAGGCAGAGAATTCCCTGCTAGCACCTTCTCTGTGCCTGGGAAGCACAAGTGTTTCCCATTGCTTCGCAGAATCGCGTTTGTGCAGAAAACACTAACACTTGTTCAGAAGGAAAGAAAGCACAGAGCCCCACATTTTATGTTGCCCTGGAGAGCTTGCAGAGCACTGGGGAAAGGCAGGCAGAGAATTCCCTGCTAGCACCTTCTCTGTGCCTGGGAAGCACAAGTGTTCCCATTGCTTCGCAGAATCGCGTTTGTGCAGAAAACACTAACACTTGTTCAGAAGGAAAGAAAGCACAGAGCCCCAGATTTTATGTTGCCCTGGAGAGCTTGCAGAGCACTGGGGAAAGGCAGGCAGAGAATTCTCTGCTAGCACCTTCTCTGTGCCTGGGAAGCACAAGTGTTCCATTGCTTCGCAGAATCGCGTTTGTGCAGAAAACACTAACACTTGTTCAGAAGGAAAGAAAGTACAGAGCCCCACATTTTATGTTGCCCTGGAGAGCTTGCAGAGCACTGGGGAAAGGCAGGCAGAGAATTCCCTGCTAGCACCTTCTCTGTGCCTGGGAAGCACAAGTGTTCACATTGCTTCGCAGAATCGCGTTTGTGCAGAAAACACTGACACGTGTTCAGAAGGAAAGAAAGCACAGAGCCCCACATTTTATGTTGCCCTGGAGAGCTTGCAGAGCACTGGGGAAAGGCAGGCAGAGAATTCCCTGCTAGCACCTTCTCTGTGCCTGGGAAGCACAAGTGTTCCCATTGCTTCGCAGAATCGCGTTTGTGCAGAAAACACTAACACTTGTTCAGAAGGAAAGAAAGCACAGAGCCCCAGATTTTCTGTTGCCCTGGAGAGCTTGCAGAGCACTGGGGAAAGGCAGGCAGAGAATTCCCTGCTAGCACCTTCTCTGTGCCTGGGAAGCACAAGTGTTCCCATTGCTTCGCAGAATCGCGTTTGTGCAGAAAACACTAACACTTGTTCAGAAGGAAAGAAAGCACAGAGCCCCAGATTTTATGTTGCCCTGGAGAGCTTGCAGAGCACTGGGGAAAGGCAGGCAGAGAATTCCCTGCTAGCACCTTCTCTGTGCCTGGGAAGCACAAGTGTTCACATTGCTTCGCAGAATCGCGTTTGTGCAGAAAACACTGACACGTGTTCAGAAGGAAAGAAAGCACAGAGCCCCAGATTTTATGTTGCCCTGGAGAGCTTGCAGAGCACTGGGGAAAGGCAGGCAGAGAATTCCCTGCTAGCACCTTCTCTGTGCCTGGGAAGCACAAGTGTTCACATTGCTTCGCAGAATCGCGTTTGTGCAGAAAACACTGACACGTGTTCAGAAGGAAAGAAAGCACAGAGCCCCAGATTTTATGTTGCCCTGGAGAGCTTGCAGAGCACTGGGGAAAGGCAGGCAGAGAATTCCCTGCTAGCACCTTCTCTGTGCCTGGGAAGCACAAGTGTTCCCATTGCTTCGCAGAATCGCGTTTGTGCAGAAAACACTAACACTTGTTCAGAAGGAAAGAAAGCACAGAGCCCCAGATTTTATGTTGCCCTGGAGAGCTTGCAGAGCACTGGGGAAAGGCAGGCAGAGAATTCCCTGCTAGCACCTTCTCTGTGCCTGGGAAGCACAAGTGTTCACATTGCTTCGCAGAATCGCGTTTGTGCAGAAAACACTGACACGTGTTCAGAAGGAAAGAAAGCACAGAGCCCCACATTTTATGTTGCCCTGGAGAGCTTGCAGAGCACTGGGGAAAGGCAGGCAGAGAATTCCCTGCTAGCACCTTCTCTGTGCCTGGGAAGCACAAGTGTTCCCATTGCTTCGCAGAATCGCGTTTGTGCAGAAAACACTAACACTTGTTCAGAAGGAAAGAAAGCACAGAGCCCCAGATTTTCTGTTGCCCTGGAGAGCTTGCAGAGCACTGGGGAAAGGCAGGCAGAGAATTCCCTGCTAGCACCTTCTCTGTGCCTGGGAAGCACAAGTGTTCCCATTGCTTCGCAGAATCGCGTTTGTGCAGAAAACACTAACACTTGTTCAGAAGGAAAGAAAGCACAGAGCCCCAGATTTTATGTTGCCCTGGAGAGCTTGCAGAGCACTGGGGAAAGGCAGGCAGAGAATTCTCTGCTAGCACCTTCTCTGTGCCTGGGAAGCACAAGTGTTCCCATTGCTTCGCAGAATCGCGTTTGTGCAGAAAACACTAACACTTGTTCAGAAGGAAAGAAAGTACAGAGCCCCACATTTTATGTTGCCCTGGAGAGCTTGCAGAGCACTGGGGAAAGGCAGGCAGAGAATTCCCTGCTAGCACCTTCTCTGTGCCTGGGAAGCACAAGTGTTCACATTGCTTCGCAGAATCGCGTTTGTGCAGAAAACACTGACACTTGTTCAGAAGGAAAGAAAGCACAGAGCCCCACATTTTATGTTGCCCTGGAGAGCTTGCAGAGCACTGGGGAAAGGCAGGCAGAGAATTCCCTGCTAGCACCTTCTCTGTGCCTGGGAAGCACAAGTGTTCCCATTGCTTCGCAGAATCGCGTTTGTGCAGAAAACACTAACACTTGTTCAGAAGGAAAGAAAGCACAGAGCCCCAGATTTTATGTTGCCCTGGAGAGCTTGCAGAGCACTGGGGAAAGGCAGGCAGAGAATTCCCTGCTAGCACCTTCTCTGTGCCTGGGAAGCACAAGTGTTCCCATTGCTTCGCAGAATCGCGTTTGTGCAGAAAACACTAACACTTGTTCAGAAGGAAAGAAAGCACAGAGCCCCAGATTTTATGTTGCCCTGGAGAGCTTGCAGAGCACTGGGGAAAGGCAGGCAGAGAATTCCCTGCTAGCACCTTCTCTGTGCCTGGGAAGCACAAGTGTTCCCATTGCTTCGCAGAATCGCGTTTGTGCAGAAAACACTAACACTTGTTCAGAAGGAAAGAAAGCACAGAGCCCCAGATTTTATGTTGCCCTGGAGAGCTTGCAGAGCACTGGGGAAAGGCAGGCAGAGAATTCCCTGCTAGCACCTTCTCTGTGCCTGGGAAGCACAAGTGTTCCCATTGCTTCGCAGAATCGCGTTTGTGCAGAAAACACTAACACTTGTTCAGAAGGAAAGAAAGCACAGAGCCCCAGATTTTATGTTGCCCTGGAGAGCTTGCAGAGCACTGGGGAAAGGCAGGCAGAGAATTCCCTGCTAGCACCTTCTCTGTGCCTGGGAAGCACAAGTGTTCCCATTGCTTCGCAGAATCGCGTTTGTGCAGAAAACACTGACACGTGTTCAGAAGGAAAGAAAGCACAGAGCCCCACATTTTATGTTGCCCTGGAGAGCTTGCAGAGCACTGGGGAAAGGCAGGCAGAGAATTCCCTGCTAGCACCTTCTCTGTGCCTGGGAAGCACAAGTGTTCACATTGCTTCGCAGAATCGCGTTTGTGCAGAAAACACTGACACGTGTTCAGAAGGAAAGAAAGCACAGAGCCCCAGATTTTATGTTGCCCTGGAGAGCTTGCAGAGCACTGGGGAAAGGCAGGCAGAGAATTCCCTGCTAGCACCTTCTCTGTGCCTGGGAAGCACAAGTGTTCACATTGCTTCGCAGAATCGCGTTTGTGCAGAAAACACTAACACTTGTTCAGAAGGAAAGAAAGCACAGAGCCCCAGATTTTATGTTGCCCTGGAGAGCTTGCAGAGCACTGGGGAAAGGCAGGCAGAGAATTCCCTGCTAGCACCTTCTCTGTGCCTGGGAAGCACAAGTGTTCACATTGCTTCGCAGAATCGCGTTTGTGCAGAAAACACTGACACGTGTTCAGAAGGAAAGAAAGCACAGAGCCCCACATTTTATGTTGCCCTGGAGAGCTTGCAGAGCACTGGGGAAAGGCAGGCAGAGAATTCCCTGCTAGCACCTTCTCTGTGCCTGGGAAGGAGAAGTGTTCCCATTGCTTCGCAGAATCGCGTTTGTGCAGAAAACACTAACACTTGTTCAGAAGGAAAGAAAGCACAGAGCCCCAGATTTTATGTTGCCCTGGAGAGCTTGCAGAGCACTGGGGAAAGGCAGGCAGAGAATTCCCTGCTAGCACCTTCTCTGTGCCTGGGAAGGAGAAGTGTTCCCATTGCTTCGCAGAATCGCGTTTGTGCAGAAAACACTAACACTTGTTCAGAAGGAAAGAAAGCACAGAGCCCCAGATTTTCTGTTGCCCTGGAGAGCTTGCAGAGCACTGGGGAAAGGCAGTCAGAGAATTCCCTGCTAGCACCTTCTCTGTGCCTGGGAAGCACAAGTGTTCCCATTGCTTCGCAGAATCGCGTTTGTGCAGAAAACACTAACACTTGTTCAGAAGGAAAGAAAGCACAGAGCCCCAGATTTTATGTTGCCCTGGAGAGCTTGCAGAGCACTGGGGAAAGGCAGGCAGAGAATTCCCTGCTAGCACCTTCTCTGTGCCTGGGAAGCACAAGTGTTCACATTGCTTCGCAGAATCGCGTTTGTGCAGAAAACACTGACACGTGTTCAGAAGGAAAGAAAGCACAGAGCCCCAGATTTTATGTTGCCCTGGAGAGCTTGCAGAGCACTGGGGAAAGGCAGGCAGAGAATTCCCTGCTAGCACCTTCTCTGTGCCTGGGAAGCACAAGTGTTCCCATTGCTTCGCAGAATCGCGTTTGTGCAGAAAACACTGACACGTGTTCAGAAGGAAAGAAAGCACAGAGCCCCACATTTTATGTTGCCCTGGAGAGCTTGCAGAGCACTGGGGAAAGGCAGGCAGAGAATTCCCTGCTAGCACCTTCTCTGTGCCTGGGAAGCACAAGTGTTCCCATTGCTTCGCAGAATCGCGTTTGTGCAGAAAACACTAACACTTGTTCAGAAGGAAAGAAAGCACAGAGCCCCAGATTTTATGTTGCCCTGGAGAGCTTGCAGAGCACTGGGGAAAGGCAGGCAGAGAATTCCCTGCTAGCACCTTCTCTGTGCCTGGGAAGCACAAGTGTTCCCATTGCTTCGCAGAATCGCGTTTGTGCAGAAAACACTAACACTTGTTCAGAAGGAAAGAAAGCACAGAGCCCCAGATTTTATGTTGCCCTGGAGAGCTTGCAGAGCACTGGGGAAAGGCAGGCAGAGAATTCTCTGCTAGCACCTTCTCTGTGCCTGGGAAGCACAAGTGTTCCCATTGCTTCGCAGAATCGCGTTTGTGCAGAAAACACTAACACTTGTTCAGAAGGAAAGAAAGTACAGAGCCCCACATTTTATGTTGCCCTGGAGAGCTTGCAGAGCACTGGGGAAAGGCAGGCAGAGAATTCCCTGCTAGCACCTTCTCTGTGCCTGGGAAGCACAAGTGTTCACATTGCTTCGCAGAATCGCGTTTGTGCAGAAAACACTGACACTTGTTCAGAAGGAAAGAAAGCACAGAGCCCCACATTTTATGTTGCCCTGGAGAGCTTGCAGAGCACTGGGGAAAGGCAGGCAGAGAATTCCCTGCTAGCACCTTCTCTGTGCCTGGGAAGCACAAGTGTTCCCATTGCTTCGCAGAATCGCGTTTGTGCAGAAAACACTAACACTTGTTCAGAAGGAAAGAAAGCACAGAGCCCCACATTTTAGGTTGCCCTGGAGAGCTTGCAGAGCACTGGGGAAAGGCAGGCAGAGAATTCCCTGCTAGCACCTTCTCTGTGCCTGGGAAGCACAAGTGTTCCCATTGCTTCGCAGAATCGCGTTTGTGCAGAAAACACTAACACTTGTTCAGAAGGAAAGAAAGCACAGAGCCCCAGATTTTATGTTGCCCTGGAGAGCTTGCAGAGCACTGGGGAAAGGCAGGCAGAGAATTCCCTGCTAGCACCTTCTCTGTGCCTGGGAAGCACAAGTGTTCCCATTGCTTCGCAGAATCGCGTTTGTGCAGAAAACACTAACACTTGTTCAGAAGGAAAGAAAGCACAGAGCCCCACATTTTATGTTGCCCTGGAGAGCTTGCAGAGCACTGGGGAAAGGCAGGCAGAGAATTCCCTGCTAGCACCTTCTCTGTGCCTGGGAAGCACAAGTGTTCCCATTGCTTCGCAGAATCGCGTTTGTGCAGAAAACACTGACACGTGTTCAGAAGGAAAGAAAGCACAGAGCCCCAGATTTTATGTTGCCCTGGAGAGCTTGCAGAGCACTGGGGAAAGGCAGGCAGAGAATTCCCTGCTAGCACCTTCTCTGTGCCTGGGAAGGAGAAGTGTTCCCATTGCTTCGCAGAATCGCGTTTGTGCAGAAAACACTAACACTTGTTCAGAAGGAAAGAAAGCACAGAGCCCCAGATTTTATGTTGCCCTGGAGAGCTTGCAGAGCACTGGGGAAAGGCAGGCAGAGAATTCCCTGCTAGCACCTTCTCTGTGCCTGGGAAGCACAAGTGTTCACATTGCTTCGCAGAATCGCGTTTGTGCAGAAAACACTGACACGTGTTCAGAAGGAAAGAAAGCACAGAGCCCCAGATTTTATGTTGCCCTGGAGAGCTTGCAGAGCACTGGGGAAAGGCAGGCAGAGAATTCCCTGCTAGCACCTTCTCTGTGCCTGGGAAGGAGAAGTGTTCCCATTGCTTCGCAGAATCGCGTTTGTGCAGAAAACACTAACACTTGTTCAGAAGGAAAGAAAGCACAGAGCCCCAGATTTTATGTTGCCCTGGAGAGCTTGCAGAGCACTGGGGAAAGGCAGGCAGAGAATTCCCTGCTAGCACCTTCTCTGTGCCTGGGAAGGAGAAGTGTTCCCATTGCTTCGCAGAATCGCGTTTGTGCAGAAAACACTAACACTTGTTCAGAAGGAAAGAAAGCACAGAGCCCCAGATTTTCTGTTGCCCTGGAGAGCTTGCAGAGCACTGGGGAAAGGCAGGCAGAGAATTCCCTGCTAGCACCTTCTCTGTGCCTGGGAAGCACAAGTGTTCCCATTGCTTCGCAGAATCGCGTTTGTGCAGAAAACACTGACACTTGTTCAGAAGGAAAGAAAGCACAGAGCCCCAGATTTTCTGTTGCCCTGGAGAGCTTGCAGAGCACTGGGGAAAGGCAGGCAGAGAATTCCCTGCTAGCACCTTCTCTGTGCCTGGGAAGCACAAGTGTTCCCATTGCTTCGCAGATTCGCGTTTGTGCAGAAAACACTAACACTTGTTCAGAAGGAAAGAAAGCACAGAGCCCCAGATTTTATGTTGCCCTGGAGAGCTTGCAGAGCACTGGGGAAAGGCAGGCAGAGAATTCCCTGCTAGCACCTTCTCTGTGCCTGGGAAGCACAAGTGTTCCCATTGCTTCGCAGAATCGCGTTTGTGCAGAAAACACTAACACTTGTTCAGAAGGAAAGAAAGCACAGAGCCCCAGATTTTATGTTGCCCTGGAGAGCTTGCAGAGCACTGGGGAAAGGCAGGCAGAGAATTCCCTGCTAGCACCTTCTCTGTGCCTGGGAAGCACAAGTGTTCACATTGCTTCGCAGAATCGCGTTTGTGCAGAAAACACTGACACGTGTTCAGAAGGAAAGAAAGCACAGAGCCCCAGATTTTATGTTGCCCTGGAGAGCTTGCAGAGCACTGGGGAAAGGCAGGCAGAGAATTCCCTGCTAGCACCTTCTCTGTGCCTGGGAAGGAGAAGTGTTCCCATTGCTTCGCAGAATCGCGTTTGTGCAGAAAACACTAACACTTGTTCAGAAGGAAAGAAAGCACAGAGCCCCAGATTTTATGTTGCCCTGGAGAGCTTGCAGAGCACTGGGGAAAGGCAGGCAGAGAATTCCCTGCTAGCACCTTCTCTGTGCCTGGGAAGCACAAGTGTTCACATTGCTTCGCAGAATCGCGTTTGTGCAGAAAACACTGACACGTGTTCAGAAGGAAAGAAAGCACAGAGCCCCAGATTTTAT
The DNA here is from genome assembly GCA_030819815.1 of Strix occidentalis. Taxonomy (NCBI): domain Eukaryota; kingdom Metazoa; phylum Chordata; class Aves; order Strigiformes; family Strigidae; genus Strix; species Strix occidentalis. The sequence continues at coordinate 192,315 of JASWHU010000059.1, read as the reverse complement.
GTTGCCCTGGAGAGCTTGCAGAGCACTGGGGAAAGGCAGGCAGAGAATTCCCTGCTAGCACCTTCTCTGTGCCTGGGAAGGAGAAGTGTTCCCATTGCTTCGCAGAATCGCGTTTGTGCAGAAAACACTAACACTTGTTCAGAAGGAAAGAAAGCACAGAGCCCCAGATTTTATGTTGCCCTGGAGAGCTTGCAGAGCACTGGGGAAAGGCAGGCAGAGAATTCCCTGCTAGCACCTTCTCTGTGCCTGGGAAGGAGAAGTGTTCCCATTGCTTCGCAGAATCGCGTTTGTGCAGAAAACACTAACACTTGTTCAGAAGGAAAGAAAGCACAGAGCCCCAGATTTTCTGTTGCCCTGGAGAGCTTGCAGAGCACTGGGGAAAGGCAGGCAGAGAATTCCCTGCTAGCACCTTCTCTGTGCCTGGGAAGCACAAGTGTTCCCATTGCTTCGCAGAATCGCGTTTGTGCAGAAAACACTAACACTTGTTCAGAAGGAAAGAAAGCACAGAGCCCCAGATTTTCTGTTGCCCTGCAGAGCTTGCAGAGCACTGGGGAAAGGCAGGCAGAGAATTCCCTGCTAGCACCTTCTCTGTGCCTGGGAAGCACAAGTGTTCCCATTGCTTCGCAGAATCGCGTTTGTGCAGAAAACACTGACACTTGTTCAGAAGGAAAGAAAGCACAGAGCCCCAGATTTTATGTTGCCCTGGAGAGCTTGCAGAGCACTGGGGAAAGGCAGGCAGAGAATTCCCTGCTAGCACCTTCTCTGTGCCTGGGAAGCACAAGTGTTCCCATTGCTTCGCAGATTCGCGTTTGTGCAGAAAACACTAACACTTGTTCAGAAGGAAAGAAAGCACAGAGCCCCACATTTTATGTTGCCCTGGAGAGCTTGCAGAGCACTGGGGAAAGGCAGGCAGAGAATTCCCTGCTAGCACCTTCTCTGTGCCTGGGAAGCACAAGTGTTCCCATTGCTTCGCAGAATCGCGTTTGTGCAGAAAACACTAACACTTGTTCAGAAGGAAAGAAAGCACAGAGCCCCAGATTTTATGTTGCCCTGGAGAGCTTGCAGAGCACTGGGGAAAGGCAGGCAGAGAATTCCCTGCTAGCACCTTCTCTGTGCCTGGGAAGCACAAGTGTTCCCATTGCTTCGCAGAATAGCGTTTGTGCAGAAAACACTAACACTTGTTCAGAAGGAAAGAAAGCACAGAGCCCCAGATTTTATGTTGCCCTGGAGAGCTTGCAGAGCACTGGGGAAAGGCAGGCAGAGAATTCCCTGCTAGCACCTTCTCTGTGCCTGGGAAGCACAAGTGTTCCCATTGCTTCGCAGAATCGCGTTTGTGCAGAAAACACTAACACTTGTTCAGAAGGAAAGAAAGCACAGAGCCCCAGATTTTATGTTGCCCTGGAGAGCTTGCAGAGCACTGGGGAAAGGCAGGCAGAGAATTCCCTGCTAGCACCTTCTCTGTGCCTGGGAAGCACAAGTGTTCCCATTGCTTCGCAGAATCGCGTTTGTGCAGAAAACACTAACACTTGTTCAGAAGGAAAGAAAGCACAGAGCCCCAGATTTTATGTTGCCCTGGAGAGCTTGCAGAGCACTGGGGAAAGGCAGGCAGAGAATTCCCTGCTAGCACCTTCTCTGTGCCTGGGAAGCACAAGTGTTCCCATTGCTTCGCAGAATCGCGTTTGTGCAGAAAACACTGACACGTGTTCAGAAGGAAAGAAAGCACAGAGCCCCACATTTTATGTTGCCCTGGAGAGCTTGCAGAGCACTGGGGAAAGGCAGGCAGAGAATTCCCTGCTAGCACCTTCTCTGTGCCTGGGAAGCACAAGTGTTCACATTGCTTCGCAGAATCGCGTTTGTGCAGAAAACACTAACACGTGTTCAGAAGGAAAGAAAGCACAGAGCCCCAGATTTTATGTTGCCCTGGAGAGCTTGCAGAGCACTGGGGAAAGGCAGGCAGAGAATTCCCTGCTAGCACCTTCTCTGTGCCTGGGAAGCACAAGTGTTCACATTGCTTCGCAGAATCGCGTTTGTGCAGAAAACACTGACACGTGTTCAGAAGGAAAGAAAGCACAGAGCCCCACATTTTATGTTGCCCTGGAGAGCTTGCAGAGCACTGGGGAAAGGCAGGCAGAGAATTCCCTGCTAGCACCTTCTCTGTGCCTGGGAAGGAGAAGTGTTCCCATTGCTTCGCAGAATCGCGTTTGTGCAGAAAACACTAACACTTGTTCAGAAGGAAAGAAAGCACAGAGCCCCAGATTTTATGTTGCCCTGGAGAGCTTGCAGAGCACTGGGGAAAGGCAGGCAGAGAATTCCCTGCTAGCACCTTCTCTGTGCCTGGGAAGCACAAGTGTTCCCATTGCTTCGCAGAATCGCGTTTGTGCAGAAAACACTAACACTTGTTCAGAAGGAAAGAAAGCACAGAGCCCCAGATTTTCTGTTGCCCTGGAGAGCTTGCAGAGCACTGGGGAAAGGCAGGCAGAGAATTCCCTGCTAGCACCTTCTCTGTGCCTGGGAAGCACAAGTGTTCCCATTGCTTCGCAGAATCGCGTTTGTGCAGAAAACACTAACACTTGTTCAGAAGGAAAGAAAGCACAGAGCCCCAGATTTTATGTTGCCCTGGAGAGCTTGCAGAGCACTGGGGAAAGGCAGGCAGAGAATTCCCTGCTAGCACCTTCTCTGTGCCTGGGAAGCACAAGTGTTCCCATTGCTTCGCAGAATCGCGTTTGTGCAGAAAACACTAACACTTGTTCAGAAGGAAAGAAAGCACAGAGCCCCAGATTTTCTGTTGCCCTGGAGAGCTTGCAGAGCACTGGGGAAAGGCAGGCAGAGAATTCCCTGCTAGCACCTTCTCTGTGCCTGGGAAGCACAAGTGTTCCCATTGCTTCGCAGAATCGCGTTTGTGCAGAAAACACTGACACTTGTTCAGAAGGAAAGAAAGCACAGAGCCCCAGATTTTATGTTGCCCTGGAGAGCTTGCAGAGCACTGGGGAAAGGCAGGCAGAGAATTCCCTGCTAGCACCTTCTCTGTGCCTGGGAAGCACAAGTGTTCCCATTGCTTCGCAGATTCGCGTTTGTGCAGAAAACACTAACACTTGTTCAGAAGGAAAGAAAGCACAGAGCCCCAGATTTTATGTTGCCCTGGAGAGCTTGCAGAGCACTGGGGAAAGGCAGGCAGAGAATTCCCTGCTAGCACCTTCTCTGTGCCTGGGAAGCACAAGTGTTCCCATTGCTTCGCAGAATCGCGTTTGTGCAGAAAACACTAACACTTGTTCAGAAGGAAAGAAAGCACAGAGCCCCAGATTTTATGTTGCCCTGGAGAGCTTGCAGAGCACTGGGGAAAGGCAGGCAGAGAATTCCCTGCTAGCACCTTCTCTGTGCCTGGGAAGCACAAGTGTTCCCATTGCTTCGCAGAATCGCGTTTGTGCAGAAAACACTAACACTTGTTCAGAAGGAAAGAAAGCACAGAGCCCCAGATTTTATGTTGCCCTGGAGAGCTTGCAGAGCACTGGGGAAAGGCAGGCAGAGAATTCCCTGCTAGCACCTTCTCTGTGCCTGGGAAGCACAAGTGTTCCCATTGCTTCGCAGAATCGCGTTTGTGCAGAAAACACTAACACTTGTTCAGAAGGAAAGAAAGCACAGAGCCCCAGATTTTATGTTGCCCTGGAGAGCTTGCAGAGCACTGGGGAAAGGCAGGCAGAGAATTCCCTGCTAGCACCTTCTCTGTGCCTGGGAAGCACAAGTGTTCCCATTGCTTCGCAGAATCGCGTTTGTGCAGAAAACACTAACACTTGTTCAGAAGGAAAGAAAGCACAGAGCCCCAGATTTTATGTTGCCCTGGAGAGCTTGCAGAGCACTGGGGAAAGGCAGGCAGAGAATTCCCTGCTAGCACCTTCTCTGTGCCTGGGAAGCACAAGTGTTCCCATTGCTTCGCAGAATCGCGTTTGTGCAGAAAACACTGACACGTGTTCAGAAGGAAAGAAAGCACAGAGCCCCACATTTTATGTTGCCCTGGAGAGCTTGCAGAGCACTGGGGAAAGGCAGGCAGAGAATTCCCTGCTAGCACCTTCTCTGTGCCTGGGAAGCACAAGTGTTCACATTGCTTCGCAGAATCGCGTTTGTGCAGAAAACACTGACACGTGTTCAGAAGGAAAGAAAGCACAGAGCCCCAGATTTTATGTTGCCCTGGAGAGCTTGCAGAGCACTGGGGAAAGGCAGGCAGAGAATTCCCTGCTAGCACCTTCTCTGTGCCTGGGAAGCACAAGTGTTCACATTGCTTCGCAGAATCGCGTTTGTGCAGAAAACACTAACACTTGTTCAGAAGGAAAGAAAGCACAGAGCCCCAGATTTTATGTTGCCCTGGAGAGCTTGCAGAGCACTGGGGAAAGGCAGGCAGAGAATTCCCTGCTAGCACCTTCTCTGTGCCTGGGAAGCACAAGTGTTCACATTGCTTCGCAGAATCGCGTTTGTGCAGAAAACACTGACACGTGTTCAGAAGGAAAGAAAGCACAGAGCCCCACATTTTATGTTGCCCTGGAGAGCTTGCAGAGCACTGGGGAAAGGCAGGCAGAGAATTCCCTGCTAGCACCTTCTCTGTGCCTGGGAAGGAGAAGTGTTCCCATTGCTTCGCAGAATCGCGTTTGTGCAGAAAACACTGACACTTGTTCAGAAGGAAAGAAAGCACAGAGCCCCAGATTTTATGTTGCCCTGGAGAGCTTGCAGAGCACTGGGGAAAGGCAGGCAGAGAATTCCCTGCTAGCACCTTCTCTGTGCCTGGGAAGGAGAAGTGTTCCCATTGCTTCGCAGAATCGCGTTTGTGCAGAAAACACTAACACTTGTTCAGAAGGAAAGAAAGCACAGAGCCCCAGATTTTCTGTTGCCCTGGAGAGCTTGCAGAGCACTGGGGAAAGGCAGGCAGAGAATTCCCTGCTAGCACCTTCTCTGTGCCTGGGAAGGAGAAGTGTTCCCATTGCTTCGCAGAATCGCGTTTGTGCAGAAAACACTAACACTTGTTCAGAAGGAAAGAAAGCACAGAGCCCCAGATTTTATGTTGCCCTGGAGAGCTTGCAGAGCACTGGGGAAAGGCAGGCAGAGAATTCCCTGCTAGCACCTTCTCTGTGCCTGGGAAGCACAAGTGTTCACATTGCTTCGCAGAATCGCGTTTGTGCAGAAAACACTGACACGTGTTCAGAAGGAAAGAAAGCACAGAGCCCCAGATTTTATGTTGCCCTGGAGAGCTTGCAGAGCAGTGGGGAAAGGCAGGCAGAGAATTCCCTGCTAGCACCTTCTCTGTGCCTGGGAAGCACAAGTGTTCACATTGCTTCGCAGAATCGCGTTTGTGCAGAAAACACTGACACGTGTTCAGAAGGAAAGAAAGCACAGAGCCCCACATTTTATGTTGCCCTGGAGAGCTTGCAGAGCACTGGGGAAAGGCAGGCAGAGAATTCCCTGCTAGCACCTTCTCTGTGCCTGGGAAGCACAAGTGTTCCCATTGCTTCGCAGAATCGCGTTTGTGCAGAAAACACTAACACTTGTTCAGAAGGAAAGAAAGCACAGAGCCCCACATTTTATGTTGCCCTGGAGAGCTTGCAGAGCACTGGGGAAAGGCAGGCAGAGAATTCCCTGCTAGCACCTTCTCTGTGCCTGGGAAGAAGAGGTGTTTACATTGCTTCGCAGAATCGCGTTTGTGCAGAAAACACTAACACTTGTTCAGAACGAAAGAAAGCACAGAGCCCCAGATTTGATGTTGCCCTGGAGAGCTTGCAGAGCACTGGGGAAAGGCAGGCAGAGAATTCCCTGCTAGCACCTTCTCTGTGCCTGGGAAGCACAAGTGTTCCCATTGCTTCGCAGAATCGCGTTTGTGCAGAAAACACTAACACTTGTTCAGAAGGAAAGAAAGCACAGAGCCCCAGATTTTATGTTGCCCTGGAGAGCTTGCAGAGCACTGGGGAAAGGCAGGCAGAGAATTCCCTGCTAGCACCTTCTCTGTGCCTGGGAAGCACAAGTGTTCCCATTGCTTCGCAGAATCGCGTTTGTGCAGAAAACACTAACACTTGTTCAGAAGGAAAGAAAGCACAGAGCCCCAGATTTTATGTTGCCCTGGAGAGCTTGCAGAGCACTGGGGAAAGGCAGGCAGAGAATTCCCTGCTAGCACCTTCTCTGTGCCTGGGAAGGAGAAGTGTTCCCATTGCTTCGCAGAATCGCGTTTGTGCAGAAAACACTAACACTTGTTCAGAAGGAAAGAAAGCACAGAGCCCCACATTTTATGTTGCCCTGGAGAGCTTGCAGAGCACTGGGGAAAGGCAGGCAGAGAATTCCCTGCTAGCACCTTCTCTGTGCCTGGGAAGCACAAGTGTTCCCATTGCTTCGCAGAATCGCGTTTGTGCAGAAAACACTAACACTTGTTCAGAAGGAAAGAAAGCACAGAGCCCCACATTTTATGTTGCCCTGGAGAGCTTGCAGAGCACTGGGGAAAGGCAGGCAGAGAATTCCCTGCTAGCACCTTCTCTGTGCCTGGGAAGCACAAGTGTTCCCATTGCTTCGCAGAATCGCGTTTGTGCAGAAAACACTAACACTTGTTCAGAAGGAAAGAAAGCACAGAGCCCCAGATTTTATGTTGCCCTGGAGAGCTTGCAGAGCACTGGGGAAAGGCAGGCAGAGAATTCTCTGCTAGCACCTTCTCTGTGCCTGGGAAGCACAAGTGTTCCCATTGCTTCGCAGAATCGCGTTTGTGCAGAAAACACTAACACTTGTTCAGAAGGAAAGAAAGTACAGAGCCCCACATTTTATGTTGCCCTGGAGAGCTTGCAGAGCACTGGGGAAAGGCAGGCAGAGAATTCCCTGCTAGCACCTTCTCTGTGCCTGGGAAGCACAAGTGTTCACATTGCTTCGCAGAATCGCGTTTGTGCAGAAAACACTGACACTTGTTCAGAAGGAAAGAAAGCACAGAGCCCCACATTTTATGTTGCCCTGGAGAGCTTGCAGAGCACTGGGGAAAGGCAGGCAGAGAATTCCCTGCTAGCACCTTCTCTGTGCCTGGGAAGCACAAGTGTTCCCATTGCTTCGCAGAATCGCGTTTGTGCAGAAAACACTAACACTTGTTCAGAAGGAAAGAAAGCACAGAGCCCCAGATTTTATGTTGCCCTGGAGAGCTTGCAGAGCACTGGGGAAAGGCAGGCAGAGAATTCCCTGCTAGCACCTTCTCTGTGCCTGGGAAGCACAAGTGTTCCCATTGCTTCGCAGAATCGCGTTTGTGCAGAAAACACTAACACTTGTTCAGAAGGAAAGAAAGCACAGAGCCCCAGATTTTATGTTGCCCTGGAGAGCTTGCAGAGCACTGGGGAAAGGCAGGCAGAGAATTCCCTGCTAGCACCTTCTCTGTGCCTGGGAAGCACAAGTGTTCCCATTGCTTCGCAGAATCGCGTTTGTGCAGAAAACACTAACACTTGTTCAGAAGGAAAGAAAGCACAGAGCCCCAGATTTTATGTTGCCCTGGAGAGCTTGCAGAGCACTGGGGAAAGGCAGGCAGAGAATTCCCTGCTAGCACCTTCTCTGTGCCTGGGAAGCACAAGTGTTCCCATTGCTTCGCAGAATCGCGTTTGTGCAGAAAACACTAACACTTGTTCAGAAGGAAAGAAAGCACAGAGCCCCAGATTTTATGTTGCCCTGGAGAGCTTGCAGAGCACTGGGGAAAGGCAGGCAGAGAATTCCCTGCTAGCACCTTCTCTGTGCCTGGGAAGCACAAGTGTTCCCATTGCTTCGCAGAATCGCGTTTGTGCAGAAAACACTAACACTTGTTCAGAAGGAAAGAAAGCACAGAGCCCCAGATTTTCTGTTGCCCTGGAGAGCTTGCAGAGCACTGGGGAAAGGCAGGCAGAGAATTCCCTGCTAGCACCTTCTCTGTGCCTGGGAAGCACAAGTGTTCCCATTGCTTCGCAGAATCGCGTTTGTGCAGAAAACACTAACACTTGTTCAGAAGGAAAGAAAGCACAGAGCCCCAGATTTTATGTTGCCCTGGAGAGCTTGCAGAGCACTGGGGAAAGGCAGGCAGAGAATTCCCTGCTAGCACCTTCTCTGTGCCTGGGAAGCACAAGTGTTCCCATTGCTTCGCAGAATCGCGTTTGTGCAGAAAACACTGACACGTGTTCAGAAGGAAAGAAAGCACAGAGCCCCACATTTTATGTTGCCCTGGAGAGCTTGCAGAGCACTGGGGAAAGGCAGGCAGAGAATTCCCTGCTAGCACCTTCTCTGTGCCTGGGAAGGAGAAGTGTTCCCATTGCTTCGCAGAATCGCGTTTGTGCAGAAAACACTAACACTTGTTCAGAAGGAAAGAAAGCACAGAGCCCCACATTTTATGTTGCCCTGGAGAGCTTGCAGAGCACTGGGGAAAGGCAGGCAGAGAATTCCCTGCTAGCACCTTCTCTGTGCCTGGGAAGCACAAGTGTTCCCATTGCTTCGCAGAATCGCGTTTGTGCAGAAAACACTAACACTTGTTCAGAAGGAAAGAAAGCACAGAGCCCCAGATTTTATGTTGCCCTGGAGAGCTTGCAGAGCACTGGGGAAAGGCAGGCAGAGAATTCCCTGCTAGCACCTTCTCTGTGCCTGGGAAGCACAAGTGTTCACATTGCTTCGCAGAATCGCGTTTGTGCAGAAAACACTGACACGTGTTCAGAAGGAAAGAAAGCACAGAGCCCCACATTTTATGTTGCCCTGGAGAGCTTGCAGAGCACTGGGGAAAGGCAGGCAGAGAATTCCCTGCTAGCACCTTCTCTGTGCCTGGGAAGCACAAGTGTTCCCATTGCTTCGCAGAATCGCGTTTGTGCAGAAAACACTGACACGTGTTCAGAAGGAAAGAAAGCACAGAGCCCCAGATTTTATGTTGCCCTGGAGAGCTTGCAGAGCACTGGGGAAAGGCAGGCAGAGAATTCCCTGCTAGCACCTTCTCTGTGCCTGGGAAGCACAAGTGTTCACATTGCTTCGCAGAATCGCGTTTGTGCAGAAAACACTAACACTTGTTCAGAAGGAAAGAAAGCACAGAGCCCCAGATTTTATGTTGCCCTGGAGAGCTTGCAGAGCAGTGGGGAAAGGCAGGCAGAGAATTCCCTGCTAGCACCTTCTCTGTGCCTGGGAAGCACAAGTGTTCACATTGCTTCGCAGAATCGCGTTTGTGCAGAAAACACTGACACGTGTTCAGAAGGAAAGAAAGCACAGAGCCCCACATTTTATGTTGCCCTGGAGAGCTTGCAGAGCACTGGGGAAAGGCAGGCAGAGAATTCCCTGCTAGCACCTTCTCTGTGCCTGGGAAGCACAAGTGTTCCCATTGCTTCGCAGAATCGCGTTTGTGCAGAAAACACTAACACTTGTTCAGAAGGAAAGAAAGCACAGAGCCCCAGATTTTATGTTGCCCTGGAGAGCTTGCAGAGCACTGGGGAAAGGCAGGCAGAGAATTCCCTGCTAGCACCTTCTCTGTGCCTGGGAAGCACAAGTGTTCCCATTGCTTCGCAGAATCGCGTTTGTGCAGAAAACACTAACACTTGTTCAGAAGGAAAGAAAGCACAGAGCCCCAGATTTTATGTTGCCCTGGAGAGCTTGCAGAGCACTGGGGAAAGGCAGGCAGAGAATTCTCTGCTAGCACCTTCTCTGTGCCTGGGAAGCACAAGTGTTCCCATTGCTTCGCAGAATCGCGTTTGTGCAGAAAACACTAACACTTGTTCAGAAGGAAAGAAAGTACAGAGCCCCACATTTTATGTTGCCCTGGAGAGCTTGCAGAGCACTGGGGAAAGGCAGGCAGAGAATTCCCTGCTAGCACCTTCTCTGTGCCTGGGAAGCACAAGTGTTCCCATTGCTTCGCAGAATCGCGTTTGTGCAGAAAACACTAACACTTGTTCAGAAGGAAAGAAAGCACAGAGCCCCAGATTTTATGTTGCCCTGGAGAGCTTGCAGAGCACTGGGGAAAGGCAGGCAGAGAATTCCCTGCTAGCACCTTCTCTGTGCCTGGGAAGCACAAGTGTTCCCATTGCTTCGCAGAATCGCTTTTGTGCAGAAAACACTAACACTTGTTCAGAAGGAAAGAAAGCACAGAGCCCCAGATTTTATGTTGCCCTGGAGAGCTTGCAGAGCACTGGGGAAAGGCAGGCAGAGAATTCCCTGCTAGCACCTTCTCTGTGCCTGGGAAGCACAAGTGTTCACATTGCTTCGCAGAATCGCGTTTGTGCAGAAAACACTGACACGTGTTCAGAAGGAAAGAAAGCACAGAGCCCCAGATTTTATGTTGCCCTGGAGAGCTTGCAGAGCACTGGGGAAAGGCAGGCAGAGAATTCCCTGCTAGCACCTTCTCTGTGCCTGGGAAGCACAAGTGTTCCCATTGCTTCGCAGAATCGCGTTTGTGCAGAAAACACTAACACTTGTTCAGAAGGAAAGAAAGCACAGAGCCCCAGATTTTATGTTGCCCTGGAGAGCTTGCAGAGCACTGGGGAAAGGCAGGCAGAGAATTCCCTGCTAGCACCTTCTCTGTGCCTGGGAAGCACAAGTGTTCACATTGCTTCGCAGAATCGCGTTTGTGCAGAAAACACTGACACGTGTTCAGAAGGAAAGAAAGCACAGAGCCCCACATTTTATGTTGCCCTGGAGAGCTTGCAGAGCACTGGGGAAAGGCAGGCAGAGAATTCCCTGCTAGCACCTTCTCTGTGCCTGGGAAGGAGAAGTGTTCCCATTGCTTCGCAGAATCGCGTTTGTGCAGAAAACACTAACACTTGTTCAGAAGGAAAGAAAGCACAGAGCCCCACATTTTAGGTTGCCCTGGAGAGCTTGCAGAGCACTGGGGAAAGGCAGGCAGAGAATTCCCTGCTAGCACCTTCTCTGTGCCTGGGAAGGAGAAGTGTTCCCATTGCTTCGCAGAATCGCGTTTGTGCAGAAAACACTAACACTTGTTCAGAAGGAAAGAAAGCACAGAGCCCCAGATTTTCTGTTGCCCTGGAGAGCTTGCAGAGCACTGGGGAAAGGCAGGCAGAGAATTCCCTGCTAGCACCTTCTCTGTGCCTGGGAAGCACAAGTGTTCCCATTGCTTCGCAGAATCGCGTTTGTGCAGAAAACACTAACACTTGTTCAGAAGGAAAGAAAGCACAGAGCCCCAGATTTTATGTTGCCCTGGAGAGCTTGCAGAGCACTGGGGAAAGGCAGGCAGAGAATTCCCTGCTAGCACCTTCTCTGTGCCTGGGAAGCACAAGTGTTCCCATTGCTTCGCAGAATCGCGTTTGTGCAGAAAACACTGACACTTGTTCAGAAGGAAAGAAAGCACAGAGCCCCAGATTTTATGTTGCCCTGGAGAGCTTGCAGAGCACTGGGGAAAGGCAGGCAGAGAATTCCCTGCTAGCACCTTCTCTGTGCCTGGGAAGCACAAGTGTTCCCATTGCTTCGCAGAATCGCGTTTGTGCAGAAAACACTAACACTTGTTCAGAAGGAAAGAAAGCACAGAGCCCCAGATTTTATGTTGCCCTGGAGAGCTTGCAGAGCACTGGGGAAAGGCAGGCAGAGAATTCCCTGCTAGCACCTTCTCTGTGCCTGGGAAGGAGAAGTGTTCCCATTGCTTCGCAGAATCGCGTTTGTGCAGAAAACACTAACACTTGTTCAGAAGGAAAGAAAGCACAGAGCCCCAGATTTTATGTTGCCCTGGAGAGCTTGCAGAGCACTGGGGAAAGGCAGGCAGAGAATTCCCTGCTAGCACCTTCTCTGTGCCTGGGAAGCACAAGTGTTCCCATTGCTTCGCAGAATCGCGTTTGTGCAGAAAACACTAACACTTGTTCAGAAGGAAAGAAAGCACAGAGCCCCAGATTTTATGTTGCCCTGGAGAGCTTGCAGAGCACTGGGGAAAGGCAGGCAGAGAATTCCCTGCTAGCACCTTCTCTGTGCCTGGGAAGCACAAGTGTTCACATTGCTTCGCAGAATCGCGTTTGTGCAGAAAACACTGACACGTGTTCAGAAGGAAAGAAAGCACAGAGCCCCAGATTTTATGTTGCCCTGGAGAGCTTGCAGAGCACTGGGGAAAGGCAGGCAGAGAATTCCCTGCTAGCACCTTCTCTGTGCCTGGGAAGCACAAGTGTTCACATTGCTTCGCAGAATCGCGTTTGTGCAGAAAACACTGACACGTGTTCAGAAGGAAAGAAAGCACAGAGCCCCAGATTTTATGTTGCCCTGGAGAGCTTGCAGAGCACTGGGGAAAGGCAGGCAGAGAATTCCCTGCTAGCACCTTCTCTGTGCCTGGGAAGCACAAGTGTTCCCATTGCTTCGCAGAATCGCGTTTGTGCAGAAAACACTGACACTTGTTCAGAAGGAAAGAAAGCACAGAGCCCCAGATTTTATGTTGCCCTGGAGAGCTTGCAGAGCAGTGGGGAAAGGCAGGCAGAGAATTCCCTGCTAGCACCTTCTCTGTGCCTGGGAAGCACAAGTGTTCACATTGCTTCGCAGAATCGCGTTTGTGCAGAAAACACTGACACGTGTTCAGAAGGAAAGAAAGCACAGAGCCCCACATTTTATGTTGCCCTGGAGAGCTTGCAGAGCACTGGGGAAAGGCAGGCAGAGAATTCCCTGCTAGCACCTTCTCTGTGCCTGGGAAGCACAAGTGTTCCCATTGCTTCGCAGAATCGCGTTTGTGCAGAAAACACTGACACTTGTTCAGAAGGAAAGAAAGCACAGAGCCCCACATTTTATGTTGCCCTGGAGAGCTTGCAGAGCACTGGGGAAAGGCAGGCAGAGAATTCCCTGCTAGCACCTTCTCTGTGCCTGGGAAGCACAAGTGTTCCCATTGCTTCGCAGAATCGCTTTTGTGCAGAAAACACTAACACTTGTTCAGAAGGAAAGAAAGCACAGAGCCCCAGATTTTATGTTGCCCTGGAGAGCTTGCAGAGCACTGGGGAAAGGCAGGCAGAGAATTCCCTGCTAGCACCTTCTCTGTGCCTGGGAAGCACAAGTGTTCCCATTGCTTCGCAGAATCGCGTTTGTGCAGAAAACACTAACACTTGTTCAGAAGGAAAGAAAGCACAGAGCCCCACATTTTATGTTGCCCTGGAGAGCTTGCAGAGCACTGGGGAAAGGCAGGCAGAGAATTCCCTGCTAGCACCTTCTCTGTGCCTGGGAAGCACAAGTGTTCCCATTGCTTCGCAGAATCGCGTTTGTGCAGAAAACACTAACACTTGTTCAGAAGGAAAGAAAGCACAGAGCCCCAGATTTTATGTTGCCCTGGAGAGCTTGCAGAGCACTGGGGAAAGGCAGGCAGAGAATTCCCTGCTAGCACCTTCTCTGTGCCTGGGAAGCACAAGTGTTCCCATTGCTTCGCAGAATCGCGTTTGTGCAGAAAACACTAACACTTGTTCAGAAGGAAAGAAAGCACAGAGCCCCAGATTTTCTGTTGCCCTGGAGAGCTTGCAGAGCACTGGGGAAAGGCAGGCAGAGAATTCCCTGCTAGCACCTTCTCTGTGCCTGGGAAGCACAAGTGTTCCCATTGCTTCGCAGAATAGCGTTTGTGCAGAAAACACTAACACTTGTTCAGAAGGAAAGAAAGCACAGAGCCCCAGATTTTATGTTGCCCTGGAGAGCTTGCAGAGCACTGGGGAAAGGCAGGCAGAGAATTCCCTGCTAGCACCTTCTCTGTGCCTGGGAAGCACAAGTGTTCACATTGCTTCGCAGAATCGCGTTTGTGCAGAAAACACTGACACGTGTTCAGAAGGAAAGAAAGCACAGAGCCCCACATTTTATGTTGCCCTGGAGAGCTTGCAGAGCACTGGGGAAAGGCAGGCAGAGAATTCCCTGCTAGCACCTTCTCTGTGCCTGGGAAGCACAAGTGTTCCCATTGCTTCGCAGAATCGCGTTTGTGCAGAAAACACTAACACTTGTTCAGAAGGAAAGAAAGCACAGAGCCCCAGATTTTATGTTGCCCTGGAGAGCTTGCAGAGCACTGGGGAAAGGCAGGCAGAGAATTCCCTGCTAGCACCTTCTCTGTGCCTGGGAAGCACAAGTGTTCCCATTGCTTCGCAGAATCGCTTTTGTGCAGAAAACACTAACACTTGTTCAGAAGGAAAGAAAGCACAGAGCCCCACATTTTATGTTGCCCTGGAGAGCTTGCAGAGCACTGGGGAAAGGCAGGCAGAGAATTCCCTGCTAGCACCTTCTCTGTGCCTGGGAAGCACAAGTGTTCACATTGCTTCGCAGAATCGCGTTTGTGCAGAAAACACTGACACGTGTTCAGAAGGAAAGAAAGCACAGAGCCCCAGATTTTATGTTGCCCTGGAGAGCTTGCAGAGCACTGGGGAAAGGCAGGCAGAGAATTCCCTGCTAGCACCTTCTCTGTGCCTGGGAAGCACAAGTGTTCCCATTGCTTCGCAGAATCGCGTTTGTGCAGAAAACACTAACACTTGTTCAGAAGGAAAGAAAGCACAGAGCCCCAGATTTTATGTTGCCCTGGAGAGCTTGCAGAGCACTGGGGAAAGGCAGGCAGAGAATTCCCTGCTAGCACCTTCTCTGTGCCTGGGAAGGAGAAGTGTTCCCATTGCTTCGCAGAATCGCGTTTGTGCAGAAAACACTAACACTTGTTCAGAAGGAAAGAAAGCACAGAGCCCCAGATTTTCTGTTGCCCTGGAGAGCTTGCAGAGCACTGGGGAAAGGCAGGCAGAGAATTCCCTGCTAGCACCTTCTCTGTGCCTGGGAAGCACAAGTGTTCCCATTGCTTCGCAGAATCGCGTTTGTGCAGAAAACACTAACACTTGTTCAGAAGGAAAGAAAGCACAGAGCCCCAGATTTTATGTTGCCCTGGAGAGCTTGCAGAGCACTGGGGAAAGGCAGGCAGAGAATTCCCTGCTAGCACCTTCTCTGTGCCTGGGAAGCACAAGTGTTCCCATTGCTTCGCAGAATCGCGTTTGTGCAGAAAACACTGACACTTGTTCAGAAGGAAAGAAAGCACAGAGCCCCAGATTTTATGTTGCCCTGGAGAGCTTGCAGAGCACTGGGGAAAGGCAGGCAGAGAATTCCCTGCTAGCACCTTCTCTGTGCCTGGGAAGCACAAGTGTTCCCATTGCTTCGCAGATTCGCGTTTGTGCAGAAAACACTGACACTTGTTCAGAAGGAAAGAAAGCACAGAGCCCCAGATTTTATGTTGCCCTGGAGAGCTTGCAGAGCACTGGGGAAAGGCAGGCAGAGAATTCCCTGCTAGCACCTTCTCTGTGCCTGGGAAGCACAAGTGTTCCCATTGCTTCGCAGAATCGCGTTTGTGCAGAAAACACTAACACTTGTTCAGAAGGAAAGAAAGCACAGAGCCCCAGATTTTATGTTGCCCTGGAGAGCTTGCAGAGCACTGGGGAAAGGCAGGCAGAGAATTCCCTGCTAGCACCTTCTCTGTGCCTGGGAAGCACAAGTGTTCCCATTGCTTCGCAGAATCGCGTTTGTGCAGAAAACACTAACACTTGTTCAGAAGGAAAGAAAGCACAGAGCCCCAGATTTTATGTTGCCCTGGAGAGCTTGCAGAGCACTGGGGAAAGGCAGGCAGAGAATTCCCTGCTAGCACCTTCTCTGTGCCTGGGAAGCACAAGTGTTCACATTGCTTCGCAGAATCGCGTTTGTGCAGAAAACACTGACACGTGTTCAGAAGGAAAGAAAGCACAGAGCCCCAGATTTTATGTTGCCCTGGAGAGCTTGCAGAGCACTGGGGAAAGGCAGGCAGAGAATTCCCTGCTAGCACCTTCTCTGTGCCTGGGAAGCACAAGTGTTCACATTGCTTCGCAGAATCGCGTTTGTGCAGAAAACACTGACACGTGTTCAGAAGGAAAGAAAGCACAGAGCCCCAGATTTTCTGTTGCCCTGGAGAGCTTGCAGAGCACTGGGGAAAGGCAGGCAGAGAATTCCCTGCTAGCACCTTCTCTGTGCCTGGGAAGCACAAGTGTTCCCATTGCTTCGCAGAATCGCGTTTGTGCAGAAAACACTAACACTTGTTCAGAAGGAAAGAAAGCACAGAGCCCCACATTTTATGTTGCCCTGGAGAGCTTGCAGAGCACTGGGGAAAGGCAGGCAGAGAATTCCCTGCTAGCACCTTCTCTGTGCCTGGGAAGCACAAGTGTTCCCATTGCTTCGCAGAATCGCGTTTGTGCAGAAAACACTGACACTTGTTCAGAAGGAAAGAAAGCACAGAGCCCCACATTTTATGTTGCCCTGGAGAGCTTGCAGAGCACTGGGGAAAGGCAGGCAGAGAATTCCCTGCTAGCACCTTCTCTGTGCCTGGGAAGCACAAGTGTTCCCATTGCTTCGCAGAATCGCGTTTGTGCAGAAAACACTAACACTTGTTCAGAAGGAAAGAAAGCACAGAGCCCCAGATTTTATGTTGCCCTGGAGAGCTTGCAGAGCACTGGGGAAAGGCAGGCAGAGAATTCCCTGCTAGCACCTTCTCTGTGCCTGGGAAGCACAAGTGTTCCCATTGCTTCGCAGAATCGCGTTTGTGCAGAAAACACTAACACTTGTTCAGAAGGAAAGAAAGCACAGAGCCCCAGATTTTATGTTGCCCTGGAGAGCTTGCAGAGCACTGGGGAAAGGCAGGCAGAGAATTCCCTGCTAGCACCTTCTCTGTGCCTGGGAAGGAGAAGTGTTCCCATTGCTTCGCAGAATCGCGTTTGTGCAGAAAACACTAACACTTGTTCAGAAGGAAAGAAAGCACAGAGCCCCACATTTTATGTTGCCCTGGAGAGCTTGCAGAGCACTGGGGAAAGGCAGGCAGAGAATTCCCTGCTAGCACCTTCTCTGTGCCTGGGAAGCACAAGTGTTCCCATTGCTTCGCAGAATCGCGTTTGTGCAGAAAACACTAACACTTGTTCAGAAGGAAAGAAAGCACAGAGCCCCACATTTTATGTTGCCCTGGAGAGCTTGCAGAGCACTGGGGAAAGGCAGGCAGAGAATTCCCTGCTAGCACCTTCTCTGTGCCTGGGAAGCACAAGTGTTCCCATTGCTTCGCAGAATCGCGTTTGTGCAGAAAACACTAACACTTGTTCAGAAGGAAAGAAAGCACAGAGCCCCAGATTTTATGTTGCCCTGGAGAGCTTGCAGAGCACTGGGGAAAGGCAGGCAGAGAATTCTCTGCTAGCACCTTCTCTGTGCCTGGGAAGCACAAGTGTTCCCATTGCTTCGCAGAATCGCGTTTGTGCAGAAAACACTAACACTTGTTCAGAAGGAAAGAAAGTACAGAGCCCCACATTTTATGTTGCCCTGGAGAGCTTGCAGAGCACTGGGGAAAGGCAGGCAGAGAATTCCCTGCTAGCACCTTCTCTGTGCCTGGGAAGCACAAGTGTTCACATTGCTTCGCAGAATCGCGTTTGTGCAGAAAACACTGACACTTGTTCAGAAGGAAAGAAAGCACAGAGCCCCACATTTTATGTTGCCCTGGAGAGCTTGCAGAGCACTGGGGAAAGGCAGGCAGAGAATTCCCTGCTAGCACCTTCTCTGTGCCTGGGAAGCACAAGTGTTCCCATTGCTTCGCAGAATCGCGTTTGTGCAGAAAACACTAACACTTGTTCAGAAGGAAAGAAAGCACAGAGCCCCAGATTTTATGTTGCCCTGGAGAGCTTGCAGAGCACTGGGGAAAGGCAGGCAGAGAATTCCCTGCTAGCACCTTCTCTGTGCCTGGGAAGCACAAGTGTTCCCATTGCTTCGCAGAATCGCGTTTGTGCAGAAAACACTAACACTTGTTCAGAAGGAAAGAAAGCACAGAGCCCCAGATTTTATGTTGCCCTGGAGAGCTTGCAGAGCACTGGGGAAAGGCAGGCAGAGAATTCCCTGCTAGCACCTTCTCTGTGCCTGGGAAGCACAAGTGTTCCCATTGCTTCGCAGAATCGCGTTTGTGCAGAAAACACTAACACTTGTTCAGAAGGAAAGAAAGCACAGAGCCCCACATTTTATGTTGCCCTGGAGAGCTTGCAGAGCACTGGGGAAAGGCAGGCAGAGAATTCCCTGCTAGCACCTTCTCTGTGCCTGGGAAGCACAAGTGTTCCCATTGCTTCGCAGAATCGCGTTTGTGCAGAAAACACTAACACTTGTTCAGAAGGAAAGAAAGCACAGAGCCCCAGATTTTATGTTGCCCTGGAGAGCTTGCAGAGCACTGGGGAAAGGCAGGCAGAGAATTCCCTGCTAGCACCTTCTCTGTGCCTGGGAAGCACAAGTGTTCCCATTGCTTCGCAGAATCGCGTTTGTGCAGAAAACACTAACACTTGTTCAGAAGGAAAGAAAGCACAGAGCCCCAGATTTTCTGTTGCCCTGGAGAGCTTGCAGAGCACTGGGGAAAGGCAGGCAGAGAATTCCCTGCTAGCACCTTCTCTGTGCCTGGGAAGCACAAGTGTTCCCATTGCTTCGCAGAATCGCGTTTGTGCAGAAAACACTAACACTTGTTCAGAAGGAAAGAAAGCACAGAGCCCCAGATTTTATGTTGCCCTGGAGAGCTTGCAGAGCACTGGGGAAAGGCAGGCAGAGAATTCCCTGCTAGCACCTTCTCTGTGCCTGGGAAGCACAAGTGTTCCCATTGCTTCGCAGAATCGCGTTTGTGCAGAAAACACTGACACGTGTTCAGAAGGAAAGAAAGCACAGAGCCCCACATTTTATGTTGCCCTGGAGAGCTTGCAGAGCACTGGGGAAAGGCAGGCAGAGAATTCCCTGCTAGCACCTTCTCTGTGCCTGGGAAGGAGAAGTGTTCCCATTGCTTCGCAGAATCGCGTTTGTGCAGAAAACACTAACACTTGTTCAGAAGGAAAGAAAGCACAGAGCCCCACATTTTATGTTGCCCTGGAGAGCTTGCAGAGCACTGGGGAAAGGCAGGCAGAGAATTCCCTGCTAGCACCTTCTCTGTGCCTGGGAAGCACAAGTGTTCCCATTGCTTCGCAGAATCGCGTTTGTGCAGAAAACACTAACACTTGTTCAGAAGGAAAGAAAGCACAGAGCCCCAGATTTTATGTTGCCCTGGAGAGCTTGCAGAGCACTGGGGAAAGGCAGGCAGAGAATTCCCTGCTAGCACCTTCTCTGTGCCTGGGAAGCACAAGTGTTCCCATTGCTTCGCAGAATCGCGTTTGTGCAGAAAACACTGACACGTGTTCAGAAGGAAAGAAAGCACAGAGCCCCACATTTTATGTTGCCCTGGAGAGCTTGCAGAGCACTGGGGAAAGGCAGGCAGAGAATTCCCTGCTAGCACCTTCTCTGTGCCTGGGAAGCACAAGTGTTCCCATTGCTTCGCAGAATCGCGTTTGTGCAGAAAACACTGACACGTGTTCAGAAGGAAAGAAAGCACAGAGCCCCACATTTTATGTTGCCCTGGAGAGCTTGCAGAGCACTGGGGAAAGGCAGGCAGAGAATTCCCTGCTAGCACCTTCTCTGTGCCTGGGAAGCACAAGTGTTCCCATTGCTTCGCAGAATCGCGTTTGTGCAGAAAACACTAACACTTGTTCAGAAGGAAAGAAAGCACAGAGCCCCAGATTTTATGTTGCCCTGGAGAGCTTGCAGAGCAGTGGGGAAAGGCAGGCAGAGAATTCCCTGCTAGCACCTTCTCTGTGCCTGGGAAGCACAAGTGTTCACATTGCTTCGCAGAATCGCGTTTGTGCAGAAAACACTGACACGTGTTCAGAAGGAAAGAAAGCACAGAGCCCCACATTTTATGTTGCCCTGGAGAGCTTGCAGAGCACTGGGGAAAGGCAGGCAGAGAATTCCCTGCTAGCACCTTCTCTGTGCCTGGGAAGCACAAGTGTTCCCATTGCTTCGCAGAATCGCGTTTGTGCAGAAAACACTAACACTTGTTCAGAAGGAAAGAAAGCACAGAGCCCCAGATTTTATGTTGCCCTGGAGAGCTTGCAGAGCACTGGGGAAAGGCAGGCAGAGAATTCCCTGCTAGCACCTTCTCTGTGCCTGGGAAGCACAAGTGTTCCCATTGCTTCGCAGAATCGCGTTTGTGCAGAAAACACTAACACTTGTTCAGAAGGAAAGAAAGCACAGAGCCCCAGATTTTATGTTGCCCTGGAGAGCTTGCAGAGCACTGGGGAAAGGCAGGCAGAGAATTCTCTGCTAGCACCTTCTCTGTGCCTGGGAAGCACAAGTGTTCCCATTGCTTCGCAGAATCGCGTTTGTGCAGAAAACACTAACACTTGTTCAGAAGGAAAGAAAGTACAGAGCCCCACATTTTATGTTGCCCTGGAGAGCTTGCAGAGCACTGGGGAAAGGCAGGCAGAGAATTCCCTGCTAGCACCTTCTCTGTGCCTGGGAAGCACAAGTGTTCCCATTGCTTCGCAGAATCGCGTTTGTGCAGAAAACACTAACACTTGTTCAGAAGGAAAGAAAGCACAGAGCCCCAGATTTTATGTTGCCCTGGAGAGCTTGCAGAGCACTGGGGAAAGGCAGGCAGAGAATTCCCTGCTAGCACCTTCTCTGTGCCTGGGAAGCACAAGTGTTCCCATTGCTTCGCAGAATCGCTTTTGTGCAGAAAACACTAACACTTGTTCAGAAGGAAAGAAAGCACAGAGCCCCAGATTTTATGTTGCCCTGGAGAGCTTGCAGAGCACTGGGGAAAGGCAGGCAGAGAATTCCCTGCTAGCACCTTCTCTGTGCCTGGGAAGCACAAGTGTTCACATTGCTTCGCAGAATCGCGTTTGTGCAGAAAACACTGACACGTGTTCAGAAGGAAAGAAAGCACAGAGCCCCAGATTTTATGTTGCCCTGGAGAGCTTGCAGAGCACTGGGGAAAGGCAGGCAGAGAATTCCCTGCTAGCACCTTCTCTGTGCCTGGGAAGCACAAGTGTTCCCATTGCTTCGCAGAATCGCGTTTGTGCAGAAAACACTAACACTTGTTCAGAAGGAAAGAAAGCACAGAGCCCCAGATTTTATGTTGCCCTGGAGAGCTTGCAGAGCACTGGGGAAAGGCAGGCAGAGAATTCCCTGCTAGCACCTTCTCTGTGCCTGGGAAGCACAAGTGTTCACATTGCTTCGCAGAATCGCGTTTGTGCAGAAAACACTGACACGTGTTCAGAAGGAAAGAAAGCACAGAGCCCCACATTTTATGTTGCCCTGGAGAGCTTGCAGAGCACTGGGGAAAGGCAGGCAGAGAATTCCCTGCTAGCACCTTCTCTGTGCCTGGGAAGGAGAAGTGTTCCCATTGCTTCGCAGAATCGCGTTTGTGCAGAAAACACTAACACTTGTTCAGAAGGAAAGAAAGCACAGAGCCCCACATTTTAGGTTGCCCTGGAGAGCTTGCAGAGCACTGGGGAAAGGCAGGCAGAGAATTCCCTGCTAGCACCTTCTCTGTGCCTGGGAAGGAGAAGTGTTCCCATTGCTTCGCAGAATCGCGTTTGTGCAGAAAACACTAACACTTGTTCAGAAGGAAAGAAAGCACAGAGCCCCAGATTTTCTGTTGCCCTGGAGAGCTTGCAGAGCACTGGGGAAAGGCAGGCAGAGAATTCCCTGCTAGCACCTTCTCTGTGCCTGGGAAGCACAAGTGTTCCCATTGCTTCGCAGAATCGCGTTTGTGCAGAAAACACTAACACTTGTTCAGAAGGAAAGAAAGCACAGAGCCCCAGATTTTATGTTGCCCTGGAGAGCTTGCAGAGCACTGGGGAAAGGCAGGCAGAGAATTCCCTGCTAGCACCTTCTCTGTGCCTGGGAAGCACAAGTGTTCCCATTGCTTCGCAGAATCGCGTTTGTGCAGAAAACACTGACACTTGTTCAGAAGGAAAGAAAGCACAGAGCCCCAGATTTTATGTTGCCCTGGAGAGCTTGCAGAGCACTGGGGAAAGGCAGGCAGAGAATTCCCTGCTAGCACCTTCTCTGTGCCTGGGAAGCACAAGTGTTCCCATTGCTTCGCAGAATCGCGTTTGTGCAGAAAACACTAACACTTGTTCAGAAGGAAAGAAAGCACAGAGCCCCAGATTTTATGTTGCCCTGGAGAGCTTGCAGAGCACTGGGGAAAGGCAGGCAGAGAATTCCCTGCTAGCACCTTCTCTGTGCCTGGGAAGGAGAAGTGTTCCCATTGCTTCGCAGAATCGCGTTTGTGCAGAAAACACTAACACTTGTTCAGAAGGAAAGAAAGCACAGAGCCCCAGATTTTATGTTGCCCTGGAGAGCTTGCAGAGCACTGGGGAAAGGCAGGCAGAGAATTCCCTGCTAGCACCTTCTCTGTGCCTGGGAAGCACAAGTGTTCCCATTGCTTCGCAGAATCGCGTTTGTGCAGAAAACACTAACACTTGTTCAGAAGGAAAGAAAGCACAGAGCCCCAGATTTTATGTTGCCCTGGAGAGCTTGCAGAGCACTGGGGAAAGGCAGGCAGAGAATTCCCTGCTAGCACCTTCTCTGTGCCTGGGAAGCACAAGTGTTCACATTGCTTCGCAGAATCGCGTTTGTGCAGAAAACACTGACACGTGTTCAGAAGGAAAGAAAGCACAGAGCCCCAGATTTTATGTTGCCCTGGAGAGCTTGCAGAGCACTGGGGAAAGGCAGGCAGAGAATTCCCTGCTAGCACCTTCTCTGTGCCTGGGAAGCACAAGTGTTCACATTGCTTCGCAGAATCGCGTTTGTGCAGAAAACACTGACACGTGTTCAGAAGGAAAGAAAGCACAGAGCCCCAGATTTTATGTTGCCCTGGAGAGCTTGCAGAGCACTGGGGAAAGGCAGGCAGAGAATTCCCTGCTAGCACCTTCTCTGTGCCTGGGAAGCACAAGTGTTCCCATTGCTTCGCAGAATCGCGTTTGTGCAGAAAACACTGACACTTGTTCAGAAGGAAAGAAAGCACAGAGCCCCAGATTTTATGTTGCCCTGGAGAGCTTGCAGAGCAGTGGGGAAAGGCAGGCAGAGAATTCCCTGCTAGCACCTTCTCTGTGCCTGGGAAGCACAAGTGTTCACATTGCTTCGCAGAATCGCGTTTGTGCAGAAAACACTGACACGTGTTCAGAAGGAAAGAAAGCACAGAGCCCCACATTTTATGTTGCCCTGGAGAGCTTGCAGAGCACTGGGGAAAGGCAGGCAGAGAATTCCCTGCTAGCACCTTCTCTGTGCCTGGGAAGCACAAGTGTTCCCATTGCTTCGCAGAATCGCGTTTGTGCAGAAAACACTGACACTTGTTCAGAAGGAAAGAAAGCACAGAGCCCCACATTTTATGTTGCCCTGGAGAGCTTGCAGAGCACTGGGGAAAGGCAGGCAGAGAATTCCCTGCTAGCACCTTCTCTGTGCCTGGGAAGCACAAGTGTTCCCATTGCTTCGCAGAATCGCTTTTGTGCAGAAAACACTAACACTTGTTCAGAAGGAAAGAAAGCACAGAGCCCCAGATTTTATGTTGCCCTGGAGAGCTTGCAGAGCACTGGGGAAAGGCAGGCAGAGAATTCCCTGCTAGCACCTTCTCTGTGCCTGGGAAGCACAAGTGTTCCCATTGCTTCGCAGAATCGCGTTTGTGCAGAAAACACTAACACTTGTTCAGAAGGAAAGAAAGCACAGAGCCCCACATTTTATGTTGCCCTGGAGAGCTTGCAGAGCACTGGGGAAAGGCAGGCAGAGAATTCCCTGCTAGCACCTTCTCTGTGCCTGGGAAGCACAAGTGTTCCCATTGCTTCGCAGAATCGCGTTTGTGCAGAAAACACTAACACTTGTTCAGAAGGAAAGAAAGCACAGAGCCCCAGATTTTATGTTGCCCTGGAGAGCTTGCAGAGCACTGGGGAAAGGCAGGCAGAGAATTCCCTGCTAGCACCTTCTCTGTGCCTGGGAAGCACAAGTGTTCCCATTGCTTCGCAGAATCGCGTTTGTGCAGAAAACACTAACACTTGTTCAGAAGGAAAGAAAGCACAGAGCCCCAGATTTTCTGTTGCCCTGGAGAGCTTGCAGAGCACTGGGGAAAGGCAGGCAGAGAATTCCCTGCTAGCACCTTCTCTGTGCCTGGGAAGCACAAGTGTTCCCATTGCTTCGCAGAATAGCGTTTGTGCAGAAAACACTAACACTTGTTCAGAAGGAAAGAAAGCACAGAGCCCCAGATTTTATGTTGCCCTGGAGAGCTTGCAGAGCACTGGGGAAAGGCAGGCAGAGAATTCCCTGCTAGCACCTTCTCTGTGCCTGGGAAGCACAAGTGTTCACATTGCTTCGCAGAATCGCGTTTGTGCAGAAAACACTGACACGTGTTCAGAAGGAAAGAAAGCACAGAGCCCCACATTTTATGTTGCCCTGGAGAGCTTGCAGAGCACTGGGGAAAGGCAGGCAGAGAATTCCCTGCTAGCACCTTCTCTGTGCCTGGGAAGCACAAGTGTTCCCATTGCTTCGCAGAATCGCGTTTGTGCAGAAAACACTAACACTTGTTCAGAAGGAAAGAAAGCACAGAGCCCCAGATTTTATGTTGCCCTGGAGAGCTTGCAGAGCACTGGGGAAAGGCAGGCAGAGAATTCCCTGCTAGCACCTTCTCTGTGCCTGGGAAGCACAAGTGTTCCCATTGCTTCGCAGAATCGCTTTTGTGCAGAAAACACTAACACTTGTTCAGAAGGAAAGAAAGCACAGAGCCCCACATTTTATGTTGCCCTGGAGAGCTTGCAGAGCACTGGGGAAAGGCAGGCAGAGAATTCCCTGCTAGCACCTTCTCTGTGCCTGGGAAGCACAAGTGTTCACATTGCTTCGCAGAATCGCGTTTGTGCAGAAAACACTGACACGTGTTCAGAAGGAAAGAAAGCACAGAGCCCCAGATTTTATGTTGCCCTGGAGAGCTTGCAGAGCACTGGGGAAAGGCAGGCAGAGAATTCCCTGCTAGCACCTTCTCTGTGCCTGGGAAGCACAAGTGTTCCCATTGCTTCGCAGAATCGCGTTTGTGCAGAAAACACTAACACTTGTTCAGAAGGAAAGAAAGCACAGAGCCCCAGATTTTATGTTGCCCTGGAGAGCTTGCAGAGCACTGGGGAAAGGCAGGCAGAGAATTCCCTGCTAGCACCTTCTCTGTGCCTGGGAAGCACAAGTGTTCACATTGCTTCGCAGAATCGCGTTTGTGCAGAAAACACTGACACGTGTTCAGAAGGAAAGAAAGCACAGAGCCCCACATTTTATGTTGCCCTGGAGAGCTTGCAGAGCACTGGGGAAAGGCAGGCAGAGAATTCCCTGCTAGCACCTTCTCTGTGCCTGGGAAGCACAAGTGTTCCCATTGCTTCGCAGAATCGCGTTTGTGCAGAAAACACTAACACTTGTTCAGAAGGAAAGAAAGCACAGAGCCCCAGATTTTATGTTGCCCTGGAGAGCTTGCAGAGCACTGGGGAAAGGCAGGCAGAGAATTCCCTGCTAGCACCTTCTCTGTGCCTGGGAAGGAGAAGTGTTCCCATTGCTTCGCAGAATCGCGTTTGTGCAGAAAACACTAACACTTGTTCAGAAGGAAAGAAAGCACAGAGCCCCAGATTTTCTGTTGCCCTGGAGAGCTTGCAGAGCACTGGGGAAAGGCAGGCAGAGAATTCCCTGCTAGCACCTTCTCTGTGCCTGGGAAGCACAAGTGTTCCCATTGCTTCGCAGAATCGCGTTTGTGCAGAAAACACTAACACTTGTTCAGAAGGAAAGAAAGCACAGAGCCCCAGATTTTATGTTGCCCTGGAGAGCTTGCAGAGCACTGGGGAAAGGCAGGCAGAGAATTCCCTGCTAGCACCTTCTCTGTGCCTGGGAAGCACAAGTGTTCCCATTGCTTCGCAGAATCGCGTTTGTGCAGAAAACACTGACACTTGTTCAGAAGGAAAGAAAGCACAGAGCCCCAGATTTTATGTTGCCCTGGAGAGCTTGCAGAGCACTGGGGAAAGGCAGGCAGAGAATTCCCTGCTAGCACCTTCTCTGTGCCTGGGAAGCACAAGTGTTCCCATTGCTTCGCAGATTCGCGTTTGTGCAGAAAACACTAACACTTGTTCAGAAGGAAAGAAAGCACAGAGCCCCAGATTTTATGTTGCCCTGGAGAGCTTGCAGAGCACTGGGGAAAGGCAGGCAGAGAATTCCCTGCTAGCACCTTCTCTGTGCCTGGGAAGCACAAGTGTTCCCATTGCTTCGCAGAATCGCGTTTGTGCAGAAAACACTAACACTTGTTCAGAAGGAAAGAAAGCACAGAGCCCCAGATTTTATGTTGCCCTGGAGAGCTTGCAGAGCACTGGGGAAAGGCAGGCAGAGAATTCCCTGCTAGCACCTTCTCTGTGCCTGGGAAGCACAAGTGTTCCCATTGCTTCGCAGAATCGCGTTTGTGCAGAAAACACTAACACTTGTTCAGAAGGAAAGAAAGCACAGAGCCCCAGATTTTATGTTGCCCTGGAGAGCTTGCAGAGCACTGGGGAAAGGCAGGCAGAGAATTCCCTGCTAGCACCTTCTCTGTGCCTGGGAAGCACAAGTGTTCACATTGCTTCGCAGAATCGCGTTTGTGCAGAAAACACTGACACGTGTTCAGAAGGAAAGAAAGCACAGAGCCCCAGATTTTATGTTGCCCTGGAGAGCTTGCAGAGCACTGGGGAAAGGCAGGCAGAGAATTCCCTGCTAGCACCTTCTCTGTGCCTGGGAAGCACAAGTGTTCACATTGCTTCGCAGAATCGCGTTTGTGCAGAAAACACTGACACGTGTTCAGAAGGAAAGAAAGCACAGAGCCCCAGATTTTCTGTTGCCCTGGAGAGCTTGCAGAGCACTGGGGAAAGGCAGGCAGAGAATTCCCTGCTAGCACCTTCTCTGTGCCTGGGAAGCACAAGTGTTCCCATTGCTTCGCAGAATCGCGTTTGTGCAGAAAACACTAACACTTGTTCAGAAGGAAAGAAAGCACAGAGCCCCAGATTTTATGTTGCCCTGGAGAGCTTGCAGAGCAGTGGGGAAAGGCAGGCAGAGAATTCCCTGCTAGCACCTTCTCTGTGCCTGGGAAGCACAAGTGTTCACATTGCTTCGCAGAATCGCGTTTGTGCAGAAAACACTGACACGTGTTCAGAAGGAAAGAAAGCACAGAGCCCCACATTTTATGTTGCCCTGGAGAGCTTGCAGAGCACTGGGGAAAGGCAGGCAGAGAATTCCCTGCTAGCACCTTCTCTGTGCCTGGGAAGCACAAGTGTTCCCATTGCTTCGCAGAATCGCGTTTGTGCAGAAAACACTGACACTTGTTCAGAAGGAAAGAAAGCACAGAGCCCCACATTTTATGTTGCCCTGGAGAGCTTGCAGAGCACTGGGGAAAGGCAGGCAGAGAATTCCCTGCTAGCACCTTCTCTGTGCCTGGGAAGCACAAGTGTTCCCATTGCTTCGCAGAATCGCGTTTGTGCAGAAAACACTAACACTTGTTCAGAAGGAAAGAAAGCACAGAGCCCCAGATTTTATGTTGCCCTGGAGAGCTTGCAGAGCACTGGGGAAAGGCAGGCAGAGAATTCCCTGCTAGCACCTTCTCTGTGCCTGGGAAGCACAAGTGTTCCCATTGCTTCGCAGAATCGCGTTTGTGCAGAAAACACTAACACTTGTTCAGAAGGAAAGAAAGCACAGAGCCCCACATTTTATGTTGCCCTGGAGAGCTTGCAGAGCACTGGGGAAAGGCAGGCAGAGAATTCCCTGCTAGCACCTTCTCTGTGCCTGGGAAGCACAAGTGTTCCCATTGCTTCGCAGAATCGCGTTTGTGCAGAAAACACTAACACTTGTTCAGAAGGAAAGAAAGCACAGAGCCCCAGATTTTATGTTGCCCTGGAGAGCTTGCAGAGCACTGGGGAAAGGCAGGCAGAGAATTCCCTGCTAGCACCTTCTCTGTGCCTGGGAAGCACAAGTGTTCCCATTGCTTCGCAGAATCGCGTTTGTGCAGAAAACACTAACACTTGTTCAGAAGGAAAGAAAGCACAGAGCCCCAGATTTTCTGTTGCCCTGGAGAGCTTGCAGAGCACTGGGGAAAGGCAGGCAGAGAATTCCCTGCTAGCACCTTCTCTGTGCCTGGGAAGCACAAGTGTTCCCATTGCTTCGCAGAATAGCGTTTGTGCAGAAAACACTAACACTTGTTCAGAAGGAAAGAAAGCACAGAGCCCCAGATTTTATGTTGCCCTGGAGAGCTTGCAGAGCACTGGGGAAAGGCAGGCAGAGAATTCCCTGCTAGCACCTTCTCTGTGCCTGGGAAGCACAAGTGTTCACATTGCTTCGCAGAATCGCGTTTGTGCAGAAAACACTGACACGTGTTCAGAAGGAAAGAAAGCACAGAGCCCCACATTTTATGTTGCCCTGGAGAGCTTGCAGAGCACTGGGGAAAGGCAGGCAGAGAATTCCCTGCTAGCACCTTCTCTGTGCCTGGGAAGCACAAGTGTTCACATTGCTTCGCAGAATCGCGTTTGTGCAGAAAACACTGACACGTGTTCAGAAGGAAAGAAAGCACAGAGCCCCACATTTTATGTTGCCCTGGAGAGCTTGCAGAGCACTGGGGAAAGGCAGGCAGAGAATTCCCTGCTAGCACCTTCTCTGTGCCTGGGAAGCACAAGTGTTCACATTGCTTCGCAGAATCGCGTTTGTGCAGAAAACACTAACACTTGTTCAGAAGGAAAGAAAGCACAGAGCCCCAGATTTTATGTTGCCCTGGAGAGCTTGCAGAGCACTGGGGAAAGGCAGGCAGAGAATTCCCTGCTAGCACCTTCTCTGTGCCTGGGAAGCACAAGTGTTCACATTGCTTCGCAGAATCGCGTTTGTGCAGAAAACACTGACACGTGTTCAGAAGGAAAGAAAGCACAGAGCCCCAGATTTTATGTTGCCCTGGAGAGCTTGCAGAGCACTGGGGAAAGGCAGGCAGAGAATTCCCTGCTAGCACCTTCTCTGTGCCTGGGAAGCACAAGTGTTCCCATTGCTTCGCAGAATCGCGTTTGTGCAGAAAACACTAACACTTGTTCAGAAGGAAAGAAAGCACAGAGCCCCAGATTTTATGTTGCCCTGGAGAGCTTGCAGAGCACTGGGGAAAGGCAGGCAGAGAATTCCCTGCTAGCACCTTCTCTGTGCCTGGGAAGCACAAGTGTTCCCATTGCTTCGCAGAATCGCGTTTGTGCAGAAAACACTAACACTTGTTCAGAAGGAAAGAAAGCACAGAGCCCCAGATTTTCTGTTGCCCTGGAGAGCTTGCAGAGCACTGGGGAAAGGCAGGCAGAGAATTCCCTGCTAGCACCTTCTCTGTGCCTGGGAAGCACAAGTGTTCCCATTGCTTCGCAGAATCGCGTTTGTGCAGAAAACACTAACACTTGTTCAGAAGGAAAGAAAGCACAGAGCCCCAGATTTTATGTTGCCCTGGAGAGCTTGCAGAGCACTGGGGAAAGGCAGGCAGAGAATTCCCTGCTAGCACCTTCTCTGTGCCTGGGAAGCACAAGTGTTCCCATTGCTTCGCAGAATCGCGTTTGTGCAGAAAACACTAACACTTGTTCAGAAGGAAAGAAAGCACAGAGCCCCACATTTTCTGTTGCCCTGGAGAGCTTGCAGAGCACTGGGGAAAGGCAGGCAGAGAATTCCCTGCTAGCACCTTCTCTGTGCCTGGGAAGCACAAGTGTTCACATTGCTTCGCAGAATCGCGTTTGTGCAGAAAACACTGACACGTGTTCAGAAGGAAAGAAAGCACAGAGCCCCAGATTTTATGTTGCCCTGGAGAGCTTGCAGAGCACTGGGGAAAGGCAGGCAGAGAATTCCCTGCTAGCACCTTCTCTGTGCCTGGGAAGCACAAGTGTTCACATTGCTTCGCAGATTCGCGTTTGTGCAGAAAACACTAACACTTGTTCAGAAGGAAAGAAAGCACAGAGCCCCAGATTTTATGTTGCCCTGCAGAGCTTGCAGAGCACTGGGGAAAGGCAGGCAGAGAATTCCCTGCTAGCACCTTCTCTGTGCCTGGGAAGCACAAGTGTTCCCATTGCTTCGCAGAATCGCGTTTGTGCAGAAAACACTGACACTTGTTCAGAAGGAAAGAAAGCACAGAGCCCCACATTTTATGTTGCCCTGGAGAGCTTGCAGAGCACTGGGGAAAGGCAGGCAGAGAATTCCCTGCTAGCACCTTCTCTGTGCCTGGGAAGCACAAGTGTTCCCATTGCTTCGCAGAATCGCGTTTGTGCAGAAAACACTAACACTTGTTCAGAAGGAAAGAAAGCACAGAGCCCCAGATTTTATGTTGCCCTGGAGAGCTTGCAGAGCACTGGGGAAAGGCAGGCAGAGAATTCCCTGCTAGCACCTTCTCTGTGCCTGGGAAGCACAAGTGTTCCCATTGCTTCGCAGAATCGCGTTTGTGCAGAAAACACTAACACTTGTTCAGAAGGAAAGAAAGCACAGAGCCCCACATTTTATGTTGCCCTGCAGAGCTTGCAGAGCACTGGGGAAAGGCAGGCAGAGAATTCCCTGCTAGCACCTTCTCTGTGCCTGGGAAGCACAAGTGTTCCCATTGCTTCGCAGAATCGCGTTTGTGCAGAAAACACTAACACTTGTTCAGAAGGAAAGAAAGCACAGAGCCCCAGATTTTATGTTGCCCTGGAGAGCTTGCAGAGCACTGGGGAAAGGCAGGCAGAGAATTCCCTGCTAGCACCTTCTCTGTGCCTGGGAAGCACAAGTGTTCCCATTGCTTCGCAGAATCGCGTTTGTGCAGAAAACACTAACACTTGTTCAGAAGGAAAGAAAGCACAGAGCCCCAGATTTTATGTTGCCCTGGAGAGCTTGCAGAGCACTGGGGAAAGGCAGGCAGAGAATTCCCTGCTAGCACCTTCTCTGTGCCTGGGAAGCACAAGTGTTCCCATTGCTTCGCAGAATCGCGTTTGTGCAGAAAACACTAACACTTGTTCAGAAGGAAAGAAAGCACAGAGCCCCAGATTTTATGTTGCCCTGGAGAGCTTGCAGAGCACTGGGGAAAGGCAGGCAGAGAATTCCCTGCTAGCACCTTCTCTGTGCCTGGGAAGCACAAGTGTTCACATTGCTTCGCAGAATCGCGTTTGTGCAGAAAACACTGACACGTGTTCAGAAGGAAAGAAAGCACAGAGCCCCACATTTTATGTTGCCCTGGAGAGCTTGCAGAGCACTGGGGAAAGGCAGGCAGAGAATTCCCTGCTAGCACCTTCTCTGTGCCTG
Organism: Strix occidentalis; assembly: GCA_030819815.1. NCBI lineage: Eukaryota > Metazoa > Chordata > Aves > Strigiformes > Strigidae > Strix > Strix occidentalis. Next base: position 161,268 of record JASWHU010000059.1, on the reverse strand, counting down.
GGAAGCACAAGTGTTCACATTGCTTCGCAGAATCGCGTTTGTGCAGAAAACACTGACACGTGTTCAGAAGGAAAGAAAGCACAGAGCCCCAGATTTTATGTTGCCCTGGAGAGCTTGCAGAGCACTGGGGAAAGGCAGGCAGAGAATTCCCTGCTAGCACCTTCTCTGTGCCTGGGAAGCACAAGTGTTCCCATTGCTTCGCAGAATCGCGTTTGTGCAGAAAACACTAACACTTGTTCAGAAGGAAAGAAAGCACAGAGCCCCAGATTTTATGTTGCCCTGGAGAGCTTGCAGAGCACTGGGGAAAGGCAGGCAGAGAATTCCCTGCTAGCACCTTCTCTGTGCCTGGGAAGCACAAGTGTTCACATTGCTTCGCAGAATCGCGTTTGTGCAGAAAACACTGACACGTGTTCAGAAGGAAAGAAAGCACAGAGCCCCACATTTTATGTTGCCCTGGAGAGCTTGCAGAGCACTGGGGAAAGGCAGGCAGAGAATTCCCTGCTAGCACCTTCTCTGTGCCTGGGAAGGAGAAGTGTTCCCATTGCTTCGCAGAATCGCGTTTGTGCAGAAAACACTAACACTTGTTCAGAAGGAAAGAAAGCACAGAGCCCCAGATTTTATGTTGCCCTGGAGAGCTTGCAGAGCACTGGGGAAAGGCAGGCAGAGAATTCCCTGCTAGCACCTTCTCTGTGCCTGGGAAGCACAAGTGTTCCCATTGCTTCGCAGAATCGCGTTTGTGCAGAAAACACTAACACTTGTTCAGAAGGAAAGAAAGCACAGAGCCCCAGATTTTCTGTTGCCCTGGAGAGCTTGCAGAGCACTGGGGAAAGGCAGGCAGAGAATTCCCTGCTAGCACCTTCTCTGTGCCTGGGAAGCACAAGTGTTCCCATTGCTTCGCAGAATCGCGTTTGTGCAGAAAACACTAACACTTGTTCAGAAGGAAAGAAAGCACAGAGCCCCAGATTTTATGTTGCCCTGGAGAGCTTGCAGAGCACTGGGGAAAGGCAGGCAGAGAATTCCCTGCTAGCACCTTCTCTGTGCCTGGGAAGCACAAGTGTTCCCATTGCTTCGCAGAATCGCGTTTGTGCAGAAAACACTAACACTTGTTCAGAAGGAAAGAAAGCACAGAGCCCCACATTTTCTGTTGCCCTGGAGAGCTTGCAGAGCACTGGGGAAAGGCAGGCAGAGAATTCCCTGCTAGCACCTTCTCTGTGCCTGGGAAGCACAAGTGTTCCCATTGCTTCGCAGAATCGCGTTTGTGCAGAAAACACTGACACGTGTTCAGAAGGAAAGAAAGCACAGAGCCCCAGATTTTATGTTGCCCTGGAGAGCTTGCAGAGCACTGGGGAAAGGCAGGCAGAGAATTCCCTGCTAGCACCTTCTCTGTGCCTGGGAAGCACAAGTGTTCACATTGCTTCGCAGATTCGCGTTTGTGCAGAAAACACTAACACTTGTTCAGAAGGAAAGAAAGCACAGAGCCCCAGATTTTCTGTTGCCCTGGAGAGCTTGCAGAGCACTGGGGAAAGGCAGGCAGAGAATTCCCTGCTAGCACCTTCTCTGTGCCTGGGAAGCACAAGTGTTCCCATTGCTTCGCAGAATCGCGTTTGTGCAGAAAACACTAACACTTGTTCAGAAGGAAAGAAAGCACAGAGCCCCAGATTTTCTGTTGCACTGGAGAGCTTGCAGAGCACTGGGGAAAGGCAGGCAGAGAATTCCCTGCTAGCACCTTCTCTGTGCCTGGGAAGCACAAGTGTTCCCATTGCTTCGCAGAATCGCGTTTGTGCAGAAAACACTGACACTTGTTCAGAAGGAAAGAAAGCACAGAGCCCCAGATTTTCTGTTGCCCTGGAGAGCTTGCAGAGCACTGGGGAAAGGCAGGCAGAGAATTCCCTGCTAGCACCTTCTCTGTGCCTGGGAAGCACAAGTGTTCCCATTGCTTCGCAGAATCGCGTTTGTGCAGAAAACACTAACACTTGTTCAGAAGGAAAGAAAGCACAGAGCCCCACATTTTCTGTTGCCCTGGAGAGCTTGCAGAGCACTGGGGAAAGGCAGGCAGAGAATTCCCTGCTAGCACCTTCTCTGTGCCTGGGAAGCACAAGTGTTCACATTGCTTCGCAGAATCGCGTTTGTGCAGAAAACACTGACACGTGTTCAGAAGGAAAGAAAGCACAGAGCCCCAGATTTTATGTTGCCCTGGAGAGCTTGCAGAGCACTGGGGAAAGGCAGGCAGAGAATTCCCTGCTAGCACCTTCTCTGTGCCTGGGAAGCACAAGTGTTCACATTGCTTCGCAGAATCGCGTTTGTGCAGAAAACACTAACACTTGTTCAGAAGGAAAGAAAGCACAGAGCCCCACATTTTATGTTGCCCTGCAGAGCTTGCAGAGCACTGGGGAAAGGCAGGCAGAGAATTCCCTGCTAGCACCTTCTCTGTGCCTGGGAAGCACAAGTGTTCCCATTGCTTCGCAGAATCGCGTTTGTGCAGAAAACACTGACACTTGTTCAGAAGGAAAGAAAGCACAGAGCCCCAGATTTTATGTTGCCCTGGAGAGCTTGCAGAGCACTGGGGAAAGGCAGGCAGAGAATTCCCTGCTAGCACCTTCTCTGTGCCTGGGAAGCACAAGTGTTCCCATTGCTTCGCAGAATCGCGTTTGTGCAGAAAACACTAACACTTGTTCAGAAGGAAAGAAAGCACAGAGCCCCAGATTTTATGTTGCCCTGGAGAGCTTGCAGAGCACTGGGGAAAGGCAGGCAGAGAATTCCCTGCTAGCACCTTCTCTGTGCCTGGGAAGGAGAAGTGTTCCCATTGCTTCGCAGAATCGCGTTTGTGCAGAAAACACTAACACTTGTTCAGAAGGAAAGAAAGCACAGAGCCCCAGATTTTATGTTGCCCTGGAGAGCTTGCAGAGCACTGGGGAAAGGCAGGCAGAGAATTCCCTGCTAGCACCTTCTCTGTGCCTGGGAAGCACAAGTGTTCCCATTGCTTCGCAGAATCGCGTTTGTGCAGAAAACACTAACACTTGTTCAGAAGGAAAGAAAGCACAGAGCCCCAGATTTTCTGTTGCCCTGGAGAGCTTGCAGAGCACTGGGGAAAGGCAGGCAGAGAATTCCCTGCTAGCACCTTCTCTGTGCCTGGGAAGCACAAGTGTTCCCATTGCTTCGCAGAATCGCGTTTGTGCAGAAAACACTAACACTTGTTCAGAAGGAAAGAAAGCACAGAGCCCCAGATTTTATGTTGCCCTGGAGAGCTTGCAGAGCACTGGGGAAAGGCAGGCAGAGAATTCCCTGCTAGCACCTTCTCTGTGCCTGGGAAGCACAAGTGTTCCCATTGCTTCGCAGAATCGCGTTTGTGCAGAAAACACTAACACTTGTTCAGAAGGAAAGAAAGCACAGAGCCCCACATTTTCTGTTGCCCTGGAGAGCTTGCAGAGCACTGGGGAAAGGCAGGCAGAGAATTCCCTGCTAGCACCTTCTCTGTGCCTGGGAAGCACAAGTGTTCACATTGCTTCGCAGAATCGCGTTTGTGCAGAAAACACTGACACGTGTTCAGAAGGAAAGAAAGCACAGAGCCCCAGATTTTATGTTGCCCTGGAGAGCTTGCAGAGCACTGGGGAAAGGCAGGCAGAGAATTCCCTGCTAGCACCTTCTCTGTGCCTGGGAAGCACAAGTGTTCACATTGCTTCGCAGATTCGCGTTTGTGCAGAAAACACTAACACTTGTTCAGAAGGAAAGAAAGCACAGAGCCCCAGATTTTATGTTGCCCTGCAGAGCTTGCAGAGCACTGGGGAAAGGCAGGCAGAGAATTCCCTGCTAGCACCTTCTCTGTGCCTGGGAAGCACAAGTGTTCCCATTGCTTCGCAGAATCGCGTTTGTGCAGAAAACACTAACACTTGTTCAGAAGGAAAGAAAGCACAGAGCCCCAGATTTTATGTTGCACTGGAGAGCTTGCAGAGCACTGGGGAAAGGCAGGCAGAGAATTCCCTGCTAGCACCTTCTCTGTGCCTGGGAAGCACAAGTGTTCCCATTGCTTCGCAGAATCGCGTTTGTGCAGAAAACACTGACACTTGTTCAGAAGGAAAGAAAGCACAGAGCCCCAGATTTTATGTTGCCCTGGAGAGCTTGCAGAGCACTGGGGAAAGGCAGGCAGAGAATTCCCTGCTAGCACCTTCTCTGTGCCTGGGAAGCACAAGTGTTCCCATTGCTTCGCAGAATCGCGTTTGTGCAGAAAACACTGACACGTGTTCAGAAGGAAAGAAAGCACAGAGCCCCAGATTTTATGTTGCCCTGGAGAGCTTGCAGAGCACTGGGGAAAGGCAGGCAGAGAATTCCCTGCTAGCACCTTCTCTGTGCCTGGGAAGCACAAGTGTTCACATTGCTTCGCAGAATCGCGTTTGTGCAGAAAACACTGACACGTGTTCAGAAGGAAAGAAAGCACAGAGCCCCAGATTTTATGTTGCCCTGGAGAGCTTGCAGAGCACTGGGGAAAGGCAGGCAGAGAATTCCCTGCTAGCACCTTCTCTGTGCCTGGGAAGCACAAGTGTTCCCATTGCTTCGCAGAATCGCGTTTGTGCAGAAAACACTGACACGTGTTCAGAAGGAAAGAAAGCACAGAGCCCCAGATTTTCTGTTGCCCTGGAGAGCTTGCAGAGCACTGGGGACAGGCAGGCAGAGAATTCCCTGCTAGCACCTTCTCTGTGCCTGGGAAGCACAAGTGTTCACATTGCTTCGCAGAATCGCGTTTGTGCAGAAAACACTGACACGTGTTCAGAAGGAAAGAAAGCACAGAGCCCCAGATTTTATGTTGCCCTGGAGAGCTTGCAGAGCACTGGGGAAAGGCAGGCAGAGAATTCCCTGCTAGCACCTTCTCTGTGCCTGGGAAGCACAAGTGTTCACATTGCTTCGCAGAATCGCGTTTGTGCAGAAAACACTAACACGTGTTCAGAAGGAAAGAAAGCACAGAGCCCCAGATTTTATGTTGCCCTGGAGAGCTTGCAGAGCACTGGGGAAAGGCAGGCAGAGAATTCCCTGCTAGCACCTTCTCTGTGCCTGGGAAGGAGAAGTGTTCCCATTGCTTCGCAGAATCGCGTTTGTGCAGAAAACACTAACACTTGTTCAGAAGGAAAGAAAGCACAGAGCCCCAGATTTTATGTTGCCCTGGAGAGCTTGCAGAGCACTGGGGAAAGGCAGGCAGAGAATTCCCTGCTAGCACCTTCTCTGTGCCTGGGAAGCACAAGTGTTCCCATTGCTTCGCAGAATCGCGTTTGTGCAGAAAACACTGACACTTGTTCAGAAGGAAAGAAAGCACAGAGCCCCACATTTTATGTTGCCCTGGAGAGCTTGCAGAGCACTGGGGAAAGGCAGGCAGAGAATTCCCTGCTAGCACCTTCTCTGTGCCTGGGAAGCACAAGTGTTCCCATTGCTTCGCAGAATCGCGTTTGTGCAGAAAACACTAACACTTGTTCAGAAGGAAAGAAAGCACAGAGCCCCACATTTTAGGTTGCCCTGGAGAGCTTGCAGAGCACTGGGGAAAGGCAGGCAGAGAATTCCCTGCTAGCACCTTCTCTGTGCCTGGGAAGGAGAAGTGTTCCCATTGCTTCGCAGAATCGCGTTTGTGCAGAAAACACTAACACTTGTTCAGAAGGAAAGAAAGCACAGAGCCCCAGATTTTATGTTGCCCTGGAGAGCTTGCAGAGCAGTGGGGAAAGGCAGGCAGAGAATTCCCTGCTAGCACCTTCTCTGTGCCTGGGAAGCACAAGTGTTCACATTGCTTCGCAGAATCGCGTTTGTGCAGAAAACACTGACACGTGTTCAGAAGGAAAGAAAGCACAGAGCCCCACATTTTGTGTTGCCCTGGAGAGCTTGCAGAGCACTGGGGAAAGGCAGGCAGAGAATTCCCTGCTAGCACCTTCTCTGTGCCTGGGAAGCACAAGTGTTCCCATTGCTTCGCAGAATCGCGTTTGTGCAGAAAACACTAACACTTGTTCAGAAGGAAAGAAAGCACAGAGCCCCAGATTTTATGTTGCCCTGGAGAGCTTGCAGAGCACTGGGGAAAGGCAGGCAGAGAATTCCCTGCTAGCACCTTCTCTGTGCCTGGGAAGCACAAGTGTTCACATTGCTTCGCAGAATCGCGTTTGTGCAGAAAACACTGACACGTGTTCAGAAGGAAAGAAAGCACAGAGCCCCAGATTTTATGTTGCCCTGGAGAGCTTGCAGAGCACTGGGGAAAGGCAGGCAGAGAATTCCCTGCTAGCACCTTCTCTGTGCCTGGGAAGCACAAGTGTTCCCATTGCTTCGCAGATTCGCGTTTGTGCAGAAAACACTAACACTTGTTCAGAAGGAAAGAAAGCACAGAGCCCCAGATTTTATGTTGCCCTGCAGAGCTTGCAGAGCACTGGGGAAAGGCAGGCAGAGAATTCCCTGCTAGCACCTTCTCTGTGCCTGGGAAGCACAAGTGTTCCCATTGCTTCGCAGAATCGCGTTTGTGCAGAAAACACTAACACTTGTTCAGAAGGAAAGAAAGCACAGAGCCCCAGATTTTCTGTTGCACTGGAGAGCTTGCAGAGCACTGGGGAAAGGCAGGCAGAGAATTCCCTGCTAGCACCTTCTCTGTGCCTGGGAAGCACAAGTGTTCCCATTGCTTCGCAGAATCGCGTTTGTGCAGAAAACACTGACACTTGTTCAGAAGGAAAGAAAGCACAGAGCCCCAGATTTTATGTTGCCCTGGAGAGCTTGCAGAGCACTGGGGAAAGGCAGGCAGAGAATTCCCTGCTAGCACCTTCTCTGTGCCTGGGAAGCACAAGTGTTCCCATTGCTTCGCAGAATCGCGTTTGTGCAGAAAACACTGACACGTGTTCAGAAGGAAAGAAAGCACAGAGCCCCAGATTTTATGTTGCCCTGGAGAGCTTGCAGAGCACTGGGGAAAGGCAGGCAGAGAATTCCCTGCTAGCACCTTCTCTGTGCCTGGGAAGCACAAGTGTTCACATTGCTTCGCAGAATCGCGTTTGTGCAGAAAACACTGACACGTGTTCAGAAGGAAAGAAAGCACAGAGCCCCAGATTTTATGTTGCCCTGGAGAGCTTGCAGAGCACTGGGGAAAGGCAGGCAGAGAATTCCCTGCTAGCACCTTCTCTGTGCCTGGGAAGCACAAGTGTTCCCATTGCTTCGCAGAATCGCGTTTGTGCAGAAAACACTGACACGTGTTCAGAAGGAAAGAAAGCACAGAGCCCCAGATTTTCTGTTGCCCTGGAGAGCTTGCAGAGCACTGGGGACAGGCAGGCAGAGAATTCCCTGCTAGCACCTTCTCTGTGCCTGGGAAGCACAAGTGTTCACATTGCTTCGCAGAATCGCGTTTGTGCAGAAAACACTGACACGTGTTCAGAAGGAAAGAAAGCACAGAGCCCCAGATTTTATGTTGCCCTGGAGAGCTTGCAGAGCACTGGGGAAAGGCAGGCAGAGAATTCCCTGCTAGCACCTTCTCTGTGCCTGGGAATCACAAGTGTTCACATTGCTTCGCAGAATCGCGTTTGTGCAGAAAACACTAACACGTGTTCAGAAGGAAAGAAAGCACAGAGCCCCAGATTTTATGTTGCCCTGGAGAGCTTGCAGAGCACTGGGGAAAGGCAGGCAGAGAATTCCCTGCTAGCACCTTCTCTGTGCCTGGGAAGCACAAGTGTTCCCATTGCTTCGCAGAATCGCGTTTGTGCAGAAAACACTAACACTTGTTCAGAAGGAAAGAAAGCACAGAGCCCCAGATTTTATGTTGCCCTGGAGAGCTTGCAGAGCACTGGGGAAAGGCAGGCAGAGAATTCCCTGCTAGCACCTTCTCTGTGCCTGGGAAGCACAAGTGTTCCCATTGCTTCGCAGAATCGCGTTTGTGCAGAAAACACTGACACTTGTTCAGAAGGAAAGAAAGCACAGAGCCCCACATTTTATGTTGCCCTGGAGAGCTTGCAGAGCACTGGGGAAAGGCAGGCAGAGAATTCCCTGCTAGCACCTTCTCTGTGCCTGGGAAGCACAAGTGTTCCCATTGCTTCGCAGAATCGCGTTTGTGCAGAAAACACTAACACTTGTTCAGAAGGAAAGAAAGCACAGAGCCCCACATTTTAGGTTGCCCTGGAGAGCTTGCAGAGCACTGGGGAAAGGCAGGCAGAGAATTCCCTGCTAGCACCTTCTCTGTGCCTGGGAAGGAGAAGTGTTCCCATTGCTTCGCAGAATCGCGTTTGTGCAGAAAACACTAACACTTGTTCAGAAGGAAAGAAAGCACAGAGCCCCAGATTTTATGTTGCCCTGGAGAGCTTGCAGAGCACTGGGGAAAGGCAGGCAGAGAATTCCCTGCTAGCACCTTCTCTGTGCCTGGGAAGCACAAGTGTTCCCATTGCTTCGCAGAATCGCGTTTGTGCAGAAAACACTGACACGTGTTCAGAAGGAAAGAAAGCACAGAGCCCCAGATTTTATGTTGCCCTGGAGAGCTTGCAGAGCACTGGGGACAGGCAGGCAGAGAATTCCCTGCTAGCACCTTCTCTGTGCCTGGGAAGCACAAGTGTTCACATTGCTTCGCAGAATCGCGTTTGTGCAGAAAACACTGACACGTGTTCAGAAGGAAAGAAAGCACAGAGCCCCAGATTTTATGTTGCCCTGGAGAGCTTGCAGAGCACTGGGGAAAGGCAGGCAGAGAATTCCCTGCTAGCACCTTCTCTGTGCCTGGGAAGCACAAGTGTTCCCATTGCTTCGCAGAATCGCGTTTGTGCAGAAAACACTAACACTTGTTCAGAAGGAAAGAAAGCACAGAGCCCCAGATTTTATGTTGCCCTGGAGAGCTTGCAGAGCACTGGGGAAAGGCAGGCAGAGAATTCCCTGCTAGCACCTTCTCTGTGCCTGGGAAGCACAAGTGTTCCCATTGCTTCGCAGAATCGCGTTTGTGCAGAAAACACTAACACTTGTTCAGAAGGAAAGAAAGCACAGAGCCCCAGATTTTATGTTGCCCTGGAGAGCTTGCAGAGCACTGGGGAAAGGCAGGCAGAGAATTCTCTGCTAGCACCTTCTCTGTGCCTGGGAAGCACAAGTGTTCCCATTGCTTCGCAGAATCGCGTTTGTGCAGAAAACACTAACACTTGTTCAGAAGGAAAGAAAGTACAGAGCCCCACATTTTATGTTGCCCTGGAGAGCTTGCAGAGCACTGGGGAAAGGCAGGCAGAGAATTCCCTGCTAGCACCTTCTCTGTGCCTGGGAAGCACAAGTGTTCACATTGCTTCGCAGAATCGCGTTTGTGCAGAAAACACTGACACTTGTTCAGAAGGAAAGAAAGCACAGAGCCCCACATTTTATGTTGCCCTGGAGAGCTTGCAGAGCCCTGGGGAAAGGCAGGCAGAGAATTCCCTGCTAGCACCTTCTCTGTGCCTGGGAAGCACAAGTGTTCACATTGCTTCGCAGATTCGCGTTTGTGCAGAAAACACTAACACTTGTTCAGAAGGAAAGAAAGCACAGAGCCCCAGATTTTATGTTGCCCTGCAGAGCTTGCAGAGCACTGGGGAAAGGCAGGCAGAGAATTCCCTGCTAGCACCTTCTCTGTGCCTGGGAAGCACAAGTGTTCCCATTGCTTCGCAGAATCGCGTTTGTGCAGAAAACACTAACACTTGTTCAGAAGGAAAGAAAGCACAGAGCCCCAGATTTTCTGTTGCACTGGAGAGCTTGCAGAGCACTGGGGAAAGGCAGGCAGAGAATTCCCTGCTAGCACCTTCTCTGTGCCTGGGAAGCACAAGTGTTCCCATTGCTTCGCAGAATCGCGTTTGTGCAGAAAACACTGACACTTGTTCAGAAGGAAAGAAAGCACAGAGCCCCAGATTTTATGTTGCCCTGGAGAGCTTGCAGAGCACTGGGGAAAGGCAGGCAGAGAATTCCCTGCTAGCACCTTCTCTGTGCCTGGGAAGCACAAGTGTTCCCATTGCTTCGCAGAATCGCGTTTGTGCAGAAAACACTGACACGTGTTCAGAAGGAAAGAAAGCACAGAGCCCCAGATTTTCTGTTGCCCTGGAGAGCTTGCAGAGCACTGGGGAAAGGCAGGCAGAGAATTCCCTGCTAGCACCTTCTCTGTGCCTGGGAAGCACAAGTGTTCCCATTGCTTCGCAGAATCGCGTTTGTGCAGAAAACACTGACACGTGTTCAGAAGGAAAGAAAGCACAGAGCCCCAGATTTTATGTTGCCCTGGAGAGCTTGCAGAGCACTGGGGAAAGGCAGGCAGAGAATTCCCTGCTAGCACCTTCTCTGTGCCTGGGAAGCACAAGTGTTCCCATTGCTTCGCAGAATCGCGTTTGTGCAGAAAACACTGACACGTGTTCAGAAGGAAAGAAAGCACAGAGCCCCAGATTTTCTGTTGCCCTGGAGAGCTTGCAGAGCACTGGGGACAGGCAGGCAGAGAATTCCCTGCTAGCACCTTCTCTGTGCCTGGGAAGCACAAGTGTTCACATTGCTTCGCAGAATCGCGTTTGTGCAGAAAACACTGACACGTGTTCAGAAGGAAAGAAAGCACAGAGCCCCAGATTTTATGTTGCCCTGGAGAGCTTGCAGAGCACTGGGGAAAGGCAGGCAGAGAATTCCCTGCTAGCACCTTCTCTGTGCCTGGGAAGCACAAGTGTTCCCATTGCTTCGCAGAATCGCGTTTGTGCAGAAAACACTAACACGTGTTCAGAAGGAAAGAAAGCACAGAGCCCCAGATTTTATGTTGCCCTGGAGAGCTTGCAGAGCACTGGGGAAAGGCAGGCAGAGAATTCTCTGCTAGCACCTTCTCTGTGCCTGGGAAGCACAAGTGTTCCCATTGCTTCGCAGAATCGCGTTTGTGCAGAAAACACTAACACTTGTTCAGAAGGAAAGAAAGTACAGAGCCCCACATTTTATGTTGCCCTGGAGAGCTTGCAGAGCACTGGGGAAAGGCAGGCAGAGAATTCCCTGCTAGCACCTTCTCTGTGCCTGGGAAGCACAAGTGTTCCCATTGCTTCGCAGAATCGCGTTTGTGCAGAAAACACTAACACTTGTTCAGAAGGAAAGAAAGCACAGAGCCCCAGATTTTATGTTGCCCTGGAGAGCTTGCAGAGCACTGGGGAAAGGCAGGCAGAGAATTCCCTGCTAGCACCTTCTCTGTGCCTGGGAAGGAGAAGTGTTCCCATTGCTTCGCAGAATCGCGTTTGTGCAGAAAACACTAACACTTGTTCAGAAGGAAAGAAAGCACAGAGCCCCAGATTTTATGTTGCCCTGGAGAGCTTGCAGAGCACTGGGGAAAGGCAGGCAGAGAATTCCCTGCTAGCACCTTCTCTGTGCCTGGGAAGGAGAAGTGTTCCCATTGCTTCGCAGAATCGCGTTTGTGCAGAAAACACTAACACTTGTTCAGAAGGAAAGAAAGCACAGAGCCCCAGATTTTCTGTTGCCCTGGAGAGCTTGCAGAGCACTGGGGAAAGGCAGGCAGAGAATTCCCTGCTAGCACCTTCTCTGTGCCTGGGAAGCACAAGTGTTCCCATTGCTTCGCAGAATCGCGTTTGTGCAGAAAACACTAACACTTGTTCAGAAGGAAAGAAAGCACAGAGCCCCAGATTTTCTGTTGCCCTGCAGAGCTTGCAGAGCACTGGGGAAAGGCAGGCAGAGAATTCCCTGCTAGCACCTTCTCTGTGCCTGGGAAGCACAAGTGTTCCCATTGCTTCGCAGAATCGCGTTTGTGCAGAAAACACTGACACTTGTTCAGAAGGAAAGAAAGCACAGAGCCCCAGATTTTATGTTGCCCTGGAGAGCTTGCAGAGCACTGGGGAAAGGCAGGCAGAGAATTCCCTGCTAGCACCTTCTCTGTGCCTGGGAAGCACAAGTGTTCCCATTGCTTCGCAGATTCGCGTTTGTGCAGAAAACACTAACACTTGTTCAGAAGGAAAGAAAGCACAGAGCCCCAGATTTTATGTTGCCCTGGAGAGCTTGCAGAGCACTGGGGAAAGGCAGGCAGAGAATTCCCTGCTAGCACCTTCTCTGTGCCTGGGAAGCACAAGTGTTCCCATTGCTTCGCAGAATCGCGTTTGTGCAGAAAACACTGACACTTGTTCAGAAGGAAAGAAAGCACAGAGCCCCAGATTTTATGTTGCCCTGGAGAGCTTGCAGAGCACTGGGGAAAGGCAGGCAGAGAATTCCCTGCTAGCACCTTCTCTGTGCCTGGGAAGCACAAGTGTTCCCATTGCTTCGCAGAATCGCGTTTGTGCAGAAAACACTAACACTTGTTCAGAAGGAAAGAAAGCACAGAGCCCCAGATTTTATGTTGCCCTGGAGAGCTTGCAGAGCACTGGGGAAAGGCAGGCAGAGAATTCCCTGCTAGCACCTTCTCTGTGCCTGGGAAGCACAAGTGTTCCCATTGCTTCGCAGAATCGCGTTTGTGCAGAAAACACTAACACTTGTTCAGAAGGAAAGAAAGCACAGAGCCCCAGATTTTATGTTGCCCTGGAGAGCTTGCAGAGCACTGGGGAAAGGCAGGCAGAGAATTCCCTGCTAGCACCTTCTCTGTGCCTGGGAAGCACAAGTGTTCCCATTGCTTCGCAGAATCGCGTTTGTGCAGAAAACACTAACACTTGTTCAGAAGGAAAGAAAGCACAGAGCCCCAGATTTTATGTTGCCCTGGAGAGCTTGCAGAGCACTGGGGAAAGGCAGGCAGAGAATTCCCTGCTAGCACCTTCTCTGTGCCTGGGAAGCACAAGTGTTCCCATTGCTTCGCAGAATCGCGTTTGTGCAGAAAACACTGACACGTGTTCAGAAGGAAAGAAAGCACAGAGCCCCACATTTTATGTTGCCCTGGAGAGCTTGCAGAGCACTGGGGAAAGGCAGGCAGAGAATTCCCTGCTAGCACCTTCTCTGTGCCTGGGAAGCACAAGTGTTCACATTGCTTCGCAGAATCGCGTTTGTGCAGAAAACACTGACACGTGTTCAGAAGGAAAGAAAGCACAGAGCCCCAGATTTTATGTTGCCCTGGAGAGCTTGCAGAGCACTGGGGAAAGGCAGGCAGAGAATTCCCTGCTAGCACCTTCTCTGTGCCTGGGAAGCACAAGTGTTCCCATTGCTTCGCAGAATCGCGTTTGTGCAGAAAACACTGACACGTGTTCAGAAGGAAAGAAAGCACAGAGCCCCACATTTTATGTTGCCCTGGAGAGCTTGCAGAGCACTGGGGAAAGGCAGGCAGAGAATTCCCTGCTAGCACCTTCTCTGTGCCTGGGAAGGAGAAGTGTTCCCATTGCTTCGCAGAATCGCGTTTGTGCAGAAAACACTAACACTTGTTCAGAAGGAAAGAAAGCACAGAGCCCCAGATTTTATGTTGCCCTGGAGAGCTTGCAGAGCACTGGGGAAAGGCAGGCAGAGAATTCCCTGCTAGCACCTTCTCTGTGCCTGGGAAGGAGAAGTGTTCCCATTGCTTCGCAGAATCGCGTTTGTGCAGAAAACACTAACACTTGTTCAGAAGGAAAGAAAGCACAGAGCCCCAGATTTTCTGTTGCCCTGGAGAGCTTGCAGAGCACTGGGGAAAGGCAGGCAGAGAATTCCCTGCTAGCACCTTCTCTGTGCCTGGGAAGCACAAGTGTTCCCATTGCTTCGCAGAATCGCGTTTGTGCAGAAAACACTAACACTTGTTCAGAAGGAAAGAAAGCACAGAGCCCCAGATTTTATGTTGCCCTGGAGAGCTTGCAGAGCACTGGGGAAAGGCAGGCAGAGAATTCCCTGCTAGCACCTTCTCTGTGCCTGGGAAGCACAAGTGTTCCCATTGCTTCGCAGATTCGCGTTTGTGCAGAAAACACTAACACTTGTTCAGAAGGAAAGAAAGCACAGAGCCCCAGATTTTCTGTTGCCCTGGAGAGCTTGCAGAGCACTGGGGAAAGGCAGGCAGAGAATTCCCTGCTAGCACCTTCTCTGTGCCTGGGAAGCACAAGTGTTCCCATTGCTTCGCAGAATCGCGTTTGTGCAGAAAACACTGACACTTGTTCAGAAGGAAAGAAAGCACAGAGCCCCAGATTTTATGTTGCCCTGGAGAGCTTGCAGAGCACTGGGGAAAGGCAGGCAGAGAATTCCCTGCTAGCACCTTCTCTGTGCCTGGGAAGCACAAGTGTTCCCATTGCTTCGCAGATTCGCGTTTGTGCAGAAAACACTAACACTTGTTCAGAAGGAAAGAAAGCACAGAGCCCCAGATTTTATGTTGCCCTGGAGAGCTTGCAGAGCACTGGGGAAAGGCAGGCAGAGAATTCCCTGCTAGCACCTTCTCTGTGCCTGGGAAGCACAAGTGTTCCCATTGCTTCGCAGAATCGCGTTTGTGCAGAAAACACTAACACTTGTTCAGAAGGAAAGAAAGCACAGAGCCCCACATTTTATGTTGCCCTGGAGAGCTTGCAGAGCACTGGGGAAAGGCAGGCAGAGAATTCCCTGCTAGCACCTTCTCTGTGCCTGGGAAGCACAAGTGTTCCCATTGCTTCGCAGAATCGCGTTTGTGCAGAAAACACTAACACTTGTTCAGAAGGAAAGAAAGCACAGAGCCCCAGATTTTATGTTGCCCTGGAGAGCTTGCAGAGCACTGGGGAAAGGCAGGCAGAGAATTCCCTGCTAGCACCTTCTCTGTGCCTGGGAAGCACAAGTGTTCCCATTGCTTCGCAGAATCGCGTTTGTGCAGAAAACACTAACACTTGTTCAGAAGGAAAGAAAGCACAGAGCCCCAGATTTTATGTTGCCCTGGAGAGCTTGCAGAGCACTGGGGAAAGGCAGGCAGAGAATTCCCTGCTAGCACCTTCTCTGTGCCTGGGAAGCACAAGTGTTCCCATTGCTTCGCAGAATCGCGTTTGTGCAGAAAACACTAACACTTGTTCAGAAGGAAAGAAAGCACAGAGCCCCAGATTTTATGTTGCCCTGGAGAGCTTGCAGAGCACTGGGGAAAGGCAGGCAGAGAATTCCCTGCTAGCACCTTCTCTGTGCCTGGGAAGCACAAGTGTTCCCATTGCTTCGCAGAATCGCGTTTGTGCAGAAAACACTGACACGTGTTCAGAAGGAAAGAAAGCACAGAGCCCCACATTTTATGTTGCCCTGGAGAGCTTGCAGAGCACTGGGGAAAGGCAGGCAGAGAATTCCCTGCTAGCACCTTCTCTGTGCCTGGGAAGCACAAGTGTTCACATTGCTTCGCAGAATCGCGTTTGTGCAGAAAACACTGACACGTGTTCAGAAGGAAAGAAAGCACAGAGCCCCAGATTTTATGTTGCCCTGGAGAGCTTGCAGAGCACTGGGGAAAGGCAGGCAGAGAATTCCCTGCTAGCACCTTCTCTGTGCCTGGGAAGCACAAGTGTTCACATTGCTTCGCAGAATCGCGTTTGTGCAGAAAACACTAACACTTGTTCAGAAGGAAAGAAAGCACAGAGCCCCAGATTTTATGTTGCCCTGGAGAGCTTGCAGAGCACTGGGGAAAGGCAGGCAGAGAATTCCCTGCTAGCACCTTCTCTGTGCCTGGGAAGCACAAGTGTTCACATTGCTTCGCAGAATCGCGTTTGTGCAGAAAACACTGACACGTGTTCAGAAGGAAAGAAAGCACAGAGCCCCACATTTTATGTTGCCCTGGAGAGCTTGCAGAGCACTGGGGAAAGGCAGGCAGAGAATTCCCTGCTAGCACCTTCTCTGTGCCTGGGAAGGAGAAGTGTTCCCATTGCTTCGCAGAATCGCGTTTGTGCAGAAAACACTGACACTTGTTCAGAAGGAAAGAAAGCACAGAGCCCCAGATTTTATGTTGCCCTGGAGAGCTTGCAGAGCACTGGGGAAAGGCAGGCAGAGAATTCCCTGCTAGCACCTTCTCTGTGCCTGGGAAGCACAAGTGTTCACATTGCTTCGCAGAATCGCGTTTGTGCAGAAAACACTAACACTTGTTCAGAAGGAAAGAAAGCACAGAGCCCCAGATTTTATGTTGCCCTGGAGAGCTTGCAGAGCACTGGGGAAAGGCAGGCAGAGAATTCCCTGCTAGCACCTTCTCTGTGCCTGGGAAGCACAAGTGTTCCCATTGCTTCGCAGAATCGCGTTTGTGCAGAAAACACTAACACTTGTTCAGAAGGAAAGAAAGCACAGAGCCCCAGATTTTATGTTGCCCTGGAGAGCTTGCAGAGCACTGGGGAAAGGCAGGCAGAGAATTCCCTGCTAGCACCTTCTCTGTGCCTGGGAAGCACAAGTGTTCCCATTGCTTCGCAGAATCGCGTTTGTGCAGAAAACACTAACACTTGTTCAGAAGGAAAGAAAGCACAGAGCCCCAGATTTTCTGTTGCCCTGGAGAGCTTGCAGAGCACTGGGGAAAGGCAGGCAGAGAATTCCCTGCTAGCACCTTCTCTGTGCCTGGGAAGCACAAGTGTTCCCATTGCTTCGCAGAATCGCGTTTGTGCAGAAAACACTGACACTTGTTCAGAAGGAAAGAAAGCACAGAGCCCCAGATTTTATGTTGCCCTGGAGAGCTTGCAGAGCACTGGGGAAAGGCAGGCAGAGAATTCCCTGCTAGCACCTTCTCTGTGCCTGGGAAGCACAAGTGTTCCCATTGCTTCGCAGATTCGCGTTTGTGCAGAAAACACTAACACTTGTTCAGAAGGAAAGAAAGCACAGAGCCCCAGATTTTATGTTGCCCTGGAGAGCTTGCAGAGCACTGGGGAAAGGCAGGCAGAGAATTCCCTGCTAGCACCTTCTCTGTGCCTGGGAAGCACAAGTGTTCCCATTGCTTCGCAGAATCGCGTTTGTGCAGAAAACACTAACACTTGTTCAGAAGGAAAGAAAGCACAGAGCCCCACATTTTATGTTGCCCTGGAGAGCTTGCAGAGCACTGGGGAAAGGCAGGCAGAGAATTCCCTGCTAGCACCTTCTCTGTGCCTGGGAAGCACAAGTGTTCCCATTGCTTCGCAGAATCGCGTTTGTGCAGAAAACACTAACACTTGTTCAGAAGGAAAGAAAGCACAGAGCCCCAGATTTTATGTTGCCCTGGAGAGCTTGCAGAGCACTGGGGAAAGGCAGGCAGAGAATTCCCTGCTAGCACCTTCTCTGTGCCTGGGAAGCACAAGTGTTCCCATTGCTTCGCAGAATCGCGTTTGTGCAGAAAACACTAACACTTGTTCAGAAGGAAAGAAAGCACAGAGCCCCAGATTTTATGTTGCCCTGGAGAGCTTGCAGAGCACTGGGGAAAGGCAGGCAGAGAATTCCCTGCTAGCACCTTCTCTGTGCCTGGGAAGCACAAGTGTTCCCATTGCTTCGCAGAATCGCGTTTGTGCAGAAAACACTAACACTTGTTCAGAAGGAAAGAAAGCACAGAGCCCCAGATTTTCTGTTGCCCTGGAGAGCTTGCAGAGCACTGGGGAAAGGCAGGCAGAGAATTCCCTGCTAGCACCTTCTCTGTGCCTGGGAAGCACAAGTGTTCCCATTGCTTCGCAGAATCGCGTTTGTGCAGAAAACACTGACACGTGTTCAGAAGGAAAGAAAGCACAGAGCCCCACATTTTATGTTGCCCTGGAGAGCTTGCAGAGCACTGGGGAAAGGCAGGCAGAGAATTCCCTGCTAGCACCTTCTCTGTGCCTGGGAAGCACAAGTGTTCACATCGCTTCGCAGAATCGCGTTTGTGCAGAAAACACTGACACGTGTTCAGAAGGAAAGAAAGCACAGAGCCCCAGATTTTATGTTGCCCTGGAGAGCTTGCAGAGCACTGGGGAAAGGCAGGCAGAGAATTCCCTGCTAGCACCTTCTCTGTGCCTGGGAAGCACAAGTGTTCACATTGCTTCGCAGAATCGCGTTTGTGCAGAAAACACTAACACTTGTTCAGAAGGAAAGAAAGCACAGAGCCCCAGATTTTATGTTGCCCTGGAGAGCTTGCAGAGCACTGGGGAAAGGCAGGCAGAGAATTCCCTGCTAGCACCTTCTCTGTGCCTGGGAAGCACAAGTGTTCACATTGCTTCGCAGAATCGCGTTTGTGCAGAAAACACTGACACGTGTTCAGAAGGAAAGAAAGCACAGAGCCCCACATTTTATGTTGCCCTGGAGAGCTTGCAGAGCACTGGGGAAAGGCAGGCAGAGAATTCCCTGCTAGCACCTTCTCTGTGCCTGGGAAGCACAAGTGTTCCCATTGCTTCGCAGAATCGCGTTTGTGCAGAAAACACTGACACTTGTTCAGAAGGAAAGAAAGCACAGAGCCCCAGATTTTATGTTGCCCTGGAGAGCTTGCAGAGCACTGGGGAAAGGCAGGCAGAGAATTCCCTGCTAGCACCTTCTCTGTGCCTGGGAAGCACAAGTGTTCACATTGCTTCGCAGAATCGCGTTTGTGCAGAAAACACTAACACTTGTTCAGAAGGAAAGAAAGCACAGAGCCCCAGATTTTATGTTGCCCTGGAGAGCTTGCAGAGCACTGGGGAAAGGCAGGCAGAGAATTCCCTGCTAGCACCTTCTCTGTGCCTGGGAAGCACAAGTGTTCCCATTGCTTCGCAGAATCGCGTTTGTGCAGAAAACACTGACACGTGTTCAGAAGGAAAGAAAGCACAGAGCCCCACATTTTATGTTGCCCTGGAGAGCTTGCAGAGCACTGGGGAAAGGCAGGCAGAGAATTCCCTGCTAGCACCTTCTCTGTGCCTGGGAAGGAGAAGTGTTCCCATTGCTTCGCAGAATCGCGTTTGTGCAGAAAACACTAACACTTGTTCAGAAGGAAAGAAAGCACAGAGCCCCAGATTTTATGTTGCCCTGGAGAGCTTGCAGAGCACTGGGGAAAGGCAGGCAGAGAATTCCCTGCTAGCACCTTCTCTGTGCCTGGGAAGGAGAAGTGTTCCCATTGCTTCGCAGAATCGCGTTTGTGCAGAAAACACTAACACTTGTTCAGAAGGAAAGAAAGCACAGAGCCCCAGATTTTCTGTTGCCCTGGAGAGCTTGCAGAGCACTGGGGAAAGGCAGGCAGAGAATTCCCTGCTAGCACCTTCTCTGTGCCTGGGAAGCACAAGTGTTCCCATTGCTTCGCAGAATCGCGTTTGTGCAGAAAACACTAACACTTGTTCAGAAGGAAAGAAAGCACAGAGCCCCAGATTTTCTGTTGCCCTGGAGAGCTTGCAGAGCACTGGGGAAAGGCAGGCAGAGAATTCCCTGCTAGCACCTTCTCTGTGCCTGGGAAGCACAAGTGTTCCCATTGCTTCGCAGAATCGCGTTTGTGCAGAAAACACTAACACTTGTTCAGAAGGAAAGAAAGCACAGAGCCCCAGATTTTCTGTTGCCCTGGAGAGCTTGCAGAGCACTGGGGAAAGGCAGGCAGAGAATTCCCTGCTAGCACCTTCTCTGTGCCTGGGAAGCACAAGTGTTCCCATTGCTTCGCAGAATCGCGTTTGTGCAGAAAACACTGACACTTGTTCAGAAGGAAAGAAAGCACAGAGCCCCAGATTTTATGTTGCCCTGGAGAGCTTGCAGAGCACTGGGGAAAGGCAGGCAGAGAATTCCCTGCTAGCACCTTCTCTGTGCCTGGGAAGCACAAGTGTTCCCATTGCTTCGCAGATTCGCGTTTGTGCAGAAAACACTAACACTTGTTCAGAAGGAAAGAAAGCACAGAGCCCCAGATTTTATGTTGCCCTGGAGAGCTTGCAGAGCACTGGGGAAAGGCAGGCAGAGAATTCCCTGCTAGCACCTTCTCTGTGCCTGGGAAGCACAAGTGTTCCCATTGCTTCGCAGAATCGCGTTTGTGCAGAAAACACTAACACTTGTTCAGAAGGAAAGAAAGCACAGAGCCCCACATTTTATGTTGCCCTGGAGAGCTTGCAGAGCACTGGGGAAAGGCAGGCAGAGAATTCCCTGCTAGCACCTTCTCTGTGCCTGGGAAGCACAAGTGTTCCCATTGCTTCGCAGAATCGCGTTTGTGCAGAAAACACTAACACTTGTTCAGAAGGAAAGAAAGCACAGAGCCCCAGATTTTATGTTGCCCTGGAGAGCTTGCAGAGCACTGGGGAAAGGCAGGCAGAGAATTCCCTGCTAGCACCTTCTCTGTGCCTGGGAAGCACAAGTGTTCCCATTGCTTCGCAGAATCGCGTTTGTGCAGAAAACACTAACACTTGTTCAGAAGGAAAGAAAGCACAGAGCCCCAGATTTTATGTTGCCCTGGAGAGCTTGCAGAGCACTGGGGAAAGGCAGGCAGAGAATTCCCTGCTAGCACCTTCTCTGTGCCTGGGAAGCACAAGTGTTCCCATTGCTTCGCAGAATCGCGTTTGTGCAGAAAACACTAACACTTGTTCAGAAGGAAAGAAAGCACAGAGCCCCAGATTTTATGTTGCCCTGGAGAGCTTGCAGAGCACTGGGGAAAGGCAGGCAGAGAATTCCCTGCTAGCACCTTCTCTGTGCCTGGGAAGCACAAGTGTTCCCATTGCTTCGCAGAATCGCGTTTGTGCAGAAAACACTGACACGTGTTCAGAAGGAAAGAAAGCACAGAGCCCCACATTTTATGTTGCCCTGGAGAGCTTGCAGAGCACTGGGGAAAGGCAGGCAGAGAATTCCCTGCTAGCACCTTCTCTGTGCCTGGGAAGCACAAGTGTTCACATTGCTTCGCAGAATCGCGTTTGTGCAGAAAACACTGACACGTGTTCAGAAGGAAAGAAAGCACAGAGCCCCAGATTTTATGTTGCCCTGGAGAGCTTGCAGAGCACTGGGGAAAGGCAGGCAGAGAATTCCCTGCTAGCACCTTCTCTGTGCCTGGGAAGCACAAGTGTTCACATTGCTTCGCAGAATCGCGTTTGTGCAGAAAACACTAACACTTGTTCAGAAGGAAAGAAAGCACAGAGCCCCAGATTTTATGTTGCCCTGGAGAGCTTGCAGAGCACTGGGGAAAGGCAGGCAGAGAATTCCCTGCTAGCACCTTCTCTGTGCCTGGGAAGCACAAGTGTTCACATTGCTTCGCAGAATCGCGTTTGTGCAGAAAACACTGACACGTGTTCAGAAGGAAAGAAAGCACAGAGCCCCACATTTTATGTTGCCCTGGAGAGCTTGCAGAGCACTGGGGAAAGGCAGGCAGAGAATTCCCTGCTAGCACCTTCTCTGTGCCTGGGAAGGAGAAGTGTTCCCATTGCTTCGCAGAATCGCGTTTGTGCAGAAAACACTAACACTTGTTCAGAAGGAAAGAAAGCACAGAGCCCCAGATTTTCTGTTGCCCTGGAGAGCTTGCAGAGCACTGGGGAAAGGCAGGCAGAGAATTCCCTGCTAGCACCTTCTCTGTGCCTGGGAAGCACAAGTGTTCCCATTGCTTCGCAGAATCGCGTTTGTGCAGAAAACACTAACACTTGTTCAGAAGGAAAGAAAGCACAGAGCCCCAGATTTTATGTTGCCCTGGAGAGCTTGCAGAGCACTGGGGAAAGGCAGGCAGAGAATTCCCTGCTAGCACCTTCTCTGTGCCTGGGAAGCACAAGTGTTCACATTGCTTCGCAGAATCGCGTTTGTGCAGAAAACACTGACACGTGTTCAGAAGGAAAGAAAGCACAGAGCCCCAGATTTTATGTTGCCCTGGAGAGCTTGCAGAGCACTGGGGAAAGGCAGGCAGAGAATTCCCTGCTAGCACCTTCTCTGTGCCTGGGAAGCACAAGTGTTCACATTGCTTCGCAGAATCGCGTTTGTGCAGAAAACACTGACACGTGTTCAGAAGGAAAGAAAGCACAGAGCCCCACATTTTATGTTGCCCTGGAGAGCTTGCAGAGCACTGGGGAAAGGCAGGCAGAGAATTCCCTGCTAGCACCTTCTCTGTGCCTGGGAAGCACAAGTGTTCCCATTGCTTCGCAGAATCGCGTTTGTGCAGAAAACACTAACACTTGTTCAGAAGGAAAGAAAGCACAGAGCCCCACATTTTATGTTGCCCTGGAGAGCTTGCAGAGCACTGGGGAAAGGCAGGCAGAGAATTCCCTGCTAGCACCTTCTCTGTGCCTGGGAAGCACAAGTGTTCCCATTGCTTCGCAGAATCGCGTTTGTGCAGAAAACACTAACACTTGTTCAGAAGGAAAGAAAGCACAGAGCCCCAGATTTTATGTTGCCCTGGAGAGCTTGCAGAGCACTGGGGAAAGGCAGGCAGAGAATTCCCTGCTAGCACCTTCTCTGTGCCTGGGAAGCACAAGTGTTCCCATTGCTTCGCAGAATCGCGTTTGTGCAGAAAACACTAACACTTGTTCAGAAGGAAAGAAAGCACAGAGCCCCACATTTTATGTTGCCCTGGAGAGCTTGCAGAGCACTGGGGAAAGGCAGGCAGAGAATTCCCTGCTAGCACCTTCTCTGTGCCTGGGAAGCACAAGTGTTCCCATTGCTTCGCAGAATCGCGTTTGTGCAGAAAACACTAACACTTGTTCAGAAGGAAAGAAAGCACAGAGCCCCACATTTTATGTTGCCCTGGAGAGCTTGCAGAGCACTGGGGAAAGGCAGGCAGAGAATTCCCTGCTAGCACCTTCTCTGTGCCTGGGAAGCACAAGTGTTCCCATTGCTTCGCAGAATCGCGTTTGTGCAGAAAACACTGACACGTGTTCAGAAGGAAAGAAAGCACAGAGCCCCAGATTTTATGTTGCCCTGGAGAGCTTGCAGAGCACTGGGGAAAGGCAGGCAGAGAATTCCCTGCTAGCACCTTCTCTGTGCCTGGGAAGGAGAAGTGTTCCCATTGCTTCGCAGAATCGCGTTTGTGCAGAAAACACTAACACTTGTTCAGAAGGAAAGAAAGCACAGAGCCCCACATTTTATGTTGCCCTGGAGAGCTTGCAGAGCACTGGGGAAAGGCAGGCAGAGAATTCCCTGCTAGCACCTTCTCTGTGCCTGGGAAGCACAAGTGTTCCCATTGCTTCGCAGAATCGCGTTTGTGCAGAAAACACTAACACTTGTTCAGAAGGAAAGAAAGCACAGAGCCCCAGATTTTATGTTGCCCTGGAGAGCTTGCAGAGCACTGGGGAAAGGCAGGCAGAGAATTCCCTGCTAGCACCTTCTCTGTGCCTGGGAAGCACAAGTGTTCCCATTGCTTCGCAGAATCGCGTTTGTGCAGAAAACACTAACACTTGTTCAGAAGGAAAGAAAGCACAGAGCCCCAGATTTTATGTTGCCCTGGAGAGCTTGCAGAGCACTGGGGAAAGGCAGGCAGAGAATTCTCTGCTAGCACCTTCTCTGTGCCTGGGAAGCACAAGTGTTCCCATTGCTTCGCAGAATCGCGTTTGTGCAGAAAACACTAACACTTGTTCAGAAGGAAAGAAAGTACAGAGCCCCACATTTTATGTTGCCCTGGAGAGCTTGCAGAGCACTGGGGAAAGGCAGGCAGAGAATTCCCTGCTAGCACCTTCTCTGTGCCTGGGAAGCACAAGTGTTCCCATTGCTTCGCAGAATCGCGTTTGTGCAGAAAACACTGACACTTGTTCAGAAGGAAAGAAAGCACAGAGCCCCAGATTTTATGTTGCCCTGGAGAGCTTGCAGAGCACTGGGGAAAGGCAGGCAGAGAATTCCCTGCTAGCACCTTCTCTGTGCCTGGGAAGCACAAGTGTTCCCATTGCTTCGCAGAATCGCGTTTGTGCAGAAAACACTAACACTTGTTCAGAAGGAAAGAAAGCACAGAGCCCCAGATTTTCTGTTGCCCTGGAGAGCTTGCAGAGCACTGGGGAAAGGCAGGCAGAGAATTCCCTGCTAGCACCTTCTCTGTGCCTGGGAAGCACAAGTGTTCCCATTGCTTCGCAGAATCGCGTTTGTGCAGAAAACACTAACACTTGTTCAGAAGGAAAGAAAGCACAGAGCCCCAGATTTTATGTTGCCCTGGAGAGCTTGCAGAGCACTGGGGAAAGGCAGGCAGAGAATTCCCTGCTAGCACCTTCTCTGTGCCTGGGAAGCACAAGTGTTCCCATTGCTTCGCAGAATCGCGTTTGTGCAGAAAACACTAACACTTGTTCAGAAGGAAAGAAAGCACAGAGCCCCAGATTTTATGTTGCCCTGGAGAGCTTGCAGAGCACTGGGGAAAGGCAGGCAGAGAATTCCCTGCTAGCACCTTCTCTGTGCCTGGGAAGCACAAGTGTTCCCATTGCTTCGCAGAATCGCGTTTGTGCAGAAAACACTAACACTTGTTCAGAAGGAAAGAAAGCACAGAGCCCCAGATTTTATGTTGCCCTGGAGAGCTTGCAGAGCACTGGGGAAAGGCAGGCAGAGAATTCCCTGCTAGCACCTTCTCTGTGCCTGGGAAGCACAAGTGTTCCCATTGCTTCGCAGAATCGCGTTTGTGCAGAAAACACTAACACTTGTTCAGAAGGAAAGAAAGCACAGAGCCCCACATTTTATGTTGCCCTGGAGAGCTTGCAGAGCACTGGGGAAAGGCAGGCAGAGAATTCCCTGCTAGCACCTTCTCTGTGCCTGGGAAGCACAAGTGTTCCCATTGCTTCGCAGAATCGCGTTTGTGCAGAAAACACTGACACGTGTTCAGAAGGAAAGAAAGCACAGAGCCCCAGATTTTATGTTGCCCTGGAGAGCTTGCAGAGCACTGGGGAAAGGCAGGCAGAGAATTCCCTGCTAGCACCTTCTCTGTGCCTGGGAAGGAGAAGTGTTCCCATTGCTTCGCAGAATCGCGTTTGTGCAGAAAACACTAACACTTGTTCAGAAGGAAAGAAAGCACAGAGCCCCAGATTTTATGTTGCCCTGGAGAGCTTGCAGAGCACTGGGGAAAGGCAGGCAGAGAATTCCCTGCTAGCACCTTCTCTGTGCCTGGGAAGCACAAGTGTTCCCATTGCTTCGCAGAATCGCGTTTGTGCAGAAAACACTAACACTTGTTCAGAAGGAAAGAAAGCACAGAGCCCCAGATTTTATGTTGCCCTGGAGAGCTTGCAGAGCACTGGGGAAAGGCAGGCAGAGAATTCCCTGCTAGCACCTTCTCTGTGCCTGGGAAGCACAAGTGTTCCCATTGCTTCGCAGAATCGCGTTTGTGCAGAAAACACTAACACTTGTTCAGAAGGAAAGAAAGCACAGAGCCCCAGATTTTATGTTGCCCTGGAGAGCTTGCAGAGCACTGGGGAAAGGCAGGCAGAGAATTCCCTGCTAGCACCTTCTCTGTGCCTGGGAAGCACAAGTGTTCCCATTGCTTCGCAGAATCGCGTTTGTGCAGAAAACACTAACACTTGTTCAGAAGGAAAGAAAGCACAGAGCCCCACATTTTATGTTGCCCTGGAGAGCTTGCAGAGCACTGGGGAAAGGCAGGCAGAGAATTCCCTGCTAGCACCTTCTCTGTGCCTGGGAAGCACAAGTGTTCCCATTGCTTCGCAGAATCGCGTTTGTGCAGAAAACACTGACACGTGTTCAGAAGGAAAGAAAGCACAGAGCCCCAGATTTTATGTTGCCCTGGAGAGCTTGCAGAGCACTGGGGAAAGGCAGGCAGAGAATTCCCTGCTAGCACCTTCTCTGTGCCTGGGAAGGAGAAGTGTTCCCATTGCTTCGCAGAATCGCGTTTGTGCAGAAAACACTAACACTTGTTCAGAAGGAAAGAAAGCACAGAGCCCCAGATTTTATGTTGCCCTGGAGAGCTTGCAGAGCACTGGGGAAAGGCAGGCAGAGAATTCCCTGCTAGCACCTTCTCTGTGCCTGGGAAGCACAAGTGTTCCCATTGCTTCGCAGAATCGCGTTTGTGCAGAAAACACTAACACTTGTTCAGAAGGAAAGAAAGCACAGAGCCCCACATTTTATGTTGCCCTGGAGAGCTTGCAGAGCACTGGGGAAAGGCAGGCAGAGAATTCCCTGCTAGCACCTTCTCTGTGCCTGGGAAGCACAAGTGTTCCCATTGCTTCGCAGAATCGCGTTTGTGCAGAAAACACTAACACTTGTTCAGAAGGAAAGAAAGCACAGAGCCCCAGATTTTATGTTGCCCTGGAGAGCTTGCAGAGCACTGGGGAAAGGCAGGCAGAGAATTCCCTGCTAGCACCTTCTCTGTGCCTGGGAAGCACAAGTGTTCACATTGCTTCGCAGAATCGCGTTTGTGCAGAAAACACTGACACGTGTTCAGAAGGAAAGAAAGCACAGAGCCCCACATTTTATGTTGCCCTGGAGAGCTTGCAGAGCACTGGGGAAAGGCAGGCAGAGAATTCCCTGCTAGCACCTTCTCTGTGCCTGGGAAGCACAAGTGTTCACATTGCTTCGCAGAATCGCGTTTGTGCAGAAAACACTAACACTTGTTCAGAAGGAAAGAAAGCACAGAGCCCCAGATTTTATGTTGCCCTGGAGAGCTTGCAGAGCACTGGGGAAAGGCAGGCAGAGAATTCCCTGCTAGCACCTTCTCTGTGCCTGGGAAGCACAAGTGTTCCCATTGCTTCGCAGAATCGCGTTTGTGCAGAAAACACTAACACTTGTTCAGAAGGAAAGAAAGCACAGAGCCCCACATTTTATGTTGCCCTGGAGAGCTTGCAGAGCACTGGGGAAAGGCAGGCAGAGAATTCCCTGCTAGCACCTTCTCTGTGCCTGGGAAGGAGAAGTGTTCCCATTGCTTCGCAGAATCGCGTTTGTGCAGAAAACACTAACACTTGTTCAGAAGGAAAGAAAGCACAGAGCCCCACATTTTATGTTGCCCTGGAGAGCTTGCAGAGCACTGGGGAAAGGCAGGCAGAGAATTCCCTGCTAGCACCTTCTCTGTGCCTGGGAAGCACAAGTGTTCCCATTGCTTCGCAGAATCGCGTTTGTGCAGAAAACACTAACACTTGTTCAGAAGGAAAGAAAGCACAGAGCCCCAGATTTTATGTTGCCCTGGAGAGCTTGCAGAGCACTGGGGAAAGGCAGGCAGAGAATTCCCTGCTAGCACCTTCTCTGTGCCTGGGAAGCACAAGTGTTCACATTGCTTCGCAGAATCGCGTTTGTGCAGAAAACACTGACACGTGTTCAGAAGGAAAGAAAGCACAGAGCCCCACATTTTATGTTGCCCTGGAGAGCTTGCAGAGCAGTGGGGAAAGGCAGGCAGAGAATTCCCTGCTAGCACCTTCTCTGTGCCTGGGAAGCACAAGTGTTCCCATTGCTTCGCAGAATCGCGTTTGTGCAGAAAACACTGACACGTGTTCAGAAGGAAAGAAAGCACAGAGCCCCAGATTTTATGTTGCCCTGGAGAGCTTGCAGAGCACTGGGGAAAGGCAGGCAGAGAATTCCCTGCTAGCACCTTCTCTGTGCCTGGGAAGCACAAGTGTTCCCATTGCTTCGCAGAATCGCGTTTGTGCAGAAAACACTAACACTTGTTCAGAAGGAAAGAAAGCACAGAGCCCCAGATTTTATGTTGCCCTGGAGAGCTTGCAGAGCACTGGGGAAAGGCAGGCAGAGAATTCCCTGCTAGCACCTTCTCTGTGCCTGGGAAGCACAAGTGTTCCCATTGCTTCGCAGAATCGCGTTTGTGCAGAAAACACTAACACTTGTTCAGAAGGAAAGAAAGCACAGAGCCCCACATTTTATGTTGCCCTGGAGAGCTTGCAGAGCACTGGGGAAAGGCAGGCAGAGAATTCCCTGCTAGCACCTTCTCTGTGCCTGGGAAGGAGAAGTGTTCCCATTGCTTCGCAGAATCGCGTTTGTGCAGAAAACACTAACACTTGTTCAGAAGGAAAGAAAGCACAGAGCCCCAGATTTGATGTTGCCCTGGAGAGCTTGCAGAGCACTGGGGAAAGGCAGGCAGAGAATTCCCTGCTAGCACCTTCTCTGTGCCTGGGAAGGAGAAGTGTTCCCATTGCTTCGCAGAATCGCGTTTGTGCAGAAAACACTAACACTTGTTCAGAAGGAAAGAAAGCACAGAGCCCCAGATTTTATGTTGCCCTGGAGAGCTTGCAGAGCACTGGGGAAAGGCAGGCAGAGAATTCCCTGCTAGCACCTTCTCTGTGCCTGGGAAGCACAAGTGTTCCCATTGCTTCGCAGAATCGCGTTTGTGCAGAAAACACTAACACTTGTTCAGAAGGAAAGAAAGCACAGAGCCCCAGATTTTATGTTGCCCTGGAGAGCTTGCAGAGCACTGGGGAAAGGCAGGCAGAGAATTCCCTGCTAGCACCTTCTCTGTGCCTGGGAAGCACAAGTGTTCACATTGCTTCGCAGAATCGCGTTTGTGCAGAAAACACTGACACGTGTTCAGAAGGAAAGAAAGCACAGAGCCCCAGATTTTATGTTGCCCTGGAGAGCTTGCAGAGCACTGGGGAAAGGCAGGCAGAGAATTCCCTGCTAGCACCTTCTCTGTGCCTGGGAAGCACAAGTGTTCACATTGCTTCGCAGAATCGCGTTTGTGCAGAAAACACTGACACGTGTTCAGAAGGAAAGAAAGCACAGAGCCCCACATTTTCTGTTGCCCTGGAGAGCTTGCAGAGCACTGGGGAAAGGCAGGCAGAGAATTCCCTGCTAGCACCTTCTCTGTGCCTGGGAAGCACAAGTGTTCCCATTGCTTCGCAGAATCGCGTTTGTGCAGAAAACACTAACACTTGTTCAGAAGGAAAGAAAGCACAGAGCCCCACATTTTATGTTGCCCTGGAGAGCTTGCAGAGCACTGGGGAAAGGCAGGCAGAGAATTCCCTGCTAGCACCTTCTCTGTGCCTGGGAAGCACAAGTGTTCCCATTGCTTCGCAGAATCGCGTTTGTGCAGAAAACACTAACACTTGTTCAGAAGGAAAGAAAGCACAGAGCCCCAGATTTTATGTTGCCCTGGAGAGCTTGCAGAGCACTGGGGAAAGGCAGGCAGAGAATTCCCTGCTAGCACCTTCTCTGTGCCTGGGAAGCACAAGTGTTCCCATTGCTTCGCAGAATCGCGTTTGTGCAGAAAACACTAACACTTGTTCAGAAGGAAAGAAAGCACAGAGCCCCACATTTTATGTTGCCCTGGAGAGCTTGCAGAGCACTGGGGAAAGGCAGGCAGAGAATTCCCTGCTAGCACCTTCTCTGTGCCTGGGAAGCACAAGTGTTCCCATTGCTTCGCAGAATCGCGTTTGTGCAGAAAACACTAACACTTGTTCAGAAGGAAAGAAAGCACAGAGCCCCAGATTTTATGTTGCCCTGGAGAGCTTGCAGAGCACTGGGGAAAGGCAGGCAGAGAATTCCCTGCTAGCACCTTCTCTGTGCCTGGGAAGCACAAGTGTTCCCATTGCTTCGCAGAATCGCGTTTGTGCAGAAAACACTAACACTTGTTCAGAAGGAAAGAAAGCACAGAGCCCCACATTTTATGTTGCCCTGGAGAGCTTGCAGAGCACTGGGGAAAGGCAGGCAGAGAATTCCCTGCTAGCACCTTCTCTGTGCCTGGGAAGGAGAAGTGTTCCCATTGCTTCGCAGAATCGCGTTTGTGCAGAAAACACTAACACTTGTTCAGAAGGAAAGAAAGCACAGAGCCCCAGATTTGATGTTGCCCTGGAGAGCTTGCAGAGCACTGGGGAAAGGCAGGCAGAGAATTCCCTGCTAGCACCTTCTCTGTGCCTGGGAAGGAGAAGTGTTCCCATTGCTTCGCAGAATCGCGTTTGTGCAGAAAACACTAACACTTGTTCAGAAGGAAAGAAAGCACAGAGCCCCAGATTTTATGTTGCCCTGGAGAGCTTGCAGAGCACTGGGGAAAGGCAGGCAGAGAATTCCCTGCTAGCACCTTCTCTGTGCCTGGGAAGCACAAGTGTTCCCATTGCTTCGCAGAATCGCGTTTGTGCAGAAAACACTAACACTTGTTCAGAAGGAAAGAAAGCACAGAGCCCCAGATTTTATGTTGCCCTGGAGAGCTTGCAGAGCACTGGGGAAAGGCAGGCAGAGAATTCCCTGCTAGCACCTTCTCTGTGCCTGGGAAGCACAAGTGTTCACATTGCTTCGCAGAATCGCGTTTGTGCAGAAAACACTGACACGTGTTCAGAAGGAAAGAAAGCACAGAGCCCCAGATTTTATGTTGCCCTGGAGAGCTTGCAGAGCACTGGGGAAAGGCAGGCAGAGAATTCCCTGCTAGCACCTTCTCTGTGCCTGGGAAGCACAAGTGTTCACATTGCTTCGCAGAATCGCGTTTGTGCAGAAAACACTGACACGTGTTCAGAAGGAAAGAAAGCACAGAGCCCCACATTTTATGTTGCCCTGGAGAGCTTGCAGAGCACTGGGGAAAGGCAGGCAGAGAATTCCCTGCTAGCACCTTCTCTGTGCCTGGGAAGCACAAGTGTTCCCATTGCTTCGCAGAATCGCGTTTGTGCAGAAAACACTAACACTTGTTCAGAAGGAAAGAAAGCACAGAGCCCCACATTTTATGTTGCCCTGGAGAGCTTGCAGAGCACTGGGGAAAGGCAGGCAGAGAATTCCCTGCTAGCACCTTCTCTGTGCCTGGGAAGCACAAGTGTTCCCATTGCTTCGCAGAATCGCGTTTGTGCAGAAAACACTAACACTTGTTCAGAAGGAAAGAAAGCACAGAGCCCCAGATTTTATGTTGCCCTGGAGAGCTTGCAGAGCACTGGGGAAAGGCAGGCAGAGAATTCCCTGCTAGCACCTTCTCTGTGCCTGGGAAGCACAAGTGTTCCCATTGCTTCGCAGAATCGCGTTTGTGCAGAAAACACTAACACTTGTTCAGAAGGAAAGAAAGCACAGAGCCCCACATTTTATGTTGCCCTGGAGAGCTTGCAGAGCACTGGGGAAAGGCAGGCAGAGAATTCCCTGCTAGCACCTTCTCTGTGCCTGGGAAGCACAAGTGTTCCCATTGCTTCGCAGAATCGCGTTTGTGCAGAAAACACTAACACTTGTTCAGAAGGAAAGAAAGCACAGAGCCCCAGATTTTATGTTGCCCTGGAGAGCTTGCAGAGCACTGGGGAAAGGCAGGCAGAGAATTCCCTGCTAGCACCTTCTCTGTGCCTGGGAAGCACAAGTGTTCCCATTGCTTCGCAGAATCGCGTTTGTGCAGAAAACACTAACACTTGTTCAGAAGGAAAGAAAGCACAGAGCCCCACATTTTATGTTGCCCTGGAGAGCTTGCAGAGCACTGGGGAAAAGCAGGCAGAGAATTCCCTGCTAGCACCTTCTCTGTGCCTGGGAAGGAGAAGTGTTCCCATTGCTTCGCAGAATCGCGTTTGTGCAGAAAACACTAACACTTGTTCAGAAGGAAAGAAAGCACAGAGCCCCAGATTTGATGTTGCCCTGGAGAGCTTGCAGAGCACTGGGGAAAGGCAGGCAGAGAATTCCCTGCTAGCACCTTCTCTGTGCCTGGGAAGGAGAAGTGTTCCCATTGCTTCGCAGAATCGCGTTTGTGCAGAAAACACTAACACTTGTTCAGAAGGAAAGAAAGCACAGAGCCCCAGATTTTATGTTGCCCTGGAGAGCTTGCAGAGCACTGGGGAAAGGCAGGCAGAGAATTCCCTGCTAGCACCTTCTCTGTGCCTGGGAAGCACAAGTGTTCCCATTGCTTCGCAGAATCGCGTTTGTGCAGAAAACACTAACACTTGTTCAGAAGGAAAGAAAGCACAGAGCCCCAGATTTTATGTTGCCCTGGAGAGCTTGCAGAGCACTGGGGAAAGGCAGGCAGAGAATTCCCTGCTAGCACCTTCTCTGTGCCTGGGAAGCACAAGTGTTCACATTGCTTCGCAGAATCGCGTTTGTGCAGAAAACACTGACACGTGTTCAGAAGGAAAGAAAGCACAGAGCCCCAGATTTTATGTTGCCCTGGAGAGCTTGCAGAGCACTGGGGAAAGGCAGGCAGAGAATTCCCTGCTAGCACCTTCTCTGTGCCTGGGAAGCACAAGTGTTCACATTGCTTCGCAGAATCGCGTTTGTGCAGAAAACACTGACACGTGTTCAGAAGGAAAGAAAGCACAGAGCCCCACATTTTATGTTGCCCTGGAGAGCTTGCAGAGCACTGGGGAAAGGCAGGCAGAGAATTCCCTGCTAGCACCTTCTCTGTGCCTGGGAAGCACAAGTGTTCCCATTGCTTCGCAGAATCGCGTTTGTGCAGAAAACACTAACACTTGTTCAGAAGGAAAGAAAGCACAGAGCCCCACATTTTATGTTGCCCTGGAGAGCTTGCAGAGCACTGGGGAAAGGCAGGCAGAGAATTCCCTGCTAGCACCTTCTCTGTGCCTGGGAAGCACAAGTGTTCCCATTGCTTCGCAGAATCGCGTTTGTGCAGAAAACACTAACACTTGTTCAGAAGGAAAGAAAGCACAGAGCCCCAGATTTTATGTTGCCCTGGAGAGCTTGCAGAGCACTGGGGAAAGGCAGGCAGAGAATTCCCTGCTAGCACCTTCTCTGTGCCTGGGAAGCACAAGTGTTCCCATTGCTTCGCAGAATCGCGTTTGTGCAGAAAACACTAACACTTGTTCAGAAGGAAAGAAAGCACAGAGCCCCACATTTTATGTTGCCCTGGAGAGCTTGCAGAGCACTGGGGAAAGGCAGGCAGAGAATTCCCTGCTAGCACCTTCTCTGTGCCTGGGAAGCACAAGTGTTCCCATTGCTTCGCAGAATCGCGTTTGTGCAGAAAACACTAACACTTGTTCAGAAGGAAAGAAAGCACAGAGCCCCACATTTTATGTTGCCCTGGAGAGCTTGCAGAGCACTGGGGAAAGGCAGGCAGAGAATTCCCTGCTAGCACCTTCTCTGTGCCTGGGAAGCACAAGTGTTCCCATTGCTTCGCAGAATCGCGTTTGTGCAGAAAACACTGACACGTGTTCAGAAGGAAAGAAAGCACAGAGCCCCAGATTTTATGTTGCCCTGGAGAGCTTGCAGAGCACTGGGGAAAGGCAGGCAGAGAATTCCCTGCTAGCACCTTCTCTGTGCCTGGGAAGGAGAAGTGTTCCCATTGCTTCGCAGAATCGCGTTTGTGCAGAAAACACTAACACTTGTTCAGAAGGAAAGAAAGCACAGAGCCCCACATTTTATGTTGCCCTGGAGAGCTTGCAGAGCACTGGGGAAAGGCAGGCAGAGAATTCCCTGCTAGCACCTTCTCTGTGCCTGGGAAGCACAAGTGTTCCCATTGCTTCGCAGAATCGCGTTTGTGCAGAAAACACTAACACTTGTTCAGAAGGAAAGAAAGCACAGAGCCCCAGATTTTATGTTGCCCTGGAGAGCTTGCAGAGCACTGGGGAAAGGCAGGCAGAGAATTCCCTGCTAGCACCTTCTCTGTGCCTGGGAAGCACAAGTGTTCCCATTGCTTCGCAGAATCGCGTTTGTGCAGAAAACACTAACACTTGTTCAGAAGGAAAGAAAGCACAGAGCCCCAGATTTTATGTTGCCCTGGAGAGCTTGCAGAGCACTGGGGAAAGGCAGGCAGAGAATTCTCTGCTAGCACCTTCTCTGTGCCTGGGAAGCACAAGTGTTCCCATTGCTTCGCAGAATCGCGTTTGTGCAGAAAACACTAACACTTGTTCAGAAGGAAAGAAAGTACAGAGCCCCACATTTTATGTTGCCCTGGAGAGCTTGCAGAGCACTGGGGAAAGGCAGGCAGAGAATTCCCTGCTAGCACCTTCTCTGTGCCTGGGAAGCACAAGTGTTCCCATTGCTTCGCAGAATCGCGTTTGTGCAGAAAACACTGACACTTGTTCAGAAGGAAAGAAAGCACAGAGCCCCAGATTTTATGTTGCCCTGGAGAGCTTGCAGAGCACTGGGGAAAGGCAGGCAGAGAATTCCCTGCTAGCACCTTCTCTGTGCCTGGGAAGCACAAGTGTTCCCATTGCTTCGCAGAATCGCGTTTGTGCAGAAAACACTAACACTTGTTCAGAAGGAAAGAAAGCACAGAGCCCCAGATTTTATGTTGCCCTGGAGAGCTTGCAGAGCACTGGGGAAAGGCAGGCAGAGAATTCCCTGCTAGCACCTTCTCTGTGCCTGGGAAGCACAAGTGTTCCCATTGCTTCGCAGAATCGCGTTTGTGCAGAAAACACTAACACTTGTTCAGAAGGAAAGAAAGCACAGAGCCCCAGATTTTATGTTGCCCTGGAGAGCTTGCAGAGCACTGGGGAAAGGCAGGCAGAGAATTCCCTGCTAGCACCTTCTCTGTGCCTGGGAAGCACAAGTGTTCCCATTGCTTCGCAGAATCGCGTTTGTGCAGAAAACACTAACACTTGTTCAGAAGGAAAGAAAGCACAGAGCCCCAGATTTTATGTTGCCCTGGAGAGCTTGCAGAGCACTGGGGAAAGGCAGGCAGAGAATTCCCTGCTAGCACCTTCTCTGTGCCTGGGAAGCACAAGTGTTCCCATTGCTTCGCAGAATCGCGTTTGTGCAGAAAACACTAACACTTGTTCAGAAGGAAAGAAAGCACAGAGCCCCACATTTTATGTTGCCCTGGAGAGCTTGCAGAGCACTGGGGAAAGGCAGGCAGAGAATTCCCTGCTAGCACCTTCTCTGTGCCTGGGAAGCACAAGTGTTCCCATTGCTTCGCAGAATCGCGTTTGTGCAGAAAACACTAACACTTGTTCAGAAGGAAAGAAAGCACAGAGCCCCACATTTTATGTTGCCCTGGAGAGCTTGCAGAGCACTGGGGAAAGGCAGGCAGAGAATTCCCTGCTAGCACCTTCTCTGTGCCTGGGAAGCACAAGTGTTCCCATTGCTTCGCAGAATCGCGTTTGTGCAGAAAACACTGACACGTGTTCAGAAGGAAAGAAAGCACAGAGCCCCAGATTTTATGTTGCCCTGGAGAGCTTGCAGAGCACTGGGGAAAGGCAGGCAGAGAATTCCCTGCTAGCACCTTCTCTGTGCCTGGGAAGGAGAAGTGTTCCCATTGCTTCGCAGAATCGCGTTTGTGCAGAAAACACTAACACTTGTTCAGAAGGAAAGAAAGCACAGAGCCCCAGATTTTATGTTGCCCTGGAGAGCTTGCAGAGCACTGGGGAAAGGCAGGCAGAGAATTCCCTGCTAGCACCTTCTCTGTGCCTGGGAAGCACAAGTGTTCCCATTGCTTCGCAGAATCGCGTTTGTGCAGAAAACACTAACACTTGTTCAGAAGGAAAGAAAGCACAGAGCCCCAGATTTTATGTTGCCCTGGAGAGCTTGCAGAGCACTGGGGAAAGGCAGGCAGAGAATTCCCTGCTAGCACCTTCTCTGTGCCTGGGAAGCACAAGTGTTCCCATTGCTTCGCAGAATCGCGTTTGTGCAGAAAACACTAACACTTGTTCAGAAGGAAAGAAAGCACAGAGCCCCAGATTTTATGTTGCCCTGGAGAGCTTGCAGAGCACTGGGGAAAGGCAGGCAGAGAA
The DNA here is from genome assembly GCA_030819815.1 of Strix occidentalis. Taxonomy (NCBI): domain Eukaryota; kingdom Metazoa; phylum Chordata; class Aves; order Strigiformes; family Strigidae; genus Strix; species Strix occidentalis. The sequence continues at coordinate 126,148 of JASWHU010000059.1, read as the reverse complement.
TTCCCTGCTAGCACCTTCTCTGTGCCTGGGAAGCACAAGTGTTCCCATTGCTTCGCAGAATCGCGTTTGTGCAGAAAACACTAACACTTGTTCAGAAGGAAAGAAAGCACAGAGCCCCACATTTTATGTTGCCCTGGAGAGCTTGCAGAGCACTGGGGAAAGGCAGGCAGAGAATTCCCTGCTAGCACCTTCTCTGTGCCTGGGAAGCACAAGTGTTCCCATTGCTTCGCAGAATCGCGTTTGTGCAGAAAACACTGACACGTGTTCAGAAGGAAAGAAAGCACAGAGCCCCACATTTTATGTTGCCCTGGAGAGCTTGCAGAGCACTGGGGAAAGGCAGGCAGAGAATTCCCTGCTAGCACCTTCTCTGTGCCTGGGAAGCACAAGTGTTCCCATTGCTTCGCAGAATCGCGTTTGTGCAGAAAACACTAACACTTGTTCAGAAGGAAAGAAAGCACAGAGCCCCACATTTTATGTTGCCCTGGAGAGCTTGCAGAGCACTGGGGAAAGGCAGGCAGAGAATTCCCTGCTAGCACCTTCTCTGTGCCTGGGAAGCACAAGTGTTCCCATTGCTTCGCAGAATCGCGTTTGTGCAGAAAACACTAACACTTGTTCAGAAGGAAAGAAAGCACAGAGCCCCAGATTTTATGTTGCCCTGGAGAGCTTGCAGAGCACTGGGGAAAGGCAGGCAGAGAATTCCCTGCTAGCACCTTCTCTGTGCCTGGGAAGCACAAGTGTTCACATTGCTTCGCAGAATCGCGTTTGTGCAGAAAACACTGACACGTGTTCAGAAGGAAAGAAAGCACAGAGCCCCACATTTTATGTTGCCCTGGAGAGCTTGCAGAGCACTGGGGAAAGGCAGGCAGAGAATTCCCTGCTAGCACCTTCTCTGTGCCTGGGAAGCACAAGTGTTCCCATTGCTTCGCAGAATCGCGTTTGTGCAGAAAACACTGACACGTGTTCAGAAGGAAAGAAAGCACAGAGCCCCAGATTTTATGTTGCCCTGGAGAGCTTGCAGAGCACTGGGGAAAGGCAGGCAGAGAATTCCCTGCTAGCACCTTCTCTGTGCCTGGGAAGCACAAGTGTTCACATTGCTTCGCAGAATCGCGTTTGTGCAGAAAACACTAACACTTGTTCAGAAGGAAAGAAAGCACAGAGCCCCAGATTTTATGTTGCCCTGGAGAGCTTGCAGAGCAGTGGGGAAAGGCAGGCAGAGAATTCCCTGCTAGCACCTTCTCTGTGCCTGGGAAGCACAAGTGTTCCCATTGCTTCGCAGAATCGCGTTTGTGCAGAAAACACTGACACGTGTTCAGAAGGAAAGAAAGCACAGAGCCCCACATTTTATGTTGCCCTGGAGAGCTTGCAGAGCACTGGGGAAAGGCAGGCAGAGAATTCCCTGCTAGCACCTTCTCTGTGCCTGGGAAGCACAAGTGTTCCCATTGCTTCGCAGAATCGCGTTTGTGCAGAAAACACTAACACTTGTTCAGAAGGAAAGAAAGCACAGAGCCCCAGATTTTATGTTGCCCTGGAGAGCTTGCAGAGCACTGGGGAAAGGCAGGCAGAGAATTCCCTGCTAGCACCTTCTCTGTGCCTGGGAAGCACAAGTGTTCCCATTGCTTCGCAGAATCGCGTTTGTGCAGAAAACACTAACACTTGTTCAGAAGGAAAGAAAGCACAGAGCCCCAGATTTTATGTTGCCCTGGAGAGCTTGCAGAGCACTGGGGAAAGGCAGGCAGAGAATTCTCTGCTAGCACCTTCTCTGTGCCTGGGAAGCACAAGTGTTCCCATTGCTTCGCAGAATCGCGTTTGTGCAGAAAACACTAACACTTGTTCAGAAGGAAAGAAAGTACAGAGCCCCACATTTTATGTTGCCCTGGAGAGCTTGCAGAGCACTGGGGAAAGGCAGGCAGAGAATTCCCTGCTAGCACCTTCTCTGTGCCTGGGAAGCACAAGTGTTCCCATTGCTTCGCAGAATCGCGTTTGTGCAGAAAACACTAACACTTGTTCAGAAGGAAAGAAAGCACAGAGCCCCAGATTTTATGTTGCCCTGGAGAGCTTGCAGAGCACTGGGGAAAGGCAGGCAGAGAATTCCCTGCTAGCACCTTCTCTGTGCCTGGGAAGCACAAGTGTTCCCATTGCTTCGCAGAATCGCTTTTGTGCAGAAAACACTAACACTTGTTCAGAAGGAAAGAAAGCACAGAGCCCCAGATTTTATGTTGCCCTGGAGAGCTTGCAGAGCACTGGGGAAAGGCAGGCAGAGAATTCCCTGCTAGCACCTTCTCTGTGCCTGGGAAGCACAAGTGTTCCCATTGCTTCGCAGAATCGCGTTTGTGCAGAAAACACTAACACTTGTTCAGAAGGAAAGAAAGCACAGAGCCCCAGATTTTATGTTGCCCTGGAGAGCTTGCAGAGCACTGGGGAAAGGCAGGCAGAGAATTCCCTGCTAGCACCTTCTCTGTGCCTGGGAAGCACAAGTGTTCCCATTGCTTCGCAGAATCGCGTTTGTGCAGAAAACACTAACACTTGTTCAGAAGGAAAGAAAGCACAGAGCCCCAGATTTTCTGTTGCCCTGGAGAGCTTGCAGAGCACTGGGGAAAGGCAGGCAGAGAATTCCCTGCTAGCACCTTCTCTGTGCCTGGGAAGCACAAGTGTTCACATTGCTTCGCAGAATCGCGTTTGTGCAGAAAACACTGACACGTGTTCAGAAGGAAAGAAAGCACAGAGCCCCAGATTTTATGTTGCCCTGGAGAGCTTGCAGAGCACTGGGGAAAGGCAGGCAGAGAATTCCCTGCTAGCACCTTCTCTGTGCCTGGGAAGCACAAGTGTTCCCATTGCTTCGCAGAATCGCGTTTGTGCAGAAAACACTGACACGTGTTCAGAAGGAAAGAAAGCACAGAGCCCCAGATTTTATGTTGCCCTGGAGAGCTTGCAGAGCACTGGGGAAAGGCAGGCAGAGAATTCCCTGCTAGCACCTTCTCTGTGCCTGGGAAGCACAAGTGTTCCCATTGCTTCGCAGAATCGCGTTTGTGCAGAAAACACTAACACTTGTTCAGAAGGAAAGAAAGCACAGAGCCCCAGATTTTATGTTGCCCTGGAGAGCTTGCAGAGCACTGGGGAAAGGCAGGCAGAGAATTCCCTGCTAGCACCTTCTCTGTGCCTGGGAAGCACAAGTGTTCACATTGCTTCGCAGAATCGCGTTTGTGCAGAAAACACTGACACGTGTTCAGAAGGAAAGAAAGCACAGAGCCCCACATTTTATGTTGCCCTGGAGAGCTTGCAGAGCACTGGGGAAAGGCAGGCAGAGAATTCCCTGCTAGCACCTTCTCTGTGCCTGGGAAGGAGAAGTGTTCCCATTGCTTCGCAGAATCGCGTTTGTGCAGAAAACACTAACACTTGTTCAGAAGGAAAGAAAGCACAGAGCCCCAGATTTTATGTTGCCCTGGAGAGCTTGCAGAGCACTGGGGAAAGGCAGGCAGAGAATTCCCTGCTAGCACCTTCTCTGTGCCTGGGAAGGAGAAGTGTTCCCATTGCTTCGCAGAATCGCGTTTGTGCAGAAAACACTAACACTTGTTCAGAACGAAAGAAAGCACAGAGCCCCAGATTTTCTGTTGCCCTGGAGAGCTTGCAGAGCACTGGGGAAAGGCAGGCAGAGAATTCCCTGCTAGCACCTTCTCTGTGCCTGGGAAGCACAAGTGTTCCCATTGCTTCGCAGAATCGCGTTTGTGCAGAAAACACTAACACTTGTTCAGAAGGAAAGAAAGCACAGAGCCCCACATTTTATGTTGCCCTGGAGAGCTTGCAGAGCACTGGGGAAAGGCAGGCAGAGAATTCCCTGCTAGCACCTTCTCTGTGCCTGGGAAGCACAAGTGTTCCCATTGCTTCGCAGAATCGCGTTTGTGCAGAAAACACTGACACTTGTTCAGAAGGAAAGAAAGCACAGAGCCCCAGATTTTATGTTGCCCTGGAGAGCTTGCAGAGCACTGGGGAAAGGCAGGCAGAGAATTCCCTGCTAGCACCTTCTCTGTGCCTGGGAAGCACAAGTGTTCCCATTGCTTCGCAGATTCGCGTTTGTGCAGAAAACACTAACACTTGTTCAGAAGGAAAGAAAGCACAGAGCCCCAGATTTTATGTTGCCCTGGAGAGCTTGCAGAGCACTGGGGAAAGGCAGGCAGAGAATTCCCTGCTAGCACCTTCTCTGTGCCTGGGAAGGAGAAGTGTTCCCATTGCTTCGCAGAATCGCGTTTGTGCAGAAAACACTAACACTTGTTCAGAAGGAAAGAAAGCACAGAGCCCCAGATTTTATGTTGCCCTGGAGAGCTTGCAGAGCACTGGGGAAAGGCAGGCAGAGAATTCCCTGCTAGCACCTTCTCTGTGCCTGGGAAGCACAAGTGTTCACATTGCTTCGCAGAATCGCGTTTGTGCAGAAAACACTGACACGTGTTCAGAAGGAAAGAAAGCACAGAGCCCCAGATTTTATGTTGCCCTGGAGAGCTTGCAGAGCACTGGGGAAAGGCAGGCAGAGAATTCCCTGCTAGCACCTTCTCTGTGCCTGGGAAGCACAAGTGTTCACATTGCTTCGCAGAATCGCGTTTGTGCAGAAAACACTGACACGTGTTCAGAAGGAAAGAAAGCACAGAGCCCCAGATTTTATGTTGCCCTGGAGAGCTTGCAGAGCACTGGGGAAAGGCAGGCAGAGAATTCCCTGCTAGCACCTTCTCTGTGCCTGGGAAGCACAAGTGTTCCCATTGCTTCGCAGAATCGCGTTTGTGCAGAAAACACTAACACTTGTTCAGAAGGAAAGAAAGCACAGAGCCCCAGATTTTATGTTGCCCTGGAGAGCTTGCAGAGCAGTGGGGAAAGGCAGGCAGAGAATTCCCTGCTAGCACCTTCTCTGTGCCTGGGAAGCACAAGTGTTCACATTGCTTCGCAGAATCGCGTTTGTGCAGAAAACACTGACACGTGTTCAGAAGGAAAGAAAGCACAGAGCCCCACATTTTATGTTGCCCTGGAGAGCTTGCAGAGCACTGGGGAAAGGCAGGCAGAGAATTCCCTGCTAGCACCTTCTCTGTGCCTGGGAAGCACAAGTGTTCCCATTGCTTCGCAGAATCGCGTTTGTGCAGAAAACACTGACACTTGTTCAGAAGGAAAGAAAGCACAGAGCCCCACATTTTATGTTGCCCTGGAGAGCTTGCAGAGCACTGGGGAAAGGCAGGCAGAGAATTCCCTGCTAGCACCTTCTCTGTGCCTGGGAAGCACAAGTGTTCCCATTGCTTCGCAGAATCGCGTTTGTGCAGAAAACACTAACACTTGTTCAGAAGGAAAGAAAGCACAGAGCCCCAGATTTTATGTTGCCCTGGAGAGCTTGCAGAGCACTGGGGAAAGGCAGGCAGAGAATTCCCTGCTAGCACCTTCTCTGTGCCTGGGAAGCACAAGTGTTCCCATTGCTTCGCAGAATCGCGTTTGTGCAGAAAACACTAACACTTGTTCAGAAGGAAAGAAAGCACAGAGCCCCAGATTTTATGTTGCCCTGGAGAGCTTGCAGAGCACTGGGGAAAGGCAGGCAGAGAATTCCCTGCTAGCACCTTCTCTGTGCCTGGGAAGCACAAGTGTTCCCATTGCTTCGCAGAATCGCGTTTGTGCAGAAAACACTAACACTTGTTCAGAAGGAAAGAAAGCACAGAGCCCCAGATTTTATGTTGCCCTGGAGAGCTTGCAGAGCACTGGGGAAAGGCAGGCAGAGAATTCCCTGCTAGCACCTTCTCTGTGCCTGGGAAGCACAAGTGTTCCCATTGCTTCGCAGAATCGCGTTTGTGCAGAAAACACTAACACTTGTTCAGAAGGAAAGAAAGCACAGAGCCCCAGATTTTCTGTTGCCCTGGAGAGCTTGCAGAGCACTGGGGAAAGGCAGGCAGAGAATTCCCTGCTAGCACCTTCTCTGTGCCTGGGAAGCACAAGTGTTCCCATTGCTTCGCAGAATAGCGTTTGTGCAGAAAACACTAACACTTGTTCAGAAGGAAAGAAAGCACAGAGCCCCAGATTTTATGTTGCCCTGGAGAGCTTGCAGAGCACTGGGGAAAGGCAGGCAGAGAATTCCCTGCTAGCACCTTCTCTGTGCCTGGGAAGCACAAGTGTTCCCATTGCTTCGCAGAATCGCGTTTGTGCAGAAAACACTGACACGTGTTCAGAAGGAAAGAAAGCACAGAGCCCCACATTTTATGTTGCCCTGGAGAGCTTGCAGAGCACTGGGGAAAGGCAGGCAGAGAATTCCCTGCTAGCACCTTCTCTGTGCCTGGGAAGGAGAAGTGTTCCCATTGCTTCGCAGAATCGCGTTTGTGCAGAAAACACTGACACGTGTTCAGAAGGAAAGAAAGCACAGAGCCCCAGATTTTATGTTGCCCTGGAGAGCTTGCAGAGCACTGGGGAAAGGCAGGCAGAGAATTCCCTGCTAGCACCTTCTCTGTGCCTGGGAAGCACAAGTGTTCCCATTGCTTCGCAGAATCGCGTTTGTGCAGAAAACACTAACACTTGTTCAGAAGGAAAGAAAGCACAGAGCCCCAGATTTTATGTTGCCCTGGAGAGCTTGCAGAGCACTGGGGAAAGGCAGGCAGAGAATTCCCTGCTAGCACCTTCTCTGTGCCTGGGAAGCACAAGTGTTCACATTGCTTCGCAGAATCGCGTTTGTGCAGAAAACACTGACACGTGTTCAGAAGGAAAGAAAGCACAGAGCCCCACATTTTATGTTGCCCTGGAGAGCTTGCAGAGCACTGGGGAAAGGCAGGCAGAGAATTCCCTGCTAGCACCTTCTCTGTGCCTGGGAAGCACAAGTGTTCACATTGCTTCGCAGAATCGCGTTTGTGCAGAAAACACTAACACTTGTTCAGAAGGAAAGAAAGCACAGAGCCCCAGATTTTATGTTGCCCTGGAGAGCTTGCAGAGCACTGGGGAAAGGCAGGCAGAGAATTCCCTGCTAGCACCTTCTCTGTGCCTGGGAAGCACAAGTGTTCCCATTGCTTCGCAGAATCGCGTTTGTGCAGAAAACACTAACACTTGTTCAGAAGGAAAGAAAGCACAGAGCCCCAGATTTTATGTTGCCCTGGAGAGCTTGCAGAGCACTGGGGAAAGGCAGGCAGAGAATTCCCTGCTAGCACCTTCTCTGTGCCTGGGAAGCACAAGTGTTCCCATTGCTTCGCAGAATCGCGTTTGTGCAGAAAACACTAACACTTGTTCAGAAGGAAAGAAAGCACAGAGCCCCAGATTTTATGTTGCCCTGGAGAGCTTGCAGAGCACTGGGGAAAGGCAGGCAGAGAATTCCCTGCTAGCACCTTCTCTGTGCCTGGGAAGCACAAGTGTTCCCATTGCTTCGCAGAATCGCGTTTGTGCAGAAAACACTAACACTTGTTCAGAAGGAAAGAAAGCACAGAGCCCCAGATTTTATGTTGCCCTGGAGAGCTTGCAGAGCACTGGGGAAAGGCAGGCAGAGAATTCCCTGCTAGCACCTTCTCTGTGCCTGGGAAGCACAAGTGTTCCCATTGCTTCGCAGAATCGCGTTTGTGCAGAAAACACTGACACTTGTTCAGAAGGAAAGAAAGCACAGAGCCCCAGATTTTCTGTTGCCCTGGAGAGCTTGCAGAGCACTGGGGAAAGGCAGGCAGAGAATTCCCTGCTAGCACCTTCTCTGTGCCTGGGAAGCACAAGTGTTCCCATTGCTTCGCAGAATCGCGTTTGTGCAGAAAACACTAACACTTGTTCAGAAGGAAAGAAAGCACAGAGCCCCAGATTTTATGTTGCCCTGGAGAGCTTGCAGAGCACTGGGGAAAGGCAGGCAGAGAATTCCCTGCTAGCACCTTCTCTGTGCCTGGGAAGCACAAGTGTTCCCATTGCTTCGCAGAATCGCGTTTGTGCAGAAAACACTAACACTTGTTCAGAAGGAAAGAAAGCACAGAGCCCCAGATTTTATGTTGCCCTGGAGAGCTTGCAGAGCACTGGGGAAAGGCAGGCAGAGAATTCCCTGCTAGCACCTTCTCTGTGCCTGGGAAGCACAAGTGTTCCCATTGCTTCGCAGAATCGCGTTTGTGCAGAAAACACTAACACTTGTTCAGAAGGAAAGAAAGCACAGAGCCCCAGATTTTATGTTGCCCTGGAGAGCTTGCAGAGCACTGGGGAAAGGCAGGCAGAGAATTCCCTGCTAGCACCTTCTCTGTGCCTGGGAAGCACAAGTGTTCCCATTGCTTCGCAGAATCGCGTTTGTGCAGAAAACACTAACACTTGTTCAGAAGGAAAGAAAGCACAGAGCCCCAGATTTTATGTTGCCCTGGAGAGCTTGCAGAGCACTGGGGAAAGGCAGGCAGAGAATTCCCTGCTAGCACCTTCTCTGTGCCTGGGAAGCACAAGTGTTCCCATTGCTTCGCAGAATAGCGTTTGTGCAGAAAACACTAACACTTGTTCAGAAGGAAAGAAAGCACAGAGCCCCAGATTTTATGTTGCCCTGGAGAGCTTGCAGAGCACTGGGGAAAGGCAGGCAGAGAATTCCCTGCTAGCACCTTCTCTGTGCCTGGGAAGCACAAGTGTTCCCATTGCTTCGCAGAATCGCGTTTGTGCAGAAAACACTGACACGTGTTCAGAAGGAAAGAAAGCACAGAGCCCCACATTTTATGTTGCCCTGGAGAGCTTGCAGAGCACTGGGGAAAGGCAGGCAGAGAATTCCCTGCTAGCACCTTCTCTGTGCCTGGGAAGCACAAGTGTTCACATTGCTTCGCAGAATCGCGTTTGTGCAGAAAACACTGACACGTGTTCAGAAGGAAAGAAAGCACAGAGCCCCAGATTTTATGTTGCCCTGGAGAGCTTGCAGAGCACTGGGGAAAGGCAGGCAGAGAATTCCCTGCTAGCACCTTCTCTGTGCCTGGGAAGCACAAGTGTTCCCATTGCTTCGCAGAATCGCGTTTGTGCAGAAAACACTAACACTTGTTCAGAAGGAAAGAAAGCACAGAGCCCCAGATTTTATGTTGCCCTGGAGAGCTTGCAGAGCACTGGGGAAAGGCAGGCAGAGAATTCCCTGCTAGCACCTTCTCTGTGCCTGGGAAGCACAAGTGTTCACATTGCTTCGCAGAATCGCGTTTGTGCAGAAAACACTGACACGTGTTCAGAAGGAAAGAAAGCACAGAGCCCCACATTTTATGTTGCCCTGGAGAGCTTGCAGAGCACTGGGGAAAGGCAGGCAGAGAATTCCCTGCTAGCACCTTCTCTGTGCCTGGGAAGCACAAGTGTTCACATTGCTTCGCAGAATCGCGTTTGTGCAGAAAACACTAACACTTGTTCAGAAGGAAAGAAAGCACAGAGCCCCAGATTTTATGTTGCCCTGGAGAGCTTGCAGAGCACTGGGGAAAGGCAGGCAGAGAATTCCCTGCTAGCACCTTCTCTGTGCCTGGGAAGCACAAGTGTTCCCATTGCTTCGCAGAATCGCGTTTGTGCAGAAAACACTAACACTTGTTCAGAAGGAAAGAAAGCACAGAGCCCCACATTTTCTGTTGCCCTGGAGAGCTTGCAGAGCACTGGGGAAAGGCAGGCAGAGAATTCCCTGCTAGCACCTTCTCTGTGCCTGGGAAGCACAAGTGTTCCCATTGCTTCGCAGAATCGCGTTTGTGCAGAAAACACTAACACTTGTTCAGAAGGAAAGAAAGCACAGAGCCCCAGATTTTATGTTGCCCTGGAGAGCTTGCAGAGCACTGGGGAAAGGCAGGCAGAGAATTCCCTGCTAGCACCTTCTCTGTGCCTGGGAAGCACAAGTGTTCCCATTGCTTCGCAGAATCGCGTTTGTGCAGAAAACACTAACACTTGTTCAGAAGGAAAGAAAGCACAGAGCCCCACATTTTCTGTTGCCCTGGAGAGCTTGCAGAGCACTGGGGAAAGGCAGGCAGAGAATTCCCTGCTAGCACCTTCTCTGTGCCTGGGAAGCACAAGTGTTCACATTGCTTCGCAGAATCGCGTTTGTGCAGAAAACACTGACACGTGTTCAGAAGGAAAGAAAGCACAGAGCCCCAGATTTTATGTTGCCCTGGAGAGCTTGCAGAGCACTGGGGAAAGGCAGGCAGAGAATTCCCTGCTAGCACCTTCTCTGTGCCTGGGAAGCACAAGTGTTCACATTGCTTCGCAGAATCGCGTTTGTGCAGAAAACACTAACACTTGTTCAGAAGGAAAGAAAGCACAGAGCCCCAGATTTTATGTTGCCCTGCAGAGCTTGCAGAGCACTGGGGAAAGGCAGGCAGAGAATTCCCTGCTAGCACCTTCTCTGTGCCTGGGAAGCACAAGTGTTCCCATTGCTTCGCAGAATCGCGTTTGTGCAGAAAACACTAACACTTGTTCAGAAGGAAAGAAAGCACAGAGCCCCAGATTTTCTGTTGCACTGGAGAGCTTGCAGAGCACTGGGGAAAGGCAGGCAGAGAATTCCCTGCTAGCACCTTCTCTGTGCCTGGGAAGCACAAGTGTTCCCATTGCTTCGCAGAATCGCGTTTGTGCAGAAAACACTGACACTTGTTCAGAAGGAAAGAAAGCACAGAGCCCCAGATTTTATGTTGCCCTGGAGAGCTTGCAGAGCACTGGGGAAAGGCAGGCAGAGAATTCCCTGCTAGCACCTTCTCTGTGCCTGGGAAGCACAAGTGTTCCCATTGCTTCGCAGAATCGCGTTTGTGCAGAAAACACTGACACGTGTTCAGAAGGAAAGAAAGCACAGAGCCCCAGATTTTATGTTGCCCTGGAGAGCTTGCAGAGCACTGGGGAAAGGCAGGCAGAGAATTCCCTGCTAGCACCTTCTCTGTGCCTGGGAAGCACAAGTGTTCACATTGCTTCGCAGAATCGCGTTTGTGCAGAAAACACTGACACGTGTTCAGAAGGAAAGAAAGCACAGAGCCCCAGATTTTATGTTGCCCTGGAGAGCTTGCAGAGCACTGGGGAAAGGCAGGCAGAGAATTCCCTGCTAGCACCTTCTCTGTGCCTGGGAAGCACAAGTGTTCCCATTGCTTCGCAGAATCGCGTTTGTGCAGAAAACACTGACACGTGTTCAGAAGGAAAGAAAGCACAGAGCCCCAGATTTTCTGTTGCCCTGGAGAGCTTGCAGAGCACTGGGGACAGGCAGGCAGAGAATTCCCTGCTAGCACCTTCTCTGTGCCTGGGAAGCACAAGTGTTCACATTGCTTCGCAGAATCGCGTTTGTGCAGAAAACACTGACACGTGTTCAGAAGGAAAGAAAGCACAGAGCCCCAGATTTTATGTTGCCCTGGAGAGCTTGCAGAGCACTGGGGAAAGGCAGGCAGAGAATTCCCTGCTAGCACCTTCTCTGTGCCTGGGAAGCACAAGTGTTCACATTGCTTCGCAGAATCGCGTTTGTGCAGAAAACACTAACACGTGTTCAGAAGGAAAGAAAGCACAGAGCCCCAGATTTTATGTTGCCCTGGAGAGCTTGCAGAGCACTGGGGAAAGGCAGGCAGAGAATTCCCTGCTAGCACCTTCTCTGTGCCTGGGAAGCACAAGTGTTCCCATTGCTTCGCAGAATCGCGTTTGTGCAGAAAACACTAACACTTGTTCAGAAGGAAAGAAAGCACAGAGCCCCAGATTTTATGTTGCCCTGGAGAGCTTGCAGAGCACTGGGGAAAGGCAGGCAGAGAATTCCCTGCTAGCACCTTCTCTGTGCCTGGGAAGCACAAGTGTTCCCATTGCTTCGCAGAATCGCGTTTGTGCAGAAAACACTGACACTTGTTCAGAAGGAAAGAAAGCACAGAGCCCCACATTTTATGTTGCCCTGGAGAGCTTGCAGAGCACTGGGGAAAGGCAGGCAGAGAATTCCCTGCTAGCACCTTCTCTGTGCCTGGGAAGCACAAGTGTTCCCATTGCTTCGCAGAATCGCGTTTGTGCAGAAAACACTAACACTTGTTCAGAAGGAAAGAAAGCACAGAGCCCCACATTTTAGGTTGCCCTGGAGAGCTTGCAGAGCACTGGGGAAAGGCAGGCAGAGAATTCCCTGCTAGCACCTTCTCTGTGCCTGGGAAGGAGAAGTGTTCCCATTGCTTCGCAGAATCGCGTTTGTGCAGAAAACACTAACACTTGTTCAGAAGGAAAGAAAGCACAGAGCCCCAGATTTTATGTTGCCCTGGAGAGCTTGCAGAGCACTGGGGAAAGGCAGGCAGAGAATTCCCTGCTAGCACCTTCTCTGTGCCTGGGAAGCACAAGTGTTCCCATTGCTTCGCAGAATCGCGTTTGTGCAGAAAACACTGACACGTGTTCAGAAGGAAAGAAAGCACAGAGCCCCAGATTTTATGTTGCCCTGGAGAGCTTGCAGAGCACTGGGGACAGGCAGGCAGAGAATTCCCTGCTAGCACCTTCTCTGTGCCTGGGAAGCACAAGTGTTCACATTGCTTCGCAGAATCGCGTTTGTGCAGAAAACACTGACACGTGTTCAGAAGGAAAGAAAGCACAGAGCCCCAGATTTTATGTTGCCCTGGAGAGCTTGCAGAGCAGTGGGGAAAGGCAGGCAGAGAATTCCCTGCTAGCACCTTCTCTGTGCCTGGGAAGCACAAGTGTTCACATTGCTTCGCAGAATCGCGTTTGTGCAGAAAACACTGACACGTGTTCAGAAGGAAAGAAAGCACAGAGCCCCACATTTTGTGTTGCCCTGGAGAGCTTGCAGAGCACTGGGGAAAGGCAGGCAGAGAATTCCCTGCTAGCACCTTCTCTGTGCCTGGGAAGCACAAGTGTTCCCATTGCTTCGCAGAATCGCGTTTGTGCAGAAAACACTAACACTTGTTCAGAAGGAAAGAAAGCACAGAGCCCCACATTTTCTGTTGCCCTGGAGAGCTTGCAGAGCACTGGGGAAAGGCAGGCAGAGAATTCCCTGCTAGCACCTTCTCTGTGCCTGGGAAGCACAAGTGTTCCCATTGCTTCGCAGAATCGCGTTTGTGCAGAAAACACTGACACGTGTTCAGAAGGAAAGAAAGCACAGAGCCCCAGATTTTATGTTGCCCTGGAGAGCTTGCAGAGCACTGGGGAAAGGCAGGCAGAGAATTCCCTGCTAGCACCTTCTCTGTGCCTGGGAAGCACAAGTGTTCACATTGCTTCGCAGATTCGCGTTTGTGCAGAAAACACTAACACTTGTTCAGAAGGAAAGAAAGCACAGAGCCCCAGATTTTATGTTGCCCTGCAGAGCTTGCAGAGCACTGGGGAAAGGCAGGCAGAGAATTCCCTGCTAGCACCTTCTCTGTGCCTGGGAAGCACAAGTGTTCCCATTGCTTCGCAGAATCGCGTTTGTGCAGAAAACACTAACACTTGTTCAGAAGGAAAGAAAGCACAGAGCCCCAGATTTTCTGTTGCACTGGAGAGCTTGCAGAGCACTGGGGAAAGGCAGGCAGAGAATTCCCTGCTAGCACCTTCTCTGTGCCTGGGAAGCACAAGTGTTCCCATTGCTTCGCAGAATCGCGTTTGTGCAGAAAACACTGACACTTGTTCAGAAGGAAAGAAAGCACAGAGCCCCAGATTTTATGTTGCCCTGGAGAGCTTGCAGAGCACTGGGGAAAGGCAGGCAGAGAATTCCCTGCTAGCACCTTCTCTGTGCCTGGGAAGCACAAGTGTTCCCATTGCTTCGCAGAATCGCGTTTGTGCAGAAAACACTGACACGTGTTCAGAAGGAAAGAAAGCACAGAGCCCCAGATTTTATGTTGCCCTGGAGAGCTTGCAGAGCACTGGGGAAAGGCAGGCAGAGAATTCCCTGCTAGCACCTTCTCTGTGCCTGGGAAGCACAAGTGTTCACATTGCTTCGCAGAATCGCGTTTGTGCAGAAAACACTGACACGTGTTCAGAAGGAAAGAAAGCACAGAGCCCCAGATTTTATGTTGCCCTGGAGAGCTTGCAGAGCACTGGGGAAAGGCAGGCAGAGAATTCCCTGCTAGCACCTTCTCTGTGCCTGGGAAGCACAAGTGTTCCCATTGCTTCGCAGAATCGCGTTTGTGCAGAAAACACTGACACGTGTTCAGAAGGAAAGAAAGCACAGAGCCCCAGATTTTCTGTTGCCCTGGAGAGCTTGCAGAGCACTGGGGACAGGCAGGCAGAGAATTCCCTGCTAGCACCTTCTCTGTGCCTGGGAAGCACAAGTGTTCACATTGCTTCGCAGAATCGCGTTTGTGCAGAAAACACTGACACGTGTTCAGAAGGAAAGAAAGCACAGAGCCCCAGATTTTATGTTGCCCTGGAGAGCTTGCAGAGCACTGGGGAAAGGCAGGCAGAGAATTCCCTGCTAGCACCTTCTCTGTGCCTGGGAAGCACAAGTGTTCACATTGCTTCGCAGAATCGCGTTTGTGCAGAAAACACTAACACGTGTTCAGAAGGAAAGAAAGCACAGAGCCCCAGATTTTATGTTGCCCTGGAGAGCTTGCAGAGCACTGGGGAAAGGCAGGCAGAGAATTCCCTGCTAGCACCTTCTCTGTGCCTGGGAAGCACAAGTGTTCCCATTGCTTCGCAGAATCGCGTTTGTGCAGAAAACACTAACACTTGTTCAGAAGGAAAGAAAGCACAGAGCCCCAGATTTTATGTTGCCCTGGAGAGCTTGCAGAGCACTGGGGAAAGGCAGGCAGAGAATTCCCTGCTAGCACCTTCTCTGTGCCTGGGAAGCACAAGTGTTCCCATTGCTTCGCAGAATCGCGTTTGTGCAGAAAACACTGACACTTGTTCAGAAGGAAAGAAAGCACAGAGCCCCACATTTTATGTTGCCCTGGAGAGCTTGCAGAGCACTGGGGAAAGGCAGGCAGAGAATTCCCTGCTAGCACCTTCTCTGTGCCTGGGAAGCACAAGTGTTCCCATTGCTTCGCAGAATCGCGTTTGTGCAGAAAACACTAACACTTGTTCAGAAGGAAAGAAAGCACAGAGCCCCACATTTTAGGTTGCCCTGGAGAGCTTGCAGAGCACTGGGGAAAGGCAGGCAGAGAATTCCCTGCTAGCACCTTCTCTGTGCCTGGGAAGGAGAAGTGTTCCCATTGCTTCGCAGAATCGCGTTTGTGCAGAAAACACTAACACTTGTTCAGAAGGAAAGAAAGCACAGAGCCCCAGATTTTATGTTGCCCTGGAGAGCTTGCAGAGCACTGGGGAAAGGCAGGCAGAGAATTCCCTGCTAGCACCTTCTCTGTGCCTGGGAAGCACAAGTGTTCCCATTGCTTCGCAGAATCGCGTTTGTGCAGAAAACACTGACACGTGTTCAGAAGGAAAGAAAGCACAGAGCCCCAGATTTTATGTTGCCCTGGAGAGCTTGCAGAGCACTGGGGACAGGCAGGCAGAGAATTCCCTGCTAGCACCTTCTCTGTGCCTGGGAAGCACAAGTGTTCACATTGCTTCGCAGAATCGCGTTTGTGCAGAAAACACTGACACGTGTTCAGAAGGAAAGAAAGCACAGAGCCCCAGATTTTATGTTGCCCTGGAGAGCTTGCAGAGCAGTGGGGAAAGGCAGGCAGAGAATTCCCTGCTAGCACCTTCTCTGTGCCTGGGAAGCACAAGTGTTCACATTGCTTCGCAGAATCGCGTTTGTGCAGAAAACACTGACACGTGTTCAGAAGGAAAGAAAGCACAGAGCCCCACATTTTGTGTTGCCCTGGAGAGCTTGCAGAGCACTGGGGAAAGGCAGGCAGAGAATTCCCTGCTAGCACCTTCTCTGTGCCTGGGAAGCACAAGTGTTCCCATTGCTTCGCAGAATCGCGTTTGTGCAGAAAACACTAACACTTGTTCAGAAGGAAAGAAAGCACAGAGCCCCAGATTTTATGTTGCCCTGGAGAGCTTGCAGAGCACTGGGGAAAGGCAGGCAGAGAATTCCCTGCTAGCACCTTCTCTGTGCCTGGGAAGCACAAGTGTTCCCATTGCTTCGCAGAATCGCGTTTGTGCAGAAAACACTAACACTTGTTCAGAAGGAAAGAAAGCACAGAGCCCCAGATTTTATGTTGCCCTGGAGAGCTTGCAGAGCACTGGGGAAAGGCAGGCAGAGAATTCTCTGCTAGCACCTTCTCTGTGCCTGGGAAGCACAAGTGTTCCCATTGCTTCGCAGAATCGCGTTTGTGCAGAAAACACTAACACTTGTTCAGAAGGAAAGAAAGTACAGAGCCCCACATTTTATGTTGCCCTGGAGAGCTTGCAGAGCACTGGGGAAAGGCAGGCAGAGAATTCCCTGCTAGCACCTTCTCTGTGCCTGGGAAGCACAAGTGTTCACATTGCTTCGCAGATTCGCGTTTGTGCAGAAAACACTGACACTTGTTCAGAAGGAAAGAAAGCACAGAGCCCCACATTTTATGTTGCCCTGGAGAGCTTGCAGAGCACTGGGGAAAGGCAGGCAGAGAATTCCCTGCTAGCACCTTCTCTGTGCCTGGGAAGCACAAGTGTTCACATTGCTTCGCAGATTCGCGTTTGTGCAGAAAACACTAACACTTGTTCAGAAGGAAAGAAAGCACAGAGCCCCAGATTTTATGTTGCCCTGCAGAGCTTGCAGAGCACTGGGGAAAGGCAGGCAGAGAATTCCCTGCTAGCACCTTCTCTGTGCCTGGGAAGCACAAGTGTTCCCATTGCTTCGCAGAATCGCGTTTGTGCAGAAAACACTAACACTTGTTCAGAAGGAAAGAAAGCACAGAGCCCCAGATTTTCTGTTGCACTGGAGAGCTTGCAGAGCACTGGGGAAAGGCAGGCAGAGAATTCCCTGCTAGCACCTTCTCTGTGCCTGGGAAGCACAAGTGTTCCCATTGCTTCGCAGAATCGCGTTTGTGCAGAAAACACTGACACTTGTTCAGAAGGAAAGAAAGCACAGAGCCCCAGATTTTATGTTGCCCTGGAGAGCTTGCAGAGCACTGGGGAAAGGCAGGCAGAGAATTCCCTGCTAGCACCTTCTCTGTGCCTGGGAAGCACAAGTGTTCCCATTGCTTCGCAGAATCGCGTTTGTGCAGAAAACACTGACACGTGTTCAGAAGGAAAGAAAGCACAGAGCCCCAGATTTTATGTTGCCCTGGAGAGCTTGCAGAGCACTGGGGAAAGGCAGGCAGAGAATTCCCTGCTAGCACCTTCTCTGTGCCTGGGAAGGAGAAGTGTTCCCATTGCTTCGCAGAATCGCGTTTGTGCAGAAAACACTGACACGTGTTCAGAAGGAAAGAAAGCACAGAG
Source organism: Strix occidentalis (assembly GCA_030819815.1). Taxonomy (NCBI): domain Eukaryota; kingdom Metazoa; phylum Chordata; class Aves; order Strigiformes; family Strigidae; genus Strix; species Strix occidentalis. Next base: position 108,982 of record JASWHU010000059.1, on the reverse strand, counting down.
CCCCAGATTTTATGTTGCCCTGGAGAGCTTGCAGAGCACTGGGGAAAGGCAGGCAGAGAATTCCCTGCTAGCACCTTCTCTGTGCCTGGGAAGCACAAGTGTTCCCATTGCTTCGCAGAATCGCGTTTGTGCAGAAAACACTGACACGTGTTCAGAAGGAAAGAAAGCACAGAGCCCCAGATTTTCTGTTGCCCTGGAGAGCTTGCAGAGCACTGGGGACAGGCAGGCAGAGAATTCCCTGCTAGCACCTTCTCTGTGCCTGGGAAGCACAAGTGTTCACATTGCTTCGCAGAATCGCGTTTGTGCAGAAAACACTGACACGTGTTCAGAAGGAAAGAAAGCACAGAGCCCCAGATTTTATGTTGCCCTGGAGAGCTTGCAGAGCACTGGGGAAAGGCAGGCAGAGAATTCCCTGCTAGCACCTTCTCTGTGCCTGGGAAGCACAAGTGTTCCCATTGCTTCGCAGAATCGCGTTTGTGCAGAAAACACTAACACTTGTTCAGAAGGAAAGAAAGCACAGAGCCCCAGATTTGATGTTGCCCTGGAGAGCTTGCAGAGCACTGGGGAAAGGCAGGCAGAGAATTCTCTGCTAGCACCTTCTCTGTGCCTGGGAAGCACAAGTGTTCCCATTGCTTCGCAGAATCGCGTTTGTGCAGAAAACACTAACACTTGTTCAGAAGGAAAGAAAGTACAGAGCCCCACATTTTATGTTGCCCTGGAGAGCTTGCAGAGCACTGGGGAAAGGCAGGCAGAGAATTCCCTGCTAGCACCTTCTCTGTGCCTGGGAAGCACAAGTGTTCACATTGCTTCGCAGAATCGCGTTTGTGCAGAAAACACTAACACTTGTTCAGAAGGAAAGAAAGCACAGAGCCCCAGATTTTATGTTGCCCTGGAGAGCTTGCAGAGCACTGGGGAAAGGCAGGCAGAGAATTCCCTGCTAGCACCTTCTCTGTGCCTGGGAAGCACAAGTGTTCACATTGCTTCGCAGAATCGCGTTTGTGCAGAAAACACTGACACGTGTTCAGAAGGAAAGAAAGCACAGAGCCCCAGATTTTATGTTGCCCTGGAGAGCTTGCAGAGCACTGGGGAAAGGCAGGCAGAGAATTCCCTGCTAGCACCTTCTCTGTGCCTGGGAAGCACAAGTGTTCCCATTGCTTCGCAGAATCGCGTTTGTGCAGAAAACACGGACACGTGTTCAGAAGGAAAGAAAGCACAGAGCCCCACATTTTATGTTGCCCTGGAGAGCTTGCAGAGCACTGGGGAAAGGCAGGCAGAGAATTCCCTGCTAGCACCTTCTCTGTGCCTGGGAAGCACAAGTGTTCCCATTGCTTCGCAGAATCGCGTTTGTGCAGAAAACACTAACACTTGTTCAGAAGGAAAGAAAGCACAGAGCCCCAGATTTTATGTTGCCCTGGAGAGCTTGCAGAGCACTGGGGAAAGGCAGGCAGAGAATTCCCTGCTAGCACCTTCTCTGTGCCTGGGAAGCACAAGTGTTCCCATTGCTTCGCAGAATCGCGTTTGTGCAGAAAACACTAACACTTGTTCAGAAGGAAAGAAAGCACAGAGCCCCAGATTTTCTGTTGCCCTGGAGAGCTTGCAGAGCACTGGGGAAAGGCAGGCAGAGAATTCCCTGCTAGCACCTTCTCTGTGCCTGGGAAGCACAAGTGTTCCCATTGCTTCGCAGAATCGCGTTTGTGCAGAAAACACTAACACTTGTTCAGAAGGAAAGAAAGCACAGAGCCCCACATTTTATGTTGCCCTGCAGAGCTTGCAGAGCACTGGGGAAAGGCAGGCAGAGAATTCCCTGCTAGCACCTTCTCTGTGCCTGGGAAGCACAAGTGTTCCCATTGCTTCGCAGAATCGCGTTTGTGCAGAAAACACTAACACTTGTTCAGAAGGAAAGAAAGCACAGAGCCCCAGATTTTATGTTGCCCTGGAGAGCTTGCAGAGCCCTGGGGAAAGGCAGGCAGAGAATTCCCTGCTAGCACCTTCTCTGTGCCTGGGAAGGAGAAGTGTTCCCATTGCTTCGCAGAATCGCGTTTGTGCAGAAAACACTAACACTTGTTCAGAAGGAAAGAAAGCACAGAGCCCCACATTTTCTGTTGCCCTGGAGAGCTTGCAGAGCACTGGGGAAAGGCAGGCAGAGAATTCCCTGCTAGCACCTTCTCTGTGCCTGGGAAGCACAAGTGTTCCCATTGCTTCGCAGAATCGCGTTTGTGCAGAAAACACTGACACTTGTTCAGAAGGAAAGAAAGCACAGAGCCCCAGTTTTTATGTTGCCCTGGAGAGCTTGCAGAGCACTGGGGAAAGGCAGGCAGAGAATTCCCTGCTAGCACCTTCTCTGTGCCTGGGAAGCACAAGTGTTCCCATTGCTTCGCAGAATCGCGTTTGTGCAGAAAACACTGACACGTGTTCAGAAGGAAAGAAAGCACAGAGCCCCAGATTTTCTGTTGCCCTGGAGAGCTTGCAGAGCACTGGGGAAAGGCAGGCAGAGAATTCCCTGCTAGCACCTTCTCTGTGCCTGGGAAGCACAAGTGTTCCCATTGCTTCGCAGAATCGCGTTTGTGCAGAAAACACTGACACGTGTTCAGAAGGAAAGAAAGCACAGAGCCCCAGATTTTATGTTGCCCTGCAGAGCTTGCAGAGCACTGGGGAAAGGCAGGCAGAGAATTCCCTGCTAGCACCTTCTCTGTGCCTGGGAAGCACAAGTGTTCCCATTGCTTCGCAGAATCGCGTTTGTGCAGAAAACACTAACACTTGTTCAGAAGGAAAGAAAGCACAGAGCCCCAGATTTTCTGTTGCACTGGAGAGCTTGCAGAGCACTGGGGAAAGGCAGGCAGAGAATTCCCTGCTAGCACCTTCTCTGTGCCTGGGAAGCACAAGTGTTCCCATTGCTTCGCAGAATCGCGTTTGTGCAGAAAACACTGACACTTGTTCAGAAGGAAAGAAAGCACAGAGCCCCACATTTTATGTTGCCCTGGAGAGCTTGCAGAGCACTGGGGAAAGGCAGGCAGAGAATTCCCTGCTAGCACCTTCTCTGTGCCTGGGAAGCACAAGTGTTCACATTGCTTCGCAGAATCGCGTTTGTGCAGAAAACACTGACACGTGTTCAGAAGGAAAGAAAGCACAGAGCCCCAGATTTTATGTTGCCCTGGAGAGCTTGCAGAGCACTGGGGAAAGGCAGGCAGAGAATTCCCTGCTAGCACCTTCTCTGTGCCTGGGAAGCACAAGTGTTCCCATTGCTTCGCAGAATCGCGTTTGTGCAGAAAACACTGACACGTGTTCAGAAGGAAAGAAAGCACAGAGCCCCAGATTTTCTGTTGCCCTGGAGAGCTTGCAGAGCACTGGGGACAGGCAGGCAGAGAATTCCCTGCTAGCACCTTCTCTGTGCCTGGGAAGCACAAGTGTTCACATTGCTTCGCAGAATCGCGTTTGTGCAGAAAACACTAACACGTGTTCAGAAGGAAAGAAAGCACAGAGCCCCAGATTTTATGTTGCCCTGGAGAGCTTGCAGAGCACTGGGGAAAGGCAGGCAGAGAATTCCCTGCTAGCACCTTCTCTGTGCCTGGGAAGCACAAGTGTTCCCATTGCTTCGCAGAATCGCGTTTGTGCAGAAAACACTAACACTTGTTCAGAAGGAAAGAAAGCACAGAGCCCCAGATTTTATGTTGCCCTGGAGAGCTTGCAGAGCACTGGGGAAAGGCAGGCAGAGAATTCCCTGCTAGCACCTTCTCTGTGCCTGGGAAGCACAAGTGTTCCCATTGCTTCGCAGAATCGCGTTTGTGCAGAAAACACTGACACTTGTTCAGAAGGAAAGAAAGCACAGAGCCCCACATTTTATGTTGCCCTGGAGAGCTTGCAGAGCACTGGGGAAAGGCAGGCAGAGAATTCCCTGCTAGCACCTTCTCTGTGCCTGGGAAGCACAAGTGTTCCCATTGCTTCGCAGAATCGCGTTTGTGCAGAAAACACTAACACTTGTTCAGAAGGAAAGAAAGCACAGAGCCCCACATTTTATGTTGCCCTGGAGAGCTTGCAGAGCACTGGGGAAAGGCAGGCAGAGAATTCCCTGCTAGCACCTTCTCTGTGCCTGGGAAGCACAAGTGTTCCCATTGCTTCGCAGAATCGCGTTTGTGCAGAAAACACTAACACTTGTTCAGAAGGAAAGAAAGCACAGAGCCCCACATTTTATGTTGCCCTGGAGAGCTTGCAGAGCACTGGGGAAAGGCAGGCAGAGAATTCCCTGCTAGCACCTTCTCTGTGCCTGGGAAGCACAAGTGTTCCCATTGCTTCGCAGAATCGCGTTTGTGCAGAAAACACTGACACGTGTTCAGAAGGAAAGAAAGCACAGAGCCCCAGATTTTATGTTGCCCTGGAGAGCTTGCAGAGCACTGGGGACAGGCAGGCAGAGAATTCCCTGCTAGCACCTTCTCTGTGCCTGGGAAGCACAAGTGTTCACATTGCTTCGCAGAATCGCGTTTGTGCAGAAAACACTGACACGTGTTCAGAAGGAAAGAAAGCACAGAGCCCCAGATTTTATGTTGCCCTGGAGAGCTTGCAGAGCACTGGGGAAAGGCAGGCAGAGAATTCCCTGCTAGCACCTTCTCTGTGCCTGGGAAGGAGAAGTGTTCCCATTGCTTCGCAGAATCGCGTTTGTGCAGAAAACACTAACACTTGTTCAGAAGGAAAGAAAGCACAGAGCCCCAGATTTTATGTTGCCCTGGAGAGCTTGCAGAGCACTGGGGAAAGGCAGGCAGAGAATTCCCTGCTAGCACCTTCTCTGTGCCTGGGAAGCACAAGTGTTCACATTGCTTCGCAGATTCGCGTTTGTGCAGAAAACACTAACACTTGTTCAGAAGGAAAGAAAGCACAGAGCCCCAGATTTTCTGTTGCCCTGGAGAGCTTGCAGAGCACTGGGGAAAGGCAGGCAGAGAATTCCCTGCTAGCACCTTCTCTGTGCCTGGGAAGCACAAGTGTTCCCATTGCTTCGCAGAATCGCGTTTGTGCAGAAAACACTAACACTTGTTCAGAAGGAAAGAAAGCACAGAGCCCCACATTTTATGTTGCCCTGGAGAGCTTGCAGAGCACTGGGGAAAGGCAGGCAGAGAATTCCCTGCTAGCACCTTCTCTGTGCCTGGGAAGCACAAGTGTTCCCATTGCTTCGCAGAATCGCGTTTGTGCAGAAAACACTAACACTTGTTCAGAAGGAAAGAAAGCACAGAGCCCCAGATTTTCTGTTGCCCTGGAGAGCTTGCAGAGCACTGTGGAAAGGCAGGCAGAGAATTCCCTGCTAGCACCTTCTCTGTGCCTGGGAAGCACAAGTGTTCCCATTGCTTCGCAGAATCGCGTTTGTGCAGAAAACACTAACACTTGTTCAGAAGGAAAGAAAGCACAGAGCCCCACATTTTATGTTGCCCTGGAGAGCTTGCAGAGCACTGGGGAAAGGCAGGCAGAGAATTCCCTGCTAGCACCTTCTCTGTGCCTGGGAAGCACAAGTGTTCACATTGCTTCGCAGAATCGCGTTAGTGCAGAAAACACTAACACTTGTTCAGAAGGAAAGAAAGCACAGAGCCCCAGATTTTCTGTTGCCCTGGAGAGCTTGCAGAGCACTGGGGAAAGGCAGGCAGAGAATTCCCTGCTAGCACCTTCTCTGTGCCTGGGAAGCACAAGTGTTCCCATTGCTTCGCAGAATCGCGTTTGTGCAGAAAACACTAACACTTGTTCAGAAGGAAAGAATGCACAGAGCCCCAGATTTTATGTTGCCCTGCAGAGCTTGCAGAGCACTGGGGAAAGGCAGGCAGAGAATTCCCTGCTAGCACCTTCTCTGTGCCTGGGAAGCACAAGTGTTCCCATTGCTTCGCAGAATCGCGTTTGTGCAGAAAACACTAACACTTGTTCAGAAGGAAAGAAAGCACAGAGCCCCAGATTTTATGTTGCCCTGGAGAGCTTGCAGAGCACTGGGGAAAGGCAGGCAGAGAATTCCCTGCTAGCACCTTCTCTGTGCCTGGGAAGCACAAGTGTTCACATTGCTTCGCAGATTCGCGTTTGTGCAGAAAACACTAACACTTGTTCAGAAGGAAAGAAAGCACAGAGCCCCAGATTTTCTGTTGCCCTGGAGAGCTTGCAGAGCACTGGGGAAAGGCAGGCAGAGAATTCCCTGCTAGCACCTTCTCTGTGCCTGGGAAGGAGAAGTGTTCCCATTGCTTCGCAGAATCGCGTTTGTGCAGAAAACACTGACACGTGTTCAGAAGGAAAGAAAGCACAGAGCCCCAGATTTTATGTTGCCCTGGAGAGCTTGCAGAGCACTGGGGAAAGGCAGGCAGAGAATTCCCTGCTAGCACCTTCTCTGTGCCTGGGAAGCACAAGTGTTCCCATTGCTTCGCAGAATCGCGTTTGTGCAGAAAACACTAACACTTGTTCAGAAGGAAAGAAAGCACAGAGCCCCACATTTTATGTTGCCCTGGAGAGCTTGCAGAGCACTGGGGAAAGGCAGGCAGAGAATTCCCTGCTAGCACCTTCTCTGTGCCTGGGAAGCACAAGTGTTCCCATTGCTTCGCAGAATCGCGTTTGTGCAGAAAACACTAACACTTGTTCAGAAGGAAAGAAAGCACAGAGCCCCAGATTTTCTGTTGCCCTGGAGAGCTTGCAGAGCACTGGGGAAAGGCAGGCAGAGAATTCCCTGCTAGCACCTTCTCTGTGCCTGGGAAGCACAAGTGTTCCCATTGCTTCGCAGAATCGCGTTTGTGCAGAAAACACTAACACTTGTTCAGAAGGAAAGAATGCACAGAGCCCCACATTTTATGTTGCCCTGGAGAGCTTGCAGAGCACTGGGGAAAGGCAGGCAGAGAATTCCCTGCTAGCACCTTCTCTGTGCCTGGGAAGCACAAGTGTTCCCATTGCTTCGCAGAATCGCGTTTGTGCAGAAAACACTAACACTTGTTCAGAAGGAAAGAAAGCACAGAGCCCCACATTTTATGTTGCCCTGGAGAGCTTGCAGAGCACTGGGGAAAGGCAGGCAGAGAATTCCCTGCTAGCACCTTCTCTGTGCCTGGGAAGCACAAGTGTTCACATTGCTTCGCAGATTCGCGTTTGTGCAGAAAACACTAACACTTGTTCAGAAGGAAAGAAAGCACAGAGCCCCAGATTTTCTGTTGCCCTGGAGAGCTTGCAGAGCACTGGGGAAAGGCAGGCAGAGAATTCCCTGCTAGCACCTTCTCTGTGCCTGGGAAGGAGAAGTGTTCCCATTGCTTCGCAGAATCGCGTTTGTGCAGAAAACACTGACACGTGTTCAGAAGGAAAGAAAGCACAGAGCCCCAGATTTTATGTTGCCCTGGAGAGCTTGCAGAGCACTGGGGAAAGGCAGGCAGAGAATTCCCTGCTAGCACCTTCTCTGTGCCTGGGAAGCACAAGTGTTCCCATTGCTTCGCAGAATCGCGTTTGTGCAGAAAACACTAACACTTGTTCAGAAGGAAAGAAAGCACAGAGCCCCACATTTTATGTTGCCCTGGAGAGCTTGCAGAGCACTGGGGAAAGGCAGGCAGAGAATTCCCTGCTAGCACCTTCTCTGTGCCTGGGAAGCACAAGTGTTCCCATTGCTTCGCAGAATCGCGTTTGTGCAGAAAACACTAACACTTGTTCAGAAGGAAAGAAAGCACAGAGCCCCACATTTTATGTTGCCCTGGAGAGCTTGCAGAGCACTGGGGAAAGGCAGGCAGAGAATTCCCTGCTAGCACCTTCTCTGTGCCTGGGAAGCACAAGTGTTCCCATTGCTTCGCAGAATCGCGTTTGTGCAGAAAACACTAACACTTGTTCAGAAGGAAAGAAAGCACAGAGCCCCACATTTTATGTTGCCCTGGAGAGCTTGCAGAGCACTGGGGAAAGGCAGGCAGAGAATTCCCTGCTAGCACCTTCTCTGTGCCTGGGAAGCACAAGTGTTCCCATTGCTTCGCAGAATCGCGTTTGTGCAGAAAACACTAACACTTGTTCAGAAGGAAAGAAAGCACAGAGCCCCACATTTTATGTTGCCCTGGAGAGCTTGCAGAGCACTGGGGAAAGGCAGGCAGAGAATTCCCTGCTAGCACCTTCTCTGTGCCTGGGAAGCACAAGTGTTCCCATTGCTTCGCAGAATCGCGTTTGTGCAGAAAACACTGACACGTGTTCAGAAGGAAAGAAAGCACAGAGCCCCACATTTTATGTTGCCCTGGAGAGCTTGCAGAGCACTGGGGAAAGGCAGGCAGAGAATTCCCTGCTAGCACCTTCTCTGTGCCTGGGAAGCACAAGTGTTCCCATTGCTTCGCAGAATCGCGTTTGTGCAGAAAACACTAACACTTGTTCAGAAGGAAAGAAAGCACAGAGCCCCAGATTTTATGTTGCCCTGGAGAGCTTGCAGAGCACTGGGGAAAGGCAGGCAGAGAATTCCCTGCTAGCACCTTTCTGTGCCTGGGAAGCACAAGTGTTCACATTGCTTCGCAGAATCGCGTTTGTGCAGAAAACACTGACACGTGTTCAGAAGGAAAGAAAGCACAGAGCCCCACATTTTATGTTGCCCTGGAGAGCTTGCAGAGCACTGGGGAAAGGCAGGCAGAGAATTCCCTGCTAGCACCTTCTCTGTGCCTGGGAAGCACAAGTGTTCCCATTGCTTCGCAGAATCGCGTTTGTGCAGAAAACACTAACACTTGTTCAGAAGGAAAGAAAGCACAGAGCCCCACATTTTATGTTGCCCTGGAGAGCTTGCAGAGCACTGGGGAAAGGCAGGCAGAGAATTCCCTGCTAGCACCTTCTCTGTGCCTGGGAAGCACAAGTGTTCCCATTGCTTCGCAGAATCGCGTTTGTGCAGAAAACACTAACACTTGTTCAGAAGGAAAGAAAGCACAGAGCCCCAGATTTTCTGTTGCCCTGGAGAGCTTGCAGAGCACTGGGGAAAGGCAGGCAGAGAATTCCCTGCTAGCACCTTCTCTGTGCCTGGGAAGCACAAGTGTTCCCATTGCTTCGCAGAATCGCGTTTGTGCAGAAAACACTAACACTTGTTCAGAAGGAAAGAAAGCACAGAGCCCCAGATTTTATGTTGCCCTGGAGAGCTTGCAGAGCACTGGGGAAAGGCAGGCAGAGAATTCCCTGCTAGCACCTTCTCTGTGCCTGGGAAGGAGAAGTGTTCCCATTGCTTCGCAGAATCACGTTTGTGCAGAAAACACTAACACTTGTTCAGAAGGAAAGAAAGCACAGAGCCCCAGATTTTATGTTGCCCTGGAGAGCTTGCAGAGCCCTGGGGAAAGGCAGGCAGAGAATTCCCTGCTAGCACCTTCTCTGTGCCTGGGAAGCACAAGTGTTCCCATTGCTTCGCAGAATCGCGTTTGTGCAGAAAACACTGACACGTGTTCAGAAGGAAAGAAAGCACAGAGCCCCACATTTTATGTTGCCCTGGAGAGCTTGCAGAGCACTGGGGACAGGCAGGCAGAGAATTCCCTGCTAGCACCTTCTCTGTGCCTGGGAAGCACAAGTGTTCACATTGCTTCGCAGAATCGCGTTTGTGCAGAAAACACTGACACGTGTTCAGAAGGAAAGAAAGCACAGAGCCCCACATTTTATGTTGCCCTGGAGAGCTTGCAGAGCACTGGGGAAAGGCAGGCAGAGAATTCCCTGCTAGCACCTTCTCTGTGCCTGGGAAGCACAAGTGTTCCCATTGCTTCGCAGAATCGCGTTTGTGCAGAAAACACTAACACTTGTTCAGAAGGAAAGAAAGCACAGAGCCCCAGATTTTATGTTGCCCTGGAGAGCTTGCAGAGCACTGGGGAAAGGCAGGCAGAGAATTCCCTGCTAGCACCTTCTCTGTGCCTGGGAAGCACAAGTGTTCCCATTGCTTCGCAGAATCGCGTTTGTGCAGAAAACACTAACACTTGTTCAGAAGGAAAGAAAGCACAGAGCCCCAGATTTTATGTTGCCCTGGAGAGCTTGCAGAGCACTGGGGAAAGGCAGGCAGAGAATTCTCTGCTAGCACCTTCTCTGTGCCTGGGAAGCACAAGTGTTCCCATTGCTTCGCAGAATCGCGTTTGTGCAGAAAACACTAACACTTGTTCAGAAGGAAAGAAAGCACAGAGCCCCAGATTTTATGTTGCCCTGGAGAGCTTGCAGAGCACTGGGGAAAGGCAGGCAGAGAATTCCCTGCTAGCACCTTCTCTGTGCCTGGGAAGCACAAGTGTTCCCATTGCTTCGCAGAATCGCGTTTGTGCAGAAAACACTGACACGTGTTCAGAAGGAAAGAAAGCACAGAGCCCCAGATTTTCTGTTGCCCTGGAGAGCTTGCAGAGCACTGGGGACAGGCAGGCAGAGAATTCCCTGCTAGCACCTTCTCTGTGCCTGGGAAGCACAAGTGTTCACATTGCTTCGCAGAATCGCGTTTGTGCAGAAAACACTGACACGTGTTCAGAAGGAAAGAAAGCACAGAGCCCCAGATTTTATGTTGCCCTGGAGAGCTTGCAGAGCACTGGGGAAAGGCAGGCAGAGAATTCCCTGCTAGCACCTTCTCTGTGCCTGGGAAGCACAAGTGTTCCCATTGCTTCGCAGAATCGCGTTTGTGCAGAAAACACTGACACTTGTTCAGAAGGAAAGAAAGCACAGAGCCCCACATTTTATGTTGCCCTGGAGAGCTTGCAGAGCACTGGGGAAAGGCAGGCAGAGAATTCCCTGCTAGCACCTTCTCTGTGCCTGGGAAGCACAAGTGTTCCCATTGCTTCGCAGAATCGCGTTTGTGCAGAAAACACTAACACTTGTTCAGAAGGAAAGAAAGCACAGAGCCCCAGATTTTCTGTTGCCCTGGAGAGCTTGCAGAGCACTGTGGAAAGGCAGGCAGAGAATTCCCTGCTAGCACCTTCTCTGTGCCTGGGAAGCACAAGTGTTCCCATTGCTTCGCAGAATCGCGTTTGTGCAGAAAACACTAACACTTGTGCAGAAGGAAAGAAAGCACAGAGCCCCACATTTTATGTTGCCCTGGAGAGCTTGCAGAGCACTGGGGAAAGGCAGGCAGAGAATTCCCTGCTAGCACCTTCTCTGTGCCTGGGAAGCACAAGTGTTCCCATTGCTTCGCAGAATCGCGTTTGTGCAGAAAACACTGACACGTGTTCAGAAGGAAAGAAAGCACAGAGCCCCAGATTTTCTGTTGCCCTGGAGAGCTTGCAGAGCACTGGGGAAAGGCAGGCAGAGAATTCCCTGCTAGCACCTTCTCTGTGCCTGGGAAGCACAAGTGTTCCCATTGCTTCGCAGAATCGCGTTTGTGCAGAAAACACTAACACTTGTTCAGAAGGAAAGAAAGCACAGAGCCCCACATTTTATGTTGCCCTGGAGAGCTTGCAGAGCACTGGGGAAAGGCAGGCAGAGAATTCCCTGCTAGCACCTTCTCTGTGCCTGGGAAGCACAAGTGTTCACATTGCGTCGCAGAATCGCGTTAGTGCAGAAAACACTAACACTTGTTCAGAAGGAAAGAAAGCACAGAGCCCCAGATTTGATGTTGCCCTGGAGAGCTTGCAGAGCACTGGGGAAAGGCAGGCAGAGAATTCCCTGCTAGCACCTTCTCTGTGCCTGGGAAGCACAAGTGTTCACATTGCTTCGCAGAATCGCGTTTGTGCAGAAAACACTAACACTTGTTCAGAAGGAAAGAATGCACAGAGCCCCAGATTTTATGTTGCCCTGCAGAGCTTGCAGAGCACTGGGGAAAGGCAGGCAGAGAATTCCCTGCTAGCACCTTCTCTGTGCCTGGGAAGCACAAGTGTTCCCATTGCTTCGCAGAATCGCGTTTGTGCAGAAAACACTAACACTTGTTCAGAAGGAAAGAAAGCACAGAGCCCCAGATTTTATGTTGCCCTGGAGAGCTTGCAGAGCACTGGGGAAAAGCAGGCAGAGAATTCCCTGCTAGCACCTTCTCTGTGCCTGGGAAGCACAAGTGTTCACATTGCTTCGCAGATTCGCGTTTGTGCAGAAAACACTAACACTTGTTCAGAAGGAAAGAAAGCACAGAGCCCCAGATTTTCTGTTGCCCTGGAGAGCTTGCAGAGCACTGGGGAAAGGCAGGCAGAGAATTCCCTGCTAGCACCTTCTCTGTGCCTGGGAAGCACAAGTGTTCCCATTGCTTCGCAGAATCGCGTTTGTGCAGAAAACACTAACACTTGTTCAGAAGGAAAGAAAGCACAGAGCCCCAGATTTTATGTTGCCCTGGAGAGCTTGCAGAGCACTGGGGAAAGGCAGGCAGAGAATTCCCTGCTAGCACCTTCTCTGTGCCTGGGAAGCACAAGTGTTCCCATTGCTTCGCAGAATCGCGTTTGTGCAGAAAACACTAACACTTGTTCAGAAGGAAAGAAAGCACAGAGCCCCAGATTTTCTGTTGCCCTGGAGAGCTTGCAGAGCACTGGGGAAAGGCAGGCAGAGAATTCCCTGCTAGCACCTTCTCTGTGCCTGGGAAGCACAAGTGTTCCCATTGCTTCGCAGATTCGCGTTTGTGCAGAAAACACTAACACTTGTTCAGAAGGAAAGAAAGCACAGAGCCCCAGATTTTATGTTGCCCTGGAGAGCTTGCAGAGCCCTGGGGAAAGGCAGGCAGAGAATTCCCTGCTAGCACCTTCTCTGTGCCTGGGAAGCACAAGTGTTCCCATTGCTTCGCAGAATCGCGTTTGTGCAGAAAACACTAACACTTGTTCAGAAGGAAAGAATGCACAGAGCCCCAGATTTTATGTTGCCCTGCAGAGCTTGCAGAGCACTGGGGAAAGGCAGGCAGAGAATTCCCTGCTAGCACCTTCTCTGTGCCTGGGAAGCACAAGTGTTCCCATTGCTTCGCAGAATCGCGTTTGTGCAGAAAACACTAACACTTGTTCAGAAGGAAAGAAAGCACAGAGCCCCAGATTTTATGTTGCCCTGGAGAGCTTGCAGAGCACTGGGGAAAGGCAGGCAGAGAATTCCCTGCTAGCACCTTCTCTGTGCCTGGGAAGCACAAGTGTTCACATTGCTTCGCAGATTCGCGTTTGTGCAGAAAACACTAACACTTGTTCAGAAGGAAAGAAAGCACAGAGCCCCAGATTTTATGTTGCCCTGGAGAGCTTGCAGAGCGCTGGGGAAAGGCAGGCAGAGAATTCCCTGCTAGCACCTTCTCTGTGCCTGGGAAGGAGAAGTGTTCCCATTGCTTCGCAGAATCGCGTTTGTGCAGAAAACACTGACACGTGTTCAGAAGGAAAGAAAGCACAGAGCCCCAGATTTTATGTTGCCCTGGAGAGCTTGCAGAGCACTGGGGAAAGGCAGGCAGAGAATTCCCTGCTAGCACCTTCTCTGTGCCTGGGAAGCACAAGTGTTCCCATTGCTTCGCAGAATCGCGTTTGTGCAGAAAACACTAACACTTGTTCAGAAGGAAAGAAAGCACAGAGCCCCACATTTTATGTTGCCCTGGAGAGCTTGCAGAGCACTGGGGAAAGGCAGGCAGAGAATTCCCTGCTAGCACCTTCTCTGTGCCTGGGAAGCACAAGTGTTCCCATTGCTTCGCAGAATCGCGTTTGTGCAGAAAACACTAACACTTGTTCAGAAGGAAAGAAAGCACAGAGCCCCACATTTTATGTTGCCCTGGAGAGCTTGCAGAGCACTGGGGAAAGGCAGGCAGAGAATTCCCTGCTAGCACCTTCTCTGTGCCTGGGAAGCACAAGTGTTCCCATTGCTTCGCAGAATCGCGTTTGTGCAGAAAACACTAACACTTGTTCAGAAGGAAAGAAAGCACAGAGCCCCACATTTTATGTTGCCCTGGAGAGCTTGCAGAGCACTGGGGAAAGGCAGGCAGAGAATTCCCTGCTAGCACCTTCTCTGTGCCTGGGAAGCACAAGTGTTCCCATTGCTTCGCAGAATCGCGTTTGTGCAGAAAACACTAACACTTGTTCAGAAGGAAAGAAAGCACAGAGCCCCACATTTTATGTTGCCCTGGAGAGCTTGCAGAGCACTGGGGAAAGGCAGGCAGAGAATTCCCTGCTAGCACCTTCTCTGTGCCTGGGAAGCACAAGTGTTCCCATTGCTTCGCAGAATCGCGTTTGTGCAGAAAACACTAACACTTGTTCAGAAGGAAAGAAAGCACAGAGCCCCAGATTTTATGTTGCCCTGGAGAGCTTGCAGAGCACTGGGGAAAGGCAGGCAGAGAATTCCCTGCTAGCACCTTTCTGTGCCTGGGAAGCACAAGTGTTCACATTGCTTCGCAGAATCGCGTTTGTGCAGAAAACACTAACACTTGTTCAGAAGGAAAGAAAGCACAGAGCCCCACATTTTATGTTGCCCTGGAGAGCTTGCAGAGCACTGGGGAAAGGCAGGCAGAGAATTCCCTGCTAGCACCTTCTCTGTGCCTGGGAAGCACAAGTGTTCCCATTGCTTCGCAGAATCGCGTTTGTGCAGAAAACACTAACACTTGTTCAGAAGGAAAGAAAGCACAGAGCCCCACATTTTATGTTGCCCTGGAGAGCTTGCAGAGCACTGGGGAAAGGCAGGCAGAGAATTCCCTGCTAGCACCTTCTCTGTGCCTGGGAAGCACAAGTGTTCCCATTGCTTCGCAGAATCGCGTTTGTGCAGAAAACACTAACACTTGTTCAGAAGGAAAGAAAGCACAGAGCCCCACATTTTCTGTTGCCCTGGAGAGCTTGCAGAGCACTGGGGAAAGGCAGGCAGAGAATTCCCTGCTAGCACCTTCTCTGTGCCTGGGAAGCACAAGTGTTCCCATTGCTTCGCAGAATCGCGTTTGTGCAGAAAACACTAACACTTGTTCAGAAGGAAAGAAAGCACAGAGCCCCAGATTTTATGTTGCCCTGGAGAGCTTGCAGAGCCCTGGGGAAAGGCAGGCAGAGAATTCCCTGCTAGCACCTTCTCTGTGCCTGGGAAGGAGAAGTGTTCCCATTGCTTCGCAGAATCGCGTTTGTGCAGAAAACACTAACACTTGTTCAGAAGGAAAGAAAGCACAGAGCCCCACATTTTATGTTGCCCTGGAGAGCTTGCAGAGCACTGGGGAAAGGCAGGCAGAGAATTCCCTGCTAGCACCTTCTCTGTGCCTGGGAAGCACAAGTGTTCACATTGCTTCGCAGAATCGCGTTAGTGCAGAAAACACTAACACTTGTTCAGAAGGAAAGAAAGCACAGAGCCCCAGATTTGATGTTGCCCTGGAGAGCTTGCAGAGCACTGGGGAAAGGCAGGCAGAGAATTCCCTGCTAGCACCTTCTCTGTGCCTGGGAAGCACAAGTGTTCCCATTGCTTCGCAGAATCGCGTTTGTGCAGAAAACACTAACACTTGTTCAGAAGGAAAGAAAGCACAGAGCCCCACATTTTATGTTGCCCTGGAGAGCTTGCAGAGCACTGGGGAAAGGCAGGCAGAGAATTCCCTGCTAGCACCTTCTCTGTGCCTGGGAAGCACAAGTGTTCACATTGCTTCGCAGATTCGCGTTTGTGCAGAAAACACTAACACTTGTTCAGAAGGAAAGAAAGCACAGAGCCCCAGATTTTCTGTTGCCCTGGAGAGCTTGCAGAGCACTGGGGAAAGGCAGGCAGAGAATTCCCTGCTAGCACCTTCTCTGTGCCTGGGAAGCACAAGTGTTCACATTGCTTCGCAGAATCGCGTTTGTGCAGAAAACACTGACACGTGTTCAGAAGGAAAGAAAGCACAGAGCCCCAGATTTTATGTTGCCCTGGAGAGCTTGCAGAGCACTGGGGAAAGGCAGGCAGAGAATTCCCTGCTAGCACCTTCTCTGTGCCTGGGAAGCACAAGTGTTCCCATTGCTTCGCAGAATCGCGTTTGTGCAGAAAACACTAACACTTGTTCAGAAGGAAAGAAAGCACAGAGCCCCACATTTTATGTTGCCCTGGAGAGCTTGCAGAGCACTGGGGAAAGGCAGGCAGAGAATTCCCTGCTAGCACCTTCTCTGTGCCTGGGAAGCACAAGTGTTCCCATTGCTTCGCAGAATCGCGTTTGTGCAGAAAACACTAACACTTGTTCAGAAGGAAAGAAAGCACAGAGCCCCACATTTTATGTTGCCCTGGAGAGCTTGCAGAGCACTGGGGAAAGGCAGGCAGAGAATTCCCTGCTAGCACCTTCTCTGTGCCTGGGAAGCACAAGTGTTCCCATTGCTTCGCAGAATCGCGTTTGTGCAGAAAACACTAACACTTGTTCAGAAGGAAAGAAAGCACAGAGCCCCAGATTTTATGTTGCCCTGGAGAGCTTGCAGAGCACTGGGGAAAGGCAGGCAGAGAATTCCCTGCTAGCACCTTCTCTGTGCCTGGGAAGCACAAGTGTTCACATTGCTTCGCAGAATCGCGTTTGTGCAGAAAACACTGACACGTGTTCAGAAGGAAAGAAAGCACAGAGCCCCACATTTTATGTTGCCCTGGAGAGCTTGCAGAGCACTGGGGAAAGGCAGGCAGAGAATTCCCTGCTAGCACCTTCTCTGTGCCTGGGAAGCACAAGTGTTCCCATTGCTTCGCAGAATCGCGTTTGTGCAGAAAACTCTAACACTTGTTCAGAAGGAAAGAAAGCACAGAGCCCCACATTTTCTGTTGCCCTGGAGAGCTTGCAGAGCACTGGGGAAAGGCAGGCAGAGAATTCCCTGCTAGCACCTTCTCTGTGCCTGGGAAGCACAAGTGTTCCCATTGCTTCGCAGAATCGCGTTTGTGCAGAAAACACTGACACTTGTTCAGAAGGAAAGAAAGCACAGAGCCCCAGATTTTATGTTGCCCTGGAGAGCTTGCAGAGCACTGGGGAAAGGCAGGCAGAGAATTCCCTGCTAGCACCTTCTCTGTGCCTGGGAAGCACAAGTGTTCCCATTGCTTCGCAGAATCGCGTTTGTGCAGAAAACACTAACACTTGTTCAGAAGGAAAGAATGCACAGAGCCCCAGATTTTATGTTGCCCTGCAGAGCTTGCAGAGCACTGGGGAAAGGCAGGCAGAGAATTCCCTGCTAGCACCTTCTCTGTGCCTGGGAAGCACAAGTGTTCCCATTGCTTCGCAGAATCGCGTTTGTGCAGAAAACACTAACACTTGTTCAGAAGGAAAGAAAGCACAGAGCCCCACATTTTATGTTGCCCTGGAGAGCTTGCAGAGCACTGGGGAAAGGCAGGCAGAGAATTCCCTGCTAGCACCTTCTCTGTGCCTGGGAAGCACAAGTGTTCCCATTGCTTCGCAGAATCGCGTTTGTGCAGAAAACACTAACACTTGTTCAGAAGGAAAGAAAGCACAGAGCCCCACATTTTATGTTGCCCTGGAGAGCTTGCAGAGCACTGGGGAAAGGCAGGCAGAGAATTCCCTGCTAGCACCTTCTCTGTGCCTGGGAAGCACAAGTGTTCACATTGCTTCGCAGAATCGCGTTTGTGCAGAAAACACTAACACTTGTTCAGAAGGAAAGAAAGCACAGAGCCCCAGATTTTATGTTGCCCTGGAGAGCTTGCAGAGCACTGGGGAAAGGCAGGCAGAGAATTCCCTGCTAGCACCTTTCTGTGCCTGGGAAGCACAAGTGTTCACATTGCTTCGCAGAATCGCGTTTGTGCAGAAAACACTGACACGTGTTCAGAAGGAAAGAAAGCACAGAGCCCCACATTTTATGTTGCCCTGGAGAGCTTGCAGAGCACTGGGGAAAGGCAGGCAGAGAATTCCCTGCTAGCACCTTCTCTGTGCCTGGGAAGCACAAGTGTTCCCATTGCTTCGCAGAATCGCGTTTGTGCAGAAAACACTAACACTTGTTCAGAAGGAAAGAAAGCACAGAGCCCCACATTTTATGTTGCCCTGGAGAGCTTGCAGAGCACTGGGGAAAGGCAGGCAGAGAATTCCCTGCTAGCACCTTCTCTGTGCCTGGGAAGCACAAGTGTTCCCATTGCTTCGCAGAATCGCGTTTGTGCAGAAAACACTAACACTTGTTCAGAAGGAAAGAAAGCACAGAGCCCCAGATTTTCTGTTGCCCTGGAGAGCTTGCAGAGCACTGGGGAAAGGCAGGCAGAGAATTCCCTGCTAGCACCTTCTCTGTGCCTGGGAAGCACAAGTGTTCCCATTGCTTCGCAGAATCGCGTTTGTGCAGAAAACACTAACACTTGTTCAGAAGGAAAGAAAGCACAGAGCCCCAGATTTTATGTTGCCCTGGAGAGCTTGCAGAGCACTGGGGAAAGGCAGGCAGAGAATTCCCTGCTAGCACCTTCTCTGTGCCTGGGAAGGAGAAGTGTTCCCATTGCTTCGCAGAATCGCGTTTGTGCAGAAAACACTAACACTTGTTCAGAAGGAAAGAAAGCACAGAGCCCCACATTTTATGTTGCCCTGGAGAGCTTGCAGAGCACTGGGGAAAGGCAGGCAGAGAATTCCCTGCTAGCACCTTCTCTGTGCCTGGGAAGGAGAAGTGTTCCCATTGCTTCGCAGAATCGCGTTTGTGCAGAAAACACTAACACTTGTTCAGAAGGAAAGAAAGCACAGAGCCCCACATTTTATGTTGCCCTGGAGAGCTTGCAGAGCACTGGGGAAAGGCAGGCAGAGAATTCCCTGCTAGCACCTTCTCTGTGCCTGGGAAGCACAAGTGTTCACATTGCTTCGCAGAATCGCGTTTGTGCAGAAAACACTGACACGTGTTCAGAAGGAAAGAAAGCACAGAGCCCCAGATTTTATGTTGCCCTGGAGAGCTTGCAGAGCACTGGGGAAAGGCAGGCAGAGAATTCCCTGCTAGCACCTTCTCTGTGCCTGGGAAGCACAAGTGTTCCCATTGCTTCGCAGAATCGCGTTTGTGCAGAAAACACTAACACTTGTTCAGAAGGAAAGAAAGCACAGAGCCCCAGATTTTCTGTTGCCCTGGAGAGCTTGCAGAGCACTGGGGAAAGGCAGGCAGAGAATTCCCTGCTAGCACCTTCTCTGTGCCTGGGAAGCACAAGTGTTCCCATTGCTTCGCAGAATCGCGTTTGTGCAGAAAACACTGACACGTGTTCAGAAGGAAAGAAAGCACAGAGCCCCAGATTTTCTGTTGCCCTGGAGAGCTTGCAGAGCACTGGGGACAGGCAGGCAGAGAATTCCCTGCTAGCACCTTCTCTGTGCCTGGGAAGCACAAGTGTTCCCATTGCTTCGCAGAATCGCGTTTGTGCAGAAAACACTGACACGTGTTCAGAAGGAAAGAAAGCACAGAGCCCCACATTTTATGTTGCCCTGGAGAGCTTGCAGAGCACTGGGGAAAGGCAGGCAGAGAATTCCCTGCTAGCACCTTCTCTGTGCCTGGGAAGCACAAGTGTTCCCATTGCTTCGCAGAATCGCGTTTGTGCAGAAAACACTGACACGTGTTCAGAAGGAAAGAAAGCACAGAGCCCCACATTTTATGTTGCCCTGGAGAGCTTGCAGAGCACTGGGGACAGGCAGGCAGAGAATTCCCTGCTAGCACCTTCTCTGTGCCTGGGAAGCACAAGTGTTCACATTGCTTCGCAGAATCGCGTTTGTGCAGAAAACACTGACACGTGTTCAGAAGGAAAGAAAGCACAGAGCCCCAGATTTTATGTTGCCCTGGAGAGCTTGCAGAGCACTGGGGAAAGGCAGGCAGAGAATTCCCTGCTAGCACCTTCTCTGTGCCTGGGAAGCACAAGTGTTCCCATTGCTTCGCAGAATCGCGTTTGTGCAGAAAACACTAACACTTGTTCAGAAGGAAAGAAAGCACAGAGCCCCAGATTTTCTGTTGCCCTGGAGAGCTTGCAGAGCACTGGGGAAAGGCAGGCAGAGAATTCCCTGCTAGCACCTTCTCTGTGCCTGGGAAGCACAAGTGTTCCCATTGCTTCGCAGAATCGCGTTTGTGCAGAAAACACTGACACTTGTTCAGAAGGAAAGAAAGCACAGAGCCCCACATTTTATGTTGCCCTGGAGAGCTTGCAGAGCACTGGGGAAAGGCAGGCAGAGAATTCCCGGCTAGCACCTTCTCTGTGCCTGGGAAGCACAAGTGTTCCCATTGCTTCGCAGAATCGCGTTTGTGCAGAAAACACTAACACTTGTTCAGAAGGAAAGAAAGCACAGAGCCCCACATTTTATGTTGCCCTGGAGAGCTTGCAGAGCACTGGGGAAAGGCAGGCAGAGAATTCCCTGCTAGCACCTTCTCTGTGCCTGGGAAGCACAAGTGTTCCCATTGCTTCGCAGAATCGCGTTTGTGCAGAAAACACTAACACTTGTTCAGAAGGAAAGAAAGCACAGAGCCCCAGATTTTCTGTTGCCCTGGAGAGCTTGCAGAGCACTGGGGAAAGGCAGGCAGAGAATTCCCTGCTAGCACCTTCTCTGTGCCTGGGAAGCACAAGTGTTCCCATTGCTTCGCAGAATCGCGTTTGTGCAGAAAACACTAACACTTGTTCAGAAGGAAAGAAAGCACAGAGCCCCAGATTTTATGTTGCCCTGGAGAGCTTGCAGAGCACTGGGGACAGGCAGGCAGAGAATTCCCTGCTAGCACCTTCTCTGTGCCTGGGAAGCACAAGTGTTCACATTGCTTCGCAGAATCGCGTTTGTGCAGAAAACACTAACACTTGTTCAGAAGGAAAGAAAGCACAGAGCCCCAGATTTTATGTTGCCCTGGAGAGCTTGCAGAGCACTGGGGAAAGGCAGGCAGAGAATTCCCTGCTAGCACCTTCTCTGTGCCTGGGAAGCACAAGTGTTCACATTGCTTCGCAGATTCGCGTTTGTGCAGAAAACACTAACACTTGTTCAGAAGGAAAGAAAGCACAGAGCCCCAGATTTTCTGTTGCCCTGGAGAGCTTGCAGAGCACTGGGGAAAGGCAGGCAGAGAATTCCCTGCTAGCACCTTCTCTGTGCCTGGGAAGCACAAGTGTTCCCATTGCTTCGCAGATTCGCGTTTGTGCAGAAAACACTAACACTTGTTCAGAAGGAAAGAAAGCACAGAGCCCCACATTTTATGTTGCCCTGGAGAGCTTGCAGAGCACTG
This sequence comes from Strix occidentalis, assembly GCA_030819815.1. Classification (NCBI taxonomy): domain Eukaryota; kingdom Metazoa; phylum Chordata; class Aves; order Strigiformes; family Strigidae; genus Strix; species Strix occidentalis. The sequence goes on along the minus strand of JASWHU010000059.1, from coordinate 88,064 downwards.
GGGAAAGGCAGGCAGAGAATTCCCTGCTAGCACCTTCTCTGTGCCTGGGAAGCACAAGTGTTCCCATTGCTTCGCAGAATCGCGTTTGTGCAGAAAACACTAACACTTGTTCAGAAGGAAAGAAAGCACAGAGCCCCACATTTTATGTTGCCCTGGAGAGCTTGCAGAGCACTGGGGAAAGGCAGGCAGAGAATTCCCTGCTAGCACCTTCTCTGTGCCTGGGAAGCACAAGTGTTCCCATTGCTTCGCAGAATCGCGTTTGTGCAGAAAACACTAACACTTGTTCAGAAGGAAAGAAAGCACAGAGCCCCACATTTTATGTTGCCCTGGAGAGCTTGCAGAGCACTGGGGAAAGGCAGGCAGAGAATTCCCTGCTAGCACCTTCTCTGTGCCTGGGAAGGAGAAGTGTTCACATTGCTTCGCAGATTCGCGTTTGTGCAGAAAACACTAACACTTGTTCAGAAGGAAAGAAAGCACAGAGCCCCAGATTTTCTGTTGCCCTGGAGAGCTTGCAGAGCACTGGGGAAAGGCAGGCAGAGAATTCCCTGCTAGCACCTTCTCTGTGCCTGGGAAGCACAAGTGTTCCCATTGCTTCGCAGAATCGCGTTTGTGCAGAAAACACTAACACTTGTTCAGAAGGAAAGAAAGCACAGAGCCCCACATTTTATGTTGCCCTGGAGAGCTTGCAGAGCACTGGGGAAAGGCAGGCAGAGAATTCCCTGCTAGCACCTTCTCTGTGCCTGGGAAGCACAAGTGTTCCCATTGCTTCGCAGAATCGCGTTTGTGCAGAAAACACTAACACTTGTTCAGAAGGAAAGAAAGCACAGAGCCCCACATTTTATGTTGCCCTGGAGAGCTTGCAGAGCACTGGGGAAAGGCAGGCAGAGAATTCCCTGCTAGCACCTTCTCTGTGCCTGGGAAGCACAAGTGTTCACATTGCTTCGCAGAATCGCGTTTGTGCAGAAAACACTAACACTTGTTCAGAAGGAAAGAAAGCACAGAGCCCCAGATTTTATGTTGCCCTGGAGAGCTTGCAGAGCACTGGGGAAAGGCAGGCAGAGAATTCCCTGCTAGCACCTTTCTGTGCCTGGGAAGCACAAGTGTTCACATTGCTTCGCAGAATCGCGTTTGTGCAGAAAACACTGACACGTGTTCAGAAGGAAAGAAAGCACAGAGCCCCACATTTTATGTTGCCCTGGAGAGCTTGCAGAGCACTGGGGAAAGGCAGGCAGAGAATTCCCTGCTAGCACCTTCTCTGTGCCTGGGAAGCACAAGTGTTCCCATTGCTTCGCAGAATCGCGTTTGTGCAGAAAACACTAACACTTGTTCAGAAGGAAAGAAAGCACAGAGCCCCACATTTTATGTTGCCCTGGAGAGCTTGCAGAGCACTGGGGAAAGGCAGGCAGAGAATTCCCTGCTAGCACCTTCTCTGTGCCTGGGAAGCACAAGTGTTCCCATTGCTTCGCAGAATCGCGTTTGTGCAGAAAACACTAACACTTGTTCAGAAGGAAAGAAAGCACAGAGCCCCAGATTTTCTGTTGCCCTGGAGAGCTTGCAGAGCACTGGGGAAAGGCAGGCAGAGAATTCCCTGCTAGCACCTTCTCTGTGCCTGGGAAGCACAAGTGTTCCCATTGCTTCGCAGAATCGCGTTTGTGCAGAAAACACTAACACTTGTTCAGAAGGAAAGAAAGCACAGAGCCCCAGATTTTATGTTGCCCTGGAGAGCTTGCAGAGCACTGGGGAAAGGCAGGCAGAGAATTCCCTGCTAGCACCTTCTCTGTGCCTGGGAAGGAGAAGTGTTCCCATTGCTTCGCAGAATCGCGTTTGTGCAGAAAACACTAACACTTGTTCAGAAGGAAAGAAAGCACAGAGCCCCACATTTTATGTTGCCCTGGAGAGCTTGCAGAGCACTGGGGAAAGGCAGGCAGAGAATTCCCTGCTAGCACCTTCTCTGTGCCTGGGAAGGAGAAGTGTTCCCATTGCTTCGCAGAATCGCGTTTGTGCAGAAAACACTAACACTTGTTCAGAAGGAAAGAAAGCACAGAGCCCCACATTTTATGTTGCCCTGGAGAGCTTGCAGAGCACTGGGGAAAGGCAGGCAGAGAATTCCCTGCTAGCACCTTCTCTGTGCCTGGGAAGCACAAGTGTTCACATTGCTTCGCAGAATCGCGTTTGTGCAGAAAACACTGACACGTGTTCAGAAGGAAAGAAAGCACAGAGCCCCAGATTTTATGTTGCCCTGGAGAGCTTGCAGAGCACTGGGGAAAGGCAGGCAGAGAATTCCCTGCTAGCACCTTCTCTGTGCCTGGGAAGCACAAGTGTTCACATTGCTTCGCAGATTCGCGTTTGTGCAGAAAACACTAACACTTGTTCAGAAGGAAAGAAAGCACAGAGCCCCAGATTTTATGTTGCCCTGCAGAGCTTGCAGAGCACTGGGGAAAGGCAGGCAGAGAATTCCCTGCTAGCACCTTCTCTGTGCCTGGGAAGCACAAGTGTTCCCATTGCTTCGCAGAATCGCGTTTGTGCAGAAAACACTAACACTTGTTCAGAAGGAAAGAAAGCACAGAGCCCCAGATTTTCTGTTGCCCTGGAGAGCTTGCAGAGCACTGGGGAAAGGCAGGCAGAGAATTCCCTGCTAGCACCTTCTCTGTGCCTGGGAAGCACAAGTGTTCCCATTGCTTCGCAGAATCGCGTTTGTGCAGAAAACACTGACACGTGTTCAGAAGGAAAGAAAGCACAGAGCCCCAGATTTTCTGTTGCCCTGGAGAGCTTGCAGAGCACTGGGGACAGGCAGGCAGAGAATTCCCTGCTAGCACCTTCTCTGTGCCTGGGAAGCACAAGTGTTCCCATTGCTTCGCAGAATCGCGTTTGTGCAGAAAACACTGACACGTGTTCAGAAGGAAAGAAAGCACAGAGCCCCACATTTTATGTTGCCCTGGAGAGCTTGCAGAGCACTGGGGAAAGGCAGGCAGAGAATTCCCTGCTAGCACCTTCTCTGTGCCTGGGAAGCACAAGTGTTCCCATTGCTTCGCAGAATCGCGTTTGTGCAGAAAACACTGACACGTGTTCAGAAGGAAAGAAAGCACAGAGCCCCACATTTTATGTTGCCCTGGAGAGCTTGCAGAGCACTGGGGACAGGCAGGCAGAGAATTCCCTGCTAGCACCTTCTCTGTGCCTGGGAAGCACAAGTGTTCACATTGCTTCGCAGAATCGCGTTTGTGCAGAAAACACTGACACGTGTTCAGAAGGAAAGAAAGCACAGAGCCCCAGATTTTATGTTGCCCTGGAGAGCTTGCAGAGCACTGGGGAAAGGCAGGCAGAGAATTCCCTGCTAGCACCTTCTCTGTGCCTGGGAAGCACAAGTGTTCCCATTGCTTCGCAGAATCGCGTTTGTGCAGAAAACACTAACACTTGTTCAGAAGGAAAGAAAGCACAGAGCCCCAGATTTTCTGTTGCCCTGGAGAGCTTGCAGAGCACTGGGGAAAGGCAGGCAGAGAATTCCCTGCTAGCACCTTCTCTGTGCCTGGGAAGCACAAGTGTTCCCATTGCTTCGCAGAATCGCGTTTGTGCAGAAAACACTGACACTTGTTCAGAAGGAAAGAAAGCACAGAGCCCCACATTTTATGTTGCCCTGGAGAGCTTGCAGAGCACTGGGGAAAGGCAGGCAGAGAATTCCCGGCTAGCACCTTCTCTGTGCCTGGGAAGCACAAGTGTTCCCATTGCTTCGCAGAATCGCGTTTGTGCAGAAAACACTAACACTTGTTCAGAAGGAAAGAAAGCACAGAGCCCCACATTTTATGTTGCCCTGGAGAGCTTGCAGAGCACTGGGGAAAGGCAGGCAGAGAATTCCCTGCTAGCACCTTCTCTGTGCCTGGGAAGCACAAGTGTTCCCATTGCTTCGCAGAATCGCGTTTGTGCAGAAAACACTAACACTTGTTCAGAAGGAAAGAAAGCACAGAGCCCCAGATTTTCTGTTGCCCTGGAGAGCTTGCAGAGCACTGGGGAAAGGCAGGCAGAGAATTCCCTGCTAGCACCTTCTCTGTGCCTGGGAAGCACAAGTGTTCCCATTGCTTCGCAGAATCGCGTTTGTGCAGAAAACACTAACACTTGTTCAGAAGGAAAGAAAGCACAGAGCCCCAGATTTTATGTTGCCCTGGAGAGCTTGCAGAGCACTGGGGACAGGCAGGCAGAGAATTCCCTGCTAGCACCTTCTCTGTGCCTGGGAAGCACAAGTGTTCACATTGCTTCGCAGAATCGCGTTTGTGCAGAAAACACTAACACTTGTTCAGAAGGAAAGAAAGCACAGAGCCCCAGATTTTATGTTGCCCTGGAGAGCTTGCAGAGCACTGGGGAAAGGCAGGCAGAGAATTCCCTGCTAGCACCTTCTCTGTGCCTGGGAAGCACAAGTGTTCACATTGCTTCGCAGATTCGCGTTTGTGCAGAAAACACTAACACTTGTTCAGAAGGAAAGAAAGCACAGAGCCCCAGATTTTCTGTTGCCCTGGAGAGCTTGCAGAGCACTGGGGAAAGGCAGGCAGAGAATTCCCTGCTAGCACCTTCTCTGTGCCTGGGAAGCACAAGTGTTCCCATTGCTTCGCAGATTCGCGTTTGTGCAGAAAACACTAACACTTGTTCAGAAGGAAAGAAAGCACAGAGCCCCACATTTTATGTTGCCCTGGAGAGCTTGCAGAGCACTGGGGAAAGGCAGGCAGAGAATTCCCTGCTAGCACCTTCTCTGTGCCTGGGAAGCACAAGTGTTCCCATTGCTTCGCAGAATCGCGTTTGTGCAGAAAACACTAACACTTGTTCAGAAGGAAAGAAAGCACAGAGCCCCACATTTTATGTTGCCCTGGAGAGCTTGCAGAGCACTGGGGAAAGGCAGGCAGAGAATTCCCTGCTAGCACCTTCTCTGTGCCTGGGAAGCACAAGTGTTCCCATTGCTTCGCAGAATCGCGTTTGTGCAGAAAACACTAACACTTGTTCAGAAGGAAAGAAAGCACAGAGCCCCACATTTTATGTTGCCCTGGAGAGCTTGCAGAGCACTGGGGAAAGGCAGGCAGAGAATTCCCTGCTAGCACCTTCTCTGTGCCTGGGAAGGAGAAGTGTTCACATTGCTTCGCAGATTCGCGTTTGTGCAGAAAACACTAACACTTGTTCAGAAGGAAAGAAAGCACAGAGCCCCAGATTTTCTGTTGCCCTGGAGAGCTTGCAGAGCACTGGGGAAAGGCAGGCAGAGAATTCCCTGCTAGCACCTTCTCTGTGCCTGGGAAGCACAAGTGTTCACATTGCTTCGCAGAATCGCGTTTGTGCAGAAAACACTGACACGTGTTCAGAAGGAAAGAAAGCACAGAGCCCCAGATTTTATGTTGCCCTGGAGAGCTTGCAGAGCACTGGGGAAAGGCAGGCAGAGAATTCCCTGCTAGCACCTTCTCTGTGCCTGGGAAGCACAAGTGTTCCCATTGCTTCGCAGAATCGCGTTTGTGCAGAAAACACTAACACTTGTTCAGAAGGAAAGAAAGCACAGAGCCCCAGATTTTATGTTGCCCTGGAGAGCTTGCAGAGCACTGGGGAAAGGCAGGCAGAGAATTCCCTGCTAGCACCTTTCTGTGCCTGGGAAGCACAAGTGTTCACATTGCTTCGCAGAATCGCGTTTGTGCAGAAAACACTGACACGTGTTCAGAAGGAAAGAAAGCACAGAGCCCCACATTTTATGTTGCCCTGGAGAGCTTGCAGAGCACTGGGGAAAGGCAGGCAGAGAATTCCCTGCTAGCACCTTCTCTGTGCCTGGGAAGCACAAGTGTTCCCATTGCTTCGCAGAATCGCGTTTGTGCAGAAAACACTAACACTTGTTCAGAAGGAAAGAAAGCACAGAGCCCCACATTTTATGTTGCCCTGGAGAGCTTGCAGAGCACTGGGGAAAGGCAGGCAGAGAATTCCCTGCTAGCACCTTCTCTGTGCCTGGGAAGCACAAGTGTTCCCATTGCTTCGCAGAATCGCGTTTGTGCAGAAAACACTAACACTTGTTCAGAAGGAAAGAAAGCACAGAGCCCCACATTTTATGTTGCCCTGGAGAGCTTGCAGAGCCTTGGGGAAAGGCAGGCAGAGAATTCCCTGCTAGCACCTTCTCTGTGCCTGGGAAGGAGAAGTGTTCACATTGCTTCGCAGATTCGCGTTTGTGCAGAAAACACTAACACTTGTTCAGAAGGAAAGAAAGCACAGAGCCCCAGATTTTCTGTTGCCCTGGAGAGCTTGCAGAGCACTGGGGAAAGGCAGGCAGAGAATTCCCTGCTAGCACCTTCTCTGTGCCTGGGAAGCACAAGTGTTCACATTGCTTCGCAGAATCGCGTTTGTGCAGAAAACACTGACACGTGTTCAGAAGGAAAGAAAGCACAGAGCCCCAGATTTTATGTTGCCCTGGAGAGCTTGCAGAGCACTGGGGAAAGGCAGGCAGAGAATTCCCTGCTAGCACCTTCTCTGTGCCTGGGAAGCACAAGTGTTCCCATTGCTTCGCAGAATCGCGTTTGTGCAGAAAACACTAACACTTGTTCAGAAGGAAAGAAAGCACAGAGCCCCAGATTTTATGTTGCCCTGGAGAGCTTGCAGAGCACTGGGGAAAGGCAGGCAGAGAATTCCCTGCTAGCACCTTTCTGTGCCTGGGAAGCACAAGTGTTCACATTGCTTCGCAGAATCGCGTTTGTGCAGAAAACACTGACACGTGTTCAGAAGGAAAGAAAGCACAGAGCCCCACATTTTATGTTGCCCTGGAGAGCTTGCAGAGCACTGGGGAAAGGCAGGCAGAGAATTCCCTGCTAGCACCTTCTCTGTGCCTGGGAAGCACAAGTGTTCCCATTGCTTCGCAGAATCGCGTTTGTGCAGAAAACACTAACACTTGTTCAGAAGGAAAGAAAGCACAGAGCCCCAGATTTTCTGTTGCCCTGGAGAGCTTGCAGAGCACTGGGGAAAGGCAGGCAGAGAATTCCCTGCTAGCACCTTCTCTGTGCCTGGGAAGCACAAGTGTTCCCATTGCTTCGCAGAATCGCGTTTGTGCAGAAAACACTAACACTTGTTCAGAAGGAAAGAAAGCACAGAGCCCCAGATTTTCTGTTGCCCTGGAGAGCTTGCAGAGCACTGGGGAAAGGCAGGCAGAGAATTCCCTGCTAGCACCTTCTCTGTGCCTGGGAAGCACAAGTGTTCCCATTGCTTCGCAGAATCGCGTTTGTGCAGAAAACACTAACACTTGTTCAGAAGGAAAGAAAGCACAGAGCCCCAGATTTTATGTTGCCCTGCAGAGCTTGCAGAGCACTGGGGAAAGGCAGGCAGAGAATTCCCTGCTAGCACCTTCTCTGTGCCTGGGAAGGAGAAGTGTTCCCATTGCTTCGCAGAATCGCGTTTGTGCAGAAAACACTAACACTTGTTCAGAAGGAAAGAAAGCACAGAGCCCCAGATTTTATGTTGCCCTGGAGAGCTTGCAGAGCACTGGGGAAAGGCAGGCAGAGAATTCCCTGCTAGCACCTTCTCTGTGCCTGGGAAGCACAAGTGTTCCCATTGCTTCGCAGAATCGCGTTTGTGCAGAAAACACTGACACGTGTTCAGAAGGAAAGAAAGCACAGAGCCCCAGATTTTATGTTGCCCTGGAGAGCTTGCAGAGCACTGGGGAAAGGCAGGCAGAGAATTCCCTGCTAGCACCTTCTCTGTGCCTGGGAAGCACAAGTGTTCACATTGCTTCGCAGAATCGCGTTTGTGCAGAAAACACTAACACTTGTTCAGAAGGAAAGAAAGCACAGAGCCCCAGATTTTATGTTGCCCTGCAGAGCTTGCAGAGCACTGGGGAAAGGCAGGCAGAGAATTCCCTGCTAGCACCTTCTCTGTGCCTGGGAAGCACAAGTGTTCCCATTGCTTCGCAGAATCGCGTTTGTGCAGAAAACACTAACACTTGTTCAGAAGGAAAGAAAGCACAGAGCCCCAGATTTTCTGTTGCCCTGGAGAGCTTGCAGAGCACTGGGGAAAGGCAGGCAGAGAATTCCCTGCTAGCACCTTCTCTGTGCCTGGGAAGCACAAGTGTTCCCATTGCTTCGCAGAATCGCGTTTGTGCAGAAAACACTAACACTTGTTCAGAAGGAAAGAAAGCACAGAGCCCCACATTTTATGTTGCCCTGCAGAGCTTGCAGAGCACTGGGGAAAGGCAGGCAGAGAATTCCCTGCTAGCACCTTCTCTGTGCCTGGGAAGCACAAGTGTTCCCATTGCTTCGCAGAATCGCGTTTGTGCAGAAAACACTGACACGTGTTCAGAAGGAAAGAAAGCACAGAGCCCCAGATTTTCTGTTGCCCTGGAGAGCTTGCAGAGCACTGGGGACAGGCAGGCAGAGAATTCCCTGCTAGCACCTTCTCTGTGCCTGGGAAGCACAAGTGTTCACATTGCTTCGCAGAATCGCGTTTGTGCAGAAAACACTAACACTTGTTCAGAAGGAAAGAAAGCACAGAGCCCCAGATTTTATGTTGCCCTGGAGAGCTTGCAGAGCACTGGGGAAAGGCAGGCAGAGAATTCCCTGCTAGCACCTTCTCTGTGCCTGGGAAGCACAAGTGTTCACATTGCTTCGCAGATTCGCGTTTGTGCAGAAAACACTAACACTTGTTCAGAAGGAAAGAAAGCACAGAGCCCCAGATTTTCTGTTGCCCTGGAGAGCTTGCAGAGCACTGGGGAAAGGCAGGCAGAGAATTCCCTGCTAGCACCTTCTCTGTGCCTGGGAAGCACAAGTGTTCCCATTGCTTCGCAGAATCGCGTTTGTGCAGAAAACACTAACACTTGTTCAGAAGGAAAGAAAGCACAGAGCCCCACATTTTATGTTGCCCTGGAGAGCTTGCAGAGCACTGGGGAAAGGCAGGCAGAGAATTCCCTGCTAGCACCTTCTCTGTGCCTGGGAAGCACAAGTGTTCCCATTGCTTCGCAGAATCGCGTTTGTGCAGAAAACACTAACACTTGTTCAGAAGGAAAGAAAGCACAGAGCCCCACATTTTATGTTGCCCTGGAGAGCTTGCAGAGCACTGGGGAAAGGCAGGCAGAGAATTCCCTGCTAGCACCTTCTCTGTGCCTGGGAAGCACAAGTGTTCCCATTGCTTCGCAGAATCGCGTTTGTGCAGAAAACACTAACACTTGTTCAGAAGGAAAGAAAGCACAGAGCCCCACATTTTATGTTGCCCTGGAGAGCTTGCAGAGCACTGGGGAAAGGCAGGCAGAGAATTCCCTGCTAGCACCTTCTCTGTGCCTGGGAAGCACAAGTGTTCCCATTGCTTCGCAGAATCGCGTTTGTGCAGAAAACACTAACACTTGTTCAGAAGGAAAGAAAGCACAGAGCCCCACATTTTATGTTGCCCTGGAGAGCTTGCAGAGCACTGGGGAAAGGCAGGCAGAGAATTCCCTGCTAGCACCTTCTCTGTGCCTGGGAAGCACAAGTGTTCCCATTGCTTCGCAGAATCGCGTTTGTGCAGAAAACACTGACACGTGTTCAGAAGGAAAGAAAGCACAGAGCCCCACATTTTATGTTGCCCTGGAGAGCTTGCAGAGCACTGGGGAAAGGCAGGCAGAGAATTCCCTGCTAGCACCTTCTCTGTGCCTGGGAAGCACAAGTGTTCCCATTGCTTCGCAGAATCGCGTTTGTGCAGAAAACACTAACACTTGTTCAGAAGGAAAGAAAGCACAGAGCCCCACATTTTATGTTGCCCTGGAGAGCTTGCAGAGCACTGGGGAAAGGCAGGCAGAGAATTCCCTGCTAGCACCTTCTCTGTGCCTGGGAAGCACAAGTGTTCCCATTGCTTCGCAGAATCGCGTTTGTGCAGAAAACACTAACACTTGTTCAGAAGGAAAGAAAGCACAGAGCCCCAGATTTTATGTTGCCCTGGAGAGCTTGCAGAGCACTGGGGAAAGGCAGGCAGAGAATTCCCTGCTAGCACCTTTCTGTGCCTGGGAAGCACAAGTGTTCACATTGCTTCGCAGAATCGCGTTTGTGCAGAAAACACTGACACGTGTTCAGAAGGAAAGAAAGCACAGAGCCCCACATTTTATGTTGCCCTGGAGAGCTTGCAGAGCACTGGGGAAAGGCAGGCAGAGAATTCCCTGCTAGCACCTTCTCTGTGCCTGGGAAGCACAAGTGTTCCCATTGCTTCGCAGAATCGCGTTTGTGCAGAAAACACTAACACTTGTTCAGAAGGAAAGAAAGCACAGAGCCCCAGATTTTATGTTGCCCTGGAGAGCTTGCAGAGCACTGGGGAAAGGCAGGCAGAGAATTCCCTGCTAGCACCTTCTCTGTGCCTGGGAAGCACAAGTGTTCCCATTGCTTCGCAGAATCGCGTTTGTGCAGAAAACACTAACACTTGTTCAGAAGGAAAGAAAGCACAGAGCCCCACATTTTATGTTGCCCTGGAGAGCTTGCAGAGCACTGGGGAAAGGCAGGCAGAGAATTCCCTGCTAGCACCTTCTCTGTGCCTGGGAAGCACAAGTGTTCACATTGCTTCGCAGAATCGCGTTTGTGCAGAAAACACTGACACGTGTTCAGAAGGAAAGAAAGCACAGAGCCCCAGATTTTCTGTTGCCCTGGAGAGCTTGCAGAGCACTGGGGAAAGGCAGGCAGAGAATTCCCTGCTAGCACCTTCTCTGTGCCTGGGAAGCACAAGTGTTCCCATTGCTTCGCAGAATCGCGTTTGTGCAGAAAACACTAACACTTGTTCAGAAGGAAAGAAAGCACAGAGCCCCAGATTTTCTGTTGCCCTGGAGAGCTTGCAGAGCACTGGGGAAAGGCAGGCAGAGAATTCCCTGCTAGCACCTTCTCTGTGCCTGGGAAGCACAAGTGTTCCCATTGCTTCGCAGAATCGCGTTTGTGCAGAAAACACTAACACTTGTTCAGAAGGAAAGAATGCACAGAGCCCCAGATTTTATGTTGCCCTGCAGAGCTTGCAGAGCACTGGGGAAAGGCAGGCAGAGAATTCCCTGCTAGCACCTTCTCTGTGCCTGGGAAGCACAAGTGTTCCCATTGCTTCGCAGAATCGCGTTTGTGCAGAAAACACTGACACGTGTTCAGAAGGAAAGAAAGCACAGAGCCCCACATTTTATGTTGCCCTGGAGAGCTTGCAGAGCACTGGGGAAAGGCAGGCAGAGAATTCCCTGCTAGCACCTTCTCTGTGCCTGGGAAGCACAAGTGTTCCCATTGCTTCGCAGAATCGCGTTTGTGCAGAAAACACTAACACTTGTTCAGAAGGAAAGAAAGCACAGAGCCCCACATTTTATGTTGCCCTGGAGAGCTTGCAGAGCACTGGGGAAAGGCAGGCAGAGAATTCCCTGCTAGCACCTTCTCTGTGCCTGGGAAGCACAAGTGTTCACATTGCTTCGCAGAATCGCGTTTGTGCAGAAAACACTAACACTTGTTCAGAAGGAAAGAAAGCACAGAGCCCCAGATTTTATGTTGCCCTGGAGAGCTTGCAGAGCACTGGGGAAAGGCAGGCAGAGAATTCCCTGCTAGCACCTTTCTGTGCCTGGGAAGCACAAGTGTTCACATTGCTTCGCAGAATCGCGTTTGTGCAGAAAACACTGACACGTGTTCAGAAGGAAAGAAAGCACAGAGCCCCACATTTTATGTTGCCCTGGAGAGCTTGCAGAGCACTGGGGAAAGGCAGGCAGAGAATTCCCTGCTAGCACCTTCTCTGTGCCTGGGAAGGAGAAGTGTTCCCATTGCTTCGCAGAATCGCGTTTGTGCAGAAAACACTAACACTTGTTCAGAAGGAAAGAAAGCACAGAGCCCCACATTTTATGTTGCCCTGGAGAGCTTGCAGAGCACTGGGGAAAGGCAGGCAGAGAATTCCCTGCTAGCACCTTCTCTGTGCCTGGGAAGCACAAGTGTTCCCATTGCTTCGCAGAATCGCGTTTGTGCAGAAAACACTAACACTTGTTCAGAAGGAAAGAAAGCACAGAGCCCCAGATTTTCTGTTGCCCTGGAGAGCTTGCAGAGCACTGGGGAAAGGCAGGCAGAGAATTCCCTGCTAGCACCTTCTCTGTGCCTGGGAAGCACAAGTGTTCCCATTGCTTCGCAGAATCGCGTTTGTGCAGAAAACACTAACACTTGTTCAGAAGGAAAGAAAGCACAGAGCCCCAGATTTTATGTTGCCCTGGAGAGCTTGCAGAGCACTGGGGAAAGGCAGGCAGAGAATTCCCTGCTAGCACCTTCTCTGTGCCTAGGAAGGAGAAGTGTTCCCATTGCTTCGCAGAATCGCGTTTGTGCAGAAAACACTAACACTTGTTCAGAAGGAAAGAAAGCACAGAGCCCCAGATTTTATGTTGCCCTGGAGAGCTTGCAGAGCACTGGGGAAAGGCAGGCAGAGAATTCCCTGCTAGCACCTTCTCTGTGCCTGGGAAGGAGAAGTGTTCCCATTGCTTCGCAGAATCGCGTTTGTGCAGAAAACACTGACACGTGTTCAGAAGGAAAGAAAGCACAGAGCCCCAGATTTTATGTTGCCCTGGAGAGCTTGCAGAGCACTGGGGAAAGGCAGGCAGAGAATTCCCTGCTAGCACCTTCTCTGTGCCTGGGAAGCACAAGTGTTCACATTGCTTCGCAGATTCGCGTTTGTGCAGAAAACACTAACACTTGTTCAGAAGGAAAGAAAGCACAGAGCCCCAGATTTTATGTTGCCCTGCAGAGCTTGCAGAGCACTGGGGAAAGGCAGGCAGAGAATTCCCTGCTAGCACCTTCTCTGTGCCTGGGAAGCACAAGTGTTCCCATTGCTTCGCAGAATCGCGTTTGTGCAGAAAACACTAACACTTGTTCAGAAGGAAAGAAAGCACAGAGCCCCAGATTTTCTGTTGCCCTGGAGAGCTTGCAGAGCACTGGGGAAAGGCAGGCAGAGAATTCCCTGCTAGCACCTTCTCTGTGCCTGGGAAGCACAAGTGTTCCCATTGCTTCGCAGAATCGCGTTTGTGCAGAAAACACTGACACTTGTTCAGAAGGAAAGAAAGCACAGAGCCCCAGATTTTATGTTGCCCTGGAGAGCTTGCAGAGCACTGGGGAAAGGCAGGCAGAGAATTCCCTGCTAGCACCTTCTCTGTGCCTGGGAAGCACAAGTGTTCCCATTGCTTCGCAGAATCGCGTTTGTGCAGAAAACACTGACACGTGTTCAGAAGGAAAGAAAGCACAGAGCCCCAGATTTTCTGTTGCCCTGGAGAGCTTGCAGAGCACTGGGGACAGGCAGGCAGAGAATTCCCTGCTAGCACCTTCTCTGTGCCTGGGAAGCACAAGTGTTCACATTGCTTCGCAGAATCGCGTTTGTGCAGAAAACACTAACACTTGTTCAGAAGGAAAGAAAGCACAGAGCCCCAGATTTTATGTTGCCCTGGAGAGCTTGCAGAGCACTGGGGAAAGGCAGGCAGAGAATTCCCTGCTAGCACCTTCTCTGTGCCTGGGAAGCACAAGTGTTCACATTGCTTCGCAGATTCGCGTTTGTGCAGAAAACACTGACACTTGTTCAGAAGGAAAGAAAGCACAGAGCCCCAGATTTTCTGTTGCCCTGGAGAGCTTGCAGAGCACTGGGGAAAGGCAGGCAGAGAATTCCCTGCTAGCACCTTCTCTGTGCCTGGGAAGCACAAGTGTTCCCATTGCTTCGCAGAATCGCGTTTGTGCAGAAAACACTAACACTTGTTCAGAAGGAAAGAAAGCACAGAGCCCCACATTTTATGTTGCCCTGGAGAGCTTGCAGAGCACTGGGGAAAGGCAGGCAGAGAATTCCCTGCTAGCACCTTCTCTGTGCCTGGGAAGCACAAGTGTTCCCATTGCTTCGCAGAATCGCGTTTGTGCAGAAAACACTAACACTTGTTCAGAAGGAAAGAAAGCACAGAGCCCCACATTTTATGTTGCCCTGGAGAGCTTGCAGAGCACTGGGGAAAGGCAGGCAGAGAATTCCCTGCTAGCACCTTCTCTGTGCCTGGGAAGCACAAGTGTTCCCATTGCTTCGCAGAATCGCGTTTGTGCAGAAAACACTAACACTTGTTCAGAAGGAAAGAAAGCACAGAGCCCCACATTTTATGTTGCCCTGGAGAGCTTGCAGAGCACTGGGGAAAGGCAGGCAGAGAATTCCCTGCTAGCACCTTCTCTGTGCCTGGGAAGCACAAGTGTTCCCATTGCTTCGCAGAATCGCGTTTGTGCAGAAAACACTAACACTTGTTCAGAAGGAAAGAAAGCACAGAGCCCCACATTTTATGTTGCCCTGGAGAGCTTGCAGAGCACTGGGGAAAGGCAGGCAGAGAATTCCCTGCTAGCACCTTCTCTGTGCCTGGGAAGCACAAGTGTTCCCATTGCTTCGCAGAATCGCGTTTGTGCAGAAAACACTGACACGTGTTCAGAAGGAAAGAAAGCACAGAGCCCCACATTTTATGTTGCCCTGGAGAGCTTGCAGAGCACTGGGGAAAGGCAGGCAGAGAATTCCCTGCTAGCACCTTCTCTGTGCCTGGGAAGCACAAGTGTTCCCATTGCTTCGCAGAATCGCGTTTGTGCAGAAAACACTAACACTTGTTCAGAAGGAAAGAAAGCACAGAGCCCCACATTTTATGTTGCCCTGGAGAGCTTGCAGAGCACTGGGGAAAGGCAGGCAGAGAATTCCCTGCTAGCACCTTCTCTGTGCCTGGGAAGCACAAGTGTTCCCATTGCTTCGCAGAATCGCGTTTGTGCAGAAAACACTAACACTTGTTCAGAAGGAAAGAAAGCACAGAGCCCCAGATTTTATGTTGCCCTGGAGAGCTTGCAGAGCACTGGGGAAAGGCAGGCAGAGAATTCCCTGCTAGCACCTTTCTGTGCCTGGGAAGCACAAGTGTTCACATTGCTTCGCAGAATCGCGTTTGTGCAGAAAACACTGACACGTGTTCAGAAGGAAAGAAAGCACAGAGCCCCACATTTTATGTTGCCCTGGAGAGCTTGCAGAGCACTGGGGAAAGGCAGGCAGAGAATTCCCTGCTAGCACCTTCTCTGTGCCTGGGAAGCACAAGTGTTCCCATTGCTTCGCAGAATCGCGTTTGTGCAGAAAACACTAACACTTGTTCAGAAGGAAAGAAAGCACAGAGCCCCACATTTTATGTTGCCCTGGAGAGCTTGCAGAGCACTGGGGAAAGGCAGGCAGAGAATTCCCTGCTAGCACCTTCTCTGTGCCTGGGAAGCACAAGTGTTCCCATTGCTTCGCAGAATCGCGTTTGTGCAGAAAACACTAACACTTGTTCAGAAGGAAAGAAAGCACAGAGCCCCACATTTTATGTTGCCCTGGAGAGCTTGCAGAGCACTGGGGAAAGGCAGGCAGAGAATTCCCTGCTAGCACCTTCTCTGTGCCTGGGAAGCACAAGTGTTCCCATTGCTTCGCAGAATCGCGTTTGTGCAGAAAACACTAACACTTGTTCAGAAGGAAAGAAAGCACAGAGCCCCACATTTTATGTTGCCCTGGAGAGCTTGCAGAGCACTGGGGAAAGGCAGGCAGAGAATTCCCTGCTAGCACCTTCTCTGTGCCTGGGAAGCACAAGTGTTCCCATTGCTTCGCAGAATCGCGTTTGTGCAGAAAACACTAACACTTGTTCAGAAGGAAAGAAAGCACAGAGCCCCAGATTTTATGTTGCCCTGGAGAGCTTGCAGAGCCCTGGGGAAAGGCAGGCAGAGAATTCCCTGCTAGCACCTTCTCTGTGCCTGGGAAGCACAAGTGTTCACATTGCTTCGCAGATTCGCGTTTGTGCAGAAAACACTAACACTTGTTCAGAAGGAAAGAAAGCACAGAGCCCCACATTTTATGTTGCCCTGGAGAGCTTGCAGAGCACTGGGGAAAGGCAGGCAGAGAATTCCCTGCTAGCACCTTTCTGTGCCTGGGAAGCACAAGTGTTCACATTGCTTCGCAGAATCGCGTTTGTGCAGAAAACACTGACACGTGTTCAGAAGGAAAGAAAGCACAGAGCCCCACATTTTATGTTGCCCTGGAGAGCTTGCAGAGCACTGGGGAAAGGCAGGCAGAGAATTCCCTGCTAGCACCTTCTCTGTGCCTGGGAAGCACAAGTGTTCCCATTGCTTCGCAGAATCGCGTTTGTGCAGAAAACACTAACACTTGTTCAGAAGGAAAGAAAGCACAGAGCCCCACATTTTATGTTGCCCTGGAGAGCTTGCAGAGCACTGGGGAAAGGCAGGCAGAGAATTCCCTGCTAGCACCTTCTCTGTGCCTGGGAAGCACAAGTGTTCCCATTGCTTCGCAGAATCGCGTTTGTGCAGAAAACACTAACACTTGTTCAGAAGGAAAGAAAGCACAGAGCCCCAGATTTTATGTTGCCCTGGAGAGCTTGCAGAGCCCTGGGGAAAGGCAGGCAGAGAATTCCCTGCTAGCACCTTCTCTGTGCCTGGGAAGGAGAAGTGTTCCCATTGCTTCGCAGAATCGCGTTTGTGCAGAAAACACTAACACTTGTTCAGAAGGAAAGAAAGCACAGAGCCCCACATTTTATGTTGCCCTGGAGAGCTTGCAGAGCACTGGGGAAAGGCAGGCAGAGAATTCCCTGCTAGCACCTTCTCTGTGCCTGGGAAGCACAAGTGTTCACATTGCTTCGCAGAATCGCGTTAGTGCAGAAAACACTAACACTTGTTCAGAAGGAAAGAAAGCACAGAGCCCCAGATTTGATGTTGCCCTGGAGAGCTTGCAGAGCACTGGGGAAAGGCAGGCAGAGAATTCCCTGCTAGCACCTTCTCTGTGCCTGGGAAGGAGAAGTGTTCCCATTGCTTCGCAGAATCGCGTTTGTGCAGAAAACACTAACACTTGTTCAGAAGGAAAGAAAGCACAGAGCCCCAGATTTTATGTTGCCCTGGAGAGCTTGCAGAGCACTGGGGAAAGGCAGGCAGAGAATTCCCTGCTAGCACCTTCTCTGTGCCTGGGAAGCACAAGTGTTCACATTGCTTCGCAGAATCGCGTTTGTGCAGAAAACACTAACACTTGTTCAGAAGGAAAGAAAGCACAGAGCCCCACATTTTATGTTGCCCTGGAGAGCTTGCAGAGCACTGGGGAAAGGCAGGCAGAGAATTCCCTGCTAGCACCTTCTCTGTGCCTGGGAAGCACAAGTGTTCCCATTGCTTCGCAGAATCGCGTTTGTGCAGAAAACACTAACACTTGTTCAGAAGGAAAGAAAGCACAGAGCCCCACATTTTATGTTGCCCTGGAGAGCTTGCAGAGCACTGGGGAAAGGCAGGCAGAGAATTCCCTGCTAGCACCTTCTCTGTGCCTGGGAAGCACAAGTGTTCACATTGCTTCGCAGAATCGCGTTTGTGCAGAAAACACTGACACGTGTTCAGAAGGAAAGAAAGCACAGAGCCCCAGATTTTCTGTTGCCCTGGAGAGCTTGCAGAGCACTGGGGAAAGGCAGGCAGAGAATTCCCTGCTAGCACCTTCTCTGTGCCTGGGAAGCACAAGTGTTCCCATTGCTTCGCAGAATCGCGTTTGTGCAGAAAACACTAACACTTGTTCAGAAGGAAAGAAAGCACAGAGCCCCAGATTTTCTGTTGCCCTGGAGAGCTTGCAGAGCACTGGGGAAAGGCAGGCAGAGAATTCCCTGCTAGCACCTTCTCTGTGCCTGGGAAGCACAAGTGTTCCCATTGCTTCGCAGAATCGCGTTTGTGCAGAAAACACTAACACTTGTTCAGAAGGAAAGAATGCACAGAGCCCCAGATTTTATGTTGCCCTGCAGAGCTTGCAGAGCACTGGGGAAAGGCAGGCAGAGAATTCCCTGCTAGCACCTTCTCTGTGCCTGGGAAGCACAAGTGTTCCCATTGCTTCGCAGAATCGCGTTTGTGCAGAAAACACTGACACTTGTTCAGAAGGAAAGAAAGCACAGAGCCCCACATTTTATGTTGCCCTGGAGAGCTTGCAGAGCACTGGGGAAAGGCAGGCAGAGAATTCCCTGCTAGCACCTTCTCTGTGCCTGGGAAGCACAAGTGTTCCCATTGCTTCGCAGAATCGCGTTTGTGCAGAAAACACTAACACTTGTTCAGAAGGAAAGAAAGCACAGAGCCCCACATTTTATGTTGCCCTGGAGAGCTTGCAGAGCACTGGGGAAAGGCAGGCAGAGAATTCCCTGCTAGCACCTTCTCTGTGCCTGGGAAGCACAAGTGTTCACATTGCTTCGCAGAATCGCGTTTGTGCAGAAAACACTAACACTTGTTCAGAAGGAAAGAAAGCACAGAGCCCCAGATTTTATGTTGCCCTGGAGAGCTTGCAGAGCACTGGGGAAAGGCAGGCAGAGAATTCCCTGCTAGCACCTTTCTGTGCCTGGGAAGCACAAGTGTTCACATTGCTTCGCAGAATCGCGTTTGTGCAGAAAACACTGACACGTGTTCAGAAGGAAAGAAAGCACAGAGCCCCACATTTTATGTTGCCCTGGAGAGCTTGCAGAGCACTGGGGAAAGGCAGGCAGAGAATTCCCTGCTAGCACCTTCTCTGTGCCTGGGAAGCACAAGTGTTCCCATTGCTTCGCAGAATCGCGTTTGTGCAGAAAACACTAACACTTGTTCAGAAGGAAAGAAAGCACAGAGCCCCACATTTTATGTTGCCCTGGAGAGCTTGCAGAGCACTGGGGAAAGGCAGGCAGAGAATTCCCTGCTAGCACCTTCTCTGTGCCTGGGAAGCACAAGTGTTCCCATTGCTTCGCAGAATCGCGTTTGTGCAGAAAACACTAACACTTGTTCAGAAGGAAAGAAAGCACAGAGCCCCAGATTTTATGTTGCCCTGGAGAGCTTGCAGAGCACTGGGGAAAGGCAGGCAGAGAATTCCCTGCTAGCACCTTCTCTGTGCCTGGGAAGCACAAGTGTTCCCATTGCTTCGCAGAATCGCGTTTGTGCAGAAAACACTAACACTTGTTCAGAAGGAAAGAAAGCACAGAGCCCCAGATTTTATGTTGCCCTGGAGAGCTTGCAGAGCACTGGGGAAAGGCAGGCAGAGAATTCCCTGCTAGCACCTTCTCTGTGCCTGGGAAGGAGAAGTGTTCCCATTGCTTCGCAGAATCGCGTTTGTGCAGAAAACACTAACACTTGTTCAGAAGGAAAGAAAGCACAGAGCCCCACATTTTATGTTGCCCTGGAGAGCTTGCAGAGCACTGGGGAAAGGCAGGCAGAGAATTCCCTGCTAGCACCTTCTCTGTGCCTGGGAAGGAGAAGTGTTCCCATTGCTTCGCAGAATCGCGTTTGTGCAGAAAACACTAACACTTGTGCAGAAGGAAAGAAAGCACAGAGCCCCACATTTTATGTTGCCCTGGAGAGCTTGCAGAGCACTGGGGAAAGGCAGGCAGAGAATTCCCTGCTAGCACCTTCTCTGTGCCTGGGAAGCACAAGTGTTCCCATTGCTTCGCAGAATCGCGTTTGTGCAGAAAACACTAACACTTGTTCAGAAGGAAAGAAAGCACAGAGCCCCAGATTTTATGTTGCCCTGGAGAGCTTGCAGAGCACTGGGGAAAGGCAGGCA
Organism: Strix occidentalis; assembly: GCA_030819815.1. Classification (NCBI taxonomy): domain Eukaryota; kingdom Metazoa; phylum Chordata; class Aves; order Strigiformes; family Strigidae; genus Strix; species Strix occidentalis. The sequence goes on along the minus strand of JASWHU010000059.1, from coordinate 68,570 downwards.
GAGAATTCCCTGCTAGCACCTTCTCTGTGCCTGGGAAGGAGAAGTGTTCCCATTGCTTCGCAGAATCGCGTTTGTGCAGAAAACACTAACACTTGTTCAGAAGGAAAGAAAGCACAGAGCCCCAGATTTTATGTTGCCCTGGAGAGCTTGCAGAGCACTGGGGAAAGGCAGGCAGAGAATTCCCTGCTAGCACCTTCTCTGTGCCTGGGAAGCACAAGTGTTCACATTGCTTCGCAGAATCGCGTTTGTGCAGAAAACACTGACACGTGTTCAGAAGGAAAGAAAGCACAGAGCCCCAGATTTTATGTTGCCCTGGAGAGCTTGCAGAGCACTGGGGAAAGGCAGGCAGAGAATTCCCTGCTAGCACCTTCTCTGTGCCTGGGAAGCACAAGTGTTCACATTGCTTCGCAGATTCGCGTTTGTGCAGAAAACACTAACACTTGTTCAGAAGGAAAGAAAGCACAGAGCCCCAGATTTTATGTTGCCCTGCAGAGCTTGCAGAGCACTGGGGAAAGGCAGGCAGAGAATTCCCTGCTAGCACCTTCTCTGTGCCTGGGAAGCACAAGTGTTCCCATTGCTTCGCAGAATCGCGTTTGTGCAGAAAACACTAACACTTGTTCAGAAGGAAAGAAAGCACAGAGCCCCAGATTTTCTGTTGCCCTGGAGAGCTTGCAGAGCACTGGGGAAAGGCAGGCAGAGAATTCCCTGCTAGCACCTTCTCTGTGCCTGGGAAGCACAAGTGTTCCCATTGCTTCGCAGAATCGCGTTTGTGCAGAAAACACTGACACTTGTTCAGAAGGAAAGAAAGCACAGAGCCCCACATTTTATGTTGCCCTGCAGAGCTTGCAGAGCACTGGGGAAAGGCAGGCAGAGAATTCCCTGCTAGCACCTTCTCTGTGCCTGGGAAGCACAAGTGTTCCCATTGCTTCGCAGAATCGCGTTTGTGCAGAAAACACTGACACGTGTTCAGAAGGAAAGAAAGCACAGAGCCCCAGATTTTCTGTTGCCCTGGAGAGCTTGCAGAGCACTGGGGACAGGCAGGCAGAGAATTCCCTGCTAGCACCTTCTCTGTGCCTGGGAAGCACAAGTGTTCCCATTGCTTCGCAGAATCGCGTTTGTGCAGAAAACACTAACACTTGTTCAGAAGGAAAGAAAGCACAGAGCCCCAGATTTTATGTTGCCCTGGAGAGCTTGCAGAGCACTGGGGAAAGGCAGGCAGAGAATTCCCTGCTAGCACCTTCTCTGTGCCTGGGAAGCACAAGTGTTCACATTGCTTCGCAGATTCGCGTTTGTGCAGAAAACACTAACACTTGTTCAGAAGGAAAGAAAGCACAGAGCCCCAGATTTTCTGTTGCCCTGGAGAGCTTGCAGAGCACTGGGGAAAGGCAGGCAGAGAATTCCCTGCTAGCACCTTCTCTGTGCCTGGGAAGCACAAGTGTTCCCATTGCTTCGCAGAATCGCGTTTGTGCAGAAAACACTAACACTTGTTCAGAAGGAAAGAAAGCACAGAGCCCCACATTTTATGTTGCCCTGGAGAGCTTGCAGAGCACTGGGGAAAGGCAGGCAGAGAATTCCCTGCTAGCACCTTCTCTGTGCCTGGGAAGCACAAGTGTTCCCATTGCTTCGCAGAATCGCGTTTGTGCAGAAAACACTAACACTTGTTCAGAAGGAAAGAAAGCACAGAGCCCCACATTTTATGTTGCCCTGGAGAGCTTGCAGAGCACTGGGGAAAGGCAGGCAGAGAATTCCCTGCTAGCACCTTCTCTGTGCCTGGGAAGCACAAGTGTTCCCATTGCTTCGCAGAATCGCGTTTGTGCAGAAAACACTAACACTTGTTCAGAAGGAAAGAAAGCACAGAGCCCCACATTTTATGTTGCCCTGGAGAGCTTGCAGAGCACTGGGGAAAGGCAGGCAGAGAATTCCCTGCTAGCACCTTCTCTGTGCCTGGGAAGCACAAGTGTTCCCATTGCTTCGCAGAATCGCGTTTGTGCAGAAAACACTAACACTTGTTCAGAAGGAAAGAAAGCACAGAGCCCCACATTTTATGTTGCCCTGGAGAGCTTGCAGAGCACTGGGGAAAGGCAGGCAGAGAATTCCCTGCTAGCACCTTCTCTGTGCCTGGGAAGCACAAGTGTTCCCATTGCTTCGCAGAATCGCGTTTGTGCAGAAAACACTGACACGTGTTCAGAAGGAAAGAAAGCACAGAGCCCCACATTTTATGTTGCCCTGGAGAGCTTGCAGAGCACTGGGGAAAGGCAGGCAGAGAATTCCCTGCTAGCACCTTCTCTGTGCCTGGGAAGCACAAGTGTTCCCATTGCTTCGCAGAATCGCGTTTGTGCAGAAAACACTGACACTTGTTCAGAAGGAAAGAAAGCACAGAGCCCCACATTTTATGTTGCCCTGGAGAGCTTGCAGAGCACTGGGGAAAGGCAGGCAGAGAATTCCCTGCTAGCACCTTCTCTGTGCCTGGGAAGCACAAGTGTTCCCATTGCTTCGCAGAATCGCGTTTGTGCAGAAAACACTAACACTTGTTCAGAAGGAAAGAAAGCACAGAGCCCCACATTTTATGTTGCCCTGGAGAGCTTGCAGAGCACTGGGGAAAGGCAGGCAGAGAATTCCCTGCTAGCACCTTCTCTGTGCCTGGGAAGCACAAGTGTTCCCATTGCTTCGCAGAATCGCGTTTGTGCAGAAAACACTAACACTTGTTCAGAAGGAAAGAAAGCACAGAGCCCCAGATTTTATGTTGCCCTGGAGAGCTTGCAGAGCACTGGGGAAAGGCAGGCAGAGAATTCCCTGCTAGCACCTTTCTGTGCCTGGGAAGCACAAGTGTTCACATTGCTTCGCAGAATCGCGTTTGTGCAGAAAACACTGACACGTGTTCAGAAGGAAAGAAAGCACAGAGCCCCACATTTTATGTTGCCCTGGAGAGCTTGCAGAGCACTGGGGAAAGGCAGGCAGAGAATTCCCTGCTAGCACCTTCTCTGTGCCTGGGAAGCACAAGTGTTCCCATTGCTTCGCAGAATCGCGTTTGTGCAGAAAACACTAACACTTGTTCAGAAGGAAAGAAAGCACAGAGCCCCACATTTTATGTTGCCCTGGAGAGCTTGCAGAGCACTGGGGAAAGGCAGGCAGAGAATTCCCTGCTAGCACCTTCTCTGTGCCTGGGAAGCACAATTGTTCCCATTGCTTCGCAGAATCGCGTTTGTGCAGAAAACACTAACACTTGTTCAGAAGGAAAGAAAGCACAGAGCCCCAGATTTTCTGTTGCCCTGGAGAGCTTGCAGAGCACTGGGGAAAGGCAGGCAGAGAATTCCCTGCTAGCACCTTCTCTGTGCCTGGGAAGCACAAGTGTTCCCATTGCTTCGCAGAATCGCGTTTGTGCAGAAAACACTAACACTTGTTCAGAAGGAAAGAAAGCACAGAGCCCCAGATTTTATGTTGCCCTGGAGAGCTTGCAGAGCACTGGGGAAAGGCAGGCAGAGAATTCCCTGCTAGCACCTTCTCTGTGCCTGGGAAGGAGAAGTGTTCCCATTGCTTCGCAGAATCGCGTTTGTGCAGAAAACACTAACACTTGTTCAGAAGGAAAGAAAGCACAGAGCCCCACATTTTATGTTGCCCTGGAGAGCTTGCAGAGCACTGGGGAAAGGCAGGCAGAGAATTCCCTGCTAGCACCTTCTCTGTGCCTGGGAAGCACAATTGTTCCCATTGCTTCGCAGAATCGCGTTTGTGCAGAAAACACTAACACTTGTTCAGAAGGAAAGAAAGCACAGAGCCCCAGATTTTCTGTTGCCCTGGAGAGCTTGCAGAGCACTGGGGAAAGGCAGGCAGAGAATTCCCTGCTAGCACCTTCTCTGTGCCTGGGAAGCACAAGTGTTCCCATTGCTTCGCAGAATCGCGTTTGTGCAGAAAACACTAACACTTGTTCAGAAGGAAAGAAAGCACAGAGCCCCAGATTTTATGTTGCCCTGGAGAGCTTGCAGAGCACTGGGGAAAGGCAGGCAGAGAATTCCCTGCTAGCACCTTCTCTGTGCCTGGGAAGGAGAAGTGTTCCCATTGCTTCGCAGAATCGCGTTTGTGCAGAAAACACTAACACTTGTTCAGAAGGAAAGAAAGCACAGAGCCCCAGATTTTATGTTGCCCTGGAGAGCTTGCAGAGCACTGGGGAAAGGCAGGCAGAGAATTCCCTGCTAGCACCTTCTCTGTGCCTGGGAAGGAGAAGTGTTCCCATTGCTTCGCAGAATCGCGTTTGTGCAGAAAACACTAACACTTGTTCAGAAGGAAAGAAAGCACAGAGCCCCAGATTTTATGTTGCCCTGGAGAGCTTGCAGAGCACTGGGGAAAGGCAGGCAGAGAATTCCCTGCTAGCACCTTCTCTGTGCCTGGGAAGCACAAGTGTTCACATTGCTTCGCAGAATCGCGTTTGTGCAGAAAACACTGACACGTGTTCAGAAGGAAAGAAAGCACAGAGCCCCAGATTTTATGTTGCCCTGGAGAGCTTGCAGAGCACTGGGGAAAGGCAGGCAGAGAATTCCCTGCTAGCACCTTCTCTGTGCCTGGGAAGCACAAGTGTTCCCATTGCTTCGCAGAATCGCGTTTGTGCAGAAAACACTAACACTTGTTCAGAAGGAAAGAAAGCACAGAGCCCCAGATTTTCTGTTGCCCTGGAGAGCTTGCAGAGCACTGGGGAAAGGCAGGCAGAGAATTCCCTGCTAGCACCTTCTCTGTGCCTGGGAAGCACAAGTGTTCCCATTGCTTCGCAGAATCGCGTTTGTGCAGAAAACACTGACACTTGTTCAGAAGGAAAGAAAGCACAGAGCCCCACATTTTATGTTGCCCTGCAGAGCTTGCAGAGCACTGGGGAAAGGCAGGCAGAGAATTCCCTGCTAGCACCTTCTCTGTGCCTGGGAAGCACAAGTGTTCCCATTGCTTCGCAGAATCGCGTTTGTGCAGAAAACACTGACACGTGTTCAGAAGGAAAGAAAGCACAGAGCCCCAGATTTTCTGTTGCCCTGGAGAGCTTGCAGAGCACTGGGGACAGGCAGGCAGAGAATTCCCTGCTAGCACCTTCTCTGTGCCTGGGAAGCACAAGTGTTCACATTGCTTCGCAGAATCGCGTTTGTGCAGAAAACACTAACACTTGTTCAGAAGGAAAGAAAGCACAGAGCCCCAGATTTTATGTTGCCCTGGAGAGCTTGCAGAGCACTGGGGAAAGGCAGGCAGAGAATTCCCTGCTAGCACCTTCTCTGTGCCTGGGAAGCACAAGTGTTCACATTGCTTCGCAGATTCGCGTTTGTGCAGAAAACACTAACACTTGTTCAGAAGGAAAGAAAGCACAGAGCCCCAGATTTTCTGTTGCCCTGGAGAGCTTGCAGAGCACTGGGGAAAGGCAGGCAGAGAATTCCCTGCTAGCACCTTCTCTGTGCCTGGGAAGGAGAAGTGTTCCCATTGCTTCGCAGAATCGCGTTTGTGCAGAAAACACTAACACTTGTTCAGAAGGAAAGAAAGCACAGAGCCCCACATTTTATGTTGCCCTGGAGAGCTTGCAGAGCACTGGGGAAAGGCAGGCAGAGAATTCCCTGCTAGCACCTTCTCTGTGCCTGGGAAGCACAAGTGTTCCCATTGCTTCGCAGAATCGCGTTTGTGCAGAAAACACTAACACTTGTTCAGAAGGAAAGAAAGCACAGAGCCCCACATTTTATGTTGCCCTGGAGAGCTTGCAGAGCACTGGGGAAAGGCAGGCAGAGAATTCCCTGCTAGCACCTTCTCTGTGCCTGGGAAGCACAAGTGTTCCCATTGCTTCGCAGAATCGCGTTTGTGCAGAAAACACTAACACTTGTTCAGAAGGAAAGAAAGCACAGAGCCCCACATTTTATGTTGCCCTGGAGAGCTTGCAGAGCACTGGGGAAAGGCAGGCAGAGAATTCCCTGCTAGCACCTTCTCTGTGCCTGGGAAGCACAAGTGTTCCCATTGCTTCGCAGAATCGCGTTTGTGCAGAAAACACTAACACTTGTTCAGAAGGAAAGAAAGCACAGAGCCCCACATTTTATGTTGCCCTGGAGAGCTTGCAGAGCACTGGGGAAAGGCAGGCAGAGAATTCCCTGCTAGCACCTTCTCTGTGCCTGGGAAGCACAAGTGTTCCCATTGCTTCGCAGAATCGCGTTTGTGCAGAAAACACTGACACGTGTTCAGAAGGAAAGAAAGCACAGAGCCCCACATTTTATGTTGCCCTGGAGAGCTTGCAGAGCACTGGGGAAAGGCAGGCAGAGAATTCCCTGCTAGCACCTTCTCTGTGCCTGGGAAGCACAAGTGTTCCCATTGCTTCGCAGAATCGCGTTTGTGCAGAAAACACTAACACTTGTTCAGAAGGAAAGAAAGCACAGAGCCCCACATTTTATGTTGCCCTGGAGAGCTTGCAGAGCACTGGGGAAAGGCAGGCAGAGAATTCCCTGCTAGCACCTTCTCTGTGCCTGGGAAGCACAAGTGTTCCCATTGCTTCGCAGAATCGCGTTTGTGCAGAAAACACTAACACTTGTTCAGAAGGAAAGAAAGCACAGAGCCCCAGATTTTATGTTGCCCTGGAGAGCTTGCAGAGCACTGGGGAAAGGCAGGCAGAGAATTCCCTGCTAGCACCTTTCTGTGCCTGGGAAGCACAAGTGTTCACATTGCTTCGCAGAATCGCGTTTGTGCAGAAAACACTGACACGTGTTCAGAAGGAAAGAAAGCACAGAGCCCCACATTTTATGTTGCCCTGGAGAGCTTGCAGAGCACTGGGGAAAGGCAGGCAGAGAATTCCCTGCTAGCACCTTCTCTGTGCCTGGGAAGCACAAGTGTTCCCATTGCTTCGCAGAATCGCGTTTGTGCAGAAAACACTAACACTTGTTCAGAAGGAAAGAAAGCACAGAGCCCCACATTTTATGTTGCCCTGGAGAGCTTGCAGAGCACTGGGGAAAGGCAGGCAGAGAATTCCCTGCTAGCACCTTCTCTGTGCCTGGGAAGCACAAGTGTTCCCATTGCTTCGCAGAATCGCGTTTGTGCAGAAAACACTAACACTTGTTCAGAAGGAAAGAAAGCACAGAGCCCCACATTTTATGTTGCCCTGGAGAGCTTGCAGAGCACTGGGGAAAGGCAGGCAGAGAATTCCCTGCTAGCACCTTCTCTGTGCCTGGGAAGCACAAGTGTTCCCATTGCTTCGCAGAATCGCGTTTGTGCAGAAAACACTAACACTTGTTCAGAAGGAAAGAAAGCACAGAGCCCCACATTTTATGTTGCCCTGGAGAGCTTGCAGAGCACTGGGGAAAGGCAGGCAGAGAATTCCCTGCTAGCACCTTCTCTGTGCCTGGGAAGGAGAAGTGTTCCCATTGCTTCGCAGAATCGCGTTTGTGCAGAAAACACTAACACTTGTTCAGAAGGAAAGAAAGCACAGAGCCCCAGATTTTATGTTGCCCTGGAGAGCTTGCAGAGCCCTGGGGAAAGGCAGGCAGAGAATTCCCTGCTAGCACCTTCTCTGTGCCTGGGAAGGAGAAGTGTTCCCATTGCTTCGCAGAATCGCGTTTGTGCAGAAAACACTAACACTTGTTCAGAAGGAAAGAAAGCACAGAGCCCCACATTTTATGTTGCCCTGGAGAGCTTGCAGAGCACTGGGGAAAGGCAGGCAGAGAATTCCCTGCTAGCACCTTCTCTGTGCCTGGGAAGCACAAGTGTTCCCATTGCTTCGCAGAATCGCGTTTGTGCAGAAAACACTAACACTTGTTCAGAAGGAAAGAAAGCACAGAGCCCCAGATTTTATGTTGCCCTGGAGAGCTTGCAGAGCACTGGGGAAAGGCAGGCAGAGAATTCCCTGCTAGCACCTTCTCTGTGCCTGGGAAGCACAAGTGTTCACATTGCTTCGCAGATTCGCGTTTGTGCAGAAAACACTAACACTTGTTCAGAAGGAAAGAAAGCACAGAGCCCCAGATTTTCTGTTGCCCTGGAGAGCTTGCAGAGCACTGGGGAAAGGCAGGCAGAGAATTCCCTGCTAGCACCTTCTCTGTGCCTGGGAAGCACAAGTGTTCACATTGCTTCGCAGAATCGCGTTTGTGCAGAAAACACTGACACGTGTTCAGAAGGAAAGAAAGCACAGAGCCCCACATTTTATGTTGCCCTGGAGAGCTTGCAGAGCACTGGGGAAAGGCAGGCAGAGAATTCCCTGCTAGCACCTTCTCTGTGCCTGGGAAGCACAAGTGTTCCCATTGCTTCGCAGAATCGCGTTTGTGCAGAAAACACTAACACTTGTTCAGAAGGAAAGAAAGCACAGAGCCCCACATTTTATGTTGCCCTGGAGAGCTTGCAGAGCACTGGGGAAAGGCAGGCAGAGAATTCCCTGCTAGCACCTTCTCTGTGCCTGGGAAGCACAAGTGTTCCCATTGCTTCGCAGAATCGCGTTTGTGCAGAAAACACTAACACTTGTTCAGAAGGAAAGAAAGCACAGAGCCCCACATTTTATGTTGCCCTGGAGAGCTTGCAGAGCACTGGGGAAAGGCAGGCAGAGAATTCCCTGCTAGCACCTTCTCTGTGCCTGGGAAGCACAAGTGTTCACATTGCTTCGCAGAATCGCGTTTGTGCAGAAAACACTGACACGTGTTCAGAAGGAAAGAAAGCACAGAGCCCCACATTTTATGTTGCCCTGGAGAGCTTGCAGAGCACTGGGGAAAGGCAGGCAGAGAATTCCCTGCTAGCACCTTCTCTGTGCCTGGGAAGCACAAGTGTTCCCATTGCTTCGCAGAATCGCGTTTGTGCAGAAAACACTAACACTTGTTCAGAAGGAAAGAAAGCACAGAGCCCCAGATTTTCTGTTGCCCTGGAGAGCTTGCAGAGCACTGGGGAAAGGCAGGCAGAGAATTCCCTGCTAGCACCTTCTCTGTGCCTGGGAAGCACAAGTGTTCCCATTGCTTCGCAGAATCGCGTTTGTGCAGAAAACACTGACACTTGTTCAGAAGGAAAGAAAGCACAGAGCCCCAGATTTTATGTTGCCCTGGAGAGCTTGCAGAGCACTGGGGAAAGGCAGGCAGAGAATTCCCTGCTAGCACCTTCTCTGTGCCTGGGAAGCACAAGTGTTCCCATTGCTTCGCAGAATCACGTTTGTGCAGAAAACACTAACACTTGTTCAGAAGGAAAGAATGCACAGAGCCCCAGATTTTATGTTGCCCTGCAGAGCTTGCAGAGCACTGGGGAAAGGCAGGCAGAGAATTCCCTGCTAGCACCTTCTCTGTGCCTGGGAAGCACAAGTGTTCCCATTGCTTCGCAGAATCGCGTTTGTGCAGAAAACACTAACACTTGTTCAGAAGGAAAGAAAGCACAGAGCCCCACATTTTATGTTGCCCTGGAGAGCTTGCAGAGCACTGGGGAAAGGCAGGCAGAGAATTCCCTGCTAGCACCTTCTCTGTGCCTGGGAAGCACAAGTGTTCCCATTGCTTCGCAGAATCGCGTTTGTGCAGAAAACACTGACACGTGTTCAGAAGGAAAGAAAGCACAGAGCCCCACATTTTATGTTGCCCTGGAGAGCTTGCAGAGCACTGGGGAAAGGCAGGCAGAGAATTCCCTGCTAGCACCTTCTCTGTGCCTGGGAAGCACAAGTGTTCCCATTGCTTCGCAGAATCGCGTTTGTGCAGAAAACACTAACACTTGTTCAGAAGGAAAGAAAGCACAGAGCCCCACATTTTATGTTGCCCTGGAGAGCTTGCAGAGCACTGGGGAAAGGCAGGCAGAGAATTCCCTGCTAGCACCTTCTCTGTGCCTGGGAAGGAGAAGTGTTCCCATTGCTTCGCAGAATCGCGTTTGTGCAGAAAACACTAACACTTGTTCAGAAGGAAAGAAAGCACAGAGCCCCAGATTTTATGTTGCCCTGGAGAGCTTGCAGAGCACTGGGGAAAGGCAGGCAGAGAATTCCCTGCTAGCACCTTCTCTGTGCCTGGGAAGCACAAGTGTTCACATTGCTTCGCAGAATCGCGTTTGTGCAGAAAACACTAACACTTGTTCAGAAGGAAAGAAAGCACAGAGCCCCACATTTTATGTTGCCCTGGAGAGCTTGCAGAGCACTGGGGAAAGGCAGGCAGAGAATTCCCTGCTAGCACCTTCTCTGTGCCTGGGAAGCACAAGTGTTCCCATTGCTTCGCAGAATCGCGTTTGTGCAGAAAACACTAACACTTGTTCAGAAGGAAAGAAAGCACAGAGCCCCACATTTTATGTTGCCCTGGAGAGCTTGCAGAGCACTGGGGAAAGGCAGGCAGAGAATTCCCTGCTAGCACCTTCTCTGTGCCTGGGAAGCACAAGTGTTCCCATTGCTTCGCAGAATCGCGTTTGTGCAGAAAACACTAACACTTGTTCAGAAGGAAAGAAAGCACAGAGCCCCACATTTTATGTTGCCCTGGAGAGCTTGCAGAGCACTGGGGAAAGGCAGGCAGAGAATTCCCTGCTAGCACCTTCTCTGTGCCTGGGAAGCACAAGTGTTCCCATTGCTTCGCAGAATCGCGTTTGTGCAGAAAACACTAACACTTGTTCAGAAGGAAAGAAAGCACAGAGCCCCAGATTTTATGTTGCCCTGGAGAGCTTGCAGAGCACTGGGGAAAGGCAGGCAGAGAATTCCCTGCTAGCACCTTCTCTGTGCCTGGGAAGCACAAGTGTTCACATTGCTTCGCAGAATCGCGTTTGTGCAGAAAACACTGACACGTGTTCAGAAGGAAAGAAAGCACAGAGCCCCACATTTTATGTTGCCCTGGAGAGCTTGCAGAGCACTGGGGAAAGGCAGGCAGAGAATTCCCTGCTAGCACCTTCTCTGTGCCTGGGAAGCACAAGTGTTCCCATTGCTTCGCAGAATCGCGTTTGTGCAGAAAACACTAACACTTGTTCAGAAGGAAAGAAAGCACAGAGCCCCAGATTTTCTGTTGCCCTGGAGAGCTTGCAGAGCACTGGGGAAAGGCAGGCAGAGAATTCCCTGCTAGCACCTTCTCTGTGCCTGGGAAGCACAAGTGTTCCCATTGCTTCGCAGAATCGCGTTTGTGCAGAAAACACTGACACTTGTTCAGAAGGAAAGAAAGCACAGAGCCCCACATTTTATGTTGCCCTGGAGAGCTTGCAGAGCACTGGGGAAAGGCAGGCAGAGAATTCCCTGCTAGCACCTTCTCTGTGCCTGGGAAGCACAAGTGTTCCCATTGCTTCGCAGAATCGCGTTTGTGCAGAAAACACTAACACTTGTTCAGAAGGAAAGAATGCACAGAGCCCCAGATTTTATGTTGCCCTGCAGAGCTTGCAGAGCACTGGGGAAAGGCAGGCAGAGAATTCCCTGCTAGCACCTTCTCTGTGCCTGGGAAGCACAAGTGTTCCCATTGCTTCGCAGAATCGCGTTTGTGCAGAAAACACTAACACTTGTTCAGAAGGAAAGAAAGCACAGAGCCCCACATTTTATGTTGCCCTGGAGAGCTTGCAGAGCACTGGGGAAAGGCAGGCAGAGAATTCCCTGCTAGCACCTTCTCTGTGCCTGGGAAGCACAAGTGTTCCCATTGCTTCGCAGAATCGCGTTTGTGCAGAAAACACTGACACGTGTTCAGAAGGAAAGAAAGCACAGAGCCCCACATTTTATGTTGCCCTGGAGAGCTTGCAGAGCACTGGGGAAAGGCAGGCAGAGAATTCCCTGCTAGCACCTTCTCTGTGCCTGGGAAGCACAAGTGTTCCCATTGCTTCGCAGAATCGCGTTTGTGCAGAAAACACTAACACTTGTTCAGAAGGAAAGAAAGCACAGAGCCCCACATTTTATGTTGCCCTGGAGAGCTTGCAGAGCACTGGGGAAAGGCAGGCAGAGAATTCCCTGCTAGCACCTTCTCTGTGCCTGGGAAGCACAAGTGTTCCCATTGCTTCGCAGAATCGCGTTTGTGCAGAAAACACTAACACTTGTTCAGAAGGAAAGAAAGCACAGAGCCCCAGATTTTATGTTGCCCTGGAGAGCTTGCAGAGCACTGGGGAAAGGCAGGCAGAGAATTCCCTGCTAGCACCTTTCTGTGCCTGGGAAGCACAAGTGTTCCCATTGCTTCGCAGAATCGCGTTTGTGCAGAAAACACTGACACGTGTTCAGAAGGAAAGAAAGCACAGAGCCCCACATTTTATGTTGCCCTGGAGAGCTTGCAGAGCACTGGGGAAAGGCAGGCAGAGAATTCCCTGCTAGCACCTTCTCTGTGCCTGGGAAGCACAAGTGTTCCCATTGCTTCGCAGAATCGCGTTTGTGCAGAAAACACTAACACTTGTTCAGAAGGAAAGAAAGCACAGAGCCCCACATTTTATGTTGCCCTGGAGAGCTTGCAGAGCACTGGGGAAAGGCAGGCAGAGAATTCCCTGCTAGCACCTTCTCTGTGCCTGGGAAGCACAAGTGTTCCCATTGCTTCGCAGAATCGCGTTTGTGCAGAAAACACTAACACTTGTTCAGAAGGAAAGAAAGCACAGAGCCCCAGATTTTCTGTTGCCCTGGAGAGCTTGCAGAGCACTGGGGAAAGGCAGGCAGAGAATTCCCTGCTAGCACCTTCTCTGTGCCTGGGAAGCACAAGTGTTCCCATTGCTTCGCAGAATCGCGTTTGTGCAGAAAACACTAACACTTGTTCAGAAGGAAAGAAAGCACAGAGCCCCAGATTTTATGTTGCCCTGGAGAGCTTGCAGAGCACTGGGGAAAGGCAGGCAGAGAATTCCCTGCTAGCACCTTCTCTGTGCCTGGGAAGGAGAAGTGTTCCCATTGCTTCGCAGAATCGCGTTTGTGCAGAAAACACTAACACTTGTTCAGAAGGAAAGAAAGCACAGAGCCCCAGATTTTATGTTGCCCTGGAGAGCTTGCAGAGCACTGGGGAAAGGCAGGCAGAGAATTCCCTGCTAGCACCTTCTCTGTGCCTGGGAAGCACAAGTGTTCCCATTGCTTCGCAGAATCGCGTTTGTGCAGAAAACACTAACACTTGTTCAGAAGGAAAGAAAGCACAGAGCCCCAGATTTTCTGTTGCCCTGGAGAGCTTGCAGAGCACTGGGGAAAGGCAGGCAGAGAATTCCCTGCTAGCACCTTCTCTGTGCCTGGGAAGCACAAGTGTTCCCATTGCTTCGCAGAATCGCGTTTGTGCAGAAAACACTGACACTTGTTCAGAAGGAAAGAAAGCACAGAGCCCCACATTTTATGTTGCCCTGCAGAGCTTGCAGAGCACTGGGGAAAGGCAGGCAGAGAATTCCCTGCTAGCACCTTCTCTGTGCCTGGGAAGCACAAGTGTTCCCATTGCTTCGCAGAATCGCGTTTGTGCAGAAAACACTGACACGTGTTCAGAAGGAAAGAAAGCACAGAGCCCCAGATTTTCTGTTGCCCTGGAGAGCTTGCAGAGCACTGGGGACAGGCAGGCAGAGAATTCCCTGCTAGCACCTTCTCTGTGCCTGGGAAGCACAAGTGTTCCCATTGCTTCGCAGAATCGCGTTTGTGCAGAAAACACTGACACGTGTTCAGAAGGAAAGAAAGCACAGAGCCCCACATTTTATGTTGCCCTGGAGAGCTTGCAGAGCACTGGGGAAAGGCAGGCAGAGAATTCCCTGCTAGCACCTTCTCTGTGCCTGGGAAGCACAAGTGTTCCCATTGCTTCGCAGAATCGCGTTTGTGCAGAAAACACTGACACGTGTTCAGAAGGAAAGAAAGCACAGAGCCCCAGATTTTATGTTGCCCTGGAGAGCTTGCAGAGCACTGGGGACAGGCAGGCAGAGAATTCCCTGCTAGCACCTTCTCTGTGCCTGGGAAGCACAAGTGTTCACATTGCTTCGCAGAATCGCGTTTGTGCAGAAAACACTAACACTTGTTCAGAAGGAAAGAAAGCACAGAGCCCCAGATTTTCTGTTGCCCTGGAGAGCTTGCAGAGCACTGGGGAAAGGCAGGCAGAGAATTCCCTGCTAGCACCTTCTCTGTGCCTGGGAAGCACAAGTGTTCACATTGCTTCGCAGATTCGCGTTTGTGCAGAAAACACTGACACTTGTTCAGAAGGAAAGAAAGCACAGAGCCCCACATTTTATGTTGCCCTGGAGAGCTTGCAGAGCACTGGGGAAAGGCAGGCAGAGAATTCCCGGCTAGCACCTTCTCTGTGCCTGGGAAGCACAAGTGTTCCCATTGCTTCGCAGATTCGCGTTTGTGCAGAAAACACTAACACTTGTTCAGAAGGAAAGAAAGCACAGAGCCCCACATTTTATGTTGCCCTGGAGAGCTTGCAGAGCACTGGGGAAAGGCAGGCAGAGAATTCCCTGCTAGCACCTTCTCTGTGCCTGGGAAGCACAAGTGTTCCCATTGCTTCGCAGAATCGCGTTTGTGCAGAAAACACTAACACTTGTTCAGAAGGAAAGAAAGCACAGAGCCCCACATTTTATGTTGCCCTGGAGAGCTTGCAGAGCACTGGGGAAAGGCAGGCAGAGAATTCCCTGCTAGCACCTTCTCTGTGCCTGGGAAGCACAAGTGTTCCCATTGCTTCGCAGAATCGCGTTTGTGCAGAAAACACTGACACGTGTTCAGAAGGAAAGAAAGCACAGAGCCCCAGATTTTATGTTGCCCTGGAGAGCTTGCAGAGCACTGGGGACAGGCAGGCAGAGAATTCCCTGCTAGCACCTTCTCTGTGCCTGGGAAGCACAAGTGTTCACATTGCTTCGCAGAATCGCGTTTGTGCAGAAAACACTAACACTTGTTCAGAAGGAAAGAAAGCACAGAGCCCCAGATTTTATGTTGCCCTGGAGAGCTTGCAGAGCACTGGGGAAAGGCAGGCAGAGAATTCCCTGCTAGCACCTTCTCTGTGCCTGGGAAGCACAAGTGTTCACATTGCTTCGCAGAATCGCGTTTGTGCAGAAAACACTAACACTTGTTCAGAAGGAAAGAAAGCACAGAGCCCCAGATTTTATGTTGCCCTGGAGAGCTTGCAGAGCACTGGGGAAAGGCAGGCAGAGAATTCCCTGCTAGCACCTTCTCTGTGCCTGGGAAGCACAAGTGTTCCCATTGCTTCGCAGAATCGCGTTTGTGCAGAAAACACTAACACTTGTTCAGAAGGAAAGAAAGCACAGAGCCCCAGATTTTCTGTTGCCCTGGAGAGCTTGCAGAGCACTGGGGAAAGGCAGGCAGAGAATTCCCTGCTAGCACCTTCTCTGTGCCTGGGAAGCACAAGTGTTCCCATTGCTTCGCAGAATCGCGTTTGTGCAGAAAACACTGACACTTGTTCAGAAGGAAAGAAAGCACAGAGCCCCAGATTTTCTGTTGCCCTGGAGAGCTTGCAGAGCACTGGGGAAAGGCAGGCAGAGAATTCCCGGCTAGCACCTTCTCTGTGCCTGGGAAGCACAAGTGTTCCCATTGCTTCGCAGATTCGCGTTTGTGCAGAAAACACTAACACTTGTTCAGAAGGAAAGAAAGCACAGAGCCCCAGATTTTATGTTGCCCTGGAGAGCTTGCAGAGCACTGGGGAAAGGCAGGCAGAGAATTCCCTGCTAGCACCTTCTCTGTGCCTGGGAAGCACAAGTGTTCCCATTGCTTCGCAGAATCGCGTTTGTGCAGAAAACACTAACACTTGTTCAGAAGGAAAGAAAGCACAGAGCCCCAGATTTTATGTTGCCCTGGAGAGCTTGCAGAGCACTGGGGAAAGGCAGGCAGAGAATTCCCTGCTAGCACCTTCTCTGTGCCTGGGAAGCACAAGTGTTCCCATTGCTTCGCAGAATCGCGTTTGTGCAGAAAACACTAACACTTGTTCAGAAGGAAAGAAAGCACAGAGCCCCAGATTTTATGTTGCCCTGGAGAGCTTGCAGAGCACTGGGGAAAGGCAGGCAGAGAATTCCCTGCTAGCACCTTCTCTGTGCCTGGGAAGCACAAGTGTTCCCATTGCTTCGCAGAATCGCGTTTGTGCAGAAAACACTGACACGTGTTCAGAAGGAAAGAAAGCACAGAGCCCCAGATTTTATGTTGCCCTGGAGAGCTTGCAGAGCACTGGGGACAGGCAGGCAGAGAATTCCCTGCTAGCACCTTCTCTGTGCCTGGGAAGCACAAGTGTTCACATTGCTTCGCAGAATCGCGTTTGTGCAGAAAACACTAACACTTGTTCAGAAGGAAAGAAAGCACAGAGCCCCAGATTTTCTGTTGCCCTGGAGAGCTTGCAGAGCACTGGGGAAAGGCAGGCAGAGAATTCCCTGCTAGCACCTTCTCTGTGCCTGGGAAGCACAAGTGTTCCCATTGCTTCGCAGAATCGCGTTTGTGCAGAAAACACTAACACTTGTTCAGAAGGAAAGAAAGCACAGAGCCCCAGATTTTATGTTGCCCTGGAGAGCTTGCAGAGCACTGGGGAAAGGCAGGCAGAGAATTCCCTGCTAGCACCTTCTCTGTGCCTGGGAAGGAGAAGTGTTCCCATTGCTTCGCAGAATCGCGTTTGTGCAGAAAACACTAACACTTGTTCAGAAGGAAAGAAAGCACAGAGCCCCAGATTTTATGTTGCCCTGGAGAGCTTGCAGAGCACTGGGGAAAGGCAGGCAGAGAATTCCCTGCTAGCACCTTCTCTGTGCCTGGGAAGGAGAAGTGTTCCCATTGCTTCGCAGAATCGCGTTTGTGCAGAAAACACTAACACTTGTTCAGAAGGAAAGAAAGCACAGAGCCCCAGATTTTATGTTGCCCTGCAGAGCTTGCAGAGCACTGGGGAAAGGCAGGCAGAGAATTCCCTGCTAGCACCTTCTCTGTGCCTGGGAAGCACAAGTGTTCACATTGCTTCGCAGAATCGCGTTTGTGCAGAAAACACTGACACGTGTTCAGAAGGAAAGAAAGCACAGAGCCCCAGATTTTATGTTGCCCTGGAGAGCTTGCAGAGCACTGGGGAAAGGCAGGCAGAGAATTCCCTGCTAGCACCTTCTCTGTGCCTGGGAAGCACAAGTGTTCACATTGCTTCGCAGATTCGCGTTTGTGCAGAAAACACTAACACTTGTTCAGAAGGAAAGAAAGCACAGAGCCCCAGATTTTATGTTGCCCTGCAGAGCTTGCAGAGCACTGGGGAAAGGCAGGCAGAGAATTCCCTGCTAGCACCTTCTCTGTGCCTGGGAAGCACAAGTGTTCCCATTGCTTCGCAGAATCGCGTTTGTGCAGAAAACACTAACACTTGTTCAGAAGGAAAGAAAGCACAGAGCCCCAGATTTTCTGTTGCCCTGGAGAGCTTGCAGAGCACTGGGGAAAGGCAGGCAGAGAATTCCCTGCTAGCACCTTCTCTGTGCCTGGGAAGCACAAGTGTTCCCATTGCTTCGCAGAATCGCGTTTGTGCAGAAAACACTGACACTTGTTCAGAAGGAAAGAAAGCACAGAGCCCCACATTTTATGTTGCCCTGCAGAGCTTGCAGAGCACTGGGGAAAGGCAGGCAGAGAATTCCCTGCTAGCACCTTCTCTGTGCCTGGGAAGCACAAGTGTTCCCATTGCTTCGCAGAATCGCGTTTGTGCAGAAAACACTGACACGTGTTCAGAAGGAAAGAAAGCACAGAGCCCCAGATTTTCTGTTGCCCTGGAGAGCTTGCAGAGCACTGGGGACAGGCAGGCAGAGAATTCCCTGCTAGCACCTTCTCTGTGCCTGGGAAGCACAAGTGTTCCCATTGCTTCGCAGAATCGCGTTTGTGCAGAAAACACTGACACGTGTTCAGAAGGAAAGAAAGCACAGAGCCCCACATTTTATGTTGCCCTGGAGAGCTTGCAGAGCACTGGGGAAAGGCAGGCAGAGAATTCCCTGCTAGCACCTTCTCTGTGCCTGGGAAGCACAAGTGTTCCCATTGCTTCGCAGAATCGCGTTTGTGCAGAAAACACTGACACGTGTTCAGAAGGAAAGAAAGCACAGAGCCCCAGATTTTATGTTGCCCTGGAGAGCTTGCAGAGCACTGGGGACAGGCAGGCAGAGAATTCCCTGCTAGCACCTTCTCTGTGCCTGGGAAGCACAAGTGTTCACATTGCTTCGCAGAATCGCGTTTGTGCAGAAAACACTGACACGTGTTCAGAAGGAAAGAAAGCACAGAGCCCCAGATTTTATGTTGCCCTGGAGAGCTTGCAGAGCACTGGGGAAAGGCAGGCAGAGAATTCCATGCTAGCACCTTCTCTGTGCCTGGGAAGCACAAGTGTTCCCATTGCTTCGCAGAATCGCGTTTGTGCAGAAAACACTAACACTTGTTCAGAAGGAAAGAAAGCACAGAGCCCCAGATTTTCTGTTGCCCTGGAGAGCTTGCAGAGCACTGGGGAAAGGCAGGCAGAGAATTCCCTGCTAGCACCTTCTCTGTGCCTGGGAAGCACAAGTGTTCACATTGCTTCGCAGATTCGCGTTTGTGCAGAAAACACTGACACTTGTTCAGAAGGAAAGAAAGCACAGAGCCCCACATTTTATGTTGCCCTGGAGAGCTTGCAGAGCACTGGGGAAAGGCAGGCAGAGAATTCCCGGCTAGCACCTTCTCTGTGCCTGGGAAGCACAAGTGTTCCCATTGCTTCGCAGATTCGCGTTTGTGCAGAAAACACTAACACTTGTTCAGAAGGAAAGAAAGCACAGAGCCCCAGATTTTATGTTGCCCTGGAGAGCTTGCAGAGCACTGGGGAAAGGCAGGCAGAGAATTCCCTGCTAGCACCTTCTCTGTGCCTGGGAAGCACAAGTGTTCCCATTGCTTCGCAGAATCGCGTTTGTGCAGAAAACACTAACACTTGTTCAGAAGGAAAGAAAGCACAGAGCCCCAGATTTTCTGTTGCCCTGGAGAGCTTGCAGAGCACTGGGGAAAGGCAGGCAGAGAATTCCCTGCTAGCACCTTCTCTGTGCCTGGGAAGCACAAGTGTTCACATTGCTTCGCAGATTCGCGTTTGTGCAGAAAACACTGACACTTGTTCAGAAGGAAAGAAAGCACAGAGCCCCACATTTTATGTTGCCCTGGAGAGCTTGCAGAGCACTGGGGAAAGGCAGGCAGAGAATTCCCGGCTAGCACCTTCTCTGTGCCTGGGAAGCACAAGTGTTCCCATTGCTTCGCAGATTCGCGTTTGTGCAGAAAACACTAACACTTGTTCAGAAGGAAAGAAAGCACAGAGCCCCAGATTTTATGTTGCCCTGGAGAGCTTGCAGAGCACTGGGGAAAGGCAGGCAGAGAATTCCCTGCTAGCACCTTCTCTGTGCCTGGGAAGCACAAGTGTTCCCATTGCTTCGCAGAATCGCGTTTGTGCAGAAAACACTAACACTTGTTCAGAAGGAAAGAAAGCACAGAGCCCCACATTTTATGTTGCCCTGGAGAGCTTGCAGAGCACTGGGGAAAGGCAGGCAGAGAATTCCCTGCTAGCACCTTCTCTGTGCCTGGGAAGCACAAGTGTTCCCATTGCTTCGCAGAATCGCGTTTGTGCAGAAAACACTGACACGTGTTCAGAAGGAAAGAAAGCACAGAGCCCCAGATTTTATGTTGCCCTGGAGAGCTTGCAGAGCACTGGGGACAGGCAGGCAGAGAATTCCCTGCTAGCACCTTCTCTGTGCCTGGGAAGCACAAGTGTTCACATTGCTTCGCAGAATCGCGTTTGTGCAGAAAACACTAACACTTGTTCAGAAGGAAAGAAAGCACAGAGCCCCAGATTTTATGTTGCCCTGGAGAGCTTGCAGAGCACTGGGGAAAGGCAGGCAGAGAATTCCCTGCTAGCACCTTCTCTGTGCCTGGGAAGCACAAGTGTTCACATTGCTTCGCAGAATCGCGTTTGTGCAGAAAACACTAACACTTGTTCAGAAGGAAAGAAAGCACAGAGCCCCAGATTTTATGTTGCCCTGGAGAGCTTGCAGAGCACTGGGGAAAGGCAGGCAGAGAATTCCCTGCTAGCACCTTCTCTGTGCCTGGGAAGCACAAGTGTTCCCATTGCTTCGCAGAATCGCGTTTGTGCAGAAAACACTAACACTTGTTCAGAAGGAAAGAAAGCACAGAGCCCCAGATTTTCTGTTGCCCTGGAGAGCTTGCAGAGCACTGGGGAAAGGCAGGCAGAGAATTCCCTGCTAGCACCTTCTCTGTGCCTGGGAAGCACAAGTGTTCACATTGCTTCGCAGATTCGCGTTTGTGCAGAAAACACTAACACTTGTTCAGAAGGAAAGAAAGCACAGAGCCCCAGATTTTCTGTTGCCCTGGAGAGCTTGCAGAGCACTGGGGAAAGGCAGGCAGAGAATTCCCGGCTAGCACCTTCTCTGTGCCTGGGAAGCACAAGTGTTCCCATTGCTTCGCAGATTCGCGTTTGTGCAGAAAACACTAACACTTGTTCAGAAGGAAAGAAAGCACAGAGCCCCAGATTTTATGTTGCCCTGGAGAGCTTGCAGAGCACTGGGGAAAGGCAGGCAGAGAATTCCCTGCTAGCACCTTCTCTGTGCC
Source organism: Strix occidentalis (assembly GCA_030819815.1). Classification (NCBI taxonomy): domain Eukaryota; kingdom Metazoa; phylum Chordata; class Aves; order Strigiformes; family Strigidae; genus Strix; species Strix occidentalis. The sequence continues at coordinate 48,184 of JASWHU010000059.1, read as the reverse complement.
TGGGAAGCACAAGTGTTCCCATTGCTTCGCAGAATCGCGTTTGTGCAGAAAACACTAACACTTGTTCAGAAGGAAAGAAAGCACAGAGCCCCAGATTTTATGTTGCCCTGGAGAGCTTGCAGAGCACTGGGGAAAGGCAGGCAGAGAATTCCCTGCTAGCACCTTCTCTGTGCCTGGGAAGGAGAAGTGTTCCCATTGCTTCGCAGAATCGCGTTTGTGCAGAAAACACTAACACTTGTTCAGAAGGAAAGAAAGCACAGAGCCCCACATTTTATGTTGCCCTGGAGAGCTTGCAGAGCACTGGGGAAAGGCAGGCAGAGAATTCCCTGCTAGCACCTTCTCTGTGCCTGGGAAGCACAAGTGTTCCCATTGCTTCGCAGAATCGCGTTTGTGCAGAAAACACTGACACGTGTTCAGAAGGAAAGAAAGCACAGAGCCCCAGATTTTATGTTGCCCTGGAGAGCTTGCAGAGCACTGGGGACAGGCAGGCAGAGAATTCCCTGCTAGCACCTTCTCTGTGCCTGGGAAGCACAAGTGTTCACATTGCTTCGCAGAATCGCGTTTGTGCAGAAAACACTAACACTTGTTCAGAAGGAAAGAAAGCACAGAGCCCCAGATTTTCTGTTGCCCTGGAGAGCTTGCAGAGCACTGGGGAAAGGCAGGCAGAGAATTCCCTGCTAGCACCTTCTCTGTGCCTGGGAAGCACAAGTGTTCCCATTGCTTCGCAGAATCGCGTTTGTGCAGAAAACACTAACACTTGTTCAGAAGGAAAGAAAGCACAGAGCCCCACATTTTATGTTGCCCTGGAGAGCTTGCAGAGCACTGGGGAAAGGCAGGCAGAGAATTCCCTGCTAGCACCTTCTCTGTGCCTGGGAAGGAGAAGTGTTCCCATTGCTTCGCAGAATCGCGTTTGTGCAGAAAACACTAACACTTGTTCAGAAGGAAAGAAAGCACAGAGCCCCACATTTTATGTTGCCCTGGAGAGCTTGCAGAGCACTGGGGAAAGGCAGGCAGAGAATTCCCTGCTAGCACCTTCTCTGTGCCTGGGAAGGAGAAGTGTTCCCATTGCTTCGCAGAATCGCGTTTGTGCAGAAAACACTAACACTTGTTCAGAAGGAAAGAAAGCACAGAGCCCCAGATTTTATGTTGCCCTGCAGAGCTTGCAGAGCACTGGGGAAAGGCAGGCAGAGAATTCCCTGCTAGCACCTTCTCTGTGCCTGGGAAGCACAAGTGTTCACATTGCTTCGCAGAATCGCGTTTGTGCAGAAAACACTGACACGTGTTCAGAAGGAAAGAAAGCACAGAGCCCCAGATTTTATGTTGCCCTGGAGAGCTTGCAGAGCACTGGGGAAAGGCAGGCAGAGAATTCCCTGCTAGCACCTTCTCTGTGCCTGGGAAGCACAAGTGTTCACATTGCTTCGCAGATTCGCGTTTGTGCAGAAAACACTAACACTTGTTCAGAAGGAAAGAAAGCACAGAGCCCCAGATTTTATGTTGCCCTGCAGAGCTTGCAGAGCACTGGGGAAAGGCAGGCAGAGAATTCCCTGCTAGCACCTTCTCTGTGCCTGGGAAGCACAAGTGTTCCCATTGCTTCGCAGAATCGCGTTTGTGCAGAAAACACTAACACTTGTTCAGAAGGAAAGAAAGCACAGAGCCCCAGATTTTCTGTTGCCCTGGAGAGCTTGCAGAGCACTGGGGAAAGGCAGGCAGAGAATTCCCTGCTAGCACCTTCTCTGTGCCTGGGAAGCACAAGTGTTCCCATTGCTTCGCAGAATCGCGTTTGTGCAGAAAACACTGACACTTGTTCAGAAGGAAAGAAAGCACAGAGCCCCAGATTTTATGTTGCCCTGCAGAGCTTGCAGAGCACTGGGGAAAGGCAGGCAGAGAATTCCCTGCTAGCACCTTCTCTGTGCCTGGGAAGCACAAGTGTTCCCATTGCTTCGCAGAATCGCGTTTGTGCAGAAAACACTGACACGTGTTCAGAAGGAAAGAAAGCACAGAGCCCCAGATTTTCTGTTGCCCTGGAGAGCTTGCAGAGCACTGGGGACAGGCAGGCAGAGAATTCCCTGCTAGCACCTTCTCTGTGCCTGGGAAGCACAAGTGTTCCCATTGCTTCGCAGAATCGCGTTTGTGCAGAAAACACTGACACGTGTTCAGAAGGAAAGAAAGCACAGAGCCCCACATTTTATGTTGCCCTGGAGAGCTTGCAGAGCACTGGGGAAAGGCAGGCAGAGAATTCCCTGCTAGCACCTTCTCTGTGCCTGGGAAGCACAAGTGTTCCCATTGCTTCGCAGAATCGCGTTTGTGCAGAAAACACTGACACGTGTTCAGAAGGAAAGAAAGCACAGAGCCCCAGATTTTATGTTGCCCTGGAGAGCTTGCAGAGCACTGGGGACAGGCAGGCAGAGAATTCCCTGCTAGCACCTTCTCTGTGCCTGGGAAGCACAAGTGTTCACATTGCTTCGCAGAATCGCGTTTGTGCAGAAAACACTGACACGTGTTCAGAAGGAAAGAAAGCACAGAGCCCCAGATTTTATGTTGCCCTGGAGAGCTTGCAGAGCACTGGGGAAAGGCAGGCAGAGAATTCCATGCTAGCACCTTCTCTGTGCCTGGGAAGCACAAGTGTTCCCATTGCTTCGCAGAATCGCGTTTGTGCAGAAAACACTAACACTTGTTCAGAAGGAAAGAAAGCACAGAGCCCCAGATTTTATGTTGCCCTGGAGAGCTTGCAGAGCACTGGGGAAAGGCAGGCAGAGAATTCCCTGCTAGCACCTTCTCTGTGCCTGGGAAGCACAAGTGTTCACATTGCTTCGCAGATTCGCGTTTGTGCAGAAAACACTGACACTTGTTCAGAAGGAAAGAAAGCACAGAGCCCCACATTTTATGTTGCCCTGGAGAGCTTGCAGAGCACTGGGGAAAGGCAGGCAGAGAATTCCCGGCTAGCACCTTCTCTGTGCCTGGGAAGCACAAGTGTTCCCATTGCTTCGCAGATTCGCGTTTGTGCAGAAAACACTAACACTTGTTCAGAAGGAAAGAAAGCACAGAGCCCCAGATTTTCTGTTGCCCTGGAGAGCTTGCAGAGCACTGGGGAAAGGCAGGCAGAGAATTCCCTGCTAGCACCTTCTCTGTGCCTGGGAAGCACAAGTGTTCCCATTGCTTCGCAGAATCGCGTTTGTGCAGAAAACACTGACACTTGTTCAGAAGGAAAGAAAGCACAGAGCCCCAGATTTTCTGTTGCCCTGGAGAGCTTGCAGAGCACTGGGGAAAGGCAGGCAGAGAATTCCCGGCTAGCACCTTCTCTGTGCCTGGGAAGCACAAGTGTTCCCATTGCTTCGCAGATTCGCGTTTGTGCAGAAAACACTAACACTTGTTCAGAAGGAAAGAAAGCACAGAGCCCCAGATTTTATGTTGCCCTGGAGAGCTTGCAGAGCACTGGGGAAAGGCAGGCAGAGAATTCCCTGCTAGCACCTTCTCTGTGCCTGGGAAGCACAAGTGTTCCCATTGCTTCGCAGAATCGCGTTTGTGCAGAAAACACTAACACTTGTTCAGAAGGAAAGAAAGCACAGAGCCCCAGATTTTATGTTGCCCTGGAGAGCTTGCAGAGCACTGGGGAAAGGCAGGCAGAGAATTCCCTGCTAGCACCTTCTCTGTGCCTGGGAAGCACAAGTGTTCCCATTGCTTCGCAGAATCGCGTTTGTGCAGAAAACACTAACACTTGTTCAGAAGGAAAGAAAGCACAGAGCCCCAGATTTTATGTTGCCCTGGAGAGCTTGCAGAGCACTGGGGAAAGGCAGGCAGAGAATTCCCTGCTAGCACCTTCTCTGTGCCTGGGAAGCACAAGTGTTCCCATTGCTTCGCAGAATCGCGTTTGTGCAGAAAACACTGACACGTGTTCAGAAGGAAAGAAAGCACAGAGCCCCAGATTTTATGTTGCCCTGGAGAGCTTGCAGAGCACTGGGGACAGGCAGGCAGAGAATTCCCTGCTAGCACCTTCTCTGTGCCTGGGAAGCACAAGTGTTCACATTGCTTCGCAGAATCGCGTTTGTGCAGAAAACACTAACACTTGTTCAGAAGGAAAGAAAGCACAGAGCCCCAGATTTTCTGTTGCCCTGGAGAGCTTGCAGAGCACTGGGGAAAGGCAGGCAGAGAATTCCCTGCTAGCACCTTCTCTGTGCCTGGGAAGCACAAGTGTTCCCATTGCTTCGCAGAATCGCGTTTGTGCAGAAAACACTAACACTTGTTCAGAAGGAAAGAAAGCACAGAGCCCCAGATTTTATGTTGCCCTGGAGAGCTTGCAGAGCACTGGGGAAAGGCAGGCAGAGAATTCCCTGCTAGCACCTTCTCTGTGCCTGGGAAGGAGAAGTGTTCCCATTGCTTCGCAGAATCGCGTTTGTGCAGAAAACACTAACACTTGTTCAGAAGGAAAGAAAGCACAGAGCCCCAGATTTTATGTTGCCCTGGAGAGCTTGCAGAGCACTGGGGAAAGGCAGGCAGAGAATTCCCTGCTAGCACCTTCTCTGTGCCTGGGAAGGAGAAGTGTTCCCATTGCTTCGCAGAATCGCGTTTGTGCAGAAAACACTAACACTTGTTCAGAAGGAAAGAAAGCACAGAGCCCCAGATTTTATGTTGCCCTGCAGAGCTTGCAGAGCACTGGGGAAAGGCAGGCAGAGAATTCCCTGCTAGCACCTTCTCTGTGCCTGGGAAGCACAAGTGTTCACATTGCTTCGCAGAATCGCGTTTGTGCAGAAAACACTGACACGTGTTCAGAAGGAAAGAAAGCACAGAGCCCCAGATTTTATGTTGCCCTGGAGAGCTTGCAGAGCACTGGGGAAAGGCAGGCAGAGAATTCCCTGCTAGCACCTTCTCTGTGCCTGGGAAGCACAAGTGTTCACATTGCTTCGCAGATTCGCGTTTGTGCAGAAAACACTAACACTTGTTCAGAAGGAAAGAAAGCACAGAGCCCCAGATTTTATGTTGCCCTGCAGAGCTTGCAGAGCACTGGGGAAAGGCAGGCAGAGAATTCCCTGCTAGCACCTTCTCTGTGCCTGGGAAGCACAAGTGTTCCCATTGCTTCGCAGAATCGCGTTTGTGCAGAAAACACTAACACTTGTTCAGAAGGAAAGAAAGCACAGAGCCCCAGATTTTCTGTTGCCCTGGAGAGCTTGCAGAGCACTGGGGAAAGGCAGGCAGAGAATTCCCTGCTAGCACCTTCTCTGTGCCTGGGAAGCACAAGTGTTCCCATTGCTTCGCAGAATCGCGTTTGTGCAGAAAACACTGACACTTGTTCAGAAGGAAAGAAAGCACAGAGCCCCACATTTTATGTTGCCCTGCAGAGCTTGCAGAGCACTGGGGAAAGGCAGGCAGAGAATTCCCTGCTAGCACCTTCTCTGTGCCTGGGAAGCACAAGTGTTCCCATTGCTTCGCAGAATCGCGTTTGTGCAGAAAACACTGACACGTGTTCAGAAGGAAAGAAAGCACAGAGCCCCAGATTTTCTGTTGCCCTGGAGAGCTTGCAGAGCACTGGGGACAGGCAGGCAGAGAATTCCCTGCTAGCACCTTCTCTGTGCCTGGGAAGCACAAGTGTTCCCATTGCTTCGCAGAATCGCGTTTGTGCAGAAAACACTGACACGTGTTCAGAAGGAAAGAAAGCACAGAGCCCCACATTTTATGTTGCCCTGGAGAGCTTGCAGAGCACTGGGGAAAGGCAGGCAGAGAATTCCCTGCTAGCACCTTCTCTGTGCCTGGGAAGCACAAGTGTTCCCATTGCTTCGCAGAATCGCGTTTGTGCAGAAAACACTGACACGTGTTCAGAAGGAAAGAAAGCACAGAGCCCCAGATTTTATGTTGCCCTGGAGAGCTTGCAGAGCACTGGGGACAGGCAGGCAGAGAATTCCCTGCTAGCACCTTCTCTGTGCCTGGGAAGCACAAGTGTTCCCATTGCTTCGCAGAATCGCGTTTGTGCAGAAAACACTGACACGTGTTCAGAAGGAAAGAAAGCACAGAGCCCCAGATTTTATGTTGCCCTGGAGAGCTTGCAGAGCACTGGGGAAAGGCAGGCAGAGAATTCCATGCTAGCACCTTCTCTGTGCCTGGGAAGCACAAGTGTTCCCATTGCTTCGCAGAATCGCGTTTGTGCAGAAAACACTAACACTTGTTCAGAAGGAAAGAAAGCACAGAGCCCCAGATTTTCTGTTGCCCTGGAGAGCTTGCAGAGCACTGGGGAAAGGCAGGCAGAGAATTCCCTGCTAGCACCTTCTCTGTGCCTGGGAAGCACAAGTGTTCACATTGCTTCGCAGATTCGCGTTTGTGCAGAAAACACTGACACTTGTTCAGAAGGAAAGAAAGCACAGAGCCCCACATTTTATGTTGCCCTGGAGAGCTTGCAGAGCACTGGGGAAAGGCAGGCAGAGAATTCCCGGCTAGCACCTTCTCTGTGCCTGGGAAGCACAAGTGTTCCCATTGCTTCGCAGATTCGCGTTTGTGCAGAAAACACTAACACTTGTTCAGAAGGAAAGAAAGCACAGAGCCCCACATTTTATGTTGCCCTGGAGAGCTTGCAGAGCACTGGGGAAAGGCAGGCAGAGAATTCCCTGCTAGCACCTTCTCTGTGCCTGGGAAGCACAAGTGTTCCCATTGCTTCGCAGAATCGCGTTTGTGCAGAAAACACTAACACTTGTTCAGAAGGAAAGAAAGCACAGAGCCCCAGATTTTCTGTTGCCCTGGAGAGCTTGCAGAGCACTGGGGAAAGGCAGGCAGAGAATTCCCTGCTAGCACCTTCTCTGTGCCTGGGAAGCACAAGTGTTCACATTGCTTCGCAGATTCGCGTTTGTGCAGAAAACACTGACACTTGTTCAGAAGGAAAGAAAGCACAGAGCCCCACATTTTATGTTGCCCTGGAGAGCTTGCAGAGCACTGGGGAAAGGCAGGCAGAGAATTCCCGGCTAGCACCTTCTCTGTGCCTGGGAAGCACAAGTGTTCCCATTGCTTCGCAGATTCGCGTTTGTGCAGAAAACACTAACACTTGTTCAGAAGGAAAGAAAGCACAGAGCCCCAGATTTTATGTTGCCCTGGAGAGCTTGCAGAGCACTGGGGAAAGGCAGGCAGAGAATTCCCTGCTAGCACCTTCTCTGTGCCTGGGAAGCACAAGTGTTCCCATTGCTTCGCAGAATCGCGTTTGTGCAGAAAACACTAACACTTGTTCAGAAGGAAAGAAAGCACAGAGCCCCACATTTTATGTTGCCCTGGAGAGCTTGCAGAGCACTGGGGAAAGGCAGGCAGAGAATTCCCTGCTAGCACCTTCTCTGTGCCTGGGAAGCACAAGTGTTCCCATTGCTTCGCAGAATCGCGTTTGTGCAGAAAACACTGACACGTGTTCAGAAGGAAAGAAAGCACAGAGCCCCAGATTTTATGTTGCCCTGGAGAGCTTGCAGAGCACTGGGGACAGGCAGGCAGAGAATTCCCTGCTAGCACCTTCTCTGTGCCTGGGAAGCACAAGTGTTCACATTGCTTCGCAGAATCGCGTTTGTGCAGAAAACACTAACACTTGTTCAGAAGGAAAGAAAGCACAGAGCCCCAGATTTTATGTTGCCCTGGAGAGCTTGCAGAGCACTGGGGAAAGGCAGGCAGAGAATTCCCTGCTAGCACCTTCTCTGTGCCTGGGAAGCACAAGTGTTCACATTGCTTCGCAGAATCGCGTTTGTGCAGAAAACACTAACACTTGTTCAGAAGGAAAGAAAGCACAGAGCCCCAGATTTTATGTTGCCCTGGAGAGCTTGCAGAGCACTGGGGAAAGGCAGGCAGAGAATTCCCTGCTAGCACCTTCTCTGTGCCTGGGAAGCACAAGTGTTCCCATTGCTTCGCAGAATCGCGTTTGTGCAGAAAACACTAACACTTGTTCAGAAGGAAAGAAAGCACAGAGCCCCAGATTTTCTGTTGCCCTGGAGAGCTTGCAGAGCACTGGGGAAAGGCAGGCAGAGAATTCCCTGCTAGCACCTTCTCTGTGCCTGGGAAGCACAAGTGTTCACATTGCTTCGCAGATTCGCGTTTGTGCAGAAAACACTAACACTTGTTCAGAAGGAAAGAAAGCACAGAGCCCCAGATTTTCTGTTGCCCTGGAGAGCTTGCAGAGCACTGGGGAAAGGCAGGCAGAGAATTCCCGGCTAGCACCTTCTCTGTGCCTGGGAAGCACAAGTGTTCCCATTGCTTCGCAGATTCGCGTTTGTGCAGAAAACACTAACACTTGTTCAGAAGGAAAGAAAGCACAGAGCCCCAGATTTTATGTTGCCCTGGAGAGCTTGCAGAGCACTGGGGAAAGGCAGGCAGAGAATTCCCTGCTAGCACCTTCTCTGTGCCTGGGAAGCACAAGTGTTCCCATTGCTTCGCAGAATCGCGTTTGTGCAGAAAACACTAACACTTGTTCAGAAGGAAAGAAAGCACAGAGCCCCAGATTTTATGTTGCCCTGGAGAGCTTGCAGAGCACTGGGGAAAGGCAGGCAGAGAATTCCCTGCTAGCACCTTCTCTGTGCCTGGGAAGGAGAAGTGTTCCCATTGCTTCGCAGAATCGCGTTTGTGCAGAAAACACTAACACTTGTTCAGAAGGAAAGAAAGCACAGAGCCCCACATTTTATGTTGCCCTGGAGAGCTTGCAGAGCACTGGGGAAAGGCAGGCAGAGAATTCCCTGCTAGCACCTTCTCTGTGCCTGGGAAGCACAAGTGTTCCCATTGCTTCGCAGAATCGCGTTTGTGCAGAAAACACTGACACGTGTTCAGAAGGAAAGAAAGCACAGAGCCCCAGATTTTATGTTGCCCTGGAGAGCTTGCAGAGCACTGGGGACAGGCAGGCAGAGAATTCCCTGCTAGCACCTTCTCTGTGCCTGGGAAGCACAAGTGTTCACATTGCTTCGCAGAATCGCGTTTGTGCAGAAAACACTAACACTTGTTCAGAAGGAAAGAAAGCACAGAGCCCCAGATTTTCTGTTGCCCTGGAGAGCTTGCAGAGCACTGGGGAAAGGCAGGCAGAGAATTCCCTGCTAGCACCTTCTCTGTGCCTGGGAAGCACAAGTGTTCCCATTGCTTCGCAGAATCGCGTTTGTGCAGAAAACACTAACACTTGTTCAGAAGGAAAGAAAGCACAGAGCCCCACATTTTATGTTGCCCTGGAGAGCTTGCAGAGCACTGGGGAAAGGCAGGCAGAGAATTCCCTGCTAGCACCTTCTCTGTGCCTGGGAAGGAGAAGTGTTCCCATTGCTTCGCAGAATCGCGTTTGTGCAGAAAACACTAACACTTGTTCAGAAGGAAAGAAAGCACAGAGCCCCACATTTTATGTTGCCCTGGAGAGCTTGCAGAGCACTGGGGAAAGGCAGGCAGAGAATTCCCTGCTAGCACCTTCTCTGTGCCTGGGAAGGAGAAGTGTTCCCATTGCTTCGCAGAATCGCGTTTGTGCAGAAAACACTAACACTTGTTCAGAAGGAAAGAAAGCACAGAGCCCCAGATTTTATGTTGCCCTGCAGAGCTTGCAGAGCACTGGGGAAAGGCAGGCAGAGAATTCCCTGCTAGCACCTTCTCTGTGCCTGGGAAGCACAAGTGTTCACATTGCTTCGCAGAATCGCGTTTGTGCAGAAAACACTGACACGTGTTCAGAAGGAAAGAAAGCACAGAGCCCCAGATTTTATGTTGCCCTGGAGAGCTTGCAGAGCACTGGGGAAAGGCAGGCAGAGAATTCCCTGCTAGCACCTTCTCTGTGCCTGGGAAGCACAAGTGTTCACATTGCTTCGCAGATTCGCGTTTGTGCAGAAAACACTAACACTTGTTCAGAAGGAAAGAAAGCACAGAGCCCCAGATTTTATGTTGCCCTGCAGAGCTTGCAGAGCACTGGGGAAAGGCAGGCAGAGAATTCCCTGCTAGCACCTTCTCTGTGCCTGGGAAGCACAAGTGTTCCCATTGCTTCGCAGAATCGCGTTTGTGCAGAAAACACTAACACTTGTTCAGAAGGAAAGAAAGCACAGAGCCCCAGATTTTCTGTTGCCCTGGAGAGCTTGCAGAGCACTGGGGAAAGGCAGGCAGAGAATTCCCTGCTAGCACCTTCTCTGTGCCTGGGAAGCACAAGTGTTCCCATTGCTTCGCAGAATCGCGTTTGTGCAGAAAACACTGACACTTGTTCAGAAGGAAAGAAAGCACAGAGCCCCAGATTTTATGTTGCCCTGCAGAGCTTGCAGAGCACTGGGGAAAGGCAGGCAGAGAATTCCCTGCTAGCACCTTCTCTGTGCCTGGGAAGCACAAGTGTTCCCATTGCTTCGCAGAATCGCGTTTGTGCAGAAAACACTGACACGTGTTCAGAAGGAAAGAAAGCACAGAGCCCCAGATTTTCTGTTGCCCTGGAGAGCTTGCAGAGCACTGGGGACAGGCAGGCAGAGAATTCCCTGCTAGCACCTTCTCTGTGCCTGGGAAGCACAAGTGTTCCCATTGCTTCGCAGAATCGCGTTTGTGCAGAAAACACTGACACGTGTTCAGAAGGAAAGAAAGCACAGAGCCCCACATTTTATGTTGCCCTGGAGAGCTTGCAGAGCACTGGGGAAAGGCAGGCAGAGAATTCCCTGCTAGCACCTTCTCTGTGCCTGGGAAGCACAAGTGTTCCCATTGCTTCGCAGAATCGCGTTTGTGCAGAAAACACTGACACGTGTTCAGAAGGAAAGAAAGCACAGAGCCCCAGATTTTATGTTGCCCTGGAGAGCTTGCAGAGCACTGGGGACAGGCAGGCAGAGAATTCCCTGCTAGCACCTTCTCTGTGCCTGGGAAGCACAAGTGTTCACATTGCTTCGCAGAATCGCGTTTGTGCAGAAAACACTGACACGTGTTCAGAAGGAAAGAAAGCACAGAGCCCCAGATTTTATGTTGCCCTGGAGAGCTTGCAGAGCACTGGGGAAAGGCAGGCAGAGAATTCCATGCTAGCACCTTCTCTGTGCCTGGGAAGCACAAGTGTTCCCATTGCTTCGCAGAATCGCGTTTGTGCAGAAAACACTAACACTTGTTCAGAAGGAAAGAAAGCACAGAGCCCCAGATTTTCTGTTGCCCTGGAGAGCTTGCAGAGCACTGGGGAAAGGCAGGCAGAGAATTCCCTGCTAGCACCTTCTCTGTGCCTGGGAAGCACAAGTGTTCACATTGCTTCGCAGATTCGCGTTTGTGCAGAAAACACTGACACTTGTTCAGAAGGAAAGAAAGCACAGAGCCCCACATTTTATGTTGCCCTGGAGAGCTTGCAGAGCACTGGGGAAAGGCAGGCAGAGAATTCCCGGCTAGCACCTTCTCTGTGCCTGGGAAGCACAAGTGTTCCCATTGCTTCGCAGATTCGCGTTTGTGCAGAAAACACTAACACTTGTTCAGAAGGAAAGAAAGCACAGAGCCCCAGATTTTATGTTGCCCTGGAGAGCTTGCAGAGCACTGGGGAAAGGCAGGCAGAGAATTCCCTGCTAGCACCTTCTCTGTGCCTGGGAAGCACAAGTGTTCCCATTGCTTCGCAGAATCGCGTTTGTGCAGAAAACACTAACACTTGTTCAGAAGGAAAGAAAGCACAGAGCCCCAGATTTTCTGTTGCCCTGGAGAGCTTGCAGAGCACTGGGGAAAGGCAGGCAGAGAATTCCCTGCTAGCACCTTCTCTGTGCCTGGGAAGCACAAGTGTTCCCATTGCTTCGCAGAATCGCGTTTGTGCAGAAAACACTAACACTTGTTCAGAAGGAAAGAAAGCACAGAGCCCCACATTTTATGTTGCCCTGGAGAGCTTGCAGAGCACTGGGGAAAGGCAGGCAGAGAATTCCCTGCTAGCACCTTCTCTGTGCCTGGGAAGCACAAGTGTTCCCATTGCTTCGCAGAATCGCGTTTGTGCAGAAAACACTGACACGTGTTCAGAAGGAAAGAAAGCACAGAGCCCCAGATTTTATGTTGCCCTGGAGAGCTTGCAGAGCACTGGGGAAAGGCAGGCAGAGAATTCCCTGCTAGCACCTTCTCTGTGCCTGGGAAGCACAAGTGTTCCCATTGCTTCGCAGAATCGCGTTTGTGCAGAAAACACTAACACTTGTTCAGAAGGAAAGAAAGCACAGAGCCCCAGATTTTATGTTGCCCTGCAGAGCTTGCAGAGCACTGGGGAAAGGCAGGCAGAGAATTCCCTGCTAGCACCTTCTCTGTGCCTGGGAAGCACAAGTGTTCCCATTGCTTCGCAGAATCGCGTTTGTGCAGAAAACACTAACACTTGTTCAGAAGGAAAGAAAGCACAGAGCCCCAGATTTTATGTTGCCCTGGAGAGCTTGCAGAGCACTGGGGAAAGGCAGGCAGAGAATTCCCTGCTAGCACCTTCTCTGTGCCTGGGAAGCACAAGTGTTCCCATTGCTTCGCAGAATCGCGTTTGTGCAGAAAACACTAACACTTGTTCAGAAGGAAAGAAAGCACAGAGCCCCAGATTTTATGTTGCCCTGGAGAGCTTGCAGAGCACTGGGGAAAGGCAGGCAGAGAATTCCCTGCTAGCACCTTCTCTGTGCCTGGGAAGCACAAGTGTTCCCATTGCTTCGCAGAATCGCGTTTGTGCAGAAAACACTAACACTTGTTCAGAAGGAAAGAAAGCACAGAGCCCCACATTTTATGTTGCCCTGGAGAGCTTGCAGAGCCCTGGGGAAAGGCAGGCAGAGAATTCCCTGCTAGCACCTTCTCTGTGCCTGGGAAGCACAAGTGTTCACATTGCTTCGCAGAATCGCGTTTGTGCAGAAAACACTAACACTTGTTCAGAAGGAAAGAAAGCACAGAGCCCCAGATTTTCTGTTGCCCTGGAGAGCTTGCAGAGCACTGGGGAAAGGCAGGCAGAGAATTCCCTGCTAGCACCTTCTCTGTGCCTGGGAAGCACAAGTGTTCACATTGCTTCGCAGAATCGCGTTTGTGCAGAAAACACTGACACTTGTTCAGAAGGAAAGAAAGCACAGAGCCCCAGATTTTCTGTTGCCCTGGAGAGCTTGCAGAGCACTGGGGAAAGGCAGGCAGAGAATTCCCTGCTAGCACCTTCTCTGTGCCTGGGAAGCACAAGTGTTCCCATTGCTTCGCAGAATCGCGTTTGTGCAGAAAACACTAACACTTGTTCAGAAGGAAAGAAAGCACAGAGCCCCAGATTTTATGTTGCCCTGGAGAGCTTGCAGAGCACTGGGGAAAGGCAGGCAGAGAATTCCCTGCTAGCACCTTCTCTGTGCCTGGGAAGGAGAAGTGTTCCCATTGCTTCGCAGAATCGCGTTTGTGCAGAAAACACTGACACGTGTTCAGAAGGAAAGAAAGCACAGAGCCCCAGATTTTATGTTGCCCTGGAGAGCTTGCAGAGCACTGGGGAAAGGCAGGCAGAGAATTCCCTGCTAGCACCTTCTCTGTGCCTGGGAAGCACAAGTGTTCCCATTGCTTCGCAGAATCGCGTTTGTGCAGAAAACACTAACACTTGTTCAGAAGGAAAGAAAGCACAGAGCCCCACATTTTATGTTGCCCTGGAGAGCTTGCAGAGCACTGGGGAAAGGCAGGCAGAGAATTCCCTGCTAGCACCTTCTCTGTGCCTGGGAAGCACAAGTGTTCCCATTGCTTCGCAGAATCGCGTTTGTGCAGAAAACACTGACACTTGTTCAGAAGGAAAGAAAGCACAGAGCCCCACATTTTATGTTGCCCTGGAGAGCTTGCAGAGCACTGGGGAAAGGCAGGCAGAGAATTCCCTGCTAGCACCTTCTCTGTGCCTGGGAAGCACAAGTGTTCCCATTGCTTCGCAGAATCGCGTTTGTGCAGAAAACACTAACACTTGTTCAGAAGGAAAGAAAGCACAGAGCCCCACATTTTATGTTGCCCTGGAGAGCTTGCAGAGCACTGGGGAAAGGCAGGCAGAGAATTCCCTGCTAGCACCTTCTCTGTGCCTGGGAAGCACAAGTGTTCCCATTGCTTCGCAGAATCGCGTTTGTGCAGAAAACACTGACACGTGTTCAGAAGGAAAGAAAGCACAGAGCCCCACATTTTATGTTGCCCTGGAGAGCTTGCAGAGCACTGGGGAAAGGCAGGCAGAGAATTCCCTGCTAGCACCTTCTCTGTGCCTGGGAAGCACAAGTGTTCCCATTGCTTCGCAGAATCGCGTTTGTGCAGAAAACACTAACACTTGTTCAGAAGGAAAGAAAGCACAGAGCCCCACATTTTATGTTGCCCTGGAGAGCTTGCAGAGCACTGGGGAAAGGCAGGCAGAGAATTCCCTGCTAGCACCTTCTCTGTGCCTGGGAAGCACAAGTGTTCACATTGCTTCGCAGAATCGCGTTTGTGCAGAAAACACTAACACTTGTTCAGAAGGAAAGAAAGCACAGAGCCCCAGATTTTATGTTGCCCTGGAGAGCTTGCAGAGCACTGGGGAAAGGCAGGCAGAGAATTCCCTGCTAGCACCTTTCTGTGCCTGGGAAGCACAAGTGTTCACATTGCTCCGCAGAATCGCGTTTGTGCAGAAAACACTGACACGTTTTCAGAAGGAAAGAAAGCACAGAGCCCCACATTTTATGTTGCCCTGGAGAGCTTGCAGAGCACTGGGGAAAGGCAGGCAGAGAATTCCCTGCTAGCACCTTCTCTGTGCCTGGGAAGCACAAGTGTTCCCATTGCTTCGCAGAATCGCGTTTGTGCAGAAAACACTAACACTTGTTCAGAAGGAAAGAAAGCACAGAGCCCCACATTTTATGTTGCCCTGGAGAGCTTGCAGAGCACTGGGGAAAGGCAGGCAGAGAATTCCCTGCTAGCACCTTCTCTGTGCCTGGGAAGCACAAGTGTTCCCATTGCTTCGCAGAATCGCGTTTGTGCAGAAAACACTAACACTTGTTCAGAAGGAAAGAAAGCACAGAGCCCCAGATTTTCTGTTGCCCTGGAGAGCTTGCAGAGCACTGGGGAAAGGCAGGCAGAGAATTCCCTGCTAGCACCTTCTCTGTGCCTGGGAAGCACAAGTGTTCCCATTGCTTCGCAGAATCGCGTTTGTGCAGAAAACACTAACACTTGTTCAGAAGGAAAGAAAGCACAGAGCCCCAGATTTTCTGTTGCCCTGGAGAGCTTGCAGAGCACTGGGGAAAGGCAGGCAGAGAATTCCCTGCTAGCACCTTCTCTGTGCCTGGGAAGCACAAGTGTTCCCATTGCTTCGCAGAATCGCGTTTGTGCAGAAAACACTAACACTTGTTCAGAAGGAAAGAAAGCACAGAGCCCCAGATTTTATGTTGCCCTGGAGAGCTTGCAGAGCCCTGGGGAAAGGCAGGCAGAGAATTCCCTGCTAGCACCTTCTCTGTGCCTGGGAAGGAGAAGTGTTCCCATTGCTTCGCAGAATCGCGTTTGTGCAGAAAACACTAACACTTGTTCAGAAGGAAAGAAAGCACAGAGCCCCACATTTTATGTTGCCCTGGAGAGCTTGCAGAGCACTGGGGAAAGGCAGGCAGAGAATTCCCTGCTAGCACCTTCTCTGTGCCTGGGAAGCACAAGTGTTCCCATTGCTTCGCAGATTCGCGTTTGTGCAGAAAACACTAACACTTGTTCAGAAGGAAAGAAAGCACAGAGCCCCAGATTTTCTGTTGCCCTGGAGAGCTTGCAGAGCACTGGGGAAAGGCAGGCAGAGAATTCCCTGCTAGCACCTTCTCTGTGCCTGGGAAGCACAAGTGTTCACATTGCTTCGCAGAATCGCGTTTGTGCAGAAAACACTGACACGTGTTCAGAAGGAAAGAAAGCACAGAGCCCGAGATTTTCTGTTGCCCTGGAGAGCTTGCAGAGCACTGGGGAAAGGCAGGCAGAGAATTCCCTGCTAGCACCTTCTCTGTGCCTGGGAAGCACAAGTGTTCCCATTGCTTCGCAGAATCGCGTTTGTGCAGAAAACACTGACACTTGTTCAGAAGGAAAGAAAGCACAGAGCCCCAGATTTTATGTTGCCCTGCAGAGCTTGCAGAGCACTGGGGAAAGGCAGGCAGAGAATTCCCTGCTAGCACCTTCTCTGTGCCTGGGAAGCACAAGTGTTCCCATTGCTTCGCAGAATCGCGTTTGTGCAGAAAACACTGACACGTGTTCAGAAGGAAAGAAAGCACAGAGCCCCAGATTTTCTGTTGCCCTGGAGAGCTTGCAGAGCACTGGGGACAGGCAGGCAGAGAATTCCCTGCTAGCACCTTCTCTGTGCCTGGGAAGCACAAGTGTTCCCATTGCTTCGCAGAATCGCGTTTGTGCAGAAAACACTGACACGTGTTCAGAAGGAAAGAAAGCACAGAGCCCCACATTTTATGTTGCCCTGGAGAGCTTGCAGAGCACTGGGGAAAGGCAGGCAGAGAATTCCCTGCTAGCACCTTCTCTGTGCCTGGGAAGCACAAGTGTTCCCATTGCTTCGCAGAATCGCGTTTGTGCAGAAAACACTGACACGTGTTCAGAAGGAAAGAAAGCACAGAGCCCCAGATTTTATGTTGCCCTGGAGAGCTTGCAGAGCACTGGGGACAGGCAGGCAGAGAATTCCCTGCTAGCACCTTCTCTGTGCCTGGGAAGCACAAGTGTTCACATTGCTTCGCAGAATCGCGTTTGTGCAGAAAACACTGACACGTGTTCAGAAGGAAAGAAAGCACAGAGCCCCAGATTTTATGTTGCCCTGGAGAGCTTGCAGAGCACTGGGGAAAGGCAGGCAGAGAATTCCATGCTAGCACCTTCTCTGTGCCTGGGAAGCACAAGTGTTCCCATTGCTTCGCAGAATCGCGTTTGTGCAGAAAACACTAACACTTGTTCAGAAGGAAAGAAAGCACAGAGCCCCAGATTTTCTGTTGCCCTGGAGAGCTTGCAGAGCACTGGGGAAAGGCAGGCAGAGAATTCCCTGCTAGCACCTTCTCTGTGCCTGGGAAGCACAAGTGTTCACATTGCTTCGCAGATTCGCGTTTGTGCAGAAAACACTGACACTTGTTCAGAAGGAAAGAAAGCACAGAGCCCCACATTTTATGTTGCCCTGGAGAGCTTGCAGAGCACTGGGGAAAGGCAGGCAGAGAATTCCCGGCTAGCACCTTCTCTGTGCCTGGGAAGCACAAGTGTTCCCATTGCTTCGCAGATTCGCGTTTGTGCAGAAAACACTAACACTTGTTCAGAAGGAAAGAAAGCACAGAGCCCCAGATTTTATGTTGCCCTGGAGAGCTTGCAGAGCACTGGGGAAAGGCAGGCAGAGAATTCCCTGCTAGCACCTTCTCTGTGCCTGGGAAGCACAAGTGTTCCCATTGCTTCGCAGAATCGCGTTTGTGCAGAAAACACTAACACTTGTTCAGAAGGAAAGAAAGCACAGAGCCCCAGATTTTCTGTTGCCCTGGAGAGCTTGCAGAGCACTGGGGAAAGGCAGGCAGAGAATTCCCTGCTAGCACCTTCTCTGTGCCTGGGAAGCACAAGTGTTCCCATTGCTTCGCAGAATCGCGTTTGTGCAGAAAACACTAACACTTGTTCAGAAGGAAAGAAAGCACAGAGCCCCACATTTTATGTTGCCCTGGAGAGCTTGCAGAGCACTGGGGAAAGGCAGGCAGAGAATTCCCTGCTAGCACCTTCTCTGTGCCTGGGAAGCACAAGTGTTCCCATTGCTTCGCAGAATCGCGTTTGTGCAGAAAACACTGACACGTGTTCAGAAGGAAAGAAAGCACAGAGCCCCAGATTTTATGTTGCCCTGGAGAGCTTGCAGAGCACTGGGGAAAGGCAGGCAGAGAATTCCCTGCTAGCACCTTCTCTGTGCCTGGGAAGCACAAGTGTTCCCATTGCTTCGCAGAATCGCGTTTGTGCAGAAAACACTAACACTTGTTCAGAAGGAAAGAAAGCACAGAGCCCCAGATTTTATGTTGCCCTGCAGAGCTTGCAGAGCACTGGGGAAAGGCAGGCAGAGAATTCCCTGCTAGCACCTTCTCTGTGCCTGGGAAGCACAAGTGTTCCCATTGCTTCGCAGAATCGCGTTTGTGCAGAAAACACTAACACTTGTTCAGAAGGAAAGAAAGCACAGAGCCCCACATTTTATGTTGCCCTGGAGAGCTTGCAGAGCACTGGGGAAAGGCAGGCAGAGAATTCCCTGCTAGCACCTTCTCTGTGCCTGGGAAGCACAAGTGTTCCCATTGCTTCGCAGAATCGCGTTTGTGCAGAAAACACTAACACTTGTTCAGAAGGAAAGAAAGCACAGAGCCCCAGATTTTATGTTGCCCTGGAGAGCTTGCAGAGCACTGGGGAAAGGCAGGCAGAGAATTCCCTGCTAGCACCTTCTCTGTGCCTGGGAAGCACAAGTGTTCCCATTGCTTCGCAGAATCGCGTTTGTGCAGAAAACACTAACACTTGTTCAGAAGGAAAGAAAGCACAGAGCCCCACATTTTATGTTGCCCTGGAGAGCTTGCAGAGCCCTGGGGAAAGGCAGGCAGAGAATTCCCTGCTAGCACCTTCTCTGTGCCTGGGAAGCACAAGTGTTCACATTGCTTCGCAGAATCGCGTTTGTGCAGAAAACACTAACACTTGTTCAGAAGGAAAGAAAGCACAGAGCCCCAGATTTTCTGTTGCCCTGGAGAGCTTGCAGAGCACTGGGGAAAGGCAGGCAGAGAATTCCCTGCTAGCACCTTCTCTGTGCCTGGGAAGCACAAGTGTTCACATTGCTTCGCAGAATCGCGTTTGTGCAGAAAACACTGACACTTGTTCAGAAGGAAAGAAAGCACAGAGCCCCAGATTTTCTGTTGCCCTGGAGAGCTTGCAGAGCACTGGGGAAAGGCAGGCAGAGAATTCCCTGCTAGCACCTTCTCTGTGCCTGGGAAGCACAAGTGTTCCCATTGCTTCGCAGAATCGCGTTTGTGCAGAAAACACTAACACTTGTTCAGAAGGAAAGAAAGCACAGAGCCCCAGATTTTATGTTGCCCTGGAGAGCTTGCAGAGCACTGGGGAAAGGCAGGCAGAGAATTCCCTGCTAGCACCTTCTCTGTGCCTGGGAAGGAGAAGTGTTCCCATTGCTTCGCAGAATCGCGTTTGTGCAGAAAACACTGACACGTGTTCAGAAGGAAAGAAAGCACAGAGCCCCAGATTTTATGTTGCCCTGGAGAGCTTGCAGAGCACTGGGGAAAGGCAGGCAGAGAATTCCCTGCTAGCACCTTCTCTGTGCCTGGGAAGCACAAGTGTTCCCATTGCTTCGCAGAATCGCGTTTGTGCAGAAAACACTAACACTTGTTCAGAAGGAAAGAAAGCACAGAGCCCCACATTTTATGTTGCCCTGGAGAGCTTGCAGAGCACTGGGGAAAGGCAGGCAGAGAATTCCCTGCTAGCACCTTCTCTGTGCCTGGGAAGCACAAGTGTTCCCATTGCTTCGCAGAATCGCGTTTGTGCAGAAAACACTGACACTTGTTCAGAAGGAAAGAAAGCACAGAGCCCCACATTTTATGTTGCCCTGGAGAGCTTGCAGAGCACTGGGGAAAGGCAGGCAGAGAATTCCCTGCTAGCACCTTCTCTGTGCCTGGGAAGCACAAGTGTTCCCATTGCTTCGCAGAATCGCGTTTGTGCAGAAAACACTAACACTTGTTCAGAAGGAAAGAAAGCACAGAGCCCCACATTTTATGTTGCCCTGGAGAGCTTGCAGAGCACTGGGGAAAGGCAGGCAGAGAATTCCCTGCTAGCACCTTCTCTGTGCCTGGGAAGCACAAGTGTTCCCATTGCTTCGCAGAATCGCGTTTGTGCAGAAAACACTGACACGTGTTCAGAAGGAAAGAAAGCACAGAGCCCCACATTTTATGTTGCCCTGGAGAGCTTGCAGAGCACTGGGGAAAGGCAGGCAGAGAATTCCCTGCTAGCACCTTCTCTGTGCCTGGGAAGCACAAGTGTTCCCATTGCTTCGCAGAATCGCGTTTGTGCAGAAAACACTAACACTTGTTCAGAAGGAAAGAAAGCACAGAGCCCCACATTTTATGTTGCCCTGGAGAGCTTGCAGAGCACTGGGGAAAGGCAGGCAGAGAATTCCCTGCTAGCACCTTCTCTGTGCCTGGGAAGCACAAGTGTTCACATTGCTTCGCAGAATCGCGTTTGTGCAGAAAACACTAACACTTGTTCAGAAGGAAAGAAAGCACAGAGCCCCAGATTTTATGTTGCCCTGGAGAGCTTGCAGAGCACTGGGGAAAGGCAGGCAGAGAATTCCCTGCTAGCACCTTTCTGTGCCTGGGAAGCACAAGTGTTCACATTGCTCCGCAGAATCGCGTTTGTGCAGAAAACACTGACACGTTTTCAGAAGGAAAGAAAGCACAGAGCCCCACATTTTATGTTGCCCTGGAGAGCTTGCAGAGCACTGGGGAAAGGCAGGCAGAGAATTCCCTGCTAGCACCTTCTCTGTGCCTGGGAAGCACAAGTGTTCCCATTGCTTCGCAGAATCGCGTTTGTGCAGAAAACACTAACACTTGTTCAGAAGGAAAGAAAGCACAGAGCCCCACATTTTATGTTGCCCTGGAGAGCTTGCAGAGCACTGGGGAAAGGCAGGCAGAGAATTCCCTGCTAGCACCTTCTCTGTGCCTGGGAAGCACAAGTGTTCCCATTGCTTCGCAGAATCGCGTTTGTGCAGAAAACACTAACACTTGTTCAGAAGGAAAGAAAGCACAGAGCCCCAGATTTTCTGTTGCCCTGGAGAGCTTGCAGAGCACTGGGGAAAGGCAGGCAGAGAATTCCCTGCTAGCACCTTCTCTGTGCCTGGGAAGCACAAGTGTTCCCATTGCTTCGCAGAATCGCGTTTGTGCAGAAAACACTAACACTTGTTCAGAAGGAAAGAAAGCACAGAGCCCCAGATTTTCTGTTGCCCTGGAGAGCTTGCAGAGCACTGGGGAAAGGCAGGCAGAGAATTCCCTGCTAGCACCTTCTCTGTGCCTGGGAAGCACAAGTGTTCCCATTGCTTCGCAGAATCGCGTTTGTGCAGAAAACACTAACACTTGTTCAGAAGGAAAGAAAGCACAGAGCCCCAGATTTTATGTTGCCCTGGAGAGCTTGCAGAGCCCTGGGGAAAGGCAGGCAGAGAATTCCCTGCTAGCACCTTCTCTGTGCCTGGGAAGGAGAAGTGTTCCCATTGCTTCGCAGAATCGCGTTTGTGCAGAAAACACTAACACTTGTTCAGAAGGAAAGAAAGCACAGAGCCCCACATTTTATGTTGCCCTGGAGAGCTTGCAGAGCACTGGGGAAAGGCAGGCAGAGAATTCCCTGCTAGCACCTTCTCTGTGCCTGGGAAGCACAAGTGTTCCCATTGCTTCGCAGATTCGCGTTTGTGCAGAAAACACTAACACTTGTTCAGAAGGAAAGAAAGCACAGAGCCCCAGATTTTCTGTTGCCCTGGAGAGCTTGCAGAGCACTGGGGAAAGGCAGGCAGAGAATTCCCTGCTAGCACCTTCTCTGTGCCTGGGAAGCACAAGTGTTCACATTGCTTCGCAGAATCGCGTTTGTGCAGAAAACACTGACACGTGTTCAGAAGGAAAGAAAGCACAGAGCCCGAGATTTTATGTTGCCCTGGAGAGCTTGCAGAGCACTGGGGAAAGGCAGGCAGAGAATTCCCTGCTAGCACCTTCTCTGTGCCTGGGAAGCACAAGTGTTCCCATTGCTTCGCAGAATCGCGTTTGTGCAGAAAACACTAACACTTGTTCAGAAGGAAAGAAAGCACAGAGCCCCACATTTTATGTTGCCCTGGAGAGCTTGCAGAGCACTGGGGAAAGGCAGGCAGAGAATTCCCTGCTAGCACCTTCTCTGTGCCTGGGAAGCACAAGTGTTCCCATTGCTTCGCAGAATCGCGTTTGTGCAGAAAACACTAACACTTGTTCAGAAGGAAAGAAAGCACAGAGCCCCACATTTTATGTTGCCCTGGAGAGCTTGCAGAGCACTGGGGAAAGGCAGGCAGAGAATTCCCTGCTAGCACCTTCTCTGTGCCTGGGAAGCACAAGTGTTCCCATTGCTTCGCAGAATCGCGTTTGTGCAGAAAACACTAACACTTGTTCAGAAGGAAAGAAAGCACAGAGCCCCACATTTTATGTTGCCCTGGAGAGCTTGCAGAGCACTGGGGAAAGGCAGGCAGAGAATTCCCTGCTAGCACCTTCTCTGTGCCTGGGAAGCACAAGTGTTCCCATTGCTTCGCAGAATCGCGTTTGTGCAGAAAACACTAACACTTGTTCAGAAGGAAAGAAAGCACAGAGCCCCAGATTTTCTGTTGCCCTGGAGAGCTTGCAGAGCACTGGGGAAAGGCAGGCAGAGAATTCCCTGCTAGCACCTTCTCTGTGCCTGGGAAGCACAAGTGTTCCCATTGCTTCGCAGAATCGCGTTTGTGCAGAAAACACTAACACTTGTTCAGAAGGAAAGAAAGCACAGAGCCCCAGATTTTCTGTTGCCCTGGAGAGCTTGCAGAGCACTGGGGAAAGGCAGGCAGAGAATTCCCTGCTAGCACCTTCTCTGTGCCTGGGAAGCACAAGTGTTCCCATTGCTTCGCAGAATCGCGTTTGTGCAGAAAACACTAACACTTGTTCAGAAGGAAAGAATGCACAGAGCCCCAGATTTTATGTTGCCCTGCAGAGCTTGCAGAGCACTGGGGAAAGGCAGGCAGAGAATTCCCTGCTAGCACCTTCTCTGTGCCTGGGAAGCACAAGTGTTCCCATTGCTTCGCAGAATCGCGTTTGTGCAGAAAACACTGACACTTGTTCAGAAGGAAAGAAAGCACAGAGCCCCACATTTTATGTTGCCCTGGAGAGCTTGCAGAGCACTGGGGAAAGGCAGGCAGAGAATTCCCTGCTAGCACCTTCTCTGTGCCTGGGAAGCACAAGTGTTCCCATTGCTTCGCAGAATCGCGTTTGTGCAGAAAACACTAACACTTGTTCAGAAGGAAAGAAAGTACAGAGCCCCAGATTTTCTGTTGCCCTGGAGAGCTTGCAGAGCACTGGGGAAAGGCAGGCAGAGAATTCCCTGCTAGCACCTTCTCTGTGCCTGGGAAGCACAAGTGTTCCCATTGCTTCGCAGAATCGCGTTTGTGCAGAAAACACTAACACTTGTTCAGAAGGAAAGAAAGCACAGAGCCCCACATTTTATGTTGCCCTGGAGAGCTTGCAGAGCACTGGGGAAAGGCAGGCAGAGAATTCCCTGCTAGCACCTTCTCTGTGCCTGGGAAGCACAAGTGTTCCCATTGCTTCGCAGAATCGCGTTTGTGCAGAAAACACTGACACGTGTTCAGAAGGAAAGAAAGCACAGAGCCCCAGATTTTATGTTGCCCTGGAGAGCTTGCAGAGCACTGGGGAAAGGCAGGCAGAGAATTCCCTGCTAGCACCTTCTCTGTGCCTGGGAAGCACAAGTGTTCCCATTGCTTCGCAGAATCGCGTTTGTGCAGAAAACACTAACACTTGTGCAGAAGGAAAGAAAGCACAGAGCCCCAGATTTTATGTTGCCCTGGAGAGCTTGCAGAGCACTGGGGAAAGGCAGGCAGAGAATTCCCTGCTAGCACCTTCTCTGTGCCTGGGAAGCACAAGTGTTCCCATTGCTTCGCAGAATCGCGTTTGTGCAGAAAACACTAACACTTGTTCAGAAGGAAAGAAAGCACAGAGCCCCAGATTTTATGTTGCCCTGGAGAGCTTGCAGAGCACTGGGGAAAGGCAGGCAGAGAATTCCCTGCTAGCACCTTCTCTGTGCCTGGGAAGCACAAGTGTTCCCATTGCTTCGCAGAATCGCGTTTGTGCAGAAAACACTAACACTTGTTCAGAAGGAAAGAAAGCACAGAGCCCCAGATTTTATGTTGCCCTGGAGAGCTTGCAGAGCACTGGGGAAAGGCAGGCAGAGAATTCCCTGCTAGCACCTTCTCTGTGCCTGGGAAGCACAAGTGTTCCCATTGCTTCGCAGAATCGCGTTTGTGCAGAAAACACTAACACTTGTTCAGAAGGAAAGAAAGCACAGAGCCCCAGATTTTATGTTGCCCTGGAGAGCTTGCAGAGCACTGGGGAAAGGCAGGCAGAGAATTCCCTGCTAGCACCTTCTCTGTGCCTGGGAAGGAGAAGTGTTCCCATTGCTTCGCAGAATCGCGTTTGTGCAGAAAACACTGACACGTGTTCAGAAGGAAAGAAAGCACAGAGCCCCAGATTTTATGTTGCCCTGGAGAGCTTGCAGAGCACTGGGGAAAGGCAGGCAGAGAATTCCCTGCTAGCACCTTCTCTGTGCCTGGGAAGCACAAGTGTTCCCATTGCTTCGCAGAATCGCGTTTGTGCAGAAAACACTAACACTTGTTCAGAAGGAAAGAAAGCACAGAGCCCCACATTTTATGTTGCCCTGGAGAGCTTGCAGAGCACTGGGGAAAGGCAGGCAGAGAATTCCCTGCTAGCACCTTCTCTGTGCCTGGGAAGCACAAGTGTTCCCATTGCTTCGCAGAATCGCGTTTGTGCAGAAAACACTGACACTTGTTCAGAAGGAAAGAAAGCACAGAGCCCCACATTTTATGTTGCCCTGGAGAGCTTGCAGAGCACTGGGGAAAGGCAGGCAGAGAATTCCCTGCTAGCACCTTCTCTGTGCCTGGGAAGCACAAGTGTTCCCATTGCTTCGCAGAATCGCGTTTGTGCAGAAAACACTAACACTTGTTCAGAAGGAAAGAAAGCACAGAGCCCCACATTTTATGTTGCCCTGGAGAGCTTGCAGAGCACTGGGGAAAGGCAGGCAGAGAATTCCCTGCTAGCACCTTCTCTGTGCCTGGGAAGCACAAGTGTTCCCATTGCTTCGCAGAATCGCGTTTGTGCAGAAAACACTGACACGTGTTCAGAAGGAAAGAAAGCACAGAGCCCCACATTTTATGTTGCCCTGGAGAGCTTGCAGAGCACTGGGGAAAGGCAGGCAGAGAATTCCCTGCTAGCACCTTCTCTGTGCCTGGGAAGCACAAGTGTTCCCATTGCTTCGCAGAATCGCGTTTGTGCAGAAAACACTAACACTTGTTCAGAAGGAAAGAAAGCACAGAGCCCTACATTTTATGTTGCCCTGGAGAGCTTGCAGAGCACTGGGGAAAGGCAGGCAGAGAATTCCCTGCTAGCACCTTCTCTGTGCCTGGGAAGCACAAGTGTTCACATTGCTTCGCAGAATCGCGTTTGTGCAGAAAACACTAACACTTGTTCAGAAGGAAAGAAAGCACAGAGCCCCAGATTTTATGTTGCCCTGGAGAGCTTGCAGAGCACTGGGGAAAGGCAGGCAGAGAATTCCCTGCTAGCACCTTTCTGTGCCTGGGAAGCACAAGTGTTCACATTGCTCCGCAGAATCGCGTTTGTGCAGAAAACACTGACACGTTTTCAGAAGGAAAGAAAGCACAGAGCCCCACATTTTATGTTGCCCTGGAGAGCTTGCAGAGCACTGGGGAAAGGCAGGCAGAGAATTCCCTGCTAGCACCTTCTCTGTGCCTGGGAAGCACAAGTGTTCCCATTGCTTCGCAGAATCGCGTTTGTGCAGAAAACACTAACACTTGTTCAGAAGGAAAGAAAGCACAGAGCCCCAGATTTTATGTTGCCCTGGAGAGCTTGCAGAGCACTGGGGAAAGGCAGGCAGAGAATTCCCTGCTAGCACCTTCTCTGTGCCTGGGAAGCACAAGTGTTCCCATTGCTTCGCAGAATCGCGTTTGTGCAGAAAACACTAACACTTGTTCAGAAGGAAAGAAAGCACAGAGCCCCAGATTTTCTGTTGCCCTGGAGAGCTTGCAGAGCACTGGGGAAAGGCAGGCAGAGAATTCCCTGCTAGCACCTTCTCTGTGCCTGGGAAGCACAAGTGTTCCCATTGCTTCGCAGAATCGCGTTTGTGCAGAAAACACTAACACTTGTTCAGAAGGAAAGAAAGCACAGAGCCCCAGATTTTCTGTTGCCCTGGAGAGCTTGCAGAGCACTGGGGAAAGGCAGGCAGAGAATTCCCTGCTAGCACCTTCTCTGTGCCTGGGAAGGAGAAGTGTTCCCATTGCTTCGCAGAATCGCGTTTGTGCAGAAAACACTAACACTTGTTCAGAAGGAAAGAAAGCACAGAGCCCCAGATTTTATGTTGCCCTGGAGAGCTTGCAGAGCCCTGGGGAAAGGCAGGCAGAGAATTCCCTGCTTGCACCTTCTCTGTGCCTGGGAAGGAGAAGTGTTCCCATTGCTTCGCAGAATCGCGTTTGTGCAGAAAACACTAACACTTGTTCAGAAGGAAAGAAAGCACAGAGCCCCACATTTTATGTTGCCCTGGAGAGCTTGCAGAGCACTGGGGAAAGGCAGGCAGAGAATTCCCTGCTAGCACCTTCTCTGTGCCTGGGAAGCACAAGTGTTCCCATTGCTTCGCAGAATCGCGTTTGTGCAGAAAACACTAACACTTGTTCAGAAGGAAAGAAAGCACAGAGCCCCAGATTTTCTGTTGCCCTGGAGAGCTTGCAGAGCACTGGGGAAAGGCAGGCAGAGAATTCCCTGCTAGCACCTTCTCTGTGCCTGGGAAGCACAAGTGTTCACATTGCTTCGCAGATTCGCGTTTGTGCAGAAAACACTAACACTTGTTCAGAAGGAAAGAAAGCACAGAGCCCCAGATTTTCTGTTGCCCTGGAGAGCTTGCAGAGCACTGGGGAAAGGCAGGCAGAGAATTCCCTGCTAGCACCTTCTCTGTGCCTGGGAAGCACAAGTGTTCACATTGCTTCGCAGAATCGCGTTTGTGCAGAAAACACTGACACGTGTTCAGAAGGAAAGAAAGCACAGAGCCCCAGATTTTATGTTGCCCTGGAGAGCTTGCAGAGCACTGGGGAAAGGCAGGCAGAGAATTCCCTGCTAGCACCTTCTCTGTGCCTGGGAAGCACAAGTGTTCCCATTGCTTCGCAGAATCGCGTTTGTGCAGAAAACACTAACACTTGTTCAGAAGGAAAGAAAGCACAGAGCCCCACATTTTATGTTGCCCTGGAGAGCTTGCAGAGCACTGGGGAAAGGCAGGCAGAGAATTCCCTGCTAGCACCTTCTCTGTGCCTGGGAAGCACAAGTGTTCCCATTGCTTCGCAGAATCGCGTTTGTGCAGAAAACACTAACACTTGTTCAGAAGGAAAGAAAGCACAGAGCCCCACATTTTATGTTGCCCTGGAGAGCTTGCAGAGCACTGGGGAAAGGCAGGCAGAGAATTCCCTGCTAGCACCTTCTCTGTGCCTGGGAAGCACAAGTGTTCCCATTGCTTCGCAGAATCGCGTTTGTGCAGAAAACACTAACACTTGTTCAGAAGGAAAGAAAGCACAGAGCCCCAGATTTTATGTTGCCCTGGAGAGCTTGCAGAGCACTGGGGAAAGGCAGGCAGAGAATTCCCTGCTAGCACCTTCTCTGTGCCTGGGAAGCACAAGTGTTCCCATTGCTTCGCAGAATCGCGTTTGTGCAGAAAACACTAACACTTGTTCAGAAGGAAAGAAAGCACAGAGCCCCAGATTTTCTGTTGCCCTGGAGAGCTTGCAGAGCACTGGGGAAAGGCAGGCAGAGAATTCCCTGCTAGCACCTTCTCTGTGCCTGGGAAGCACAAGTGTTCCCATTGCTTCGCAGAATCGCGTTTGTGCAGAAAACACTAACACTTGTTCAGAAGGAAAGAAAGCACAGAGCCCCAGATTTTCTGTTGCCCTGGAGAGCTTGCAGAGCACTGGGGAAAGGCAGGCAGAGAATTCCCTGCTAGCACCTTCTCTGTGCCTGGGAAGCACAAGTGTTCCCATTGCTTCGCAGAATCGCGTTTGTGCAGAAAACACTAACACTTGTTCAGAAGGAAAGAATGCACAGAGCCCCAGATTTTATGTTGCCCTGCAGAGCTTGCAGAGCACTGGGGAAAGGCAGGCAGAGAATTCCCTGCTAGCACCTTCTCTGTGCCTGGGAAGCACAAGTGTTCCCATTGCTTCGCAGAATCGCGTTTGTGCAGAAAACACTAACACTTGTTCAGAAGGAAAGAAAGCACAGAGCCCCACATTTTATGTTGCCCTGGAGAGCTTGCAGAGCACTGGGGAAAGGCAGGCAGAGAATTCCCTGCTAGCACCTTCTCTGTGCCTGGGAAGCACAAGTGTTCCCATTGCTTCGCAGAATCGCGTTTGTGCAGAAAACACTGACACGTGTTCAGAAGGAAAGAAAGCACAGAGCCCCACATTTTATGTTGCCCTGGAGAGCTTGCAGAGCACTGGGGAAAGGCAGGCAGAGAATTCCCTGCTAGCACCTTCTCTGTGCCTGGGAAGCACAAGTGTTCCCATTGCTTCGCAGAATCGCGTTTGTGCAGAAAACACTGACACTTGTTCAGAAGGAAAGAAAGCACAGAGCCCCAGATTTGATGTTGCCCTGGAGAGCTTGCAGAGCACTGGGGAAAGGCAGGCAGAGAATTCCCTGCTAGCACCTTCTCTGTGCCTGGGAAGGAGAAGTGTTCCCATTGCTTCGCAGAATCGCGTTTGTGCAGAAAACACTAACACTTGTTCAGAAGGAAAGAAAGCACAGAGCCCCAGATTTTATGTTGCCCTGGAGAGCTTGCAGAGCCCTGGGGAAAGGCAGGCAGAGAATTCCCTGCTAGCACCTTCTCTGTGCCTGGGAAGGAGAAGTGTTCCCATTGCTTCGCAGAATCGCGTTTGTGCAGAAAACACTAACACTTGTTCAGAAGGAAAGAAAGCACAGAGCCCCACATTTTATGTTGCCCTGGAGAGCTTGCAGAGCACTGGGGAAAGGCAGGCAGAGAATTCCCTGCTAGCACCTTCTCTGTGCCTGGGAAGCACAAGTGTTCCCATTGCTTCGCAGAATCGCGTTTGTGCAGAAAACACTAACACTTGTTCAGAAGGAAAGAAAGCACAGAGCCCCAGATTTTATGTTGCCCTGGAGAGCTTGCAGAGCACTGGGGAAAGGCAGGCAGAGAATTCCCTGCTAGCACCTTCTCTGTGCCTGGGAAGCACAAGTGTTCACATTGCTTCGCAGATTCGCGTTTGTGCAGAAAACACTAACACTTGTTCAGAAGGAAAGAAAGCACAGAGCCCCAGATTTTCTGTTGCCCTGGAGAGCTTGCAGAGCACTGGGGAAAGGCAGGCAGAGAATTCCCTGCTAGCACCTTCTCTGTGCCTGGGAAGCACAAGTGTTCACATTGCTTCGCAGAATCGCGTTTGTGCAGAAAACACTGACACGTGTTCAGAAGGAAAGAAAGCACAGAGCCCCAGATTTTATGTTGCCCTGGAGAGCTTGCAGAGCACTGGGGAAAGGCAGGCAGAGAATTCCCTGCTAGCACCTTCTCTGTGCCTGGGAAGCACAAGTGTTCCCATTGCTTCGCAGAATCGCGTTTGTGCAGAAAACACTAACACTTGTTCAGAAGGAAAGAAAGCACAGAGCCCCACATTTTATGTTGCCCTGGAGAGCTTGCAGAGCACTGGGGAAAGGCAGGCAGAGAATTCCCTGCTAGCACCTTCTCTGTGCCTGGGAAGCACAAGTGTTCCCATTGCTTCGCAGAATCGCGTTTGTGCAGAAAACACTGACACGTGTTCAGAAGGAAAGAAAGCACAGAGCCCCACATTTTATGTTGCCCTGGAGAGCTTGCAGAGCACTGGGGAAAGGCAGGCAGAGAATTCCCTGCTAGCACCTTCTCTGTGCCTGGGAAGCACAAGTGTTCCCATTGCTTCGCAGATTCGCGTTTGTGCAGAAAACACTAACACTTGTTCAGAAGGAAAGAAAGCACAGAGCCCCAGATTTGATGTTGCCCTGGAGAGCTTGCAGAGCACTGGGGAAAGGCAGGCAGAGAATTCCCTGCTAGCACCTTCTCTGTGCCTGGGAAGGAGAAGTGTTCCCATTGCTTCGCAGAATCGCGTTTGTGCAGAAAACACTAACACTTGTTCAGAAGGAAAGAAAGCACAGAGCCCCAGATTTTATGTTGCCCTGGAGAGCTTGCAGAGCCCTGGGGAAAGGCAGGCAGAGAATTCCCTGCTAGCACCTTCTCTGTGCCTGGGAAGCACAAGTGTTCCCATTGCTTCGCAGAATCGCGTTTGTGCAGAAAACACTAACACTTGTTCAGAAGGAAAGAAAGCACAGAGCCCCACATTTTATGTTGCCCTGGAGAGCTTGCAGAGCACTGGGGAAAGGCAGGCAGAGAATTCCCTGCTAGCACCTTCTCTGTGCCTGGGAAGCACAAGTGTTCCCATTGCTTCGCAGAATCGCGTTTGTGCAGAAAACACTAACACTTGTTCAGAAGGAAAGAAAGCACAGAGCCCCAGATTTTATGTTGCCCTGGAGAGCTTGCAGAGCACTGGGGAAAGGCAGGCAGAGAATTCCCTGCTAGCACCTTCTCTGTGCCTGGGAAGCACAAGTGTTCACATTGCTTCGCAGATTCGCGTTTGTGCAGAAAACACTAACACTTGTTCAGAAGGAAAGAAAGCACAGAGCCCCAGATTTTCTGTTGCCCTGGAGAGCTTGCAGAGCACTGGGGAAAGGCAGGCAGAGAATTCCCTGCTAGCACCTTCTCTGTGCCTGGGAAGCACAAGTGTTCACATTGCTTCGCAGAATCGCGTTTGTGCAGAAAACACTGACACGTGTTCAGAAGGAAAGAAAGCACAGAGCCCCAGATTTTATGTTGCCCTGGAGAGCTTGCAGAGCACTGGGGAAAGGCAGGCAGAGAATTCCCTGCTAGCACCTTCTCTGTGCCTGGGAAGCACAAGTGTTCCCATTGCTTCGCAGAATCGCGTTTGTGCAGAAAACACTAACACTTGTTCAGAAGGAAAGAAAGCACAGAGCCCCACATTTTATGTTGCCCTGGAGAGCTTGCAGAGCACTGGGGAAAGGCAGGCAGAGAATTCCCTGCTAGCACCTTCTCTGTGCCTGGGAAGCACAAGTGTTCCCATTGCTTCGCAGAATCGCGTTTGTGCAGAAAACACTAACACTTGTTCAGAAGGAAAGAAAGCACAGAGCCCCACATTTTATGTTGCCCTGGAGAGCTTGCAGAGCACTGGGGAAAGGCAGGCAGAGAATTCCCTGCTAGCACCTTCTCTGTGCCTGGGAAGCACAAGTGTTCACATTGCTTCGCAGAATCGCGTTTGTGCAGAAAACACTAACACTTGTTCAGAAGGAAAGAAAGCACAGAGCCCCACATTTTATGTTGCCCTGGAGAGCTTGCAGAGCACTGGGGAAAGGCAGGCAGAGAATTCCCTGCTAGCACCTTCTCTGTGCCTGGGAAGCACAAGTGTTCCCATTGCTTCGCAGAATCGCGTTTGTGCAGAAAACACTAACACTTGTTCAGAAGGAAAGAAAGCACAGAGCCCCAGATTTTCTGTTGCCCTGGAGAGCTTGCAGAGCACTGGGGAAAGGCAGGCAGAGAATTCCCTGCTAGCACCTTCTCTGTGCCTGGGAAGCACAAGTGTTCCCATTGCTTCGCAGAATCGCGTTTGTGCAGAAAACACTAACACTTGTTCAGAAGGAAAGAAAGCACAGAGCCCCACATTTTATGTTGCCCTGGAGAGCTTGCAGAGCACTGGGGAAAGGCAGGCAGAGAATTCCCTGCTAGCACCTTCTCTGTGCCTGGGAAGCACAAGTGTTCCCATTGCTTCGCAGAATCGCGTTTGTGCAGAAAACACTAACACTTGTTCAGAAGGAAAGAATGCACAGAGCCCCAGATTTTATGTTGCCCTGCAGAGCTTGCAGAGCACTGGGGAAAGGCAGGCAGAGAATTCCCTGCTAGCACCTTCTCTGTGCCTGGGAAGCACAAGTGTTCCCATTGCTTCGCAGAATCGCGTTTGTGCAGAAAACACTAACACTTGTTCAGAAGGAAAGAAAGCACAGAGCCCCACATTTTATGTTGCCCTGGAGAGCTTGCAGAGCACTGGGGAAAGGCAGGCAGAGAATTCCCTGCTAGCACCTTCTCTGTGCCTGGGAAGCACAAGTGTTCCCATTGCTTCGCAGAATCGCGTTTGTGCAGAAAACACTAACACTTGTTCAGAAGGAAAGAAAGCACAGAGCCCCACATTTTATGTTGCCCTGGAGAGCTTGCAGAGCACTGGGGAAAGGCAGGCAGAGAATTCCCTGCTAGCACCTTCTCTGTGCCTGGGAAGGAGAAGTGTTCCCATTGCTTCGCAGAATCGCGTTTGTGCAGAAAACACTAACACTTGTTCAGAAGGAAAGAAAGCACAGAGCCCCAGATTTTCTGTTGCCCTGGAGAGCTTGCAGAGCACTGGGGAAAGGCAGGCAGAGAATTCCCTGCTAGCACCTTCTCTGTGCCTGGGAAGCACAAGTGTTCCCATTGCTTCGCAGAATCGCGTTTGTGCAGAAAACACTAACACTTGTTCAGAAGGAAAGAAAGCACAGAGCCCCAGATTTTATGTTGCCCTGGAGAGCTTGCAGAGCACTGGGGAAAGGCAGGCAGAGAATTCCCTGCTAGCACCTTCTCTGTGCCTGGGAAGGAGAAGTGTTCCCATTGCTTCGCAGAATCGCGTTTGTGCAGAAAACACTAACACTTGTTCAGAAGGAAAGAAAGCACAGAGCCCCAGATTTTATGTTGCCCTGGAGAGCTTGCAGAGCCCTGGGGAAAGGCAGGCAGAGAATTCCCTGCTAGCACCTTCTCTGTGCCTGGGAAGGAGAAGTGTTCCCATTGCTTCGCAGAATCGCGTTTGTGCAGAAAACACTAACACTTGTTCAGAAGGAAAGAAAGCACAGAGCCCCAGATTTTATGTTGCCCTGGAGAGCTTGCAGAGCACTGGGGAAAGGCAGGCAGAGAATTCCCTGCTAGCACCTTCTCTGTGCCTGGGAAGCACAAGTGTTCACATTGCTTCGCAGAATCGCGTTTGTGCAGAAAACACTGACACGTGTTCAGAAGGAAAGAAAGCACAGAGCCCCAGATTTTATGTTGCCCTGGAGAGCTTGCAGAGCACTGGGGAAAGGCAGGCAGAGAATTCCCTGCTAGCACCTTCTCTGTGCCTGGGAAGCACAAGTGTTCCCATTGCTTCGCAGAATCGCGTTTGTGCAGAAAACACTAACACTTGTTCAGAAGGAAAGAAAGCACAGAGCCCCACATTTTATGTTGCCCTGGAGAGCTTGCAGAGCACTGGGGAAAGGCAGGCAGAGAATTCCCTGCTAGCACCTTCTCTGTGCCTGGGAAGCACAAGTGTTCCCATTGCTTCGCAGAATCGCGTTTGTGCAGAAAACACTGACACGTGTTCAGAAGGAAAGAAAGCACAGAGCCCCAGATTTTCTGTTGCCCTGGAGAGCTTGCAGAGCACTGGGGACAGGCAGGCAGAGAATTCCCTGCTAGCACCTTCTCTGTGCCTGGGAAGCACAAGTGTTCCCATTGCTTCGCAGAATCGCGTTTGTGCAGAAAACACTGACACGTGTTCAGAAGGAAAGAAAGCACAGAGCCCCAGATTTTATGTTGCCCTGGAGAGCTTGCAGAGCACTGGGGAAAGGCAGGCAGAGAATTCCCTGCTAGCACCTTCTCTGTGCCTGGGAAGCACAAGTGTTCCCATTGCTTCGCAGAATCGCGTTTGTGCAGAAAACACTGACACGTGTTCAGAAGGAAAGAAAGCACAGAGCCCCAGATTTTATGTTGCCCTGGAGAGCTTGCAGAGCACTGGGGACAGGCAGGCAGAGAATTCCCTGCTAGCACCTTCTCTGTGCCTGGGAAGCACAAGTGTTCACATTGCTTCGCAGAATCGCGTTTGTGCAGAAAACACTGACACGTGTTCAGAAGGAAAGAAAGCACAGAGCCCCAGATTTTATGTTGCCCTGGAGAGCTTGCAGAGCACTGGGGAAAGGCAGGCAGAGAATTCCCTGCTAGCACCTTCTCTGTGCCTGGGAAGCACAAGTGTTCCCATTGCTTCGCAGAATCGCGTTTGTGCAGAAAACACTAACACGTGTTCAGAAGGAAAGAAAGCACAGAGCCCCAGATTTTATGTTGCCCTGGAGAGCTTGCAGAGCACTGGGGAAAGGCAGGCAGAGAATTCCCTGCTAGCACCTTCTCTGTGCCTGGGAAGCACAAGTGTTCCCATTGCTTCGCAGAATCGCGTTTGTGCAGAAAACACTAACACTTGTTCAGAAGGAAAGAAAGCACAGAGCCCCAGATTTTCTGTTGCCCTGGAGAGCTTGCAGAGCACTGGGGAAAGGCAGGCAGAGAATTCCCTGCTAGCACCTTCTCTGTGCCTGGGAAGCACAAGTGTTCCCATTGCTTCGCAGAATCGCGTTTGTGCAGAAAACACTGACACTTGTTCAGAAGGAAAGAAAGCACAGAGCCCCACATTTTATGTTGCCCTGGAGAGCTTGCAGAGCACTGGGGAAAGGCAGGCAGAGAATTCCCGGCTAGCACCTTCTCTGTGCCTGGGAAGCACAAGTGTTCCCATTGCTTCGCAGATTCGCGTTTGTGCAGAAAACACTAACACTTGTTCAGAAGGAAAGAAAGCACAGAGCCCCAGATTTTATGTTGCCCTGGAGAGCTTGCAGAGCACTGGGGACAGGCAGGCAGAGAATTCCCTGCTAGCACCTTCTCTGTGCCTGGGAAGCACAAGTGTTCACATTGCTTCGCAGAATCGCGTTTGTGCAGAAAACACTAACACTTGTTCAGAAGGAAAGAAAGCACAGAGCCCCAGATTTTCTGTTGCCCTGGAGAGCTTGCAGAGCACTGGGGAAAGGCAGGCAGAGAATTCCCTGCTAGCACCTTCTCTGTGCCTGGGAAGCACAAGTGTTCCCATTGCTTCGCAGAATCGCGTTTGTGCAGAAAACACTAACACTTGTTGAGAAGGAAAGAAAGCACAGAGCCCCACATTTTATGTTGCCCTGGAGAGCTTGCAGAGCACTGGGGAAAGGCAGGCAGAGAATTCCCTGCTAGCACCTTCTCTGTGCCTGGGAAGCACAAGTGTTCCCATTGCTTCGCAGAATCGCGTTTGTGCAGAAAACACTAACACTTGTTCAGAAGGAAAGAAAGCACAGAGCCCCAGATTTTCTGTTGCCCTGGAGAGCTTGCAGAGCACTGGGGAAAGGCAGGCAGAGAATTCCCTGCTAGCACCTTCTCTGTGCCTGGGAAGCACAAGTGTTCCCATTGCTTCGCAGAATCGCGTTTGTGCAGAAAACACTAACACTTGTTCAGAAGGAAAGAAAGCACAGAGCCCCACATTTTATGTTGCCCTGGAGAGCTTGCAGAGCACTGGGGAAAGGCAGGCAGAGAATTCCCTGCTAGCACCTTCTCTGTGCCTGGGAAGCACAAGTGTTCCCATTGCTTCGCAGAATCGCGTTTGTGCAGAAAACACTGACACGTGTTCAGAAGGAAAGAAAGCACAGAGCCCCACATTTTATGTTGCCCTGGAGAGCTTGCAGAGCACTGGGGAAAGGCAGGCAGAGAATTCCCTGCTAGCACCTTCTCTGTGCCTGGGAAGCACAAGTGTTCCCATTGCTTCGCAGAATCGCGTTTGTGCAGAAAACACTAACACTTGTTCAGAAGGAAAGAAAGCACAGAGCCCCACATTTTATGTTGCCCTGCAGAGCTTGCAGAGCACTGGGGAAAGGCAGGCAGAGAATTCCCTGCTAGCACCTTCTCTGTGCCTGGGAAGCACAAGTGTTCCCATTGCTTCGCAGAATCGCGTTTGTGCAGAAAACACTAACACTTGTTCAGAAGGAAAGAAAGCACAGAGCCCCAGATTTGATGTTGCCCTGGAGAGCTTGCAGAGCACTGGGGAAAGGCAGGCAGAGAATTCCCTGCTAGCACCTTCTCTGTGCCTGGGAAGCACAAGTGTTCACATTGCTTCGCAGAATCGCGTTTGTGCAGAAAACACTGACACGTGTTCAGAAGGAAAGAAAGCACAGAGCCCCACATTTTCTGTTGCCCTGGAGAGCTTGCAGAGCACTGGGGAAAGGCAGGCAGAGAATTCCCTGCTAGCACCTTCTCTGTGCCTGGGAAGCACAAGTGTTCCCATTGCTTCGCAGAATCGCGTTTGTGCAGAAAACACTAACACTTGTTCAGAAGGAAAGAAAGCACAGAGCCCCACATTTTATGTTGCCCTGGAGAGCTTGCAGAGCACTGGGGAAAGGCAGGCAGAGAATTCCCTGCTAGCACCTTCTCTGTGCCTGGGAAGCACAAGTGTTCCCATTGCTTTGCAGAATCGCGTTTGTGCAGAAAACACTAACACTTGTTCAGAAGGAAAGAAAGCACAGAGCCCCAGATTTTATGTTGCCCTGGAGAGCTTGCAGAGCACTGGGGAAAGGCAGGCAGAGAATTCCCTGCTAGCACCTTCTCTGTGCCTGGGAAGCACAAGTGTTCCCATTGCTTCGCAGAATCGCGTTTGTGCAGAAAACACTAACACTTGTTCAGAAGGAAAGAAAGCACAGAGCCCCAGATTTGATGTTGCCCTGGAGAGCTTGCAGAGCACTGGGGAAAGGCAGGCAGAGAATTCCCTGCTAGCACCTTCTCTGTGCCTGGGAAGCACAAGTGTTCCCATTGCTTCGCAGAATCGCGTTTGTGCAGAAAACACTAACACTTGTTCAGAAGGAAAGAAAGTACAGAGCCCCAGATTTTCTGTTGCCCTGGAGAGCTTGCAGAGCACTGGGGAAAGGCAGGCAGAGAATTCCCTGCTAGCACCTTCTCTGTGCCTGGGAAGGAGAAGTGTTCCCATTGCTTCGCAGAATCGCGTTTGTGCAGAAAACACTAACACTTGTTCAGAAGGAAAGAAAGCACAGAGCCCCACATTTTATGTTGCCATGGAGAGCTTGCAGAGCACTGGGGAAAGGCAGGCAGAGAATTCCCTGCTAGCACCTTCTCTGTGCCTGGGAAGCACAAGTGTTCCCATTGCTTCGCAGAATCGCGTTTGTGCAGAAAACACTAACACTTGTTCAGAAGGAAAGAAAGCACAGAGGCCCACATTTTATGTTGCCCTGGAGAGCTTGCAGAGCACTGGGGAAAGGCAGGCAGAGAATTCCCTGCTAGCACCTTCTCTGTGCCTGGGAAGCACAAGTGTTCCCATTGCTTCGCAGAATCGCGTTTGTGCAGAAAACACTGACACGTGTTCAGAAGGAAAGAAAGCACAGAGCCCCAGATTTTATGTTGCCCTGGAGAGCTTGCAGAGCACTGGGGAAAGGCAGGCAGAGAATTCCCTGCTAGCACCTTCTCTGTGCCTGGGAAGCACAAGTGTTCCCACTGCTTCGCAGAATCGCGTTTGTGCAGAAAACACTAACACTTGTGCAGAAGGAAAGAAAGCACAGAGCCCCACATTTTATGTTGCCCTGGAGAGCTTGCAGAGCACTGGGGAAAGGCAGGCAGAGAATTCCCTGCTAGCACCTTCTCTGTGCCTGGGAAGCACAAGTGTTCCCATTGCTTCGCAGAATCGCGTTTGTGCAGAAAACACTAACACTTGTTCAGAAGGAAAGAAAGCACAGAGCCCCACATTTTATGTTGCCCTGGAGAGCTTGCAGAGCACTGGGGAAAGGCAGGCAGAGAATTCCCTGCTAGCACCTTCTCTGTGCCTGGGAAGCACAAGTGTTCCCATTGCTTCGCAGAATCGCGTTTGTGCAGAAAACACTAACACTTGTTCAGAAGGAAAGAAAGCACAGAGCCCCAGATTTTATGTTGCCCTGGAGAGCTTGCAGAGCACTGGGGAAAGGCAGGCAGAGAATTCCCTGCTAGCACCTTCTCTGTGCCTGGGAAGCACAAGTGTTCCCATTGCTTCGCAGAATCGCGTTTGTGCAGAAAACACTAACACTTGTTCAGAAGGAAAGAAAGCACAGAGCCCCACATTTTATGTTGCCCTGGAGAGCTTGCAGAGCCCTGGGGAAAGGCAGGCAGAGAATTCCCTGCTAGCACCTTCTCTGTGCCTGGGAAGCACAAGTGTTCACATTGCTTCGCAGATTCGCGTTTGTGCAGAAAACACTAACACTTGTTCAGAAGGAAAGAAAGCACAGAGCCCCAGATTTTCTGTTGCCCTGGAGAGCTTGCAGAGCACTGGGGAAAGGCAGGCAGAGAATTCCCTGCTAGCACCTTCTCTGTGCCTGGGAAGCACAAGTGTTCACATTGCTTCGCAGAATCGCGTTTGTGCAGAAAACACTGACACTTGTTCAGAAGGAAAGAAAGAACAGAGCCCCACATTTTATGTTGCCCTGGAGAGCTTGCAGAGCACTGGGGAAAGGCAGGCAGAGAATTCCCTGCTAGCACCTTCTCTGTGCCTGGGAAGCACAAGTGTTCCCATTGCTTCGCAGAATCGCGTTTGTGCAGAAAACACTGACACTTGTTCAGAAGGAAAGAAAGCACAGAGCCCCAGATTTTATGTTGCCCTGGAGAGCTTGCAGAGCACTGGGGAAAGGCAGGCAGAGAATTCCCTGCTAGCACCTTCTCTGTGCCTGGGAAGCACAAGTGTTCCCATTGCTTCGCAGAATCGCGTTTGTGCAGAAAACACTAACACTTGTTCAGAAGGAAAGAAAGCACAGAGCCCCACATTTTATGTTGCCCTGGAGAGCTTGCAGAGCACTGGGGAAAGGCAGGCAGAGAATTCCCTGCTAGCACCTTCTCTGTGCCTGGGAAGCACAAGTGTTCCCATTGCTTCGCAGAATCGCGTTTGTGCAGAAAACACTAACACTTGTTCAGAAGGAAAGAAAGCACAGAGCCCCAGATTTGATGTTGCCCTGGAGAGCTTGCAGAGCACTGGGGAAAGGCAGGCAGAGAATTCCCTGCTAGCACCTTCTCTGTGCCTGGGAAGGAGAAGTGTTCCCATTGCTTCGCAGAATCGCGTTTGTGCAGAAAACACTAACACTTGTTCAGAAGGAAAGAAAGCACAGAGCCCCACATTTTATGTTGCCCTGGAGAGCTTGCAGAGCACTGGGGAAAGGCAGGCAGAGAATTCCCTGCTAGCACCTTCTCTGTGCCTGGGAAGCACAAGTGTTCACATTGCTTCGCAGATTCGCGTTTGTGCAGAAAACACTGACACGTGTTCAGAAGGAAAGAAAGCACAGAGCCCCAGATTTTATGTTGCCCTGGAGAGCTTGCAGAGCACTGGGGCAAGGCAGGCAGAGAATTCCCTGCTAGCACCTTCTCTGTGCCTGGGAAGCACAAGTGTTCCCATTGCTTCGCAGAATCGCGTTTGTGCAGAAAACACTAACACTTGTTCAGAAGGAAAGAAAGCACAGAGCCCCACATTTTATGTTGCCCTGGAGAGCTTGCAGAGCACTGGGGCAAGGCAGGCAGAGAATTCCCTGCTAGCACCTTCTCTGTGCCTGGGAAGCACAAGTGTTCACATTGCTTCGCAGATTCGCGTTTGTGCAGAAAACACTGACACTTGTTCAGAAGGAAAGAAAGCCCAGAGCCCCACATTTTATGTTGCCCTGGAGAGCTTGCAGAGCACTGGGGAAAGGCAGGCAGAGAATTCCCTGCTAGCACCTTCTCTGTGCCTGGGAAGCACAAGTGTTCCCATTGCTTCGCAGAATCGCGTTTGTGCAGAAAACACTAACACTTGTTCAGAAGGAAAGAAAGCACAGAGCCCCAGATTTTATGTTGCCCTGGAGAGCTTGCAGAGCACTGGGGAAAGGCAGGCAGAGAATTCCCTGCTAGCACCTTCTCTGTGCCTGGGAAGCACAAGTGTTCCCATTGCTTCGCAGAATCGCGTTTGTGCAGAAAACACTAACACTTGTTCAGAAGGAAAGAAAGCACAGAGCCCCAGATTTTATGTTGCCCTGGAGAGCTTGCAGAGCACTGGGGAAAGGCAGGCAGAGAATTCCCTGCTAGCACCTTCTCTGTGCCTGGGAAGCACAAGTGTTCCCATTGCTTCGCAGAATCGCGTTTGTGCAGAAAACACTAACACTTGTTCAGAAGGAAAGAAAGCACAGAGCCCCACATTTTATGTTGCCCTGGAGAGCTTGCAGAGCACTGGGGAAAGGCAGGCAGAGAATTCCCTGCTAGCACCTTCTCTGTGCCTGGGAAGCACAAGTGTTCCCATTGCTTCGCAGAATCGCGTTTGTGCAGAAAACACTAACACTTGTTCAGAAGGAAAGAAAGCACAGAGCCCCAGATTTTCTGTTGCCCTGGAGAGCTTGCAGAGCACTGGGGAAAGGCAGGCAGAGAATTCCCTGCTAGCACCTTCTCTGTGCCTGGGAAGGAGAAGTGTTCCCATTGCTTCGCAGAATCGCGTTTGTGCAGAAAACACTAACACTTGTTCAGAAGGAAAGAAAGCACAGAGCCCCACATTTTATGTTGCCCTGGAGAGCTTGCAGAGCACTGGGGAAAGGCAGGCAGAGAATTCCCTGCTAGCACCTTCTCTGTGCCTGGGAAGCACAAGTGTTCCCATTGCTTCGCAGAATCGCGTTTGTGCAGAAAACACTAACACTTGTTCAGAAGGAAAGAAAGCACAGAGCCCCAGATTTTATGTTGCCCTGGAGAGCTTGCAGAGCACTGGGGAAAGGCAGGCAGAGAATTCCCTGCTAGCACCTTCTCTGTGCCTGGGAAGCACAAGTGTTCCCACTGCTTCGCAGAATCGCGTTTGTGCAGAAAACACTAACACTTGTGCAGAAGGAAAGAAAGCACAGAGCCCCAGATTTTATGTTGCCCTGGAGAGCTTGCAGAGCACTGGGGAAAGGCAGGCAGAGAATTCCCTGCTAGCACCTTCTCTGTGCCTGGGAAGCACAAGTGTTCCCATTGCTTCGCAGAATCGCGTTTGTGCAGAAAACACTAACACTTGTTCAGAAGGAAAGAAAGCACAGAGCCCCACATTTTATGTTGCCCTGGAGAGCTTGCAGAGCACTGGGGAA
Source organism: Strix occidentalis (assembly GCA_030819815.1). Taxonomy (NCBI): domain Eukaryota; kingdom Metazoa; phylum Chordata; class Aves; order Strigiformes; family Strigidae; genus Strix; species Strix occidentalis. The sequence goes on along the minus strand of JASWHU010000059.1, from coordinate 7,511 downwards.
AGGCAGGCAGAGAATTCCCTGCTAGCACCTTCTCTGTGCCTGGGAAGCACAAGTGTTCCCATTGCTTCGCAGAATCGCGTTTGTGCAGAAAACACTAACACTTGTTCAGAAGGAAAGAAAGCACAGAGCCCCAGATTTTATGTTGCCCTGGAGAGCTTGCAGAGCACTGGGGAAAGGCAGGCAGAGAATTCCCTGCTAGCACCTTCTCTGTGCCTGGGAAGCACAAGTGTTCCCATTGCTTCGCAGAATCGCGTTTGTGCAGAAAACACTAACACTTGTTCAGAAGGAAAGAAAGCACAGAGCCCCACATTTTATGTTGCCCTGGAGAGCTTGCAGAGCCCTGGGGAAAGGCAGGCAGAGAATTCCCTGCTAGCACCTTCTCTGTGCCTGGGAAGCACAAGTGTTCACATTGCTTCGCAGATTCGCGTTTGTGCAGAAAACACTAACACTTGTTCAGAAGGAAAGAAAGCACAGAGCCCCAGATTTTCTGTTGCCCTGGAGAGCTTGCAGAGCACTGGGGAAAGGCAGGCAGAGAATTCCCTGCTAGCACCTTCTCTGTGCCTGGGAAGCACAAGTGTTCACATTGCTTCGCAGAATCGCGTTTGTGCAGAAAACACTGACACTTGTTCAGAAGGAAAGAAAGAACAGAGCCCCACATTTTATGTTGCCCTGGAGAGCTTGCAGAGCACTGGGGAAAGGCAGGCAGAGAATTCCCTGCTAGCACCTTCTCTGTGCCTGGGAAGCACAAGTGTTCCCATTGCTTCGCAGAATCGCGTTTGTGCAGAAAACACTGACACTTGTTCAGAAGGAAAGAAAGCACAGAGCCCCAGATTTTATGTTGCCCTGGAGAGCTTGCAGAGCACTGGGGAAAGGCAGGCAGAGAATTCCCTGCTAGCACCTTCTCTGTGCCTGGGAAGCACAAGTGTTCCCATTGCTTCGCAGAATCGCGTTTGTGCAGAAAACACTAACACTTGTTCAGAAGGAAAGAAAGCACAGAGGCCCACATTTTATGTTGCCCTGGAGAGCTTGCAGAGCACTGGGGAAAGGCAGGCAGAGAATTCCCTGCTAGCACCTTCTCTGTGCCTGGGAAGCACAAGTGTTCCCATTGCTTCGCAGAATCGCGTTTGTGCAGAAAACACTAACACTTGTTCAGAAGGAAAGAAAGCACAGAGCCCCAGATTTTCTGTTGCCCTGGAGAGCTTGCAGAGCACTGGGAAAGGCAGGCAGAGAATTCCCTGCTAGCACCTTCTCTGTGCCTGGGAAGGAGAAGTGTTCCCATTGCTTCGCAGAATCGCGTTTGTGCAGAAAACACTAACACTTGTTCAGAAGGAAAGAAAGCACAGAGCCCACATTTTATGTTGCCCTGGAGAGCTTGCAGAGCACTGGGGAAAGGCAGGCAGAGAATTCCCTGCTAGCACCTTCTCTGTGCCTGGGAAGCACAAGTGTTCCCATTGCTTCGCAGAATCGCGTTTGTGCAGAAAACACTGACACGTGTTCAGAAGGAAAGAAAGCACAGAGCCCCAGATTTTATGTTGCCCTGGAGAGCTTGCAGAGCACTGGGGCAAGGCAGGCAGAGAATTCCCTGCTAGCACCTTCTCTGTGCCTGGGAAGCACAAGTGTTCCCATTGCTTCGCAGAATCGCGTTTGTGCAGAAAACACTAACACTTGTTCAGAAGGAAAGAAAGCACAGAGCCCCAGATTTTATGTTGCCCTGGAGAGCTTGCAGAGCACTGGGGAAAGGCAGGCAGAGAATTCCCTGCTAGCACCTTCTCTGTGCCTGGGAAGCACAAGTGTTCCCATTGCTTCGCAGAATCGCGTTTGTGCAGAAAACACTAACACTTGTTCAGAAGGAAAGAAAGCACAGAGCCCCACATTTTATGTTGCCCTGGAGAGCTTGCAGAGCCCTGGGGAAAGGCAGGCAGAGAATTCCCTGCTAGCACCTTCTCTGTGCCTGGGAAGCACAAGTGTTCACATTGCTTCGCAGATTCGCGTTTGTGCAGAAAACACTAACACTTGTTCAGAAGGAAAGAAAGCACAGAGCCCCAGATTTTCTGTTGCCCTGGAGAGCTTGCAGAGCACTGGGGAAAGGCAGGCAGAGAATTCCCTGCTAGCACCTTCTCTGTGCCTGGGAAGCACAAGTGTTCACATTGCTTCGCAGAATCGCGTTTGTGCAGAAAACACTGACACTTGTTCAGAAGGAAAGAAAGAACAGAGCCCCACATTTTATGTTGCCCTGGAGAGCTTGCAGAGCACTGGGGAAAGGCAGGCAGAGAATTCCCTGCTAGCACCTTCTCTGTGCCTGGGAAGCACAAGTGTTCCCATTGCTTCGCAGAATCGCGTTTGTGCAGAAAACACTGACACTTGTTCAGAAGGAAAGAAAGCACAGAGCCCCAGATTTTATGTTGCCCTGGAGAGCTTGCAGAGCACTGGGGAAAGGCAGGCAGAGAATTCCCTGCTAGCACCTTCTCTGTGCCTGGGAAGCACAAGTGTTCCCATTGCTTTGCAGAATCGCGTTTGTGCAGAAAACACTAACACTTGTTCAGAAGGAAAGAAAGCACAGAGCCCCACATTTTATGTTGCCCTGGAGAGCTTGCAGAGCACTGGGGAAAGGCAGGCAGAGAATTCCCTGCTAGCACCTTCTCTGTGCCTGGGAAGCACAAGTGTTCCCATTGCTTCGCAGAATCGCGTTTGTGCAGAAAACACTAACACTTGTTCAGAAGGAAAGAAAGCACAGAGCCCCAGATTTTCTGTTGCCCTGGAGAGCTTGCAGAGCACTGGGGAAAGGCAGGCAGAGAATTCCCTGCTAGCACCTTCTCTGTGCCTGGGAAGGAGAAGTGTTCCCATTGCTTCGCAGAATCGCGTTTGTGCAGAAAACACTAACACTTGTTCAGAAGGAAAGAAAGCACAGAGGCCCACATTTTATGTTGCCCTGGAGAGCTTGCAGAGCACTGGGAAAGGCAGGCAGAGAATTCCCTGCTAGCACCTTCTCTGTGCCTGGGAAGCACAAGTGTTCCCATTGCTTCGCAGAATCGCGTTTGTGCAGAAAACACTGACACGTGTTCAGAAGGAAAGAAAGCACAGAGCCCCAGATTTTATGTTGCCCTGGAGAGCTTGCAGAGCACTGGGGAAAGGCAGGCAGAGAATTCCCTGCTAGCACCTTCTCTGTGCCTGGGAAGCACAAGTGTTCCCACTGCTTCCGCAGAATCGCGTTTGTGCAGAAAACACTAACACTTGTGCAGAAGGAAAGAAAGCACAGAGCCCCAGATTTTATGTTGCCCTGGAGAGCTTGCAGAGCACTGGGGAAAGGCAGGCAGAGAATTCCCTGCTAGCACCTTCTCTGTGCCTGGGAAGCACAAGTGTTCCCATTGCTTCGCAGAATCGCGTTTGTGCAGAAAACACTAACACTTGTTCAGAAGGAAAGAAAGCACAGAGCCCCACATTTTATGTTGCCCTGGAGAGCTTGCAGAGCACTGGGGAAAGGCAGGCAGAGAATTCCCTGCTAGCACCTTCTCTGTGCCTGGGAAGCACAAGTGTTCCCATTGCTTCGCAGAATCGCGTTTGTGCAGAAAACACTAACACTTGTTCAGAAGGAAAGAAAGCACAGAGCCCCACATTTTATGTTGCCCTGGAGAGCTTGCAGAGCACTGGGGAAAGGCAGGCAGAGAATTCCCTGCTAGCACCTTCTCTGTGCCTGGGAAGCACAAGTGTTCCCATTGCTTCGCAGAATCGCGTTTGTGCAGAAAACACTAACACTTGTTCAGAAGGAAAGAAAGCACAGAGCCCCACATTTTATGTTGCCCTGGAGAGCTTGCAGAGCCCTGGGGAAAGGCAGGCAGAGAATTCCCTGCTAGCACCTTCTCTGTGCCTGGGAAGCACAAGTGTTCACATTGCTTCGCAGATTCGCGTTTGTGCAGAAAACACTAACACTTGTTCAGAAGGAAAGAAAGCACAGAGCCCCAGATTTTCTGTTGCCCTGGAGAGCTTGCAGAGCACTGGGGAAAGGCAGGCAGAGAATTCCCTGCTAGCACCTTCTCTGTGCCTGGGAAGCACAAGTGTTCCCATTGCTTCGCAGAATCGCGTTTGTGCAGAAAACACTGACACTTGTTCAGAAGGAAAGAAAGAACAGAGCCCCACATTTTATGTTGCCCTGGAGAGCTTGCAGAGCACTGGGGAAAGGCAGGCAGAGAATTCCCTGCTAGCACCTTCTCTGTGCCTGGGAAGCACAAGTGTTCCCATTGCTTCGCAGAATCGCGTTTGTGCAGAAAACACTGACACTTGTTCAGAAGGAAAGAAAGCACAGAGCCCCAGATTTTATGTTGCCCTGGAGAGCTTGCAGAGCACTGGGGAAAGGCAGGCAGAGAATTCCCTGCTAGCACCTTCTCTGTGCCTGGGAAGCACAAGTGTTCCCATTGCTTCGCAGAATCGCGTTTGTGCAGAAAACACTAACACTTGTTCAGAAGGAAAGAAAGCACAGAGCCCCACATTTTATGTTGCCCTGGAGAGCTTGCAGAGCACTGGGGAAAGGCAGGCAGAGAATTCCCTGCTAGCACCTTCTCTGTGCCTGGGAAGCACAAGTGTTCCCATTGCTTCGCAGAATCGCGTTTGTGCAGAAAACACTAACACTTGTTCAGAAGGAAAGAAAGCACAGAGCCCCAGATTTTCTGTTGCCCTGGAGAGCTTGCAGAGCACTGGGGAAAGGCAGGCAGAGAATTCCCTGCTAGCACCTTCTCTGTGCCTGGGAAGGAGAAGTGTTCCCATTGCTTCGCAGAATCGCGTTTGTGCAGAAAACACTAACACTTGTTCAGAAGGAAAGAAAGCACAGAGCCCCACATTTTATGTTGCCCTGGAGAGCTTGCAGAGCACTGGGGAAAGGCAGGCAGAGAATTCCCTGCTAGCACCTTCTCTGTGCCTGGGAAGCACAAGTGTTCCCATTGCTTCGCAGAATCGCGTTTGTGCAGAAAACACTGACACGTGTTCAGAAGGAAAGAAAGCACAGAGCCCCAGATTTTATGTTGCCCTGGAGAGCTTGCAGAGCACTGGGGCAAGGCAGGCAGAGAATTCCCTGCTAGCACCTTCTCTGTGCCTGGGAAGCACAAGTGTTCCCATTGCTTCGCAGAATCGCGTTTGTGCAGAAAACACTAACACTTGTTCAGAAGGAAAGAAAGCACAGAGCCCCACATTTTATGTTGCCCTGGAGAGCTTGCAGAGCACTGGGGCAAGGCAGGCAGAGAATTCCCTGCTAGCACCTTCTCTGTGCCTGGGAAGCACAAGTGTTCACATTGCTTCGCAGAATCGCGTTTGTGCAGAAAACACTGACACTTGTTCAGAAGGAAAGAAAGCACAGAGCCCCACATTTTATGTTGCCCTGGAGAGCTTGCAGAGCACTGGGGAAAGGCAGGCAGAGAATTCCCTGCTAGCACCTTCTCTGTGCCTGGGAAGCACAAGTGTTCCCATTGCTTCGCAGAATCGCGTTTGTGCAGAAAACACTAACACTTGTTCAGAAGGAAAGAAAGCACAGAGCCCCAGATTTTATGTTGCCCTGGAGAGCTTGCAGAGCACTGGGGAAAGGCAGGCAGAGAATTCCCTGCTAGCACCTTCTCTGTGCCTGGGAAGCACAAGTGTTCCCATTGCTTCGCAGAATCGCGTTTGTGCAGAAAACACTAACACTTGTTCAGAAGGAAAGAAAGCACAGAGCCCCAGATTTTCTGTTGCCCTGGAGAGCTTGCAGAGCACTGGGGAAAGGCAGGCAGAGAATTCCCTGCTAGCACCTTCTCTGTGCCTGGGAAGCACAAGTGTTCCCATTGCTTCGCAGAATCGCGTTTGTGCAGAAAACACTAACACTTGTTCAGAAGGAAAGAAAGCACAGAGCCCCACATTTTATGTTGCCCTGGAGAGCTTGCAGAGCACTGGGGAAAGGCAGGCAGAGAATTCCCTGCTAGCACCTTCTCTGTGCCTGGGAAGCACAAGTGTTCCCATTGCTTCGCAGAATCGCGTTTGTGCAGAAAACACTGACACTTGTTCAGAAGGAAAGAAAGCACAGAGCCCCAGATTTTATGTTGCCCTGGAGAGCTTGCAGAGCACTGGGGAAAGGCAGGCAGAGAATTCCCTGCTAGCACCTTCTCTGTGCCTGGGAAGGAGAAGTGTTCCCATTGCTTCGCAGAATCGCGTTTGTGCAGAAAACACTAACACTTGTTCAGAAGGAAAGAAAGCACAGAGCCCCACATTTTATGTTGCCCTGGAGAGCTTGCAGAGCACTGGGGAAAGGCAGGCAGAGAATTCCCTGCTAGCACCTTCTCTGTGCCTGGGAAGCACAAGTGTTCCCATTGCTTCGCAGATTCGCGTTTGTGCAGAAAACACTAACACTTGTTCAGAACGAAAGAAAGCAAAGAGCCCCACATTTTATGTTGCCCTGGAGAGCTTGCAGAGCACTGGGGAAAGGCAGGCAGAGAATTCCCTGCTAGCACCTTCTCTGTGCCTGGGAAGCACAAGTGTTCCCATTGCTTCGCAGAATCGCGTTTGTGCAGAAAACACTAACACTTGTTCAGAAGGAAAGAAAGCACAGAGCCCCAGATTTGATGTTGCCCTGGAGAGCTTGCAGAGCACTGGGGAAAGGCAGGCAGAGAATTCCCTGCTAGCACCTTCTCTGTGCCTGGGAAGCACAAGTGTTCCCATTGCTTCGCAGAATCGCGTTTGTGCAGAAAACACTAACACTTGTTCAGAAGGAAAGAAAGCACAGAGCCCCAGATTTTATGTTGCCCTGGAGAGCTTGCAGAGCACTGGGGAAAGGCAGGCAGAGAATTCCCTGCTAGCACCTTCTCTGTGCCTGGGAAGCACAAGTGTTCCCATTGCTTCGCAGAATCGCGTTTGTGCAGAAAACACTGACACGTGTTCAGAAGGAAAGAAAGCACAGAGCCCCACATTTTATGTTGCCCTGGAGAGCTTGCAGAGCACTGGGGAAAGGCAGGCAGAGAATTCCCTGCTAGCACCTTCTCTGTGCCTGGGAAGCACAAGTGTTCACATTGCTTCGCAGAATCGCGTTTGTGCAGAAAACACTGACACGTGTTCAGAAGGAAAGAAAGCACAGAGCCCCACATTTTATGTTGCCCTGGAGAGCTTGCAGAGCACTGGGGAAAGGCAGGCAGAGAATTCCCTGCTAGCACCTTCTCTGTGCCTGGGAAGCACAAGTGTTCACATTGCTTCGCAGATTCGCGTTTGTGCAGAAAACACTAACACTTGTTCAGAAGGAAAGAAAGCACAGAGCCCCAGATTTGATGTTGCCCTGGAGAGCTTGCAGAGCACTGGGGAAAGGCAGGCAGAGAATTCCCTGCTAGCACCTTCTCTGTGCCTGGGAAGCACAAGTGTTCCCATTGCTTCGCAGAATCGCGTTTGTGCAGAAAACACTAACACTTGTTCAGAAGGAAAGAAAGCACAGAGCCCCACATTTTATGTTGCCCTGGAGAGCTTGCAGAGCACTGGGGAAAGGCAGGCAGAGAATTCCCTGCTAGCACCTT